>JAKGUB010000193.1:0-670810 GCA_026261675.1 Hippocampus mohnikei
AAAGAAAATATCCGGTAGCTCCCCGATGTATCACAAAACAATTTTAGTCGATGGGCAGTGCGCCTCGCTGAGTGTTTCCATTACAGTTGGAGCTCGTCCTCAAGGGACGGCGCCATGATTTAGTCGCCTGGATGACTCAAGGGAGAAAACAAGGGGGGGGGGGGGCCATGTGAACCGCGTTCTGGAAAAAAATGATGAGAAATGCGGCGAACCTGTTTGAGAAATCACATTGAAGCTTCGCGGGCTGGGAATCGCCTAAATCACACAAGTTGCGGGGCAGCACCATCCCGGATGCAACCTGCACACAGCGCCGACTACAAAACAAATCACCGGCTCTGTGTTGTCATATAGAAAAACAATTACCGGTACTGTCCTTGGCTTGAGCAAAACCCCAATGTTTTTTTTTTTTTGTTTCTGTTTTTTTGTGAGGCACAGTAGAAGCTATTAAAAAAAATACTGCCCTTCAGAGTGCAGCGCGTTTTCATCTCACGCCGAGTTCGTACCAAGGCAAGCAAACGTTCCCCATTCTCACGCCCTTTGCAGCTGACGGCTGGTGGTGCTTTCAAGCAACAGTTCGATTTGCCATTTGAATGTGATCAGCTGTCGAGAGTACGGAAAGGGTCAAATTTAAAGCATATGAATGAGACATAAGGCGTAGAAAAAAAAGTAGTGTGTTTCCGGTAACCCGACCGACCGAGAATTTCTACCTCAAAGAAAAACTTTACGGTCGGCATTTTTTTTCAAACCTTCTACATTTTTGTGTAATAATAATAATAGTACATTTCATTTATAAGCGCCTTTCAAAACACTTAAGGACGCTTTACAATCAAAACAAGAACAATAAAACCACAGCTAAAATTATAAATAATAAAAGGAAAGATGAATTTAGAGCGTTTACATTGGTGCAAACTCGCGATATTCACGTTGGTCGTTTGCCCTGTCGTCTGTCAACAATATTGAATCATGGCGGCGCCACGATCTCCGACAACAGTTTAAACCGCGTTTTGTGTGTTGCAGTCGCATGCTCGCACCATAATATTAAGAAAATAGCAGCCACTGCTGTATCGAAAAGATTCAACGAGGCGGCGGCGGCGGCGACGTTCGACGGCAGCGCGGGAGAGGCGGGGGCGGGCGTGACGGTGGGACGGGCGGGGTGGTGGTACGGCGCGCGGTCGTCTACTCTACCCCGCCACGAACACCCAGCGCCCGCCCCGCGCCCGACCCCGCGAGCCCGGCGGCGGCGCGCCCTGGCCTCCGAGCCGGAGCGAGAGCGAAACCCAAATAGCGGCGGCGGCGCCGCGGCCGCGAGCGGCGGGACGACGGCGGCGGAGGCGTCGCGGGGAGGGGACGGTGTCGGGCGCGGGTCGGTCTGTGCGCTTCGCGACACCTCCGCGTCCGCCCGTCCCCGTCACTACCCCGGTCAGGCGCCCGTCGGCGTTCCCCCGGCCGCCGACCCGCGCGTCCGCGCGCTCGTCGACGTCGACCCCCCGTTCGCCTTAGTTTTACGGCACCCTAGTCCAGGCCGGGCCACGACCACCACGGGCCGTCTAGGACGCGGGACGAGATGGCTCTAACACCCAGCCGCTGGGTACCCAACTCTCTCGCCGCGGCGGGGTTTCAATCAGTGGCGATTGCTCTCGGACTGCAAGGGAAGCTCGGCTTCCCCTAAAATGGCAAAGAATAAGTGATCAAATATATGAATGTAAATTTCATTGTGTGTACATGTCATTGACTAAATATGCGCTACAACGTGCTCAACTTTTGCTCCGAGTCAGCTTTATCATGCCGCAGCTTCGCTGTGCTTTAAACGGTAGTGAGTTCAGGGTAGGTTGTCCCAATGCGTTGAACGGAGACGAGTCATTGGATACAAACTGGTTTTTGTCCCGCCCACGGAGTTCGGCGTCTCTGGGACTGGATGGCAGTGGGAGGGTACCGGACGCCAGGCTTTTCTACATCAGATTGGATGTCTGTGTGCCAGTTCGATTGACATTGAAATGAGCCAATCACCGAGCTTTTAGTGTAGGCATTGGTGCGAGCATTTTTTTCAACTCGCATTCTGTTCCGAGTTGAGCTGGAGACTTCTCCTAATCATTTTAGCGACATTCTTTGTTGTAAACAAACAACTAGCGACAAATTAATCTTTTATTTCTGGTGGGTTTTATTGTAGTTCCTATAGTTGTAGGACACTAATTAAGTACCGGGAAAAGACGCTTTGTTGGTATGACAGGGTCACAGATAATTTTCTTGAAAAGGAACGGAGCTAGAGTAGAATTCGCGTATAAATAAACTGACACATTTTAGGATGTCGATCAAAATGAGCTTCCCCTCTTTGACAGACGAGCATCCGGCACTGGTTTCAATGTCTCCTTGTTTTATGTTTATTTTGTTTACGTTTTTGATGGAGGAGGGAGGGAGAAAAAAATATTAAAAAAAAAAAAAAAACTTTGTCCGACCTACCGACCCTATGCTGAAATTTCACGTTACCGGAAACACACTACTTTTTTTCCTACGCCTAAGTTCAGGAGGCCAGCTTTTATTTTATGCTATGTTTCGGTTTGTGACCAACAGGTGGCACTGCCGGGCTCCCCCTGCAGCTGCACACCTGTTGGTCATTTGGCAATTAGGATAAAAGGACTCCCTCCCGACCACTCAGTGTCGAGTCATTGTTGCTGTTTGGCTACTGTCATGTTTGCTTGTTGCCGTTTGTCTGCTGCTGTCAGGTTTGTTTCGATCATGTTTCTGTTATTGAGTTTTTATCTTCAGTCACGTGTTTTGTTTGATACTTTGTTTTGGATTTAGTTTTCCGTGTTTTATTAAATACAATTCGTCCAGTACACCCTGCTCCTCCCTCGTGCCTGCTTCTTGGGGTCCACCACCACCTCGCTACGTGACATTTTGTAGCATTTCCATTGAGATTTATTTCACATTTGAGCAGAGAGCGAGCGCGCACACACAAGTACTAAAATCTGGCCTCTTGCATTTGACACTTTTTTTTCAATAGGCACACAATGAAGCAGGGGGAGTACTTCGGGAAAAATGCATGAAAGCAAGACGGGTTTTTAATTCTGCCGTTCGGTTCAAAAGCTCAAACTTGATGTCATTTAAATAGAATCAAGTGAAAGCGCCCCCAAAAAAATATGGCCGCGCATTTTATTTGTAGCAGAGGCGGAAAACGGGCCACCAGTTAAAAGCATTTCTTTTGAGTGGCCGTCAAATGTATTCGTAGCAATAGTTGAAACCATTCATTGTCGATTGTGTCGAACGAATGGCACGGGCTTAATACGCGGTGATGAACACGCAGAGTGCACTTGCCAAATCAAGTGCATTCAAGCATGCCATCATTTGCGCACTGCCAAACGCACACGCACGCAAACACACAAATCAGATGCGGGGTACGAATATGGCTGCGCACATTACTGGGCGCCACGTTTCAACCAGGAAAATGGCCTTTTCTCCTGCGATTTTACTGCTGTCACAGTGGATCTGTCAAGCGCTGCAGAACACACGCTCGCTCAACGAGCATGAAGGGGGAGATGTGCGAGCAACTTTCACAACAGCAACGAAAATTCTAAATCACACGGAACATTGTCTACATTGATCAAAACACAAAGACAGACCGAGAGAGGCAGAGAAGCATTCAGATGACCAAGTCTCGAAACAAAGTGTGTGGAGTTGCGCGCACACACACCAGAGACTGCGATTAATCGCATCCTTGTGTTTAAAAAACAAAAAAACAATTCTGGCTTGAGGGGGCTTTTGCAACTCCACTTGGAAAGACAGATTTGTCATTTTCAAGAGCGAACACACATTAAAAAATCTGCACGAGATCCGGAGTTCGTGTGCCGCGAGAACAATGTTTGAAAATCTGAAATTCAGTTTCTAAATGTCCATTTAATTCATCTAGACGCACAAAAAACACAAAATCCAAAACTACCTAATGAAATGTGAGAAATATGCAAAAAACATAGAAATCAGGAAGGTCGCAAATACTAGTTGGCAGCAGCGTATACATTGTTTGGACCCGACAAAGTGCTGTTCACGACAATTACTGAAATATTCCTCTGGCAGAGTGATCTGCAAAAAAAAAAGAATGTTGAAGTGATGGAGTACTTGGCAAACTTCCCACGGCGATCTGTGACCTTTTCTCTCCTTTCCCCTGAAACTCTGCCATGTCTTCCGGGATGTGGTCTTTAAATTTGTGTGCCAAGCGTCAGCAAAACCAAACAATCGATGAAACCGAGGATTGGTGTTTGCAAAGCGCATTGTCGTCGGGTCACCGCAACAATGCGCAACGACCGGCCGGCGTCAGGCCCGCCGAACTGTTGTGGCACAGTAGCCACATTTGTTTGCTCGCCGCAGGCAAGCGGCTCTGCCGGCGGCGCTCTCCATGCGGTACGAGAATGGCAAATCTTCACTTTGTAATCCATCTACCGGCTCAGTGTTCCATTTGGGGGCGAGGGAGGGAGGGAGTGGGGGCAAAGTTTGTGACCGCAACCCGGCGCGAGCAATGAATAAATTCAACAGCCGCTTGCGGTCAACCCGGCAGCAGTTTAGTTGGAAAGTCTGACACGTGGCATGACAACGCGCGAGTTTCACAGTGCAAAAATACACGAAGGTTGCCGTTAAAAGTCAGATATGGATTCAGGGAAGCCGTTTCCTCGCCTTTCCTTGTCCTCATTCGGGTCAAAGGTAACTGGAGCCTCCAGAGCCGAATTTGGGCGGTTGCGGGCTTGAAAGCGTCGGCTGCGTTTCGGGCCTCTTGCTGCCCGCCGATTCATGGCTGACATTCAAGATGGCCGTGACAGCTGAGATCAAGTCTCAAATCAATACACGGGCTTTGTAATCCCAGATGAGCCCGGATTTCTGTTCAGTGTCAACGAATGGGCGGAGCAACCAATCGGTCTCGGTCCTCCAGCGTTCTGGCAGATGTGCGGGAAGAATCATCGATTCATCAGAAAGAAATGGAGCCAAAATTGGAGCGCAATACTTGACCTTGATGAAGTCTTTTCTCTATTTGTTGTTTGAATCAAATCGGATCATCTAAAGCGTACGGCACATTCAGGTTGACGTGTACTACGGAACAACTACTCTGGCCAGCATTCAACTGCGTATCATGAGAGTGGTCATGGAAACAGCAGCTAAAAAAAATAAATAAATAAATCAAAAAGCAAGGGAGTGCAATTCCCCTTCCCCACTTTAGCAAAACGTATAACCCGAGTTTACCAAAGCTCGCACAAAGGTGAGCAGCGCAATTTCCTCCCTGCCTACTTGCAAAAACACTTCAAAACCTCACCAAACAACAAGACAACTCGTGAGTTAGGAAGAGTTTCCCAACTCTTGTGTACACCGTTTTGCCAGATGTATGCATGCATGGCTCGCATATGAATAAGAAGCGGTTTGGGAGCCAAATTAAGTAAACACATGGAAGGATTAATGAGTAAATGACAAGGCCGCCAACACGGAGACTTAATGGAGTCAAGTCATCAATCACAGGGATTAGCCAGAGAAAAACATCCACAATACTCATCTCCTCTAATCCTCAAATCCCCCCCCCCCAATCTACCCCTCTCTGTTTCTCTCATTAAATTGAATTAATGTACTGGAACACCTGCACGGGCCCACACAGCACACAAGCAAGACTCTCGGAGTGAATTTCAACCGAGTCATGAATAGATTCTTTCCTTTTTTTTTTCTCTTCACATGAAAGACAACCACCTTCTCTTACTGCGGTTGTGTGGGTGGTGAGCATTGTAAAATGAGTGGGTTTTATCTTTTTTTTTTAATTAATAACACAAACAAATATACAAAGAACTGCCAAGCTAAAAGGGAGGGAGGGGGCAAGCATTTGTTGATATTCGTGCTTGAGTACACTGTCTGAGTAATCCAGTCGATGTAACCAGCAAGTCAGAGAAATAAAATTAGTCGTCGTAGCAGAAGATTTAGTACTGACGGTTCCTGTGAACAAACATTACGAACGTCGATGGAATTACGCAAAAGCAACAGCCAATCGGAGCGGCCGTTGGCATCCGTTTCCGTTTCTCCCAAGCATCCACATTGCAACTGCTCATTTTGCTCGCGCTGATGGACTTTGCGTTCAAGACTTTCCTCTTGAAGCCGGTTGGAAAAGCGTCGGGAGGCGTCATGCTAAATGAGAGCGTAATTATCGCATCAACCCTTCAGGGATCTTTCGTACACACAATTCATTGAGTTAACGTAACGAGTAATAAGCGGTGGGCGCTTTACAGTCACCGCGACTACGTAGCAGATTTCACAACCTCGGGCAGCATCTGAGTTAATGATGGCGCCAAGCTCAATTTGGAAATAAACACTGAACAATGTCACCGAGACTCTATTTTTTCCAGTGTGATGTCTTGCACAAAGATACAGGATGAAAAATGAAAATGTTCCTTAGCATCTCTCAAAGTAAAATGGAAGCCCGTCCGTGGAATTGTTTCTGAAATATGCATGGGGGGCAAGGGGGTCCACAAGTCAGGCCTCTTCCAAATTCCACAAGATGAAGCAAATGCTGATTGTAACGCACATATGCAATGCGTCATGAAACACAAATTGAGATGGACATTTCCCTGTTGTCTGGAGTTGTTCCTTTTTTCCTCATCTACTCCTAGCCAGTCAAAATGGCCGTTGTGGCATCTGGAGGTGGCGTTGTAAATCAAAAGTTGCCGAGGGACGTAATAGGAGGCCCGTTTGATTAATGGGCTACTGTACGATAACGAGTGCCAAGTTGAGGCTCGATTAATTCATTGCCCTGTCAGCAAATAAGGTAAACCCCCCACCGCCCCACTCCTTCCTTGGACAGTTTAGTTTTATTCAGTTCACTGTCGATGATGTTTAGCAGGACTCTGTATGAACTCTGTACAGAAAGACATTGAGAATCTTTGGGCAAGTGTGGATTAGAACTTGTCGGAGGCAATCTGGTGGGAGGCGGGGGGGTGGGCAACAACAATTTTCTCAATTGGATAATTAGCCCGGCAATTTGCGAAATGAAACCATCCATTGGCAGTGTCGGCCTAATGAATAGGCGCGCTTGATCTAATAGCAGGGTGCTGAACAACCCTTTCTAATTCCGTTACAGAAAAAGATCTGGAGCAGATTTTTCTTTTGAGACAAAGCAGATACGGACTGGATCAGTACGTTTGGAACCTCTCAAGTTGAAGAGGTCAATTCATTCAACCAAAGAAGAAAAATACTCTAAGCATTGGCATGAAAATGAATAGCCCCTCACAACCGATGCAATTGTGATCACCGCATGGCTTTTTTTTTTTTTCTCTTGACACTTATTTTAAATCGCACTGCACTAAGGTAACAGGTGGCATGGTCATATTTTTGTTTTGGGTGCAAAAAATGCTGCAGGAGACAAAAACAAAATATTGTGCGAGAAAGAAGCGACAGCGTCGTTTTGTATTCCGCCGAAAAGCTCGCTTGTATTTGGCCACATTGTTTGTCAGAGCTCAAGATGATCCACAAGGACTCGCGGCTGTGAAGTGCAGCCTCTGCAGGTCTTCCGCATTCACGTTGCACCATTTCCTGCACTTGCTGTCAGATGGAGAAATGTCCTCTTTTGTTTTTTTTTTGTGGTTTTTTTAAAATAAATAGCTGTTGCATGCCGCATCACATCCATAATCTCAAGAAAGCATACGAACTACACATTTGCTTTTCAATAGTGGATTGACTAAAATTATACAGTTTTATTTGAAGTAAATGTGAACCTCAACTAAATATTCAGCACATCCTCAAAAACAGCAACCCTTTTTTTTTTCTGTTGTTTTAACTCCACAGGAAGAAAAAAAAAAGAAACCTGCATGAGCTGCATGAGTTCAAGTCTCCTCTAAAACAGCAGGGACAGCCAAAGCGGGCCCACGGATTCAGGTAATAAAAAAATCTGTTCATCCGCTGCCAAGAATGTCATCACAGTTCGCTTGATGCACTTTCTGCTAAACAATCAAGGAAACACGGAGCGCCAACTGGCAGGCAAAAGCTGCATTCTAATAACCCCCCCCCCCCCAAAAAAAGACTAACACGCATACAGACACACATTTTTTTTTGTCCATTTCCACTACACCCCTTACACCAACATAATTTGCCATAAGGTGGAAAAACAACTGCCAAGCTGTATTCCAGGCCCCCAAGTCTCTGATAATGAAGTGACGAAAAAAACAAAAATCTGTGAAATCCACACGCTACCTCCGCTTAACATTCCCCTCCGTCTCCCGAATTGGGAATTCTGAGAAGGCAGCACCGCAGCAACCCCCTCGGGGTGGGCGGATCCTGTCAAACGGCGCCTGTGGGCTTCCTGCTGCGTTTCCGTGTCTTATCTCAGCACAGCACGCCAATGTTCGTCTTCATGTTTCTTGTACTCAGTAAGGCAGAAAATTAACTCGGGTGGCAAGAACACATCAGGAGAGACCGACACGTTTATCTAAATTACTCCATCGGTCATCCGCTGCCTCAGTTATTTACAGAAATGCGAAACAGTCACCGGGGGTGACACAGGTCAGATTTCTGAAGAGCTTCTGCTCGACGTCTTGCTGATAAACTCGCCGATTACATTCTTTGAGCACCCACTCGAAGATGCCAAAGGTCTGGCTGATCGGAAAGTAGTCGTCGGTGTCGGGGAAGAGATGAGAAAGTGACACGTGTTCACGACGAGACGAATATCTTTGTATGCAAGGGAAGAGCTAAATTGCGCCCGTGTTGTTAGTGGAAGTTCCTGATGAAATAATCGTAATTTCTGACAATTTGGATAATCACTTTTTTTTTTTTTCTCTTAATGCATTACAGGGGTAATGGATTGGGGCTTCTTACTGGCAGATAATTAAAATCAAGCTTCGGCCCGTGGGCCGGATTGGGCCCGCCTCCACATTTTGCTCGGCCCGCTGCACAATACCAGAGATGCACTTTTATTTATTTTTTTTGCAGTCTGGCCACGTGATCCAAACTTCTGAAATCCCTCCTGTCAAATAAAATGGAGAAAATATTAGGTTATTTCATGAATACTGTTATTACTTCATATTACTGATGATTTTTTTTCCTGTCAAGATCCCAGAAAAAGGCTTCATATTTGCTTAAGTGTGGCTTTTTGGAAAGCAATAAATGTTTACGTTTAGACCCCTCTGCGATCGCCACCATTTTTTGTTTCAAACTGACCACGCCCCCCGTTCAGAGAAGGCAAAGCTACTTGGCCCTCACCAAGGGAAAAGTTTGGGGAGCCTTCCTCAAGATTGTGTCAAACCGAGATCAACTACTTGAATTAAAAACAATCTTAAGAGTGACAGAGAAGACACCAAACAACTCCAATCATCTATGACATGAAGATCAAACCTTAGTTCAAGTCAAATGTCAAATGTGCCGCGAGGCCAATAAGAAACATGCACGCGCAAAACAGCAATAACAACATTTCATTTGATTATCAGTTGAGACTACAGTACCAACGTTAGCTGCTGCCCTCCTCGTGCAGCGCACACACAGCGGTAACCATGACGGCTCTGAAAAGATGTGGGTGGGCAGGATTGGGAGAAACAGAAGGAGACTGGCACCATGTGAAAAACAAATGCTGTGTTTGACACTAATGGGCCCAAAAAAGGACAGACCGCATATGGGTCCAGTCAGACAATCATGTGTGTGTGTGTTTGTGTGTGTGTGTGTGCAACTGTATGCATTTGAAAGGTGTTTGAAGGTTTTTAACTTGAAAATGGAAAGATGTTGCCGTGGTTTCGATATTGCAGCGCTCCAGACTGCCCCCTGTCTGGTCACATTTTGCTCCTAAAACTCAAGACATGAACAAGCACATTTTTCATCCACTCGGGCTTGCGTGACCTTCAAATTTGCCCTTTTTTAAAATGAGTTATTATGAAATATTTTGGGGTTGGGCCCTCGCCTAGCCATCGGCTTCACCCAAAACTCACCTACTCGCTGGGCACACGCTCCCCTTTTAAACATTAGCTCAGATTTTATCATCTGCCTCTCCTCTTCACTTTCGGGTCCACCAATAAGAGAAACGAAGTCGGCCGTAACACACTACGTGTCCTGAATTCAAACATTTGCCTTTTTACGATGATTAGATAGCATACGCCTTTAAAACGACGTCATACCACAACTCATTTATTCTTCTATGCTACGTTTTACCGGCAACCGGAGCAGGTCATCCGATCAACTGCGGCTTCTCGGTTTCTTCCTCAATACTCAAGTCTGGCCACCCTTTCGAGATGTTTGTCTACCGTGATGATTGAAAGCTCGTTAAACTTTGACCGCGCTCCCGCGCCGTCCGCAGCGCCATCACATTGCTGCAGGGCCGAGCGCGGCCGCGGCGCGTGCGCTGTTGCAAATGACGATGTCCTTTCCGTGATGTCAGCCCTCCGTGTGACCACGTGACCCGATTGATGACTGGACCCCTGCGGAGGGGGGAGGGGGGGGGGGGCAGGCCAGCGTGATTTTTATGGCCCACATGGCAGCAGCCTCTAATCCATTCCTCTCTGTGCCGGTGGATCCTAATGGCCCGACACAAGACGGTTAGCGTGGAGTCAATGTTGTGCCCGAGCGCAGATATTGAACGGCATCGACTCGCCGCGGCCTGCGAGCGCGGCCTACTTCTCTTGGGTGCCTTTCAATATATGGCACCCAGCTCGGAAGGCGAGATTACAAAACAAAACGCGCCTGACAGGGCTGAGATCGATACGGGCGTGACGCGGACTCACGGCGCGTTTTGGACACGTCTATACATCTTTTTGTTTGGAGCTTTGTATTTATTTATTTTTGCTTTCGCCGCCCAAAACGTACACCGGCTGCATGCGGAGTTGTGCGCTTTTCGTGTAGCTACGAGATTTGGACGCGGTTTAGCCACATTGGCTAAGAGCTTCCTCCATCCAACGCCAACCCCGTGCACGGTATCTTGGCGTATTTTGTGTGGAGGTAAAGCAAAGAACACGTCGGGTATCGGGGAGATGCAAAACTCTCTGCGGTGCGTCTGTCACAAGCTGTTAAGTGCTCTTATACTTTATTACCTTCATACTCGGAGCCCAAGGCCTTCGGCTCCTCTAGAATGATCGCACCGCATCCAGACCGCCTGTTCTCAAAGGGGCCCGATTCGCACGACGCAGCGCCGCAAAAGAGCAGGCGGCCTCACAACTGTCATTTCCGGTTGCACCTCTGCGGATCGGAGTCGCAGCCTTATCGTGCACCCGCCCGCGGTTTCAACACATCAAGGCTTGAGATTTTTCTTGAACCTTTGCCCTCTTCCATTAGTGCCCGTGACAGGACGGGGCCTTTCGTCACCTGCTCTTTTCTGCTTGAGTGAGACTAAAAGGCTACATGGGAGCACCTGCTCTCAAAGATGCTCTTCAAAGGTCTCTTGGAGGATTGCGGCAGGGGTGGGGGGTGGGGTGGGGGGGTGCAAGTCCAGTCATCAAGAGCCCCGAGTGTGATAAATATTAATGAACACAGAAATCGGGAAGGGGGGCAAAAACTTTTCCCATGCGACCCGTCGATCCTTTTTACTTTTTCTAATTCTCTGATATTTCAGTTATTACTTCCGGTCATGACTAACAGGGCCCACATTCGGTCTTTAGGAAACATGTCCAGAACAGCGCGGCGGTCATCTAAACATCCGTGGCTTCGCTTTTAACGGTTATTCGTACTGTGGCGGCTTTGCTGATTGCTTTGGCTCCACGTCTGCATTGAAGCGGGCACAGGGGAGAGAGGAGGAGGAAGGCCAAGCGCCCCCCCCACAGACCCCCTGACACCCACACACACACAGACATATCTGAGACACCTGCCTGGAGACCGATGACAAGGAAAGGAAAGGAAAGGTTAGATGAGGGGATATTTCGTGGCTCTCCCGGACTTGATGCCCGTTGTGTGATACGGGTTGCAAGCGTCTCTCGGCATATGCAGATACACAGACCTCATTTTAGAACATCGGCCGGACGTGCAAGATAAGGGTGAGAAAATTGACTGCTCCGTGCGTGTCGTTTCAGCGCTGATAATTTGCCGTCACGTCAGTGCTAATTTAGATTAGCGTGTTTGGCTCCGACTGTATGGTAGCATTTGGGGAGCGGGCGGTGGTTGTTTCATCAATTGTTTTCCATGCTAGTTTTGTAGGAAATGCCGTCTGGGAGTGCCAAATACAGTGATACCTCCGCTGACGAACGCTTAAGCTCACGAACTTTTCGCCTCAAGAACATTAAATTCGCGAGCATATAGTCTCTGCTGACGAACTAGTTTTCGGCGGACGAACCAAACCAAGCGGTCGAACAGCGCCACGGTGGCGGCCACGAGAAGCTGACGCACGCTCACGGCGTCCCAGTTCGTCACCCCCTTTCTTTGAGTGCGGACGTGGTTTGTGTTTGCTAGACATTTTGGACCATATTGAGTGTACTTTTGCTATTATGGGACCGAAAAAGACCCCGCCACAGACAGGCTAGTGTTAAGCCTAAGAAGACATTAAAGAAAATTACGATCGAGTAGAAGAAGGAGATCATTGAAAAACACGAACGAGGTGTGCGTTTGTGTGACTTAGCGTCCCAGTACCAGTATGCTAACACGCAACAGGTGTCAATGAAGAGGTTTTTAGTCAGCAAAAAGGATAAAGAGTCTCCTCTAAGAAGCAAAGAAGAGAAGCCACACCGGTTGAGTCACCTACAGTCCTTATGGAAGGTGACTCTCCTTCCAAACCGTAACTCCCTCCCTCCTTCCCCCTCCCCCTCCCATTCCATCAAGCCATCAACTACGATCACAAAGGTAAATAAAACGACTTTATTATACAGTACAGTTTATTTCTTTAATTTCAATACAATAGCACATTTATTATACATAAAATAAGGTACATTTTTGTGTAGTTTTAAGGCTTATTTAGTAGAAAATTATGTTTTATGGGGGACCTGGGAACGGATTATTCTCATTTTAATGGTTTCTTATGGGAAATAAATATTCGGAAGACGAACTTTTCGGCTTACACACACTTTCTGGGAACCAATTATGTTCATGAGCAGAGGTATCACTGTAACTGAATTAGGAACTCCGTGACCACAACTAACAACAAATGATCCGTGTGCATCCACATTTGAACTCGTGCTTTCTCGGCACTGGACAGTTGCGATAAGTGTCGATTGGATTTTGACGGAGCACATTATGGGGACAAATGAAAAAAAAAAAGTCCAAGTCAATTCCCCCTTTGCCCTCCTCTTCCACGGCATTCTCACTTCACCGTTTCCACTCGTCTGCTCCATCGCTACAATCCGTTGATACAATCCCTTCTCCAGTTGACACAATCCAACGATTAAATCGTCTCTCCCTTTCAACCCGGAGTCAATTGTCTTTCCGCATCTGGTTCTAATTCCGTCCGCAAACCATCTCGTCCTAGGTTCTAATCTCGGCAACATCAGCAGCTTATCTCGAGCCCGGCTATATCAGACGTGAAATAACGCCGCACAAATTCCCGCTTGCTGACACCAACCAACCAATCGCCAGAGAGCTTCGCCGAGCGATTGTCGGAGGTCGGACACGTTGGAGATATTGGCTGCAGGTTCACCCCGTGTGCTACTCTGGCGTCCCTTCACTGGCTGCCTGTACATTTCAGACGTCTTTTTAAGATTTTATGACTTGTTTTCAAATCTTGAAATGGCCTCGCCCCACCTCGCAGGTCCTCCGCACCTGCCCGGTGCCTCAGGTCCGCGGACCAGACGCTATTTGAGGTAGCGAGAACTAAGCGGAGGCTTCGGTTACTGCCCTCATTATTAATTTATTGTGTGAATGTTGTATGAATTATTTTTACTCCACGTACAGCACTTTTTTTTGTATGCGGCGGTGGCCGTTTTAAATACAGTCGAGTTGAGTCTTGCTTGGTGTTGATGCATCCGACCCAAAATAGCTCTGACAGAATCATGCTGCTCCGTCACGCTGAATGGATGACGGATGAATGGGTCCATTGTTTGGAATAACCCTGACAAGTAATTGATATGACACACACTTTCCTCCCATTTTTCATCAAGTGCGTACAACTTTCCACATGCAAACAAATGACTCACTCAAATCTCTCGGTCTCGGTTCACTGATTTGATACGGTGAGCAGGTCACCTCGAATGAAATGATCTGTGCGTCTGGCACTTGTTTAAAGACCTTGATTGCTGCACAGGTGTGCCTCGGACAGGTCACAATAAAATACCGGCAAAAAAGTGCAGCTCTTTCATGCATTTAAAAAAAAAAAAAAAAAAAAAAAAAAAAAAGGGCCTCGGATGTCACATATTTTGAGGGGGTGGAAAATTGCAATGCTACTGGCAAGAATGTCCATCTGTGCAGAAATGTGCAAAATAGAGCTCATCTTTTGGCTAATTTCAAAATGATTTTACCATTTCATTCATCGAGTGCAGATGTTAGGATTTTGTGTTCAACTTGGTCGGACTGAGCCATTGAATTGTAAAAATAGGATGAAATGTGTGTTTTGTCAAATTTGAAAGGTCCGGGTGTTTAGCAATGCTTTTTTTTTTCTAACAGTCCAGTGATTTTTTTGGGGGGAAAAGAACCTTTCTAATGTCGCCTTCACCACCTCCTTGTTTATGTCTCTGAGAATATGGCCAGTCAAAGCGGATTCACATCCGCAGAGCACACGTCGTCGTGCCAGCCCAGGACTGAAGGTTGTGCGGCGACGCTCCGCACACCCGATCTGTGTCTGTGATGTCACAGCTAGCTTGCTTCAATGGCGGATTTTTACAAATGCTCAGAAACTTGTCGGTCACATCAGCCCGAAAACGTGACCTGACTGCAAGCGAGGACTTTCAGAAGCCAACCGGCTGATTCCAAAGCTGTTATTTCTACATGGAGTTACTTTGCACTGCATTGTGCCCAAAATGCTCTTGAGCTGAAACCTTTTTCCCCTCTTTATCTACTCCAAAACATCAAACCACCACTCAGTCTTGTCAGCCCTTGGCAGTGATTAAACGCCTAAGAGACTAAAATAGTTTCTCTCTGCCTACCTGAATTGAGGAAAAAAAAAACTTTTAGCTCCAGCGGTCTTCGATGCTAAAATACTGAAATTGGAAGGGACCCACGCAGACAGAAACTGCGAAACATCAAGTGGGAATGGTTGTATTTGTGCCCGCCATGTGGATGGTTCCAGTGCAAAAAGTACCCCGCCTCTTGCCTGAGATCTGCCGGGATAGGCGACAGTTGACCCGTGACCCGAATGGCGACGAGCGCCAGAGAAATTGGGATGGATGGAAAATCAAAGCCAACAAGTGGCCCGAGTCGTTAGAAAGCACGCAGAATCCATATTATGAGACTATTTACCACGGCTTTAAAAGGATGTAAAACAGTACTGTATTCGGGAAATCAATAAACAACAAATGGTTACAGAGGAAGAACGTAGGCCCATAGAAGCGGATGAGACCAAAACACAAGGGACATGTTGAGTAACTCCGCACACCTAAAGGAAAGTTATTGACATCGGCGCCTTCTAAATCAATCAGCAGCGTACACAAATCAGCCACACTCTCGCATCGCCTCATTTGCTAATGGGCCGGCTGTCTTTGCGCTCATGGACAAATAGGCAAGTGGCTGGGGCCCAAGTGGTCCGAGACTTGAGTTTTATGGGCTTTGCAAAGAGAGCCACGCTCTCAGTTACGGACAGTGGAGTCGTCCACTCCGATGACTTGAGTGCAAGCAACATGGGTTCGCTTGTCACTCTGCGACGGTGTGAATGTGAACGGCTTGTCTGTACGTACCCTGCGATTGATTGGCAAGCAGTGTGAAATGCCTTTCACTCAAAGTCAGCAAGCGGAACACAAAATGGATGGACTGGTCACAAACTCTCTTCCCTCCATGCACACATTCAAGCAAACATGAGGTTTTGAGGTCACGACTGTTTGCATTTAACTGGTGTGGTTGCATGACATCTGCGTCAAACAACTCATCACCCACCCCAGCCGAGTAATTACCTTCAAACAAATACGTTTTGTTGGGCCAGTTATTCAACATTATGGACTCATTTGAACCCCGTTAGCAAGAATGTCAGTTTAAAAGTGATGCTGTTGTGATTAGTTTAAAGAAGAGAAAAAAAAAAAAAGCAAATACCTTCACTGCTTCAGCGTGGGTGACTTTGTCAAAGACTTTATCGTTGACTTTCATGATCTGGTCCCCGATCCGGAGACCCTCCTTCTCCGCCAGGCTCCCCGGTTCCACCAGGGAGACGTAGATCCCCACTCCGTGCTCCGACCCACCTCGGATACTGAAACCAAGGCCCTCGTTGCTCTTGTGCCGCTTCATGGTGACCTGCCGCAGCTCGCCCGGCGGCTCGTGAATAAAGTTCCTGCCGAGCAGCGGTACCAGGGGAGCCGTCCCGTCACTGCTGGAGCTGAAGCTATCCGGGGAGCCGCGCAACGCCACCTGGAACTCGGCCGGGTTGTCCTGCGGGTAGTGAGCCGGGGGAGTCGGGCTGGCGCCGGGGTAGTGGCCCGGCGGGGGCTCGGCGGTACCGTTGCTCGCGACCAAATCCGACTTCAGGTAGAGGCCCTCCGAGGTGTACTGCTCGAAGAGCAGCTGGTCAGACCGGGGGATGACAAGCCGCAGCATGGGGAGAAGCTGTCGCTTGCCGGGCGCGTTGAGGATGACGTTGAGGGTCTGCACCAAGTCGTAGACGTTGCGCTTGGAGTGGTACACATTGAGGCAGTGGATGAACTGCTCCCTCTCCAAATCGCTCAGCAGCAGGTTGAGCGCGTTGTGCAGCTTCTTCACGTTGGCCGAGAGCGTTCGAGCACTCGAGGCCACCGAGTTGGCCGAGGAGCTGAGCGACACGCGCTCCAGGTCGGTGGTGCTCATCCCGGCCGCGACGCCGCACCCGGTGCACGTTAAAGCGCGGGCGTCGCGGGCTCCGGTCTCGGGATGACACCGGCGCTGGGCATGGTGGTCGCAAGGAGGACGTAACGCGGGGACGCGTTACGTCTTCGCCGGGAGTTCTCGACCGAGGGCAGCCTGCGGCGATTCAAGCGGCCGAACCACAGCGTCGCGCAAAGTTCGCCTCGTCCCCGTGGTAGCTTGTTGGCATTAGCCGCCGTCTTGTTTTCCGGAGGGTCAGGTGGCCGGCGAGGAGCCGCTTCTCTGGTGTCCGCCTCCTCGTCAGCAACAGCTGCTTCCAAGCGGAACGAACGCGGAAAGCCACGTAACCTCCGACCAACTTGACTGGGGAATCGGGCTGCTTTTTTTTTTTTCTCCGACGAGCACCCAAAAAAAAAAAAAAAAAGTTGCAGCTTTCGCTCCTTTTGTGGTTATTAGTTCCGATCAATGTCAAGGTGGTAAAAAAGACCCACCCGGCATGACTTCAGTAGCGTGTGGGCAGGTGGCGGTCCAATTCCCTTTGGAAGGGAGGCGCAGCTCGTCGCCTCCGCTTCCCACGCGTTACTACAGCGACCGAGCGTGGAGTGTGTCGGTGACGGCGAATTACTGCCCGCTAGCTTGACCGACGCTCCTGTGAGGAAGTGACGTCGTTTTGGGCTTTATTGGATTATTTATAGCCCGCGGCGCACGCGCAAGAGCGCGTGACGGCAGCGAGATAAGCTAAAAAGCGCTTCTCAATTAGCCGAACCGGGTCTAATATTAGCTCCCGTGTGAGCCTCGTCATTGGGCGCTGCGACATCATTTGTGGACGTGTGTTGACTGCATTGATTGGACCCTTTCGCTGGACGGATGAATAACGGCTCACTTTTGGCAAATGATGACAACGCGAGACAAAAGAACGCAAAGTTCAAGCATCCGTGTTACAAAGTAATTGTTTTTTATTGATAAAAAAAAAAGTAAAGTTTTGGATCTGGCTGAAATATTGCTCCCTTTTTAGCTTCAAGGCAGAGGCAGCAAAAAACAAAAACAAATCATGACTCTAGAACAGGGATGGCAACAATTCGGGGCACACTTCCTAAGGACCACACAGATGTATGATAAAAATGCAAGTTTAAATATGGACATGATACATGTCAAATACGTGCTCCTAATAAATGTCATTATTGCTCATACATTTAATGTATGAATAAAAGAGCGACAGGATTTGTACTTCCCTGCAGTCCTTTTCGGTTGTTTCATGAGTGCAACCGATTCCGGCGATGACATGTAACAGTGGCTGAAGAAATGTCACCGGAAGTGGGGAAAAGCTGTTTGAATGTGCGACCGTTTTGGTGCACAATGGCTGATAGCACCCACTTGAGGGAAGGAAGGAGAAAATGTGTTTTCCACGGTACGACGAGTCCAAGAGAAGTGGCTGCCCTTTTCTCCTGGGGACAGGCAAGTCCTCAAGAGTGGAGCGGCTCCCGGTGATCAAAACTGAAATGGAAATGCCGCCCCATCATTAAAAATTCAATTTAGTTGTCTCAAACCATAGCCAGGAAGATCCATAGAAACATGCGCGCCAAAATCACTTTATAGGGGGTGTTCTTTCCCCCCTCTGCCCTCCACAAGTGTCACTTTTTTTGTGCGTCTAATCAAGAGCACTCAAGTCATTACTTAGACGAGTGACAGCTTCTATCTGAGGCTTATGATAGCACTTGATAGATGCCCCATTACATTATACGAGGCGGGCCGGGTGTAATTCTATTCCCAGGAGACAGCTTTATGAAGACTACAGATGCTGCTGCGGCTACAGTACGGCACATTCCACTAACAATGTGTTTGAGATCTGTACCGTTTTTTTTTCTCCATACAAACCTTAGCTGAGTACAGCAGTTTCATGAGCAGTAAATATGCTTTCGTGATTGATAACCCGAGCACCTGAACTCATCATCACGTTGCGGCTTTGGGCCAAAGCTCGATAAATAATCTCTCAAGGACCCTAAAGCTAACTGAAACTCGTGAAGGGCAGATCATGTAAACAGGCTAGAAACCGGAAAAAAATATAACCGGATCAGATGACATTCTAATTGATGACATTGAATTGATTTTAGGTTCCAAATTGTGTGACAATGCTTTTTGTTAGTCGAAACACCAACGGGTCTAAAGAGCTGACAGTTTAGGGCCTGGTGACACGTCATAAAAATGCTACTGTAGCAAAACATACAGTATCAATCAAGAAATGTCAAACAAAAAGTAAAAACATCCATAAATTGTTTTACGGATGAATACAGTAGTGACATAAAACGGCATTTGTCCGCCACTCAATCTTACACGTCATTGGAGACATTTTGGCCCAGGCTTCTTTGCAGTACTGTATTGCAACACTGGAGGGTTTTCAAGCATGAACAGCCTTTTGAAATCGGATTCGAGTCTGGACCTTAACTAGGTCTATTTCAAAACCTGCTTTTTGTTTTTAAGCCATTCAAACATCAACTTCCTGGTGAGTAGTAGAATTTGGGAATCCATCAATCATAGCAAATAAGTCATCCAGGTCCTGAATGAGCAAAGCAGCACCAGACCGTCAAACGACCAGAGTCACGTTTGACTTGTGGGTATGATGTTCTTTTGCGGAAATGCTTTTTTTTTGGGGGTGTGATACTGTATGTGAAGGAATCAACAAGAGGAGTATGCGGCGTCGAAAGAAGGCGCACATAAGGTTAAAGCCGAGCTGAGTGGAATCACACGATTGCGGTCTACCGCCAAAGTGATGCAAGTGACGCAGCATAATTGGAAGCAATGCAAGGCAGCCTCCCAGTCCGCAGAGATAAAGCCAAGTAGATTTGCACAGGAAGCGGTGCCCCGTACACACTTTCAAAGAAGGCTTATCAGTTAATGTAATCGTGTTTGTCCCCGTTTTGTCATCTCCTTTCAAAGAAATGTGTGCTCTTTTGCTCTTGTTTTGTTTTTATGGTAGCTAATAAAAAAGTGCAGATGGCAAGTTTGCCGATACAGAGAAAAGTGATGCTTTTGTGCCAAATGAAATGAATCTCCCTAAAATGGCTTTCATGTTGTCATCACTGAAGAAGACTGATGACAGTTGTGTGTTGTGCGGGAGATAAGTACAGTACCGTTTTTCCAAACGTGAGAGGCGGTTTGATGTCGCACGTTGTGTAAACCGCATGTCATGATCAATGCTGTTTTGTGCGTGGCGGTCGGCGTCGTTATCACGTCCTGTGACGCCATCGCGAATGCCAACATAGTTGCCGCATATTGCTACCCGCTCAATTGCCGAGATAATATTGGCATGAATCTGTTCCGTTTGTGACCAACAGGTGGAATCGGAGGGCTTCTCCTCCAGCGTCGCACCTGCTGGTCATCGTGTCATGAGCTCTGTTTTGATAAAAGGACCGCCACGCCAGAGATTATTTTCTAGGAAGGTCGTTGAAGAAGTCATTCGAAAATATAAATTAAAACGAATAAAGCCAATTATGTTCTGTACAGGACCTGTTCAATATTTCCGAGTCATTTCGGTTCAAGGAAATTATTTAGCAAAAGAGGATCCCCACTTCCAACTTCAAACATTTCACGTCAAGCTGTAATCATTCGGAACGCCTTACAAGGCTTACAGCATTCACCTAATAGGCTTAACTGTCTCGGACTCGATGCTGAACCGAGTCATCCGTATTCCACAAATGGAAGCCAAACAGTCCATAAACACGTGAGTTGTTCGGGTCGCGTCTACGACTCATCCGTAAAGAATCTTCGCATCCACAACAGGTTGAATGCGTTCAAACGGATTCTCAAGTGAGATGAGGCTCGGGCTGCTTCTCCGCTGGCCACAACGGAGTCTTTCACGTCATGCTACCGAGACTGGAGATTTGCTTCATTATTCAACAAGCGCGTAACAACCTTCTGGTGTTTGTACCTATTCGAAATTGCCCCACTGTGTGTGTGTGTGCGCGCGCATGCGTTCTTCCTGGCAATCACATAGCACAGCTACAGATGGACAGTCACAACACGTTTTATTTTCCTATGCACACACACACACACACACAAACACAACCAGCTGCAGGCTGTCTCGGGCTAGGCTCAACATCAATCATGTATCACTCCAGTGTTTAGTGTGTGTTAAAAGTACATTTTCTTACATCACTGCCCCCCGAACCCCCCAGCACTGCAACACGAGCTGCACTGTACACTTCCCGCTGCCGTCGTTTTGCTGAGAAATGGACCGCTCGTCCATTTTGTGACGTTCAAAATCCCACCTTGCAGTTTTGCACCTTTCGCAGGGAGTTTCGGATCCCCGTTAACCGCAAAAAAACGAGGCATTAGTGGATGGGATATTGTGGGCTTCACGGGATACGAATGAAACTAAAGGAAACTATTCCACTTCCCAATTCCAACACGGTTTTTAAATAGATTCAGATGAGTATCAATTAATCTTCTTCAAATGAGATGTACTACTTTGTAGGTAACGTTATTCATGAGGTGCTGGAATTCTTTTCAACGTGTTTGCGTTCAACTAGTCAAATAAAAGCAGACAAATCAATCTTTTGTATTTATTCCCAACATTTACAAAAAGGACAACTTCTACTTTCAAATTTGGAACTGATGTTTGTTTTCCAACCTAATTGAACATTTTTGACCTCCGACATGTTTTCAAACGATCCGTATTGTCGAGGTGTTGGATGTTGGTTTGAATTGTTGTTTGTCTACAACAGAGCTGCAACCATGGATGGATATTGACTTTTCTGCATTGACCAGGGCAGATCAATAAACAGGTCACTTCTTTTATGAGAAGCGCCACGTTTTGAGTGATCATAAGAGGCTGGCAGACTACTCATCTGTCACTACTAAATCCTTAATTCCCCATCTTTTCTTTTAATCCCTCGCAGGGGAGACAACAGGGCCGCAGTTGGCATTCTGCTGACTGATAATATCTCGCAGCACAGTCTGGTGCACGCCAACCTCTCCGCCGCATCTTTGATCGATTCGGCACTAAGCGATCACGCCGTCGCTTTGCCATGCGCTCGTCTCAACTGGTCCGTGGCAGCAAAAAGGTTGGCGCCCACCGCTATACTCCCATCGCGGCATGCTGCATTCCCGTACTGTTTTGCTCCAGTTTGTCGGCCAAAGCAGAGCAGACAGACAGCTGGAGGCTTCTCCAAGAAAATCCCTCTCATCACCTCCTGGGAAACAATTAGTTTGAGAAAACTTTTTTTTGTTTGTTTCCATCTGTGGAAGAGGTGCAGCTTGAAGCCTCAGGCAAAATCGAGCAGCAGCCTATGCACAGACCATCATCGCGCTTCCAGCAGAGTATCTCACGAGTCATCGATAGCATAAAGCTGAGAAAAGTGCCAAGCTAATTATGCGCAGACCATGTGAAAGTGTGGAAAGAGCGTGAATCCCACACTGCCAAGTTGATGAGATCAGTGCTGAAGATTGGGTATTTCGTATCACGGTTCTTTCATTTATATCCAACTGGGAGCATAAAAACTCATTAAAAAAAAATAAACAGCACAAACTAGGACAAAAGGGCAAAAGCTTGGCCCGTGTAAATGTGCCGTTCTGGCCTGAAATTGTACTCAATATAAGGGAAGGCGTATGTCATCATTTCCCATCAGAATGCGAATTGCTTGTTGCAGACTTAATTGGGTGAAATGGCAAAATGACACTCTTCGATGAATTAACGTAATGAAGGATTAAACGGATAATTTAGTTTCTATCCCTGTGCCATTATGATGTGCTGATGGCAAGACAAGTGACTTTTTAAACACTTCCTAAGAAGAACATCACGGAGAGCTTGAAGAAAATCATTCTCTGCAGTCATTTTCATCACAACCGAGAGCCGTATTGTGTTTGTCGAGGCGGATTTATTATTATTTTTTTTCCCCCCTGGGCTGCCGTGCACAAGGATCGATCACCAACCGAGAAGACTTTAATGTATTGGCCATTTTAACATTTTTAAATGTCATACAAATAAGTTAAGTGGAAGAACAGGACTAAATAAAATGTGTATATATATACAATATACACACACACATAAGTTGGGGAACACTGCATTAAAATATGTACGTTTCGTTATCACAATAATAATATAGCACAGCAATGTTGACATTCAACTTGAGATCTTTTCTTTTTTTTAGATGCATCACCAGACATCGGGTACATCCAGTTTTGATTGCAGTCATTTTAGCGTGACGAGCTACCGGCAGATAAGCGAGCTCTGATTAAACCGATGATGTGACACTCGTCCAATTCATGACGTCGATTAGAATAGCGGCGCCAAACGACTAATTTTGTTTTGGAACCTGGGTGTCACCGTGACGGTTCCTGACGAGGGGAACACGGTGTAAACAGCACATTTGACAAGTCACATTGACAATTTCCGACCGAGATGGAGTGGGTCAAGAGGGATTCTCAAGGTGAAGTCAGAAACTTAATAGCTCGGCGCTAAGAGATCCTCAAAAGTGTTCTCCTTTGATAGAATTTCTTCTGCTCTCCCAATTGTCCATTAGAGATAATTAAATAAGAGCGTGCCAATGTGAAATGAGTCATTGTAGAAGTGAGATTTATGTATCATTTTTAATTAGGCTATTGACAATTTTCCCACAAAGTCAGTCCAAAGGAAAAAAAACATTGAACAATTTTAAAACAGACATTAGTTCGAGGTAAAATAGAAGGCATCATAAATGGAACGGGGAAAAAAAACAAAATCAGGGTGCAAATATGGCAGCGGTTCTTGTGTTCAAAGCCAAATGGCTTAAAATTAATCGTGGAGTTGGAAATACAGGTCCAAAAATCCTTTCTGCAAAATATGAACATCATCGTTTTCAGTCACCCGCACCTCACAATGGATATAAAACCAAACCAGGACTGCAGCCATTTCATGAGCCCGCGGCAACGGAACATGAAAACGTACATTCGGTCAGGCACAGGAGAGCGCGAGTGACTTTAGTGCACATTCCGTCGTGTGGCTCTGTGCGTGGACCTCCGCTTGATCAGAACATCGGGAGATTGGACCTTTGACACGTCTGAAGAAAAGTGGTTGAAACTCAGGGTACAAGACGACGGCACCACTCAAGTCACTTCACATAAGTGGCAGTTTGGCTGAGAGGAAGATTCTTCCAAAAAGAGAGGCTTCAATCTGTTTATTACCAGTCATGGTTGAAGTTCACTGTCAAACGTCATGAAGGAAATTACGTGTGTTGAAAACATCGCCTCGGTCTGGATGTTTCAACACTAACGGTGCAGCAACACATGTACCGCGGCCGTAACAATCGTAGGCACGTATTCTTTATCCTCTGATGACAATGACAAATATTACTGCCTCACCGAGACCATTTCCATATGCAGTAGATCTGTGTTGGTATTAGACTGCCCGCGGTGGCCAAGGCATACACAACAGGAGGAACTGCACACCAAATGAATTGAAACAGAATGTGGCAAAAACTGTTAAGATTCGATTAAATAAGGTCCTTATTGTATGCTTTTAGAAAGTGCATGACAGTGTGGGGGTGGTTGGGATGAATCCTGGCATTTCTATTCATTTCAATGGGGAAAGATGATTTGAGATGAGCATTAAGTTTAGAGCGAGGTCATGGAACACTTTATATTCATCTTAAGGCACCACTGCGGTAGCGACACAAAAACATTCAAATTCTAATCATAATTAATCTTTTTTTGTGTGTGTGTGTGACAAGTTCCATTATTCCTTCCGAAGGTCTTACAGCTGTGGTACAAAAAAATGTTTCGACAGTGTACAGATGGCTACGTTGAACCCCGAAGTTGGACCCGAATCTTAAATATTCATCTCAAGATATTTTGGATAATTTAATTGTCCCAATTTTTGTGGGAGACCTTTTAATTAAAAAAAAAAAAACAATGCCAAGAAGCAAAGTAGGAGGGGGTCGGGGGTAAGGTCTGATGAACATATGACAAATATACATCCAAAAATCCCACTGACACACTAAAACAAAGCTGCAAAAGAGCGACGAGTCCGTTTTGTTCCTTCTCACGTCATCAAGCCTTTTGTTCTGTGACAGTTCAACCTTGTTGCAGCTACTCGGCTCTCTGTTGCAGTTCTCGGTGAGTAAACGCATTGCGGGACTTCCCAACTCTTTGGCAAAAAACCTTGGTGACATTCCAATCCGACATGATGAACAAAGTGGCCTCCCAAATCTTTCTTTTGAAAGCCCGCATTGGTTTGGGACCCGAAAAGAGTGCAATCATTCACATTATTTTGTCTCATGAAAACGTCTGTTTGAGCGATTAACATTCTGGTACTTGAACCTCCTTTTGTGCAATAAAACCTCAGAGGTGAAAACGAATGCAAGATTCTGATCGTGAAAAGTGGTGACGGAATCAATTTCTCCAAAAGGGCGAAGCAGTCATTTAAGGATTCAGACACCAAACGGTAATTGACAGCCTTCAGTTTAAGTACTCTTCACAACGCTCTGAATTTCAAGGATCCCAATCAAACTCATTATTCATACATACACAAAGTATCAACAGCCCGCAAGAGACAAAAGCGTTCCACGTATCATGACAAGCCCCAGGCCTACTACCAACCCCCACCCCCCCCCACACCTTTTTTTTTTTTTTTTTTAATTGACAGTAGAGGCCAGCTCAGACCATTTCCTAGAGAAACTTGTAACAGAAGTCCCTCCACATAGAAAATGTAGCAAAGTACAAGTGGCCTGCACCCACCTGGGGTCATTGGGCATCACGGCAGTCCGGCAACTCGACGACGCACCCGACTGAGGAACGCCGACAGTCTTCCGAGGATGTCCCGGCATGAGTGAAGCAAACAATCACCTGTGCGATGCCATCACTTGGGCGGAGAGGGCCATATGGGGAGCGGGTGGGCCTCGGTGTTGAAGACGTATTTGTCCAGACTGAGAAGCTCCATGTCGTCGGAAAAGAGCAGGTAGAGGTACTTCAATGTCTCTCCCAGGAAGAAACTCTCCATCTTGTCTCTGGGCTCCAGGTTCGCGGGGTCACGGACGTTGTTGATCGATGTGTAGCCTCCTTCTGAAACCTGCAAAAAAATGTATTATTATGGTGAGGATATCACTATGACGACACGGAATCCAGCAGTGGCTTAAAATCACGGTATTTTGTCTTTGCAAAGGTAAGATTTGGTTTGCATTGACCCAAATTACAAACGCAAGATGTTTTCAATGAACACGTGATATCCGAGTCATTTTTTTTTGTTTTCTTTTTTGCTGGCAAGGCTGTCGATGTTCATTCTTTTTACCTTGGTGTACTTGTTGAAACTCTGCAGAATTTCCCATCCCCACTCTCTGTATTTGGGGTCCTTTGTGAATCTGTACATGTAGAACAGACTTTCCACCGTTTCTGGTCGCAGCAGGTTATGTCGGTCTGCAGGCTGCATTTAAAAATATAAGAGTCAACACTGAAATTATTTGAAAAGATAAGATATCATGCAATGTACATTTCCAAGGGAAAAAAATCCTTTAAAGTGGCGCCTATAAGCGTTTTTCATGGAGGTGGCCAGACTGCGACACTTAAAACGCTTGTAGGTGACACACCGGAGATCTGAAGCCTCACCTTGACAAAAATGTCATGCCCGTCAGCGGCATTCAGGTTGAAGTGCACGATCTCTGGGCTAAGGCCGGTCTCCATCTGTGCGTACATGTGGTAACAAGTCTCCATTAATTGTGCCGCTAAATCCATGTGGTCCCCGGGAAGGCCATTGTGGGCTCCCAGTGCCAGAGTTCCTGGCAGGAAGCACACCAGGTGGTCCTGAGGCGGGAGGAATCGGATTGGAAGAAAGAAAAACGTTTCAGACCTTCGCCAAGCCCATCATTTGCGTGTTTGTGGACTTCAATTTGACCAATTACAAGTCAGTGGCTCACTGACGGGTAAGTCATCTCCCAACACAACATCAAGATAGCATGAAGGTTTTAAAGAGAGAAACAAGGACAAGTAACATGTCATGTCACCATTTTGGGACTGAAGCGGTTATGGGACAGCTCTCCGACAAAGGTCCATTTGCGCGGCCCCGTCTGTCGAACCAGGTGTTTTTTCACTCCGTTGATGGCTTCAACGTAGTCCTCCAAAAGCCTGTCGGAATACAACAATGAAAAGAAGGCCACCAGATCGACGCTACAAAACAACAACAACAACAACAACTACAACAACTCTGCATTCCTTGCTACAGTTTCTAACCACTAGACAGTAAAATCACACACACAACGGAAATAAATCTGCGTCTACTTCTATGTTCCATGGAAAAGTTGTCCTCACTCGTCTTCGCTCTTGCCTCCCTGGAGCCACTGCTTGAGCAGGTATTCATAGTAGCTGTCCACCCTGGCGCCCAGCGTATAGATGCCTCGGTGAGTGAACTGCCCGGTGTTGGTGTTGATGAACATCGGTATCAGTCCGTCGTGTTTGCCCGGCAGCTTGTGGACCTGCTTCGTGACCTCACCTGCAGCCTCCTGAAAGGGTTTTTTTTTAAAATACCACAGGAAGGCAGAAGGTGTCATGAACACAATGTGCAAATGTTGAAATCTATAGTGAGAATAAATCAAGCCACAAATTCTGCCCACAGGAATCTGTTCACATTCACCATCCTGGTTATGACCATGTTTGTACTTTTAATCTCACCAAGAACGACTTTGGTAAATATGGATTGTACCAATGATGATATGGTCATTAAAACCGGAACTCTATGCACACATGAATGGCGTTCTGCCTTCCAGACCTTGTACTGTGGGTCCTGAGTGAGGCGGCTCAGCTCTCGAAATTCCAGCTGAATGCTCGTGACCTCCGCCATGGAGCTGTCGGACGTCCATCGAGGCGGGTGAGCTGTTCCCTTCCCGATATTCACGTCAGAGAAAGGAATCTTTGAGGGGGTTTTGAAGGCAGGCATCAATCTGGACCCGAGGTCTTTCTGGAAGCGGCAACGTCAAATTGAATTTCTTCACTATACAAGGTGTGTCAGAAAAGCTCCACGACTGGTGTCACTGAAGATTTAGTTCAAATCCTGACTACAAAAATCCCCCCCGGACCCCTTGTGGCTTAACACGCATTCGCCGCCTTCTGTGCTCATCGATCAGCTGGAAATGGAAAGCTCGTAGTTTCTAAGTTGATCTTTTGTGACACCAGTTATGGATTTTTTATTTTTTTTATATGGCTCGCAATTCCCTTCAAAAAAGTGACTTCCAGTAACATCAGCAAAACAAGAAGTGCCCGTTTAGCTCCTATCAATTCGCCTGTGGGATGACTCACGGCTTTATTGAGGAACAGTTGGTCTCCAGTTAGATGATAGGTACTCAGCAGACCTCCGAGGACGCGAATGGTTGTCTCAAAAAGATTCACATCCACATTTTGGTTGAAAGAAAGCTCCGTCTCTATCCATTGCTTTGCCTCTGCAAACTCTGTGGCACAAAAACTATGTCAAATGTCAAACGGAATTCAGACCAAAATTTGACATGCATGTAAAGAGAACAGCCCGGTTCATCTCGCTGATTTGATGTCGTGAAGACATTCGGCTTTATCTCAAAACATTCATTTCGGCATAGTTCCAACTAAATGGCAAAGAAATGCTTTCGGGTGAAAAACCTAACGCACCTTCTTTCAAGTCCATCATCCACATGGTGTCCAGAGAATCAATGAGGGTCAAACCCAGGCCAAACCACTCGCTGAAAGACTTAGAGATAGGTTTGAGCTCATCGTGGCCCCAGGCGTACATCTTGTAGCCCTTCCACGCGTGGCGAAAGGCATCACGCACAGCCTCCAGCCTGTCCACACCGACAGGTAAACCTACAGACAAAAAGGAGGGAGGACACTAAACTATTTGGTCTCACCTGACTGCAGAGTCAGTTGTCATGATACCATTGGGGGACCTTAGTCATCAACACTGAGATGTTTATTAACCCTTATAACAAAATCAATGTTTTGGGGTTTTTTTTTTCTTAAGAGTGCCAAAAAGAATCCAAGAAAAGTGCTTTATTGACACCATATGCCGCCCAAAGCACTTTGCAAAGCCTGAAATTTGAAAACATATCGGAGTACACATAAGCGCCAATGGCAACGCAGCGTCAACCTTTCATTTAAGCCTTACGAATTCCAACAACGGAAGTTCAGCACTGACCAGTGGTTGGGACAAGAGCAGCTGGTGCTGGGGGGACTGCAGCAACCTTCTCATTGGCCGAGGGTGGAGGCTCAGTGACCTGTTCGGCTTCAATCATTGCTCCTCTCCAGCTGAACGACAGAAGAACACGTACTGTACAGAATAAGCGCGGTCTAACAACTGCTCTTCTAAAGTGGGACTGTCAAATACCGGTCGAGAGATGTTTCAAAAACTGCAAAAGTATCTTGTAAAGATAAAGATGGTGTAACACGAATGCTTTCGAGGGTAGACAAGCTCACCTGACCAACTTTTTTTCTGTCTCTCCATTTTCCTCTTCACCTGGTACTTGTACATCTTGTTTTTCCACAACAAGTGTGTGTGAAGCGTTTGCAGGTTTCTTCAGTCTTGGTGGACCTCTCTTGTTTGGAAATTTGTTCTGGCGGTAAGTAAAAATTACGATAAAATTATACTATATATAAAGAGAGAGAGGGAGAGAGAGAGACAGACAGACAGACAGACGTGTGCATACATGAATAAAGAAATGTTCCTCACATTTATGGGAGGGCTTTGAAAAATGGGGAGGTTTGGTCCTTTGTCAGTCATGGAATTTGGGCCAACAACAGGTTGAACCTTGCCATGGAGAAATTCAGACTTCAACCGATCGTCATTCGTTTCCAGCCAGTCTTCCTTTTTTGATGAACCTCAAAAGATAAACAAATGCCGACTGTCATGTGTGCCTATTGACAAGGCCTGATAAGAGCACTTACCGGTCCTTGACTTCGACATGCGGGAATAGGAGAGTAGTGCCAATACGAGTGTAACGGCAAGAAAGAAGAGGACAAGGCTGCGCTGGAGTCGAGACAGCTGCTTCCATTTCTGTAGGCACATAAACCAAGGTTTGTGTGTGTGTGTGTGGGGTGGGGGGGGGGTGCTCACACAAGCACTATATAGATATATAACTATAAATATATACATATAAAATGTCAGGAAAATACATGCAGATGTTTATGAGAACATAAAATAAAAGTGGACTAAGGTGGGTAAGGGCAAAGTTGTATTTGTTCTGTGAAGAGCAAACTGGGCCAGGGCCAGAAAGGCCATTGAAAGGAACCATTGGCTTTGTTTTCATTTTTTTTAACCGTAACTCAGCCACAGCAGAAACGCTTCCTAAATCATAATGTAGCTGAAAGAATGAAACTGTATAACCTTGTGGAACTGTCGCTAAAGTAAATATACCCCCCCCCCTTACGTTTTTTGCAAAAGGGGGAACCTACAGCAACAGGCGACTGAGGTACCACGTCGATTCGATGGAGTTGTTTAGTCCATTGTCTATTCGATGTTCAGTTACAAGCTTCTTTTTCCTTTTTTTTTTAAAACTGATATATTTTTTTAAAACTGCACAAGAGTCAAATATAACATTGGAAAATAAGGTTGACATTTTGAAATGACTATAATAACCAACTTACAGACGAAATACCTGCGTCCAAGTGATTAACCGTCAGTGGACTACTCACCCTCCAGTATGACTGTTTGCGGTGTTTCCCGTTGTTGTAAATGTTGCAGGGTGGGTCGGTGAGAGTAAGAGAGATGAAGTCCTTTCTGGTCGGTGGATACATCATATTTGCATGTGAAGGGAAGATGGTGGCCATCGACCCTGCATTCAGAAGCCTGAAACAAATTTAAATAGATTCATAAATAAGTGATGACGGTAGGCCATAAAGACACATGTGGCAAGTCATAAATATAGGAATGATTCAAGTTTCATGCATGTTTCTGCCCTTTCATTGTGATGCGCGCGCGGATTCTACAGTGAATGGTACATTGATTTGTTTTTATATGTGCATTTTAAAGCAGTATAATACACTCTGTAATATAAAACACTCAGTTCTATCTAAAACGCCCGACGTGGTGTTTTCTCTTCCCTAAACACCGCTACGAAGTTAGGGTGGAAATTAAATCCACTCACCTTTAGGTCTCGTTGGCTCCACACGACGATGTTTTCATCGGAGCTAACCAGCTACTCCGTTAGCTAGCTGGCTAGCCAGAAGAGTCCTCAACGTGAACAGGACTTCTCAAATAACTAACCGAATAATCTCAATCTATGGACCACATCACTGCAACAGAAGACACCGATTTGTACGGGAAAAGTAATCAAATTACATCAGGAATTACCACGGAAATATGCGCTACAGAGGAAGTGGACGTTGTTCGTCCTGTGAGGTCACGTGTTCCTTTTCTTCTTCGCTGTTCCTTTCGCCACTCAACTAAAGTGTCGCGCAAGGGTGATTCCACTACGGGGGATCAAATTAGGCCCCAGCATTTTTGAAAAACAGATTTTTTTTTCTCATAATAATGCTTTCGAGAAAATAAGCAATAAAGAAATATAATTTGTTACGTCCAGATCAACCATCAATGATATTTATACAGTACATTAAATGAGTTATTTTATATGTCATATTGTGAGAAAAATACTCCTGGTACCCGGTTCGGAAAATACTTTTTTGAAGGATTTTATTGAAACAAAACCACACACAATATAACGATACAGGATCACATAATACGTATTCAACTTAAACAATATATCTGACTCAGTAAATCAATTCTAACTTACATGTGTGATTTCCCCATTAAACAATTCAAACTAAAAAGTAAATGTAAAAAAAAAAACTCCACCAATTTAAATTAATACACACGGTAAAACAGATAAATCATATCTGGATATTTTACAATTAATGTTTTATGGAGAAAATGCATTCACCAGCTCCGTCTTATTGCTTGACTTATTGTGAATTAACCGGATGGAGTAAAATGAGAATTTCATCTTCAATAGGAAAGACACAAATCTGGGAGGAGCCCTTATATAAACCTTATGGTACAGAGACATGTGTAACCAGTTTCAACCCATGCCCACTTAGCCCACCTAAAACCCATACAAGTCCCAGACATGGATGTCCCCTTCTAACCCATGCCTAATAAGTCCACACGTACCCCAGACATAGTTGACCAGTTCCATACCCACTGAGCCCACACATAATAACCAAGGCAGGACCCATCAGTGGATTATGACCAAATTTGGGTGTTTTTTTTTCCCTTAAAAGATATGAGCACTGATCCTTTGGGTCCAGAATCATAATAAAAATATTACATATACACACACGTGTGTGTGTGTATATATATACACACACACACACACACATATATATATGTATATATATATACACACATGTATATACATACATATATACATACATATATACATATACATATATACATGTACATATATATATATATATATATATATACACACACATATATATACACATATATATATACACACACGAAACTATCAAGAAAGTAGTAATAGCAGTTTCCGACTGAGGTTTCATTGCAACATAAGCATATAAGCAACATATAAGCAACCCTCATTTTGATTTGATCTCAGACGATGCCAGTCTGAACGGAATTTCTCTCATTTGAAAAGATTACCATTTTACGAGGGAACAAAAGTGGCTTCAGTGCCCATGTGTACAGAATCCCAACCTGAGACAGATTTAAATGAAAACGTCAAACATGTTCAACAGTTCTTTGTATGCCAGACAAAAGACAGCACCAATATTCCTGAACAAACAGACAGTCCCATGCAAGTTTGAGGATGGATTAAATCCACGTGGAACTCATAAATAAATTGTTATCAGCGCCTCAAAAAAGATGACAGGAGAGTTCGACTGACCCATTGGCTTATGGCCGATAGTTTGCCGGTGACTATTTTGCAATGAAGAATGTGGAAGTCGATCTTCATTATTTACACGATGCAATCGGAGCCCTATTTACATCCTTTAAGTGTCTGTAAACAATGTATTTTTCCGTGAGCTTGAGCGCACGACACTCTTTCAACTTGAGACAAAATCCCCACAGCACCAAAAAACAAAATAATAATACTTAACAAGGAGCATCCTTAGAAGTTAGCGCAGAGTAGGCATTTGTACCCAGGACCTGAAACTCTTCTGGGGTGGAGTGGCTGACAAGCTTTTCTAACTAAAGCAAATGGGTCCAACACTGAAGCCAAACTGATGTGTGAAGTTTCTACCACCCATTAGCGCCACGTCTCTCACGGGCAGTAGGTGGAGGTCCTCAAACTCAAACACCGACTCCCGGGGTCCTGACACCATCTCCTCTCCAGGCTGAAGATACAGAAAGAACATGATATAGAATTTGCTCTCCTGAAGTTATAAGAAATCACAATCACACGAGTTTAATTGAGTGAATGAAAATGCGACAAATGCAGTCCAAAAACAGATTTAAACCAAACTACTCTACACTGCTTTGGTTGAAAGCAAAATGAAATCCGGATGCCACCGGTTGGTCATTTTGACCAGTGGTGGAGGGAAAGCAGCGCTTTGTCTGCTGGCCTAAACAACATCAGTAGTACTGACTTATTTTCCAACCTGAATCCCACATTTGACTGCATTCTGGCCCACGTCTGCAATTGGATTGTTTCTTCAGCAAATCAGATTTAAAATTTTCCTCACGGGACAAGATAGCCGAGCCACAATGATTTAGCCATTGATCAGTCCTTTAATTGGCTGTCCAGAGCAAATCAGCTTTGACTAGAAAGCACATCTGTCATACTGTTGTCATTTCGAGAAGGGTAACACCAATCTACATCTTTAAAAAAGTGTCTGTTCAAATGAATGTTACAAAAAAAAAATGTTTTTTTTACATACCACACAATCTTGAATTGCTCCGAGGAAACTTTGCTTCCTTGTGTCAGTGAGAAATTTGATGTCCCTTTCGGACCGGCCCAACTTGTGTCCCGGGTGGCAGGAGTAGGTCAACTTCTGCGTGGCTGTGCTACTGTGCAACCTCAGGAAACGCATTTGAACCAAGGTGGCACCTGGATAAATAAACTGTACAAAGGAGACGTGACGTTTATGTCGATTGCTCCAATTCCAGTTCAATCTCAAAAAGGTGACATCTTAATAGGAATTCTATTTGGGCTTCAATTAAAGTAGCATTTCTCTTGATCTTCAAATGACCATTTCTATTTCCCATAACATAATCCAAGTAGCGAACCAATACTAGCATGCCCTGGTGTACGCCACCACTAAAAGTACTAATTTGGTTTCATCTCTCATTTACAGTAAAATGGTCATAACATGCACACAAATATTTGGGCAGTTGGTCCACCTGAAATCCTCGGTCCAGCCTGCTGAGCCACTCAAAGGAGCCCTCTGCAGAAGATTCTTCCAGCCAGGCTTTCGTAGGCAACTGCAGAGGAAGACAAAAATGCCCATTTGTAGTCATGGATGTGATGATATGAGGTTTGTGTTCTTGTCTTTATGGACCTGAGAATCTTCAGGATGGAGGCACGTCTGTATGGATGTGCTCGAGAAGCTGCAATAGGCAAGCAGAGCGTCAGCGGAGCTGCCTTGGTTCGGGTCGACATAATATGTTCCTAAAGGGAACAGTTAGCGAGAGTTCAATATTCAGATCCGCAGTTGTAAACAGATGCATACAGATAGTTCTGCAAAACCTGGAAAGCAGTTGTAATACATACATGTGTCATTATCAGATGATGTCGTAGCTTAAAAAGAAAGTAAAATGCCACTGAACATCCATTGTCCTTCATCCGATTAGACCGTGTGTGTCAACATTGCATTTATCATAACTGATTCCATGAAGAAAAAATGTTGACCGACATGTTTCCTAATTCCTGGTCTATTGTCCGATAAAAAGGCTGTATGGTCATTTTTCTTCCACATCACCTTAAGGGCCCCCGCACAACATTCCCGAGTGTTAGACGAAGACTCTCTGCAGAAGCCAGCAGGTCAAAGCGTCTTTACACTTTATTTGCTAACTCACCACTGGTGTATTCTGGGTGGCAGAGCCAAAGTTCGAGACAGGTGGTGGCGGGATGCTCTTTGGTACCATCGGGAGGATCCATCAGGAGACGAAGTTCCTGCTCTAGAGAATCCAGAAGAGTTTGGATCAAAGCGTAATTGGGCTTGTCGGACACATACATGAGAGCCTGGACACACAAAGAGGGGGGGGGGGGGGGGTAAGTACACATCAGTGTTGTCCATTCATTTTCAAATATAAGTGTTGTTATACTCTCATGTTTATTTTGTTCTCCAGTAGAATTGATTCTCAATTTCTTTTGAAAGTATATTTTAGGTTGTCTTGAGTACACTGGAATGGTGTGTTCCAAGTTAGAGGTTGCACTCAACAGGGAGACGTTACCAACCTTGAGTTCTGTCAAAGTCATGTTTATGGATGTTCCTGGAGGACCGGGAAAACCAGGCGGACCCTAAACACAAGGATGACAAAAATAAATGCTCATGTTAATTCATCAAACCAATTTATGACTTCTCCCGGTTCACTTGTGGTGCCTCAATTACATGAGGCTTCCTGGTGTTCAACTGGGAGGAGATAGTGTCTACTTTGAACTTACTGGGAGGCCTCTTCTCCCTGGCAGACCAGGTAAACCCGGGTAGCCCTTTGTACCCTACAAGGAGAAGAAAATATCATGACTATAACATGCACGCAAGTGCACTGATGCAACCAATCAATCATTAGTTGATTCATACAATTTCTTTAAGCACCGAGTTGCATTCACGTTGGACTACGATTGCAGGAATATGAGCCTCGCAATAATCTGAAATACTAGAAGTGCATGAAAATGTATTTGCGCTATTTCTCCTACCTTCAATCCAAATGTGCCCTGTAGAAGAAGAAAGAACACGGATGCCATTTAAAACATAAAATCATCATTGTACAACCTTTCTGTTGTTTGAGCATTTTCCAGGGTAAAACAATACTGTATGCTTATATTTAAAATATGCAGTGATGCTCAGAAAATCGGAAAACAATGGAAAATATAATTAGTGCAAACGAAATAGGGCCAGGATGTTACAGGAACCATGTCTACATGGGAAATGGTGCAATAAATATACCTTCTAATAACAGAACGAAACTTACAGGCGATCCAGGCAAGCCTGACGTCCCTCTTGGCCCTGGTGGACCTATAATTCCCTGCGGAAGACAGTGCACTTTAAAACAACCACCACTGTATATAAAGTGCTGTAAATGGAGCAAAAATAATTCATACAACAACAAACAATAAAACAATCAATTGGGCCTTGATGTCCTCCAGACAGGATGCAAGTGGCCTCAATGAGAAAGCGTCTTTTTGCTCAGCGGGACATCGAACTGACAGTCATCCGCATAGCAGTGGAAGGAAATACCATGCTTCCTCAAGATGGAAACCAAAGGGAGCAGAGACAACGAGAAAAAACAAAGACCCCAGAATCAAACCCCGTGGAACACCACACGACAGTGGGGCAGGGCAAACACAAAATACTGTGATCAACACATTATCGGATAAAATAGGTTCAAATAACCGCTGCTTCCATTTCACGGATTCACTGTGCACAGGAACACAATCTAAAGTCCTGTAAGTGAACTTGAAACTGGCAATGTGAGCTTGTATACATGAAACTTAAGTTGCTTTTTCTCCAGCTCTACCTTTTCTCCCTGGAGACCAACTTCCCCTGGCAACCCAACGGGTCCACGGATACCCTGAAGAAACAAGGACATACAAGAATGACGGTGGTAGCCATTTGTCAGTCTAAAAAAAAACCCTATAACAATTCACAGCCTACCTTGGTGCCATCAAATCCAGGTAGTCCCGATAGCCCCATGTCACCTTTTTCACCCTGGGAGGAAAAAAATGTAAAAGAAAAACTTACGCTTCATGCAAAACAGAAAGTGGCGCTAAATGTTTGGGTACAAATCTAATCACTTCAATGTAAAGATTAGAACATTCCATTTTTGGCAAAAACACCACAAAATTCAGACTAAGAGCGGAGACTTTCCCCCCTCAACTTTTAACCCCAACCCAGGAGCCTCGCATTCTCATGTAGCCTAACAGAAAACAGCATTGCTATTGCAGTCATTTTATACCATATTATAAGCACATGCTGCGAAAACGCACCTGCTTTTTTCTCAAATTCAGCTCATGCGTGCATACAAACAGTTTACCTTTGTTCCCGGTTCACCTCGATCCCCCATCTCTCCACGAAGACCAGGTTTACCCTTGGACATAAGTAAAGAACATCAATTTGGTGGGTGTTACAGGTTTGACCATTAGAAAAAGAAGGTTACATGACACATCCTGATGTGTTTACTCTTACGAAAGCACAATGAGCACCATCAGCCCTAATTGGTAAATGAAAATCACTCACAATGGTGCCTGCCCAGCCAAGGTGGCCTGCTACTCCCGGCTCCCCCTTTTCACCCTGAACCATAAAACACAATTTATCGTCCGCTCACGGTTGGAGATTTAATAGAACAGAACATGTGTGGCGTTGTTTCCAGATAACGTACTTTTGGTCCTCTGATGCCCCTGGTTCCTCGAATTCCAGCTTTTCCTCGCTTTCCCTGTCGCCAGGTTTGCAGTGTTTTAAAATGAAGCAAAACAAAGAAAGTGCAGAGGAGCAAAATATTTGTGGGAGCCTCATGACAAAGGAGCAGTCAGTCTGCATTTTGTTCCGATTGCAGCCATTCCAATACACTTTTTCAACATGAGCTCCTTGTTTTTCTTTTCCTTAATGTGAAAAAAATGATTTCTCTTTTGCAGACAGATCTCCCACAGAAATAGCATCAAGACACTGCAACATATACACAACACGTAAGACAAGGTTTTACCCTCCGCCCAATGTGACCGCTCTTTCCTGGTGAACCACTCTTGCCATCATCTCCCTGTCAGGGTCAAATAAAATGCGTTACTGGAAAACAAAATGCAAAGTTGAGGACATACTGTACTTCATGTTTTCATCAAGACCCCAAGCATAGAAAAGTCAGAGAAACAAAACAACTATCGTCTGTTATCATGGGATTGCCCATTATATTGTCGTATAGTAAGGCGACCACATCTCCAAACTGCATCACGTTTGCATAACAATGCAAGTGATATTTTAGTAGATCCTCTACGAAGAGATTCCTAATTGGAGCACGCAGAAGCTAATGATGGGAAATTGACAATGCAAGGTACAAAATAAGTACATCAGAGGAAAATATGAACACAATATTAGTGTTACCTTTTCTCCTTTCATGCCCTGTTTCCCCTCAGGTCCTTGTCTTCCTTGCCCTCCCTGCAAAGTCATATTTACTGCTTCCAAAAAAACTACTATCTGATGAATACGTAGCAACAAGATTTGATCTTACAGTTTTCCCAATGGGACCAGGAGGGCCCTGAAGTCCCATCTCTCCAGGAGCTCCCTATAGGACACAGACGAAACCAAATCTAGGCTGAAAGTGTTGCCATGGAAGGAAAAAAAACCCACCAAAAAAAAAAGATTCAAGTAACTTCTGGGTTTAAACTACAACATTTCTGGTAAATTAGCATTTACCTCTAAGCCAGGAAGAGCCAAAGGACCTTGGATTCCTGGTAAGCCTTCTTCTCCCTGCCAAATCAATCAAAACTCATTTCATCAAATGTATACATTTTTGGCAGAGCGCGTCATGTGTTGACTTCATTCAGAATTCCATTGCGGCTCCATACGACACCAAGTGAGTAAACAGAGTCAGAGTAAAACAGAGTGTTGCTATTTGGATCTCAACCTGCTGCCCTAGTGGGCCTGGTGCTCCGGGCGCTCCTTTCAGCCCTTGTTGTCCCGCTTGCCCTTTAGCTCCCCGGTCACCTTTAGCGCCACCCTTTCCGAGATGACCCTGTTACAAGAGAGGACATTGAAATTGTGATTTAATAGTCATTAAGGTAATATGATGACCTGTTAATTTAATATGATGGGGATCTTTTGATACCGCCCCTCCTTTTTTTGGTTAACTCTATACAGTATACTGAATGATGAGACATTTGAAGAAAAAAAAAATCAACATTGATTAAAATAATACATTGAATTATGGATGTCTCACTAACATGTGGTCCCGGTTGTCCAATGTCGCCTCTGACACCCCGCACTCCAGGTATTCCCTTTACAAAGGACAGAACACACACAGCACAGACATTCACAAATTTGTCTCTCTGCACACGTTGTACAAAAATGTTTTGATACCAATAAAACGTTACCACGGGGCCGCTTGACCCGTCAGGTCCCGCTTTACCACTGTTACCGGACGCCCCCTGGAGAGGTACAGAAAAGTCATTCAGATCAGTGGTCCCAAGTCATGGCTGCCCATCAGCCGAAATAGCCGTACGTCCATTTGTTACGATTACTTTCTGTTGACTGCTTCTTATTTCATCTAGTGTCGGATTCTGTTTATTTCAACCTGCAAAGCAATGTTAGAAGGGGGACTCCGATGGGCGAGAGTCGTGCACGTTTCCGCCACGTCTGAGTAGATATGATCACGGCTCGTAGGTCTGTCTTTGTGCGGCCCGGTACCAAATGGGTACTGGTCTGCGAGCCGGTGGTTGGGGACCCCTAATTTAAATGACCCCTAATTTAAATGACTAACTGGGTGGTGCACGTTAGTCATTCCAGAATTGAGAGGAAATGTCGTTCAATTCTGGAATGAAGCCACATCACTTCATTACATTTCACCTTTTGTCCTTGAATTCCCTTTGGCCCTGGGGATCCAGAGGTTCCCGCACTTCCCTTGGAGTCAAACAAACGCAAGAAAAAAAAAGGTTTACCTCACAAAACCATTATTATAAAACATTGGTGAAAAAAACCCCCAAATGGGAACATACATACGATAGTCGTTGAATACATTTACAGCTGCACGATTAATTCAAAGGCGTTGTGAGAAACAGACAAGGACTCACCTTTAACCCCAAAGGACCTGCAGAGCCCACTTCGCCGACCAGGCCTGGTTCACCCTATTCATAGAATAATAATAATAATAATGAAAATCACAATAATAAAGAGGCACCCAAGCAAGCAAAGCCTTTTTTAAATTGTAACTAGATGCCACATATGTGGTTGCCAGCCAACCGCAGGGCACATACAGCAACACTTTCTCTGCAATGTTGATACCTAAGTCCATAAAACATTATTTGTATAAAACCGCCTTTTTTGTTGCAGTGGACGCCTAGGACTCGTGTGACTGAAAAATATGTACTAAAAAATATGAAGCAAAACAGGCCTCACCATGAATCCAATATGGCCTTTCTTCCCCTTTGGGCCTCTTTCACCATTTTCTCCAAGTTCTCCCCAGGCGCCCTCAGGACCAGAAAAGCCTCGAGGTCCCATGTCGCCCTGCGGTCCACAATCGGTTTGATCAGTCCGAAGCATACAGTGCCATTTACCTTGATTCCATATTTCAAGACGACTCGTAAAGACGACCTTGTCTCCTTTCAATCCAGGATCTCCTGCTTCACCGGGATGGCCGACATCCCCCTGCAGAGTGAAAAAACAAACCATGCTCCATTGGCGTCATCTGACCAAAAAAAAAAAAAGATGTCCAAGAAAAACAAATGGGTTCAAGGAGCAATAGAATCCGACTCCATAATTTCAAAGGAGGATGACATTCACCTACAAACAGAAGATCGATGCACCAACCTGTTTTCCAACAGGTCCAGCTGGACCCTGTCGTCCTTTTGGGCCCGCAAGTCCTCTCTCTCCCGGTAGTCCTGGAGGACCGCGTTGCCCTCGAGGCCCCGAGTCCCCCTGTCAGAAAGAAGAGACAAAAAGCTTCCACGTGACCTTTTGGATCAGATCGTGACAAAAGGCTTTGGAATGTATCTTCAACATTGACTGACCGGGTCTCCTTTCCCTCCAGGTGGTCCATCATCCCCCGTGTTACCCGGTTGACCCTGAGAAGTGAAGCAATCGTGAATTGGGTTCAAAATAAATACTCATTAGATTGATTTCACACATTTCTGACATTTTGTTGATCTGAAACCAACCTGTTGTCCATCAAGTCCCGTCTGGCCGACATCGCCAGCTAAGCCAGGGAAACCCTAAAGTGAACAGAGACGGACTTTTAATAGTGCAACGTGAATCCGCATTCGCTTGAAAATACGAAAATAATTTAACGAGCGAGGAAAAAAAAAAGTGAATTGTGTTCTCAAAGAAACTCTGTGGGTGACCTTCTCTCCTCTTTCTCCTGCTGCTCCGATTAATCCTGCCACACCTTGCAGGCCCTGTGGCGATCCAATAAACGAGATTACATACAAATTCGATTTTTATCACCACAGATTTTGCATATTTGTCTGGCCTATGTGGAGTCACGGTAGAGCGTCAATGAAAATGGCAGTTGGTGGTAAATACCCACTCACTAGGATTCCTGCTGGCCCAGATGGCCCCTGAGCTCCGGGGGGCCCGTTACTTCCCCGGGGCCCTGGTTTTCCAGGAGCCCCAGCATCACCTTGGAGACCTGGAGCACCCTGGAAATAAGAAGAACGAAGAGCTCTTCGGAGGGGGAATCGAGAATCATCACACAAAACTGGTTGCAAGTTACAATTCATACAAAAATAACAGAATATTGAGTTTTGAATCGTCTTGGGGGAAATCCCATTTGACTACAATCAATCAATTTTCTATCTATATCTAGATATATAGATATAGATAGATCTAATTTTACATACAGTCATCAATCTTTATCAGTCTTCATTTGAGAGCAGTGCCTTACCGGTGCACCCTGAATGCCTTTCGGTCCTTCATCTCCAGGTCGACCCTGGGCGGAAAATGTTACAGGGATGTAAATAGAGGTGGGAAAAAAAATAGATCACAGACAAAAGAGGCTTCAGAAAAAAAACAAAATAAACATCCATCCTCACATTCACACCAGCTGGCAATCATTCAGTAACGGTAGCGTAACATCGATACTGTATTGTATTCATATTCCGAAATCAATTCTCACCTGGGGTCCCTGGGGCCCTTTTCCCAGGGAACCTGGCAGACCCTAAAAAGAAATGCGGAACACGTTTATTCTGCCTTCAATTTACACAGGCCGCTGCAAATATATTCATTTTTTATTATCGCAGCTCTAAATCAATCTCTTTGTATTTCCCCCAAGCCCTTACTTTTGCGCTTGTAGATCCAGGCTTAAAAAACAAACCCCAAACATTTGGATGCAAGTTTAATTAAGAGCAGGATAATATGAGATGAGAGTGGTGGACCAAAGAAGCAACTCAATGAGGAAAACCCACCCGGGAGTCCCGAAAATCAGCTCAGCAAAAATAATTACCATGACAAAAACATTTCATGGCATGAGAATTTTGAAGTAGTTTGTACTGCCTTGTTGAATGCCCATTTTTGTTGCACTTTTAGATAATCACTGGATTGTCGACGCAGTACATAAGGCAAAAGGCCCCGATGCGGGCAATCCTGGTCCATATGCTGCTTATGTGCCTGTGCGCTCAATGGGCTACGTTCATCCCCTCCATATTTCAGAAAAAATACGGCAAGTCGTAGTGCTCGGGAAAAAAAAGACAAAGGAACAGGTAAAGCGACTACTGTAATGGCCCTATACTTACTGGGGGGCCTGGCTTCCCAGCAGGCCCAGGAAAACCTCGATAACCCGTCTCACCCTGGTGCAGAAAACAGAAGATTTTTTTTTCCTTTTGCGTGCAACACTGTTTTATGACAAGGTCCGGCAAAACTTGAGGTTACCCTCTCTCCAAAGGCTCCCGGATGGCCGCGCATGCCCACCGTGCCGTGGATACCCTGGTGGTCATGGCAACAATAGACAGAAGAATGTCACTATTAAGAAATGAACGTCACCCAACAATTGCAAGACAATGACTGGGAATAGTTATGAAATGTATCAAAATTCATTTGAGGAGGTTATTTGTGGTCCAATGAAGTCACACCGACATTGATTATGATGCTGTTTAATATGTTCAAGAATCACTTACATACATGCCAACTGGGCCCTGTGGTCCTTCCTTGCCAGGCTTCCCCGTGAAACCCTGCGACAACACACACACAGATTCCGTCATATACTGTGTGTAACAGTAGACATTGCGCTCGGATTGTTGCGTAACTGTGCACTAACCTTTTCGCCCGGGGCTCCAGTCATGCCCTGGGGTCCTGGCGACCCTTGAGGGCCCTTAAAAGTAAACGCATCACACATGCGATCAGAATGACAGGTACACTTTCAGCGAATGAGACTTTGGCTGTCCAAAGTGCATTGAAAACAGAAGATTTGTTGGGTGAAATAAATCTCTTTCGTTGATTTAATCGAAAACATCGGTGTAGCGTATTGTGCAATATTGCAAGGCATACCATCGAACCCAATGGTCCATCGGGTCCTCTTTCTCCAGAAATTCCTTGAGGACCCTAACGAGAAGTCAGAGAGGTAGGAAGAAAATTTGTGTTTGTTCGTGTAATGACAGGCACAAGTTGAATTATGATAAAGTGAGAGTGATGTGAAAATCCAGAGCTGGATTGGCTGTCGGGCAAAGCGGGCAGAGTACGCCGGGGTCTTCAGGGGCTGATGCGGTGCAATTAATGAATTTTTCCTCATTTAATGAAAAATAAAAAATTCCCCAAGAGCCCAACCTACAAATCAGAGTGAGCAGCCCATTACGCCATTGACAAAATAAACAGTATCATGAACCAATCAACATTCTTGGCAGAGTGACCTGGTAGTCATGAGCGCCATCTTGAACAGAAGAAGTACTTTAAGAAAAATCATTTGATGATACCAGGCTTTCCGTTCAATGTTAATCAACCTAATTGTCTTCCCAATACGTTACACCAGAGCAAGTGGGTTTGAAGTCAAGAAGTTCAGCAAGTGCAACAATGCCATCGAGTAAACACAGAAGTCATGAAACAAGCGACTCTCTTACCATGATCCCGTTATTACCCACAGGGCCAGCTACACCCACGTTACCCTAATAAAAAACAAAAAGAAAATACATACGGTTTACCAAACAGCATAGGATCATGAAAATGCAAACACTCCATATACTTTCGGACGCATCTACAGTTGCAGATATTTTTGAGCTCTTTGTCCTTTGACCAATTTAGAAGCCGAGTGAGTGAGTCATCCCGCTCATCCTCCGATTCAGATGAAAATATCCATCTTGTTCACAGCTTTTGTTTCTTCGTGTCTTTTGTTTGTCATTTTTAAATTGCGACTTTCCCGGCATTTGCGTAGATTAGCCATGACCATGGTATAAGTCCATTTTAGGTACAAATTCAAAAGATACATATTCATCCCATTGCTGTGCGTACTGCAATAATTAAAAAGATGACAAATCCACGGGGGGGTTATGCAATTCACACACATCATTTTCAAGTGATTAAAATATGACAGAGAATGGGAACCTGTGTACCAGGCTTTCCTTCTGGTCCCTGTGGTCCAGGGTGACCCGCCAAACCCTGCAATGCGTTAATCAAATGCACAAACAGAGAGACATCAACATTCATACATAACTTTTTGATTTTTTTTTTTTTTTGGTTCAAAGTTCAAGTTTCACTTGAAAGAAAATATATTGGGCTTGGGAAGCGTCGACATCTCCGAAAATTCAAATATCCTATTCATGCATGACAAAAAGAACAAAGACAATTGAACAAAAATGATGACCTTCGCCTACATCTCAAACATGAACACACAGCCTCGACTTTGAAGCAAATGACCGCATGCATACAAACACATTCTTGACAGTCAAGATTACCGGTGGACTTGGCTGTCCGCTGGGTCCACTTTGTCCTGACCGTCCCTGGAGAAAAGAAAGGACGCAAATTAGATATGACAGCCCGAGTTTCGATCCCCATGGAAAACGAGTTAGCAGCGTGATGTAAAAACAAGTTCACTATGTTCCAAGGAACTCAAGGGGTGGCGCTCAGGCTCAGTATAACTTTTTTGGGTGCAACGACTACATTATGAATTTGAGGAAAAGCACAAGAGAATTACCCTGTTGCCTCTGGGTCCCGCATTCCCATTTCGTCCATCTGGTCCTCTGTTACCCTTGAAGAAAGTTCACATATCGATGAACGTGACTGTGGCCTGAATGTGGCGTTTGTTGTGCTCATTTGCATGTTGTGCTAACCTTGAAACCACCACTGCCCTTTTTTCCCTGATGACCCGTTTCACCGTTTGCGCCCTGAGTGAGGAAAGATAAGTCAGTCAAGGCAGCACAAAGAATGACTTAGCATGGTGCTTTAAAAAGTCAGCGGCGGGCTTTATGGTGCATCAATCAGCCTGTTGTAACATCTAAAGCAGGTCATACAAGTCTTTTTATTTTTATTTAATTTGTCAAGAACCTCGATGTTCTTCACCTTATTTAGGAGGAATTCTTGTTCCATGTTTGTATTCATAAAATAAGCATGACAAATTGTTGAGAACTGACTAATTCTTGCCTTTAGCTCTCGTAGTGGAACACTGCCAAAGTACTAGTCCAAAATTGAGCAAAAGCGTTGCACGTTGTACCTCAATGCCTTTGGGACCAGGTTGACCCTTGGCTCCAAAATAACCTGGAAACCCAGGGAGGCCCCTCTCTCCCTGAGGACCTGGAATACCACTGGCCCCTTGAAAGCCCTAAGACAAACATAAAAAAACGACCTCTGACAAAGATCTGAGAGATGCGGAGGAAAGTACTTGGAATCTCTTCTGGTAGGGAAAGTGAAAAAGAAACTTTGCGGTGGAAAGTACAGGAAAGCATACGTGCTCGCCTCAACTTTTTACAGGTGATGTCATTGAAACAAAGTCCGTGCAAAACCCTCCTGCTGGGGAATATTTCAAGATCTGTCTTTCCTAACAATATACTTTGAAACATGTCAAGCAGTTTCTTACTTTATCTCCTTTAGGACCTGGAATCCCCGTGTCCCCATCTGGTCCCCGGATGCCCTGTACATAAAAGAAAGCTTTCAGGATTAAGAATCCTTTTCATTGCTGTGGAGCTGAATAAAGTAAAAACCACACCGAATTGTTTGACTTATTTTTATATTACCGTAGGTCCGGGGATGCCTGGTGCACCGCAATCTCCTGCTGCACCCTAAACAAAAGGTCGAAAAGGTAAGTGAATTAATCACCAAAAGAAGACCGTATTCATAAATCATGTAAAAGCTCAAAGAAAGAAAATATTTGAGTCGAAGACAGACGTATCGGTCCAGGTCGAGAGCGCTGGAAGCAATCACCCACTAGGTGGCACTGTTGAGCTGGTGCTCTTTTTCAAATCAAACTTTGGTACGGTACACTGGTCAAGTTTCAGGCCCTTTTGATTTCAACCTTCACGACGACACTATTTGGATGACATTTCTAAGAAATAGCAGGTCATTTGGGGTAGCTTTGTCCGGATCCTCACTGAGGACCTGTTTACGTTGCATGAAGGTTGCCCACACCACGATAAATGGCCCAAGGAGTGGTGAACTTTAAATGTTTTTTTTTTTTAATGTCGTAGGGGCAGAAATACACTAACATTATTCAGTCACATTTGCATGCTACACTGTTCTCACAATGTACTGCAGCAATTCCCTAAGGCAGTGGTCCCCAACTTTTTTTTGTGTCACGGGCCAGTTAAGACCGGTGGTTGGGGCACGCTGACCTAGGGAATATCGAACTCACCATTGGCCCTTCAAATCCAGGTTCGCCTCGCATACCCACGGTACCCACATGTCCCTAGGGCGCAAAAAAAAAAAAAAAAAAAGCATAAATAAATCAATAAACAAATCATATGATAAAATAAAATGTAAAAAATAAATTGCTATCAAGTACGGCGTTGTCATTTGTAATGAGAGGGTAAGTGGAAATCCAATTCTCATTCTGCTGTATGTATTTTGCAGCACACCAGACAGAGAAGGAGGCCACACGCATGCGCGTGCAGGCATGCACAGAGAGATGTCCAAATGAGGAGGTATGCACGCTGCACTCCTGAGCAGAGCGTGGGATGTTCGATGCTCTTCTCAGGGGCACCTCAATGATGGCCGCGATACAGAACAGGATCCCTCCAACAACTGGTTGACATTTTGCTCAAATGTTGCTGCCATCCAAACAAAAGCCAACAACATACTTACAGGATCTCCTTTCGGCCCTGCTCCACCACTCAGTCCTGTCGTTCCCTATGTGAAAGTCGTTTGAACATATTCATGACACAGGCCACACCACGGTCTTTTAGTTATACATCGAAATAAAGCAGCGGGACAACCTCTCTACGGTATTATTGATCTGCTCTCTAGTTTGTGCCCGAGCCTATCCTTGTGTCTAAAAATAGCCCACACACACTCACTCAAATGTAAACCAGTGACACCAATGTTGATTGAATTTTCACTTAGAAATTTAGTTTGTGGTGTTATAGCAACACGTGTGTCATGAGCACACACTGATCTTTTTTTAAATTGTACTTACTTGGGGCCCTCTGGGTCCTGGAGGCCCCGCCTGTCCATCTAAACCTGGGGGGCCCTGTCAAGTGAAAATTAAGTACATACAATAAAAGAAACACATGTTAAACATTGTATGCAAGCTCAAACACTCAAGTGTCAATGCAATCATGCAAAATTAATACCTGTGGACCTTTGCGGCCGACATTGCCTGGAGGGCCAACGTCCCCCTAAAAAGGGCAAGAATAAACAAATCGCGCAAAGTAATTAGCCAGCAGAGAAGAATCTCAATATCAAACTACCTGTCAAGGTTATTTGAAACTCAAAACAATGACCATCAATATGTAACCGTGGTGTACAGAACATGTCATACAAGTCTGTTCTGAACGACCGCACGGCAAAACGGAACACGTCAAAAACTCAACAGTTGACTTAGAAATTAAAGGCAGCTTCATTTAGTTGAACATTCTTAATTCATAATTTATGAGCAAAACTGTAATTCGCAACATGGACCGAGTTCACCGACACCAAACTGCTAGGCTTAGAAAAATACAAATAATTAATTATTGAAGAACCCCCCCCCAATCTCGCATGATGTCAAGATTGATATCACATTTTACACAAATTATGAAAAAACTTTAAAACTGCGCAACTGAATCAAAGTTGTCCATTTTACCCTTGAGCCATTAACTCCTTGAAGACCAACTTGTCCTGTAATGCCTGGTGCACCCTGGCAATGAAAAGCACACCCGAAAAATATGTTAAAAAAAAATTAGTATTGTAGAACGTATCCATTTTTTTCCTTCCCACTGTCTTCAGCTTACCGTCAGACCTGGAAAACCCGGTGAGCCGTCCAAACCATGCTCCCCCTGGGCACAAGTGGCGTAAATATTTTGTATTCTACTGTGACACGTATTCAACATAGCATCACATACTGTACATTGCACTTTATGTGCACACAATACTACATATGGTCACGATACAAACTATGCATACAATATCTCACAAGACGACAAAACCGTGACGTCAAAGCCATTCGTCACTTCAGAAAAAAAATATATCGGGGCCTTATTTTGTTCTGTGTTCATCAAATCTTGTATGATAGCACGTCTCTGACACAATTTTTGGAACAGCCAAGGATTGCCTGATCTCACCCTAGGAATGCTGACATTAAACTGCAGCAGTTTACAAAATGGATGACAAATATATCTCAAGACTTAATAAAGCCCATTATGATCTCTTCCTTACGTTACAATTTGGCTTTAAATCCAGTCACTGCACAGATGTTTAAAAAAAAAAAAAGTTATTTTGGCAGCGAGAAGACAAAAAGAAGCCAAGCGAAATATTTTTAAAGCACTGCCATCTTATCCAGAGGGCCTCATTCGAGGCCCTTTGTGGAATTTTAATCATCAAATGATATTGGTCGTAGCAGCAGTACAGCAATACAATAAAAACAGTTGCACGGAAAAGGAGCATAAAAAGTATGACGAACGAATAAAAGTTAGACCATGAATTTCAAACACGATACCGATGTCATGATTCTGTTTTTGATTCATAATTTTTAACCGGCACGGTTCTGTTCCATTTGGACTTTTTGGGTCCAATAGCATGACGCAGTCCTTGACACTAGATTTGATACAATTGAACCCTGAAAGGGCAAATCACTCACATCGGGTCCAGGCGGGCCCTCTGGACCACTGCCACCTCGGATCCCAGGAGGCCCCTGCAAAATATGTTCAGATTCAGTTTTTACAAAGCGCTTCATCTTCTCCAAGGGCAGCAATCTCATGACGGATTACGCGATGTGCCGTCATCTCCTTCGACTGACTCGAACATCACTTGGAAAAAAAGCTAGTTTATTCTGACACCAAAACTACTGACTGGAATGTAGTATCCAAGCGAAGGGCACTCACCCTCGGCCCGACAGGACCAGGCGGACCTGGTAAACCAGCTGAACCCTAAAATGAGCAAAGACAGTCCATGATTATCATTGTAGACACGTCCCTTCAAAAGAAATATACCTTCCTTCGTTCCAGGTCATGAAAATCTTATTTCATCCATATTCTGATCACCACAGCTCTTATAACAGATTTTACATATTCATATAAAAATGCATTGTTCAATCACAGGGCAGGTAGTCATTGTGAACATCCACCATGATTTGTACCTTCTCGCCAGGTTTTCCATTTTCCCCTCTTGAACCTTTTCGACCAGTGAGACCCTATGGGGAAAGGAAAAAAAATGGAATAGCTAGAACATTATTTGAGGTAAAAAAATGTAAGTGTGTACATTTCTCACAAGGGCAGAAAAGGAATTTGCAGTTTGGTAGTTTTTACTACAGTGGGCTGTCCAAAACCTGGGCCTCACCTCATCACCCTTTTCCCCTTTGGAACCTCGCTCGCCACGGTAGCCCCACGGGCCCTGAAGTCACTCGAAAATAGGACATTCAATCAGTTTCTCATGAACACATCGGGCATGCTATGTATCTCTGCGTGTCGTTCGATTGCAGTGGCGTCCAAACTTTTTGGGTTTGAGGGCCGCGTGCAGGAAAATGGAAGGATGAAAGGGCCACTTTGTGTGGGTCTAGAAAGCAATTCTATATTGTTTGTCTTGTCCAGGTCATTTCTTCAGCTTTCCGGAACAGGCGTTAAGGCAAATAGTTGAGGCTTTTTCTAAATTCTGTCTCACAGAATAGATTTAGCTCTGCACTGAACAGCAGCCGAATCCCAACTCCACATTCAGAAAAAAAAAAAGAACAAACTGGAGTAAGGTGACCAATTTTCAGTTACTTGATGTCTTCATAAATCAGCCATTGAGTACAAAGTGGAAGAACTTATTTTGGCCTCTAAAATTGAACTCATTATTCACTGCAGTGTTTTGAAGATAAATTGCGTTGTGCTTTTAATCATTTATTTTTATCTTCAAATATAGAAAAAAGTCCTACAGTACATCCTCCCTCCTCACTCTGGCCGACCTTCACCTTTTTTTAACTCACCTTGCAGCCCATGACAAATGGCCCTCGGGCCGTAGTTTGGACACCACTGCTTTATCACTTTCACATCATATCGAGCCAAAGTACGTACATACCTGTGATCCAGCGACACCCTGTGACCCCTGCTGACCGTCTTCTCCGTTTTCTCCATCTCTGCCTGGGGCCCCCGCTCTTCCGGGAGGACCCCTGGGGCCCCGCTCACCCTTTCAGACAACAACGTCAACCATTACAACTAAGTGATATGCGACCTGAAACAACTGTGACATTTAACTCATGAAAATCATGAATGAACTCGTGATGCAGGGGAACAATTGTTTGGAACCGGGCGACTGTAAATCATATCTTCGCACTCCTGTGTCAAGTCAAAGAGATTGGGTGGAGCCGTTTATCACACAGACAAGGTATCACCCGGATCGCAACGTCTTGACATCTTGACACGAAGATTGTGGGGAGCAATAACTCAGTTTGAAGACAGATGGAGAATAAGAAGTGATGGATTGAGGCCCCCACACACACACACACACACCAGCCCATCACTCAGGCCCACTACATTATATTACACACTGTGGTGGATGATTAATGTCATGCTTTTATGCAGAGGGCGTCATGATGGATGAATTGGAATATATTTCCGGAGGCATATTTCACCTTGCGATACTGTACGCATATGCAGACACACTGATACGTTATATGAACATATAAAGCTCCCGTGTCTTCATCAAATGATGGATTTGCTGCTTACCATCTCTCCTGGCATCCCCGGTCGCCCGCGTTCGCCAGGTTCGCCAGGGGCACCCTGAGTGGAAAGAAGAGGAAAACCATTTCAAGAATTAGCCTTGATCAAGTCATCGTGCCAATTCCTAACCTGCATGCCAGTCTTGCCCATCTCTCCAGGTGGTCCAGCAGGGCCATCATTAATCTAAAAACTCACAGTATAAACATGGTCAATGAAGCTTACAAAAGAGAAAAAAAAAAAGCAAAACGTTACAGCAATGTTATTGAGCATCCCTGCGTACTTACAGGCCAACCGGCACGGAGTAACTGGTAGAAACTGGTTTGCTGCAAGAAGTAGACATACAAAAAAAATCACCAAATGATGAAACGACAACATATTCAACATCCTTTCTTCATTCGTCTCGATTACTGTAACATTTCTGCGGGTCATTTCCTAACTTTGTCATCCAGAGGCCTCTTGGGGAGTGACTGCAGATAAGTCCCAAGTATGTACAAGAACAGCCCACAAACCCCGAGCAGTTATATTTCGCTCATCTTTTCCCTCTAATAAATGGCTGTCCATCATTCCGACATGCTCGGGGGTGCATTCCACAACAGCGGGCTGAAGTCATTGTTTTCACCGAATAAGCAGAGGAGTACAGATGATGTTCTTGCACGCACTGTCTGTGTGTTCGCTCTTCATTTGTGGTTCAAGAGATTGCGAGCGGGATCCACCACACATGAATAAAATCTGGATGATTTGGGGATGGATTCCCGACTCCCACCCAAAGTCTGCTTTGTCTTCATTCTCCAACATCTCCCCCTCGCCTCCCAAAATGACTGACACTATTCAAAATAATCAAATCCTGTCGTGTGTCGTCACACAGAACAGAACAAAATCCAACCGGGAAGTGAGCCGACTAAAGAAGGGTGATGACAAATAATGGCGAGCGGCATCATTGCAAAAATGGACTTCCGAAATGCACGAGTAGCACACTGAGTAAATATGGCTGCCCTTGCTGTCCCTTGCACCTGCTCGCGGGTCGGCCGCTTCTTCAGATTTGATAACGAGGGACCAGACTCTTGATTGCCTGTGGACTTTAAAGTGTGAACTTTAAAACAGTATTTTGGTCAGCCAGGTGTGTAGTGTACCTGGAAGGCAGCCCATTCCTCAGCAGTGTTCCTCCACAGGTACAGGGTTGGTAAACCTGCTGGTCCCGGTGGTCCACGGTCACCCTTGTTTCCTGGACTCCCTTCAGGGCCGATCTTACCCTTCATGAATCACAAGTCGGCATTGATAAAAATGTATTTCATGCTGCTGGGATATATGAGGAGTTAGAATAATCCATAAGGAATGTTAGGAGCTGATGAGAGAAGCATTTCTATTCCAAAAATGTACACTTTAAATGGATTTATTGGGATGCGCTAACAGGATGTTCACTCTTGTGTGAGCCAAGTGGTTTACTGTGTCAACGCATGCATTTCTCACCTTATCGCCTTTAAATCCAGGCCACCCAGCTTCTCCATCGCAACCCTAAAGATAAATTAACATCATGAATATTCAAGAGAACACAAACGGGGAAATTGCTTCTTGATTTAAAAGACGCGAGTGTGATTGCCCATTCACTGCATTTCGCTTTTTGAAACCGCCTCCCACATTCCGAAAACATGCATGGTAGGCTAATGAAATACTCTAAAATTGTCCCTAGGCGTGACTCGAGCGCCGATGGTTGTCTGTCTACGTGTGCCACCGCGATTGTCCGGCAACCTTCGTGAGGAGGAGCGGTTCAGAAAATGGATGGATGGACCCAAGTCCTAAATTCTGCTCATGTTTCACCAAAGAGAAATCAATATCGACAAAGCAACAAAAAATGGCTTCTCTCAACTCATACGATGCAATATCATTCTTGATGACATTACAACTTACCTCTTGTCCAGGAGGGCCCATTCTGCCCGGTGGTCCAGGCTTGAGACGATACAGTTTGCCATCCAAACCCATGGCCAGGCCTCCTCCTTTCGATGCAATGCTTATGGTTCCAGATTTGCTTTTGATTGGAAGTTTATCTTGGAGTCTGGCTGGATGGTTCGTGTATGAAATGTTCTGTGCGGTTGTTGGTCTGTCCTGCTCTTCGGCCTTTCCGACAGATGGACTTTGGTAGATGACATGAGAAGAATCGGTCCCGTCGCCAGTCGAGTCAAAGGGTGCACGGGGAAGCTTCGGAGGAGCAGTAAATACCACAACAGGCTTTTTGCGGGTATTTCTGACATCAAGATTAATGATGTCACCGGTTGGTTTTCCTGGAAACGACGATGACGTCCTCCCGGCAGGGTCAACCTTTTTATCCGTCGTGATGTTGTCCTCTAAATGCTTTGACGTCACTCCAGGCTTCCCCTTCTGGTTTCTCCCGATTCCATTTTTGAAAGGCTTCCACTGAGGGTTAATTTGTCCGCCGGTTTGCAAGGTCAGATCCAAGAATTCGGTGTCCTCGTCCACAACAACGTGCCCCGCTGCACCTTGACGACTTGTTCCCGAGGGCGGAGTCCCATCTCCTCGAGAAGCACCTTGTCGCCACGTCGCATCTTGCTAAGCGATAAAGAAGAGAAAGAAGGTCTGAGTTAACATGCGCTGTGATGTTCATCTTCTCTACTTATGGTTAAATTAAAGTTTAAGGCTTCTTTTTTTTTTTTTTCCCAGACAAGAAAACAGACCACTGCAGAAGAAACAACGACATCACCGACTGGGAGAAGGGGAAAGCCATCACATCAGAAAGCAATCAATTCATCCATCCATCCATTTTCTGATCTGCTTAACCTGAAGCTGAAGGCACAGCAAGGGAAGCCATTCAGGATAAAAACATTTTGTACATCCTGGTAAATCACAATGGCTTATGTATGGAAAGAGGAGGAGGCGAGAGTGCGGCAGGAGCTCACCCTGAGAGATTGTTGGGTAGCGCATACTATGGAGAACATGCGGTAGTAGCTCAAACAATCGTATCATATTACTCCTGACCCTTTGCGTGCCGCCAGAATACTGGAACAGTTAGAACAAATTAATTTTGAAGGCCAGGTGGGACACACATGAATGGGTGTGGGGGGTGGGGGGGGGGAATTCAAGAGAGAACAGATGCCACAGTCAGTCAGATGCAATGTTCGGGTGAGAGTTGTGCCAGCAAAAGCCAGCAGGATTTATTGATGGCTTGGAAAGTGTTTTTATTTTTCAATGCCCTCCAACAACCCCACCCCCCCCCCCAAAAAAAAAGAAAAGAATGAATGAATGAACACAAGATAAACTCTTTCAGGTACTCATTCAACAAGATGTTTAATTAAGGGCCATGCATGAAATAATCATGAGATAAAAACTTGATGCACGGTACGTCCGGAGGTCAACGTGAGGTGAAGGAAGGGCGGAGGGAGGCAAAAAGCCTCACTGGGTGCCTCTCGAGAAAACAAAGGCCCTTTCATGCTTTCTTATCCTGATACGCAGTCAGCCAGCCTGCTCCGCTTGTCAAACTGACACTGGACCCACCCTCAGCTTATCTCTTCCCAGTCTGTCAGACTCCCATTTAGGTTTTCAAGAAAGGAAGGCTTCTATGAGCCCGATTTTCAAGCCCGGCGCAAGTCTGACTGAAGAGTCTGTGTATGAGTGGAGTTCCCTTTCTGCTGGTAATTAATAAAAAAAATGCATGTTTCAGCCTGTGTTACGAAAGTTGGGTTAGAGCAGGGTAGGTGCTCTAACCCTAGCTAACCCCAACTCCCAATTATTACACCCCTTGCAATCGACTTGGGACCAGTCCAAGGTTGGACAATCCAAATTGTGTTTGTTCCTTTTGCTCTCATGCAAGTCACCAGTTTTATTCACACAGACTTGAAGCTTCAGCCTAATTATAAGGCATGCTTTATTTATTGAGTGTATCTCAGAAATAGTCCATAAACATGATGGAACATGTCATGAGAAGTCTCCTGTAACTGAGCTACTGGGAATTCATTCATGTTGATTATGAAGAAAGAAAAAAAAAAAACCATCGGCTCCGCCGTGACCTACCCAAAGACATTACATGGCAACCTGTATGTGATAATACCTAATAGGATGATCATTACACGGGGTCTGTGCAAATCTCAACAGGAAAGCCAGACATTCAGAACGAGGGCAGATGCTGGCAGGCTACACCTGGATCGCGTTAATGGTTATTACCGTGTCCCTCCGTCAGCCTGCTCAGCGTCTCTACGCATGCAGCTGACAGATCGACTCTTAGAACGTGATGGCGGCCCCATTGAATGGCAAAAGTGCCGTCGGCAAGAATGCTATCAACACGCACGCACATGCACACAGATATACAAACACACACGCACACACACACACACACACACACATGCACACACACACACACGCCAGCACAATGAAAACTTGCTCCTACAAAGGCCTAATCAAATGACAAGGTCCGTAAATCGAGCCAAGACACAGGTATGCAAACATATTCAGACTGGCTGGGTCTTGCAAGCAGCAATTGGCTGACCTGGAAAAGGAGAGCAAAGGCCTGATGATTTAGGACAGGGTGTCCCAAGGTTTTGATATTAGGAATAAACGGAATCATAAGCATCAAAGCAAATTAGTTCATTGTTGAAAAGCGTCCTGTCACCAGAAACTTGACTCCATCCATGCGTGTGATTTTGTGTTGTGATTCCGTTGAGCCTGGCATTAATGCTGTCATGTTTTTTTTTTTTTTGTAACTCTGCAGGACCACCCATGTTACAAATCCCACTGTTAGTTGGGATCAAAGAGTGAACCCAAATCTTCAGTGGTGGTCTGGGGCTATACGATTGGAAAGCATGCATGCTTGCTTGAGAGGTGTGGGGGGACGTTGAAATATTTGTATACATAAATTGAACCGACTTCCACCTCAGGCCACAGACTTTTACAACCCCAAACGGTAGCAAGTGACTGCAGCCTCCCTCGACGTCACGACGCACGCAGCCCATGTCGCACCGGTTAGCCGCGTCTACATTTCAACAATAGCATAATTCTGTTGAGTGGCACACAACACTCTGCCTTGGGTGAATGAACTGGAAGCAATGAAGCCCATGATGGAAGATCCATAAATGAACATGTCGCAGTTAAAGCCGCAATGGTCAAAGCACGGGAAGAAAATAGACGTTTTTAGTCCGGAAATTACGGTACAAATAACGCTTCTCATAATTTGACTCTCTTCAGTAGTCACAGTTGTACAATGAATTAGTCCAAGACAGTTCGGATTCCAAACAGATTTGATTTGATTTTGGAATAATTTACACCGGGGTCTTAAAAACGTTGAGTCGAGCTGTAAATAGGTAAACATCTACGATACTGTCAAAGGAAATTGTGCGCCCACTTGACACATCCCAAAAGGCTGAAAAGAAAAAGCCCGCGCAATGCTCCTGGGATCCGTGCCACTTGCAAAAACAACTCGACAATGAACAATTTCAGCACTGTAACTCCACAGGTGAACTTGAGTCAACACCAAACTTGCGCAAAAACACAAAGAGAGCATTCCAGAAAAACACAATTGGCCTCCTCTGCTCCCTCGATTCAGCGCAACTCTCACACGACGCGCTTAACGAGAAGCAGTTCAACGCGTACCTGTTGTTTTGGCCGCCTTTGGCCCTGCACATACCGCCCGTCTTGATCCAAAAGCAAGCATCCGAGGAACAGGCACCATCCCAGAGGAGAGAACATGACTGGAGAGGAGACACTGCGGTTCTGTTTCGCACTTCAGCTGCGTTTCATTCATGGCAACATGCAGACCTCAGCACAAGAGGTTGATCCAGTGCTCGGCTAACACACCCACAGAAGGTGCACACACCCCTCTTCACTGTTACCAACCATATACTACCTTCCATACACAATAGGCATCAACAAATAATCCTAAAAAAAAGAACAGGGCCCGTCCGGTTTTACAAATTTGGATTTAAGGACGTTTTAAGTACTCGGACAGATTTCGAAGCAGTTGCACATCTTGGAGTGACGGCAAATGACTTGTTGTGATTCCATTCAATTAAGAAGAAAAACACATTTGAAGGAAACATGAATACACGAAAAACACATGACAATTTATAAATGATCTGAAGGAATTTTAAGACCCTCCGGAAACACGAACTGCTGTCACATCTGGAACAATTTATGTTTCATTAAAATGAAATAAAAAAGAGTGAATACAAACAACTTGCATCTTTTTATAATTACTCAACTTTTTAATCAAGTCACCGCAGTCGAATGATCTATTGGTGTAACTAAACTTAGACGAAATACACGAATACGTGACTGCGCCTTTCCTTTTTTTTGGGGGGCGGGGGGAAACAAAGAGAGCCAATGATGAGATAATGTGAAGTTTGCCCTCCTGGCCGGGTTTCGGTTGAAAGCAAAAGGCATGAACGATCTCCAGACAGATTAGGGGAGAGGAAATTCACGATACTCACATTCCGAGAAAAGTCCACATTAGCGGTAAATATCACCTTGCATTCGCAAAGCACGTCTTGATTGACTAAACTGGCTGAAAAAGAAACGAACCCTTGCGCCGCCAACTCAAGTATTGAGTGGTAACCTTTCGCAAGCATCACTTCAAGTCAAGTGTAAGAGGAGCTTAAAAGAGGTGCCCTGCGAGGAATGCACGATAAATGAGCCAGAGTAGAGGAAAGTTGATTCCGAGTGGAGAAAAAAACATATACGTGCATTTTTGGGCACTGGCAAGGTAGGCAAAAACAACAAAAAAAAAAAAAAGAAAAAAAAAAAAAAGAAAAATCAGACCTTTCCATTGAATTCTCAACAACAATTTATGGCCGTTGATTTCCCTTTTAAGACAGCGGATGTTCAATCCCGCAAAGATAGCCTGGACTAAATCATTATGTGAAGTGCGGTGAAACAGGCGAAATCAGTATTTTGCTTTGATTTCATCTTTTCTTTCAGATTTGTATTTTTTCATGATCCAAGCGTCAGCTTCTGTCAACAACCCACTTCCTCTCCTACTTGGTCATTTGAGGACCTCGTCTGTAATCATTTCACAATGGCGGCAGTCGGTTTTCCGCGGAGGTCAGGAGTTACTTATGATGGATGGCAATTGGCTCCCAAAAGAAAAGCCTGACAGTGTACAGAGCGTTCTTAAGTGAACGCAAGTGTGGCATCTTGAAGCTCGGGATAAAACCCGCGCTTCCTCAGTGTAATCTTTAACAAATGTTTCCTTCAAATAGGGTAAAAGTAATTCTTGAAGTCATTCCAGGGGTGTCTGACTAGAGCTCCGGAATCTAAGATTGTCTTTTCAATCGTGCCTTTTATTTTATTTGAATTTTTTTCAGTCAGTGCACTTCATCTTGAGCCAGGATTTGGATATGATCTGACCCACAGGCAACATACGGCCCATTCGCAGTCTCTGACCAGCCCGAGTGAGGTCATTTTGAAGTCAAAATACGTCGTATTTGCTGCAGCAGTTTTCATAGAAATTCATACAGGCAAAAAAAAAAAAAAACCCTGCAACTGTCATGCAATCATCAAAGGCGTGCCAGCATATCGACTCTATCTCAGCCTTCTGTTGCCGGGAAACTATTTGTTTTCTTAAACATCTGCACTAAATAACACGAGCTAATAAAAAGAATGATTGATATCTATCTGTTTTAGGGAAACATTTAAGGCTGAGTGGGTCAGGCTGAAAGTGCACAGTCAGCACCGACATGATGTGACGTGTACCAGAACCAAAGTTCACCGATGACATCCATAATGTCGTCTTGGAGGCCGCCAGGAGATGACCAGAGGCTAAGCGCTCTATCCCACTCTCCTTACGACCCGGTTATATGACTTCGACCCGGCGCTGACCTCTTGCTTTCACCACCTTGCCCCACAGGCAACTTGGTCGCAAAACCGAGTACAAGGAACAAACAAATGAAAAGAGGAGCGTGAGAATGAAAGCGGACATTTGCATTGGTGATTAACCAGTTCAAACTGTCATGGCTAAATAATTCGTACTGTGGCCGCGCTGTCCTCCATCAAAGCGCGGTGACGTAGCATCATCCCATTAGCCAAAACATGACATCATGCTCATGACATTGAATTGATTTCCATCTGCTATCTACTGTATCACCAGATTCACAAGCAATTCAATTGGTGAGAAATAGTTGCTGATGAGAATTTCGTGTTTATCCGATTTTCAGCGAAACAGTCGTGTCCTGGCTTGGATTTGGAAAATCTGGTGAGCCTCGTTCGAGAGGAATTGATGAATGGAAGCCCCTAACCTCGGGGAGTGTTTAACATCTTAGTGCACACTGGAGGAGTACGGATTAGCTGCTCTAGCCTCAAGTCCCTACAGAGACCACCTGTCAAAGGAGCCGGTGGCCTCACACAGAATATGCATCAAAGGCAGGAAACGTCCGGAATGCGGCCCTGTGTCAGAAATGTTACGCACCAAAGACAAAAACAGCAGACCTTAATGGAGGAGAAATACTTCTTGTTCATATATAGTAATGGCACCCCCCCCCCCCCCCTCGTGTGCAGACGCTGAGTGAGAAGAGCCAGAGAGTGGATGGGTGCACCTCCATAGCTCACATGTGGATGAATTTAATGAGAAGCGGGCTGCATTGGAACACAAAGAATGCCAACTCAAGATGATTCGTATTTTGACATTTTTCATTTTGGATCGCTTTCGTGATGATCAAGAGTCAAAAAAAGAGGTTTGCCAAGTGAATGTGGGCGGGGGCGATATTTTAAAACACACGTGATATGATAACAGATATGCTAATATTTAGCAGTTTGACTGAATGTTTCCGTGGGTCTGAGAAATGAACGCATTGCGAATGGAATCTTTTTGGCTGATCCCAACGTTGAAAGCGCAACCGCCATCTGAAGCTCCAACAATACCCACAAATACGTAATGCTTCTTTTTTTTTCCAATCGCAACACAGTGGCCAAAAGGGCTTTCTTCCTAAGCCCTTTCACAGTCACACAAAGTGAGCCAGTCGCAAGAGCTGAAGTGGTTGGGCGGGCTCAACGGCCCGCAGGCTCCGGATCGCATTAATGAGACAAGTTGGGGTTATTCAGACAAGTCGATGAAAGGGCAAAACCACTGAGATGAGACAAATGCTACACCGCCGCCTGCCTCGAAACAGCTGGAAAACATTCACCATGACGGCACGGTGGTCGGCTTGCCCACATTATCAGTGGAGACCACGGGGCCATTGTGAACCCGGGCAACTTGGACTCACTCATTTGTTTCATTCATGATTCACAAGTCTTCATTTTCACGGAGGTCAAGTGTGAATTTGGCATGCAGGAGTTAAAGTGGACTTACGGTGTGGCGAAGGGAGAAGAGTAACTCCTCCTCGGGGTGCCCCGTCGGGTTGTTGAGGTCATTCGAGGACAATGGTAGGATCTGAGAAGAAACAGACTCAGTTCAAAAACCACACATAGTTGGGGATTGCGCGGCAGAGATTCGGCGTTCTCAAAATCAGCCACGCGGTCAGCCAAATGTTCTCTTCGATATTTCTACATGGCAGTGCGTTCTCTACCAACAGGCTCCGCAAGTTTTCTGGGGGGAAACTCTGCACGCCCGCTTCCGGGCACGGCTCAGGTGCTCAGTTTTTGTGACTTCTGCCTCGTCCTGAGGTCGAGTCATTTCTTCAGATTTGATATTTCCCTGGAGTGTCCAGTGCAATGGCTCCTTTTCTCACCTCCAAAGCGTCAAAGTCGTGCAGGGAGCGGGGAGCTTTGAAGGCGTCGTCCCCACCGCAGCGCGGCGGGTGATGGCTGCAGTGTTGCCGTGCAGCATCCGGGTTGTCCATCAGGAAGACGAACTGTCGCAGATGGCCCTGCAACGACACCCGCAGACAGGAATCTACTTTAAGACAGGGGTGCCCAAACTACAGCCCGGGGGCCACTCGCGGCCCACCAGCCATTTGTGGTTCTGAATGTGGAGATTTGGCCGCTGTTAAGTGCAGATCTACTCTGCGAGTTCGAGCGCTGTTGGAAGCAAACATAGAATAATCCAAAGCCGCACCAGGTCATCCTTTGCAGTGGCGTACAACCGCAAAGTCATCAACTGATCAATTGGCTCTTGTGTGGTCGAATATGTCGGAAAACGATCCGGACAGGCAAGTTCCGCAGTTGAATGTTTTGATACAGGTCTCATTTTGAATCTCACTCGATTGCGCAGGTTTCCATATGTCACGGGTTGTGGCTGATGTGTGCACAGTTCCAACCCTGGAGGAGTATCACGGCTTTGCCAACCTCAGACAAGCTAGTGCATGCCACGCAGCTAATAAGGCGACAGTACATTGAAAATCCCCCCCCAAAAAAATCATCTGTCAGCAGCAGAATGGATGAATGTCTCCCTGCGGCTTCACCTTTAATCATTGGGAAGTCATTTGAAAGCCAACCATGCCAGAAAAGTCTCACACCACAAAAGAAAAAGTGATCCAACGCCATGTCTGTTACTGTATGTTTCAATCAAGGGAAAATGCGAGCATTTGTGTTGGCGTTCCACGTTGAAAGAGGAAATGCAAACACAAGTGCAACTGACCGAGCAGTGGAACAAGGTATGCGTGAACACAACCAACATGACGGAGCAATTAACACAACCGCGGGATAGATTGGTTGTTTTTGCTTCAGTTGTCTGAAGTCAACCTATTTTGCCATGATCTCATCTAGACATTTTCGGTGTTTAGACGCACTCAGGAATAGTCTTCATAAGCGATCATATCAAAACAGAACGGTACAGTTTTTCCATCATTTGCCTGACGTTTGATCCATCTGTCATGATCTAATATATTGCTCATCTTATTAATATAATTTTTTTTTTTTTAATATAACATTTACTTTACAACCACAAAGCCACGGAGTCTTCGCGTCGCAGCTGCACGTCTATCAAATGAATAGGGAATGCGTTTGGGCAGGACCACAAGTAGCTTCCCGGTTGTTCTTTCCTGCGTGTGGGTGTGGACTTGCATCAAACCTGCACAAGCGATGAGTTTGAGAAGTCGACGTTTCAACTAAGAGTGTTCGTTCGCCCTCTCCCTCGATTAATGCTAGGTCTCAGAGTTGGCCGTGGTTTGTGTTTCGCGAGTGTGCGTGCAGACAACTTGCTTCGAACGGAGTCTCAAAGCCTTCAATGATGCCGCCAATGATGAAGAGTCCGTCAGTTTTGATCCCCAGCCCTTGGTTGACCCAGTCCACACGCTCCAGCAGAGCGCAGTCCACAAATATTGCCACCCGCTGGCCAGACACACTGACGGCTATGCGATGCCACTTTCCATCAGTCAGATCACGGATGGGGAACCTGAGGAAGGAAGAGTGTTCAGATTGCTGCAGAATCACAAGAGAGGAAGAATATGAAATGATTCAAAATGATTATGTGCGACATTTTCAAAAGAAGAAAATGTGCTGCAAAGAACCATTGTGTGTTGATCGCCCCTTATAACCATAAAATGTCAATCATATTTATATAGATTTTTTTGCAATGTGGCTTGATGCATTCCCTCGCATGAGTTTTTTTTCTGTGGCAAGCATGGTTTTTCTTTTTATGGGAACACCACAGAAAAGGGTCATTTCGAAACCCCCCCGTATTTAGCAGAGGTCCTTTTTACAACTTCAGGCCCCCTCAAGGTTATGACCACATCACGACCTCTTATAAATCACTCTGCTGATGCTGCAGCCGTGTTGGGACATGCGGGTATCCACTCAGACGCCAAGAAATCCATTGATCCAAATCATTGGTGAACACAACTCTTTGAAATTCATCTTTGGAGCATATTGCAAGCATTTCTGTTTGTGGGCGTTGGTTAGGTGTGGCCAAGATACAGCTTGATGCATGACTGCATGCCTTCGGAGGATCCTGCATGGGCAGGTTCTCGAGACTCCAGGGACACCCTGAGCTTCATCTATTGGCTTGCAAGGTTTTTTTTTTTAATATAATTTTTTTCCCCCTTTAATGAGGCCGACCACAGAAACTGATAACCAAACCGGCTTTTGATGAATATCAACTGCAAACAAAGACGTTCACCAGCCTTTTCCAAAATTTTTTCATGGTCGCAACTAAGATATGTCATGTTTCGGTTTGTGACCAACAGGTGGCACTGTGGGGCTTTTCCCTGCAGCTGCACACCTGTTGGTCGTTAGGTAATTCGTGGTAGTGGTATTAGTTAGGTAATAACAATATAAGACCCCAAAAACCTGCCACAAGAGTGAAATTTAATGTCAATAGGCCCAGACTGAAACAGTTCAAGTCATTTTTATGATTGCATGTACAAAGCCGCTAATGAGTAAGCTAAATAATCTATGAAAAAGTTGCTTCTCCATGTCCTTGTTTTTCGTCCAAGTATATGGAAAAGCACGCGTGTTGGAATAAAAATGAATCAATGAAGCCATCCGGTGCGAAAGAGGAAATCGGGCTCACTCATAGTGCCGTTGCTGTGCTCCGGTGAGGATGAGGGTGAAAGCGCTGATTCGCAGCTGCAGCGTGATATGGCCGTCTGGGCTCAGCATGGTGAACACGCTGCTTTCGACTCTCTGCGGACTCTTCAGCTGCACCAGGAGACTGAACTCATCAGCGAACCTAAACACCGACATGTGATATCAGAGGCGGCGGTACAGTCTATTTTCGGAGATGGGAGGGAAAATAAGAAAACGCAACATGGCATGCGCTAGATCACCTGAAAAATATTGAAAGCGTGTCATCAAAGATCTAAATAAGAGGCAGATAAGAGCCAGCTGAAGCAGTTCTAAGATTTATCAAATCATTGATCATGTGATGCTTTGCTTCCCATATTTCCACCTTCCTTCGATGCTCGCGTTTATGTTGTTTTGACATCAACGCCAGCAGACATGTGAGCCAACAAATTGTAAGTTTACACTCAAAATGAACCCCCCGCCCCACACACACACACACACACACACACACACAGACATTGAGTTAAGAAGACATGCGGCAAGAGATGAAGCCATACCCTTCAGTGAAGAGCTGCGAGAGAGGGAGAGCCAAGATGGAGTACTGTCCCACCTGGAGGACCGGGCACCTGCCGTCCTCCACACTCATGGAGGTGTTTTCGCTGTTGGCTAACCGAATGGAAAACTCCTGCAGAATGTTCACCTCATCTGCAGGGAGAAAGAGCAGTTCAATAAACGGCCAAATGAATTTGTTGTACAATAACACTTGGACTAAAATTGCATCGTTTGGCCACTGTACTTTGGACCTACACAGCGATTGAACGTGGGAAAAATTGAGCTCGTTTCAACATTGCGCAAGGTGGCGAGAACAGAATTTTCAAACATATTTTTCAGATTGAGTCAGGGACTTTCTGTAACCTCAGATTGATTAATTAAATCAGGAAGAGGAGTATCTCAATTGTCCAAGACTCTCGGGTCAAGAATATGGATTCCAACTTGAATAATGATGCAGCTTTTGATGAACTTGGCTGTTTTCAGAATATGCTTGGTAACCTTCCAGCTTGTGCGAGAATAAAATGAAATATGAACCACAAAGTTCAACCTCCGAAAAAAAAAAAAAAAGATGATGAAAGTTCCAAGTTGTAAGTGCAGTTGATGTTCAGATGCATTCAATTGAAGTGCCGCTTTTCCAGAGATCTGCTGTTCGTCACAGTCATGAGAGCCAGGTGGCAAACATATGCAAAAGACATCACTTGCGGGCAATTACAACATACTGTAGAGCTTAGCACGCTGTGAACAGACCACTTACTGATGCCATTACTAAAAAGCGGAAAACCACTTATGGACTCATTGACTTTAAAAGCTCAGAGGGCACCGGCATACTTTATCCTGTTTAAAGTTGTTTTTTTTTTTCTTTTCTCCAATGCCAAGGAACGTCACACTGTTTTACCATTAAGCATAAATAATGGGGTAGCAAATATGCTATTTCCTGCTCAGAGCTGGAGCTTTGAGGAAGAAAAAAATAAATAAAAACATCTTTTGGGGATTATGCAAAGTGCTCCTCATCACATGAAGAAAGTGAGAGAAGACTTGAATGAATGATTATATGTATGAAAATGAATGCATTCATCACCCTTTGGTGGACTGGCCGTGTAACCAGGATGATGCCGATGATGATGCCTGTCAGCGGTGGACACTTTTTTTTTAGTGTGTGATTGATATGAAAGTGACAGCAACTTATTTTTGTCTTTTGTGTCTTACAGAACCAAATAGTGTCATCAATGGCATCTTGCAGAAATGTTTTAGTGGTGTGCAATTGTTTGTGATCATGAGGAGTACATTTTGTAGATTGGAACGCTTGCATGAAAGATTTTTGTGCAGCTGGCTTACTGTCATGCACTTGACTTTGGAGTCAGCCATGAAGTTTTCTCCAGTTGGTCCAAAATGCTGCAGCTCGCCTTTTGACTGCTACTCGCAAGAGGGAGCCCATCACATCACTCCTACTCTGGAATCACTTCACTGGCGCCCTCTACATTTTGAGTTGAGCTTTTCTCCCTGCTTCTTGGGGTCCAGCCAAATACATTTTTCCACTTGATAAAACATCAAACTTAGCACGATTAAGGTTGACTGTAATGAGATTAGCAGAGGTGGTTTAAGGTGTAACACCCGAGCATTGGAACAGAAGCACATGTACATCAGCCCCTTGAACATGGAAACACTTCTAACAACATTTGACCTCTGGGAGCGCACCACCGGTTTTATAACCGAATCCAAATCTGTCACCTCATTATTTTTTAGATCCTGGCAGACACATGCCTTCAAAACAGCGCTCTCTTTGTGGTCACACTTCACGACCCTGGGAAATGGCAACTGATGGAACTTATTTCGGGTCAGACAAAAAAAATTCCAACATACCAGCCTACCAGAGAGAGGGGGGGGGAGGGGCAGAGGGAGTAAGGGCTGAGAGAGCAAGAGTGCGAGAGAGATTTGAATTATGGCTTCTGCTGCACTCTTGACCTTAACTGCTGCGAGTGACACGGGGTCAAACAGTTTGCCAGTGAGCTAGACAAGATGTTTTACGGATGGAAATGTTCAAATCAGGGACACGAAACACCAAAAGGAAGTTAATATGAAATAGTACAATGTACAAGCTTTTCGAACATGTCGAACATCATCCCCATGATGAAGCGAGTCGGGGCGTGCGAACCAACCGACCGTGGTGCCGCCCTGAGACAGACATCTTCGATCCAATTTAAAATCAGCAGTCTGTCCCCGTGTGGCCAAAGCCTTTCAGCCTGACATCATCCAGCAGTCTTCAGAAAGCAGAAGCGAGTGAGCTTCCGTGTCATCCTGTGGCAAGATCTTTATGACTCTAATCGTGCGAGATGATGGAGTGACAGACAGCTCCATCACACTGATGACACGATGACCAGACTCTGCTCGGATAGCTCGAGGAAGCCCAAATGGGAAGCTGATTAAAGACTTCCACCTGCTCCGATGGAAAAATACCAGCGTGCCCACCGCAGCGAACGGTGTGAGCGCACTGCCGGGAACCCACAGGTGCCCCGCCCCTGTAATTGTTCCACCTTCTGTTGCTGACTTAACAAAAAGCAAGGCTCCAACAGAGGCTTTATCGTTGCCGGTGTGTCCCTCTGAGAGGAGTCTCCCCGTGAAGACTGGCCTATTAACAGGTTTCAGAGTCGAGCGGAGGACTGGAGGAAGTACAGCAAATGCCTCAGATGGAGATTACAGATGTGTTTGTAACAAGGCCCGGCGGATCAGCGGATGAGGCCGGGTCGCGGAAATCTTCAACGTGCACTCAACTGCAACAAGAAGTAAATGTCCTGGAGGGAGAAACGAGCTTCATTTCTTTCCAGGAACATACTTTACTTCAATCCACATGTTCGCAAAGGGGGCGTCCTGTCATGTTTTGATTGATAGCCAGGTAACTGAAACAATTTGACATGAGTTTTTTTTTTTAGCTAAATCACCACTGGAATGAGTAAAGATGTTTGAGGCAAAACTTGTTTCTTCCACTTTGTGCTCGACGGCTGATTGATGAAGACATCACCTGAACGATCCACAAGTAACTGTTTGAAAAATGGGCACACCTTCAACAGAAAGCGGATGACTTTACCGAGACAAGACAAACAATATAGAATTGCTTTCTTGACTCACGTTTGCGCGTTTCAAAAAGTGGCCCTCTCATCCTTTTCATCTTATAGTTTTCGATATGCGGCTCTCATGGCTGATTATCTAATCAAAATAAGGCATTTTATGTACACCATGTTAATTTTTTTTTTCACCCCTTGCCTTCGTTTCAATAACCGAAACAAAATTTGAAACTCCGTTTTTGGATGAGGTCTCATGAGTCGGCCATGACGTCTAATCACCATTTAAGACGATAAACAGAGACAGTCCTGCTTCCTGCCATATTCTTCCCTCTTTTGGCCATCAACGCATTCTGCAAAATACTGCTTCAGAACGTTGGAGCCAGTCACGGGGAAAAATAAATTCAACATTATGTCAGCACCGACTATACCAAGGAAGTGGGAAATCCCACCCCGAGGATTATTGCCGCAAAGTAGCATTGCATTTGCAGGATCATGTCTTCAAGACACGGTAATGGAGAGCCGCACATGCGAGTTCGCCTCGGAAATGCTTTGACATGTCACTCACTGTACTTCTTTACATTGGCCGTAAGTCACTTTAATGGTGACAACATCATACTGGGGAGCTGAAGGGAGCGTGTGAAATCATTTTTAACAGCAAGTTCCTTCTTTGCTTGAAACAACTCCATAAATCAGCGGTAATATGACGTTGTCCGCAAGATTCAGCCGTGACTGAACAGCATTCTTGACACAGAATGACTTGTAAGCATCAAATTTGCCTGTCATCAATTCCTCGGGCAGGTTTTCCCTTTTAATTTGTTTTGTTTCCCCGGGCTATCTAAAATGTCATGTCTTCAAAATAACTTCTCAACGTCTAATCAGTGAGGTGTGCATAAAAGCTTCCACGACCACCATGCATGATGAAGACTGATGTTACCGCCAGTACCGAAACAAAAATAGAACACCCAGGCCTGGCAAACCGCTATCATCGAGCAGTCACCGGTCGATGATCCTCAACTCAACTGAACTGTCTTTCTAGAGCACTTGAAACAACCACCGCTGTGTACAAAGTGCTATACATGTAGCAAAAATAATCCATACAACAATAAATTAAGAATGAAGACAGTAGAAGAAAAAAAACAGTCAAACTAAAAATCAAGTCTCATGCCGAGTCAAAAGCCAAAGAATAAAGATGAGTTTTAAGGTAACTGGAGCACCCGGAGAAAAACCACGCAGGCACAGGGACATCAACAGAGCAAACAAGGTGAGGACAGTTCTCCATCTGCTTTACACTTTACTTGGAGGATTATACCACATACTACAAGTTTATGATCCAAATTAATGGGCTGCGGGGCATGGCTCTGCGGTCCAACAAGAGCCACCATTTCATTATTTCATTGGATGCAGACGCCCGCCCGGGCATGCAGCTGGTATTATACTGGCCATGACATCATAGGCTAGCTCTGCTCGAGAATTGCGAGTCGCTGAGTTTTTTGATCTGGCTTGGCTCGGCCCACTGCCTTTCATTTTAATGTCAACGGTTATTGAGTCTCAATTTTTTTTCTTTATAGACTGACTAGACTTGTCAAAAGGGGTTTTCACGGATCAAGTATTTATCTTTCTAAGCACCCGTGCATGCAAGTGGTGTGTGCGTGTGTGTGTGTGTGTGTGTGTGCGGATATGCGTGCATATGAGTGTTTAACTCATTTAATGGTACGGGTTTATGCTACAGCTGTTCTAAATTAAAAACAGTGGAAATAACAAAAATCATGTTTTATGTCTACACGCTGCAAATCAGACGGTGATCAAAGTTCAGCGACGGTGTTAAAAAGAGAATGTCGGTGTTGCATTAACACCGCTCGGTAAGAAAATAGCCCGTGTAGTCTCAGATGCAAAACTGATACGTTGTTAAAATTGGGTGCCATCTGCTGGATTTAACCCGGATTGGAGTTTGGTGGAAATTGAAAACACACCCTTACGTAATCATTTGAAGTTCACTGGTTAGAGTCGAGACGGGGGGTTTTTCTACATCATTTTCCTCCTCGGTTGCCAGACATAATCAAACTTCCCGAAGGTAGGTAAAACTCACATTGAGGTATTGTTTAAAACTGATTTGAGTCACGTCTGATGCAATCAGCGAGAGAGTCAAACAGGGGTAATGTCACTCTTGTGACATATTTTCTCCACTCAATGATGACAACCTTTACTGTCTTCCATCGTATATTTAATGCTCTGCCAAATTTGTGTTGGCTTTTCCTGTAAACTATGAGATCCCTTTTTTGATTGATGGATCGATATTTTTTAAGTTGTTTGTTGTTTATGAGTTGTGCAGGTTATAGTTCACATGAATGGCGCAAACATTTTGACGTGATTTATCTTTGTCTTTTTTTTTAACAAATACATTTGCATTTCAACAGGGGTTTGAAGACTGGCCACTTTATAATAAATTTCTGGCATTACATGGCTTTTACCCCAAAGCTTGTGTTCTGTTTTTTTTTCTTCTGACAGTGAAACAGACCATTACAGCGTTCTGTCATCCAGTGCGTTGCCAACAACGACAAACTTGTTTTCATTGGTTTGATTTGCAATATATCCACTTGATAAAGTATCTTATTTATCCACCACTGTTAAAAGTATCCCATGAGTGTTTTTGATGTTGGGGGGGATTTTTTTTGGGGGGGGGGGAGGTCATGGAGTATGCATAGCAGGAAAAAAAAGAGAATATGAACTTTCAGGTCGTGAGAAGTGTAGAGAACATCTATTGAAAAAAAAATTGAATGCATTTCTATGAGTCGCTCTCCTTGTTCCTTGAAATGTTGAACCCCCCCCCCACCCCCCAAAAATAAAATATGATTCAGTCCACATCTGTTCGGACTGTTGCTGAGAGCTTCGGCTTGAGAAACACAGACTCATTCCAGACAGAAGGAAAGATTTGTAGCCGAGTTATGGTCTTGACAATGATGCCAATAATAATAATAATAATAATAATCATAATAATGTGATATAAAGTCAAATCTAAGTTGCTTTGACACCATAAAGATGTATTACCAGCAATCAAATGTTGTTCATTCACTCTTTGGCTTTTTGACAGAGCAACAGCAGCTCTCAACATTGCGCTGGCTTGTAGAAAGTGTTCATTTCTATTGACAAATTATCAATAACCAAGGGATATCTGCAACAAGTTAAAACAGACCGTAAGGGGGCCATGTTACCTGGTATGACATCACCATCAGACTACACTAACGCTACACTGAAGATGTTAACGTTCAGCAGAGGACAAGCTTCAGTAATTGTGAGTCTCATTCCATCCGTCAGCTATATCACAAAAAGATGACACTCAAAAGATGCAAAGCGAGCGGCAAAACAAACAGCGCGCCGCTGTGGAATTCAGACGCAACTCACCAAGGCGCCTGGCGCGGTGCCAATCCGAGATCAATTTCAGCAGGTCATGAAATGATTATGGAAGGTCGACACAATGTAAACCCCAAAGCATGTGCACTTCTGTCACTCCGTCAACAATCCCGAGAAAACAAACGCCGATGAGAGAGCTGAGCCGCCGGGATTGTTGTGTTTCAATTAGTTGAGATGGCACATGTAAATCCTTCCATCAGATGCGATACATACGGATTGGATTTGCCGCCCGTTTCTGCGGACAAAATTGACAACATTATCGCATGCATGATAAGACTCCGTCCATACAAGCATGCACTGCGTGTTATTCTACCCTACTTGCGCATGCTTTCGGCTGTTTATTGACGCGCCAGTTTGAGTTTACTGTAAAACTAAACACACAAGAAAAGGAATTACCGACAATGTATACTTAAATACAAGACATACTCGGTTTTAGAAGCGCTACCATTGCTAATGCTAGTCGTCAATGGGAAATCCTACTAACTGTCTAATAGGAAATGAACAGAGGTTTGGGTATTTTGTTTTTATTGAGGCGTTTTTATTTTTATTTAGATGTTTTATTTCTCCAAAGCCTGTATGTACCCCTCAGCATGAATGAGGAATCCGCAACGGTCCTTTTTCTCTTTGGCTCAAAGGACACGAGGTCCACAATTGACAAAAACAAAGTTTGAAATGTGGACTCGTCAGACCACAGAACACCTTTCCACTTTCCATCAGTCCCTCTTAGGCGAGCTCGGGCCCGGGTGTTGTTGACAAATGGCTTTTGCTTTGCATAGTAGAGCTTGAAGTTGCACTTAACGGATGTAGCGGCCAACTATATAAAATCACCATCTGCTGACATCCGAGCAAACATCACAACTGTTTGCGGTGCATCAGACTGGCACGAGAGGTAAATTTGACAACCAAACACCACTCGTGTGTCAACAAGGGTGTCAAGAATGTCATTTTACCAACACTACAGGTTCTAGGTTATATAGCAGAGGGTTCTGGTAAAATTTCAAGTGAAAATTGTACCGCCCAAATCCCCCCAAATTCACAATTTTACAACAGACACTAGACAAGCTGTTAAATCACAGTACACGCACAGCCTCACTTTGATATATTGTATTGTTCTAAAAGCAGAGCAAATGTGGTTAAAGTTACAAAAACAGATATCAAATAAAACACAGCTGGATGATAGTTAATAACTGAGCAATCTTTTAGCTGACATCCTTCAAATTTCATTACAAATAAAGTAATTTCAAGTTATTAAATCACATACTTGAGACATTTCTGTCATTTTAGGACTCGTGAATTGTAAAGCATTCGAATGAGGAATTCAATTATATCATTCTGTCTGCGCTATATTAGTGAGGCTTTTCTTACCGGTGTGCAGCATTCCGGAGCCAGACTCTCCTTCGGAATCAATCAAGGTTGGGAAATCTCCGGGGGTGCCTCTGCACATGTTCATAAACCCGAGGAGGCAAAGTGTCCACCGAGACACCCAGCACAGCATCTCTTTCGTGGATGACGCTGCCAAAGTGCCTTATGGACATAAAAGTGTGCTTGTCATTGATTGAAAACAAAACCACGGGTCTTTTTCACCTGTCCGGTCGTTTCCTCCTCCCCCACAGCCGGCATCTTTTTTCCCCTCCCTCCGCCACATCGAACGATGACGCCGGATAAGACCCGCCCACGCTCTCCTATGTGGCCAATCAAAACTTCGTATTTCTTCGAAATTTTACTATCAACCAATTCGGAATATTTGTCACTCATAAATGCCAGCCAGGAAACGTCCGGGTGGCAGAACGCAAATAAACTGCTACTGATATAATGAAGAGATCCCGCTGAGCCGTGTGTTGTTGGAAATCTTGATTTGAATTCTGTATTGTACAGCAATAAGGGCATTCGAGTATTCCAATCACAGTCCCATTCGATCAGGTGTGTGTGATGCTGAGATGAATATCCTGTAAATTACAACGTGACCTTGACGAAATCTTTCGGAATGCAAGACAGCCATGTCATAATCGTTCTTCTTTATTCAGTAATTTATGCTCATACAAAAATCGGTACAGTTAGACTGACTGCGCAGGAGACAGTCGAGTAAGAGATCAGGCAGCGAAGGATTGAGACACTTTAGAACCACTCTGCAAGTACATTTGCACTTTTTCGGGGCACTGGTGGAAACTGTGACGATGATATTCAAGTTCATCAAGTTGACAAACTGGCTGTGTAAAGCGTGAAAGTCATGGATGTATTAAAGTCAAACCATTTTTCCTTTCACTTTTGCACATGCACGTTTCTTTTAAAAACATGCAAACAGGAAATGTCCATTGGGGGAAGCCAGAATAAATGAAGACCGAAGACATTTGACACCGTGTTCAAATTTGAGGTTGAAAACATTGTCTGTTTTCGAAGCACAAATGCAACACATCCCTGGAGCCATATTGGGTGATGGCCAATCATTATAAGAATGAAACAAGTATTAGTGACACAGCCAAAGCAGTTGGGAATGATAAACAATGTATGAGAATGGTTTCGGGTGGTGAGATGAGGACACTGTAAAATGGGAGACCAAACCCACCCAAATAATGTTACAGTACTCCCTTTGAACGTACCCATGGTCCACTATCCAATAGTAGCGCTTGTGGACAAAATCAAAAAGATGTTTGGGGCGCTCACATTTATCACATTGCTATATTTCCCTCCTTTAGCAATGTAATACACATGGAAGATTTTGACCCAAAAAAATCAAATCTAAAAGCCTTTCAGTCGACTGTTGAGGTGTCGTTCAAACTCGTGTAGGACCATCGATCCAATGGGCTTGTGGAAGCATGCCCGATTGCTCGGAAAAGTACAAATTCCATATTTGTGCATGATTTCATTCGGAAAGCCCACATACTTCACCCGGCCAACCATAACATCTTGACAATTATTGTTTGTAGATCCAGAAAACGTTTATTTGGGAAGTCTGACAAACTATTCGGACTGATGTACCCTGAGATCTGGGTGGTGAGTCTAGACTAAACGTACACCGTATGCAGGGCCGTCCCTTCCGAAATGCAGAACGTGCGTAGGGTCTAATTCTATATGAGGGAGGAAGGAGGGGGCACAATTTGAGCAAGGGGTCGCATTTGGGGTTAGGGTTGGGGCCTGCAAATGAAATTGTGCTTGCTGTCTCAATTTGGTCAGACTGTATCCAAACGTGTATGTCAAGTTGAACAGAGAAAATGCAGCATCCATTTTTTTTTAATATACCCATAGCGACAACTGAAGAGGTGAACAACCATCATTGCGAGGCAGTGAGAGAGAGACCCGCAGAAGGGTGTGCATGCATGCAACAGAAACAGCCCCCAGTGACACACAGGCAGACACTGTCAACCTTTTTCGAGAATTTGAAAAACATTTTCTCAGTGGAATTATATATTTTTTAGGTCTTATCAGACACACAAGTACCAAACACTCAAAAAAACGTACACACACACACACACGGTACATCTTGATGGCTTTCCAAGCAAATACCAATCAACAACAAAAAAATGCTCGACATCATTTTTTGATTGGGTGTTCTCGCTGAAAATGCCCACGGATTCATCACAACTGCATATTTGGTTACTGCTCCAAACAATGTATGACCTCCGTTTAAAAACTCCAAAACAAATGTGGCAACAGATTTAGGCAAAAGGTAGACATAAAAAAAAATCAATATCTGATGGGGGGGGGATGCACAGAAGTGGGCCACAGACAGCCCAATCATCCGCACCAGACCAACAGAAAAGTGGCAATGCAAATCCACATCACAAAAGGAAACGCTGTTGACCTGTTGGAACGCCGACTGAACCAGGAAGAAAGAAGAAGGCGCCGTCTTATTCATCCTCATCGGTCCGTCCCTTTTACAACAGCGCTTGTCCTCTTTCGCTTCGGTGCGTATCCCAGCTGACTTTGGGGGAGACGCAGGGTACACCCCGGCCTGGTCAGTTAAGCTACATGCATGTTTTCGAATGGGGAGGAAGCCAGTACTTGTTAGAAAGCCCACGCCAACGTGCACTCCACAGAGGAAACAAAATGTGGCGTTTAAAAAGCAGTAAATTAAGGACAATGTTTGAAATGCTGCAATTTAATTTGGTTTTCATTGTTTTGGAAAACAGTTACCCCTCGCCACTGTATGCTTCATGTTTTGCGGGTTTTTTCAAAATACTGTACTATTCTTTAAAAAAAAAATCAAATAAGATGAAAAAAAAATCCCAAAATAAAAATGAAAAAATAAAACAGCCATATCGACAGCCATTTAGCAGGGGGGGGTTGTTCCCAACTAACTGTGAAAAACCAGGGTTTACTGTATTTCGGCCATCACGACTTCAACAGCAGCCATTTTGTTCGATCGCTCAAGCGGTCCTGAGGGCCTACCTCGCGTCCGTGGACCGGATGTTGGTGAGCCCTGCGGTTGAAAGTTACCCACCGTGCCTTGAAAGAGCAATTGTGTCGTGGTCGGCGTTTGTGTGTAGGTTATTTCTCTCTTTGGGGCATCCTGTGGGCTGATGGAAAGGAATTAAAAAAAAAAAGGATGAGGACTAAAACAAGCAACCAAGCAAAGGCGCTCCTCTTGAGTTAGAACAAACAAAAAAAAAAAACAGCTAAGTGCATCTCCCGAATGGAATCGGGTCTGCTGGAGGACATTTATTTCTGACTTGAGTTACATTTTGATCGTGTAAAAATGGCACTTTTGTCCTTCTACAGACGATATCTTACCGATTGACTGGCAGTGTGTTTGAAGAAAAAGGCAAATGCTTAGTACACACCCTTGAATAAAGTACAGACACAATTTTGACATGTTCAAGACCTCGGCATGCACTACACTGCTTACTTTGGATCTTTAGTTTGGATTCACCAACTACAAGACTCAGTATATAAAAATGTTTCTTTGTTTGTTTTTTTTTCTTGAGTTTTCTGTTTTTTTTATCCAGACCATCACGACAGAGCCAAGCAACTTGATATTTTCCGGTCGTCAACCCGTCGACATCCCACGACTTACCTGCTTGACTGTGTGTTCAACACAGACCACCCACTCAAAGACGGCAGACTCCTGCTCACATCTTGTAAAATGAGGCACTTAGTATTCGGCCACATGTAAAATTGTTGTCCAAGTCCCCGCGTGAGCCCCCCCCCCCCCCCCCAATTTGAACAAAGCTTGACCATGAAAATGGCTCATGTTTGTTTCTTTTGCCTCAGAGTGACGCTTGTTGATCTTTGCGTGAATCGGAAACATTTCCAAGACCGCCAACAAATCACCTTGGTCGACAGATCGAAACCCATGCCCTTATAGGTCAAGACAAAATATAACATCCAGGTAGATCAAGAATGAGGCATTTTGAACGCTTCTAAAACATAACAGTTGCTCTTCAAGATTTTGGCTTTTCAACTTCAACCCCACCGTCCAAGGCAAAAATACTGAAGGGCCTTCAAAATCGTTTTGGGTCGATAACGTCAGCGTTCTGTTTTGCAGTTCTTTGCGCTGGAAGGAGAGTAGCAGCCTTTGACAGCACTTTGGACAGGCTCGTTCCCACTTTCCCTCATTCCAAGCCTGCCGGCCTTTGACCAGCTCACGCGACCCTGACACGAGCAACACGGACAAGCTGCTTCTTCATCAACGGATAAGAAACACCGCTCCAGTATCCTCGCATGTTAGCACCAGTCCTCATCCTCTCTCTCCCTGAGGCTTCCTGTCGCTCGGCTGTTGGACGCAGAGTTGACCCCAAAGGTGAAGTGGTACCCGTTGGGGACCACGTCTGCTCGCCCTTGTGCGGCCGCCGCTGTGACGGGCACAGCGACGGCGTCGTGGGAAGAAGACGAGGCGGAGGCGCCGGCTCTGGCGGAGTGCGACAATACTTGGCTGCTCACAGCGTCCTGGAAGTCTTCCGTTTCTTCCGCGAGCGCTTGCGGAGAAGCTCCCCGCAAGTGTCGGTCTAAATTGGGGTCGGAACCAATGCGGGTGACCGGTATCGGGGAGCGGTCGCTGTCCCCGCGCGAGCACTCGTGTTCTGAAAGGCCACGGCTGGCGCGAGCGTGGTGTCCGGCCATAGTGGTGCTGGCGACGGAAGAGAGGGGGGAGGAGTTTGCGGTCTTGTAGGCCACAGCGGGACGAGGAGTGAGGGGAGTTTGGGGCAGCTGCCTGCGACCGCGGCCTGGTGTGCTTGAACCAGAGGGGGCGGGTTTACTCTCAGTGCTACCGTGCTGGAGCGGGGGGGGGGGGTGGGGGGCAAAAAGTGAGCATCCATAATCGTATCCAAATGACCCCCCCCAAACGGCGAGTAACTCACTTGTTTAAGGATGGCGGTGTCTTGGCCCTCTCCCGGAGATGTGGACCGGCTTGGGCCGGCGGACCTGGCGTGGCTCGTCTCCCTGGAGCCGTAACGCTCGCAGGAGTAGTAACGTTGCTTCTCCCCCGCAGAGGAGTGATGCCTCCTCTCGTGCGGCCGACTGCGGTCGCGCTCCCTCGCTCGTTCACGAGACAAACCTTCGGCCGAGGGGTCAGTGAAGGAGCCTGCGGGGGGGGGGGGCAAATGCACAAAATGACTCAACTGTAGGCTACACTCTTTGTCATATAATTCTCATCATATTGCAACTAAAATATGACTTATTTTAAAAAAACAGTAAAAAAAAAGCGTGATTGAGTTTGGCTCCAAATGTATCACCAAGCGGCCATTTTGAGGCAGGCGTAATCATCTCTGCCCGCATACCAATGACGACCTGCGATGACAGACTGACGCCTTCTTCATCAGCTCCAAACCTGCCATCCAGGTCACTTCCCCCCCTGCACCTTCATGCGACGCATAAAAGAGTCTCTGTCTCGTGTCTTTCCAACCTGATCAACGCGCACCCCCGTTGACAAAGACAAAAGCAGCAGTGTGGAACGCAAGGGAGAACAACGAGACAATTCAACAGTGAACGCCATCATCATCGTCGACTCTGATTGGAAATGGGGGGGGGGGGTTATGCCGCGTCACCTTTGACCAACTTGTCAATTGACTGGAAACACATGATGGAACACGATGGCAATATGAATCCCCGGCTTCAAATGACACGGCTGTTGTCGCTTCGTCACCTTGGTTACAAGCGTAACGATCGATGCGTCGTCATAGTTTTGTTCACTGAATTAGCTCCCCATCTTTTTTTTTTTTTTTTGCTCCTCCCCTTTTCTTCAACGCATGCACGACCGCACATATTGTGCGGTCGAATCATTTATATCACAAATACTGTACCACCTGTTTGAAAAACTTGGCACATCCCGCCAAGGTTTATTGACTGTTACTGTGCGGTGACTGTTGACGGCGTTAACATGCGTGCCGGCGTCCCTCGGGACGACTGCGCCGAGAACGACAAAATACTGTACATCCTCCGGTGCTGTGAACTTACTCAACGAGTGCAGAGCGCGCCATCTGTGGAGTAACGAGCACTGAAGCGGGGCTTGCGGCAAAACAGAGAAGGAGGCTGCACACTAATCCCTCGCTATGACACGGTTTATCTTTCACGGCCTCGCTGTTTCATGTCGTGCAGTTTTTTGTTTTTGTTTTTACACTGCATTATGTTGTGCGTCCTGATTGGCTAAGGGACTGTAGACTAATGACCTCACAGGAATCATAACTGTTCTAATATTAATTGGGAATTTCTACATTTTTCTTATCGTATCTGACAAGAAAACAAAAAACAGAAGTATTTTCTCTACTTTTGACTGACCAACAGTGCTCGGCGGCTGCACCGATGTCGCTCTCTCCAGGGATTTTTGCTTTTTGTCTTTGTCTTTGTCCCTGCGTCTGTGGCAGCGGTGGTGGTGGTGATGATGTTGATGGACTCGGTCCGGGCCTTGGACCGCCGCTGATTGATGCTGACCCGGTCGCATCAGGTTGTAATCCTTCAGAATGACCTCCTGGTTGTGCGGCGGGGTCAGCGAGGAGGCGGAGCGTCTTATGGGACTCAGGTCAACAATTGGCTGGAAGCGGAAAGAAAGCAGACGGCAGTGAGGAGGACGTAGCATTACGGGGAGTGTAAGATCGTAACGTTGACCAAAGCTCTTGACCGGATCATGATAATAGTCACATCGCACAGGATGACGGCAACTTTTTCTTTCAACGCATTCCTATTCCTCAATCAGACCAACCCCCCCCATGTACTGATGTTGAAAAGTTTAGAGAAGAAAGACCTTCGATATTTCGGATTACATAACTGTAAGATTTAGCGGACAAAGAACAGGCTGGGTGATGACATGACGATTTCTGGCTTTCTTCTTCGTGGGCGCCGAGACCAATTATCGGATTAACACAGTTGTGTGTGTGTGTGTGTGTGTGTGTGTGTGTTTAACATTTGCTGAACCCCCCCCCCCCAATTCTCACCATTGTGTTTCATTCTTGTTTAATATCATTTTAGCAGGATGTTTCACCGTTCTTTGTTGCTGCGCCTGGATTGTCCACTGCCCTCAAAATGTATCAGGCAGGGGACCCTCTTCAAAAAGCTCATATGATTGTACAGGGGGGGGGGCACGTTTGTGATTCTTAGAAATGCGTCTGACCCCTTACACAATACAGAATTGTACAGAAATTGATATTTGCCTGTCATATTGGGCATCCTAATTCAGCGGAACGTTCAATGTACAGTAACGGACTGACTGAAACAGCTGATGAATGCTTCTATTTCTAAATCAGGAGTCAATTGTTCATTAAAGGGGAAGTACACCCCAAATTTTCTTGACAATAATATGTTCTCTGAAACCCCGCTAGTCCACACGCGACATTCTGATTAGCGATGCGGTAAAATCCACACGTTTTTGTCCACCTCAGGGGGCGGCCATTTTGTCATTTGCCGTCAACTGAAAATGACATCACAGTCGCTCTGTGTTGCCGACAAAGTTATTTTTAACGCACCAATTAGAGACATTGAGGGTTAACAATAGAACAACACAGAAAACAATCATGACTACATTATCATATCTGGTACGGTTACCGCAACGAAAATGGACGCACGGTCACAACATTCAAGAATGAACTTAAATGACTTTTTGTCATTCAAGTTCAAACGGCACCGAGATGACGTAAGCTCACAGACACCAAGACAGACACGAGAGAGAGAGAGGAACAAAGAGGTGGCACAACAGGTGGTACATACTGCCAGGTGGGTCCCAGGGGCGTGGCGAGGGTGGCTCCGCTATCAGACGGCACACACAAGAGGGAGGTGGGCAAAATATTAGCGACGGGCATCCAAACGAGGGAGAAAGCGAAGACAGAAGAGGAGAGAGAGCGATGAAGTTCAAGGTTGGCAGTAGCCGACGTTCTCGAAAAAGGTGACAGTCGCTTGATGTTCGTGTTGAAGCCCCGCCCCCGGGGGCAGTTTGGTCTCGTTTCTGCCACAGAGTTTCCCATCACGGAAACACAAAACACACGGTGGTCCACTAGTGGCATGGTACGTGAGACACATGCTGCAGGAGGATTTCAATGTGACCCAATGACCCATTTCAAATGTGTGCCTACACCTTGACTCGGGTTCAAAATATCTATCCATTTTTTTTTTGGTTTGTTTAACATGAGTAATGCCAACCTCCTCTTCCAAAAAGCCACATCGGAAAAGTGCATGTCAGGTGACGCGGGAGAGCAGGAGGGCAGAGAGCAGGAGATCAACTAGCGAGAGCAGGCAATGAACCAAAACAAAAAAAACCTTAAAATAAATAGCCAGAAAAAGCGACTACACTTCACAGAATGGCATTAAAATAAACAATTTAAATTGATGATTTGACTGAAAATGACAAATAAGATCCATTGCTCATTTTTATGATCAAGACTCGGAATACGATGCAAAGTATAATATAGACACGACAGTGGCGGAAATTCTTAATATTTTTTTTCAGAAGACTTCCTGGCACATTTCTGGATAACTATGGATACAATTCCCAAGGTTCATTAAGAACTCCAGAGTCCAGAATAGTCACCAAAATCAGTTCGTTCGTCAGGCTGATGTCCAACATTTGTTTCCAACATGACATTGCATTTGCCAATACAAACATAATATGTCATAAATAATCATAAAAGGCTTGCTGTTATTGCAAGGAAAGGATGTGAAACTAAGTATGAACTCACTGGAGTCTATTGAAAGGTTATCTCTTCCGAAACTTTTGCTAAGCAAAATATATGGCGCCCTATTTATTTATTTTTTTATCTCTTGTCTCATATTCATCTTTTGATGTCAACTCCGATATAAAGGAAATGGCCTCAGTGTGGCCATTTATTTTGGAGGGGAGTGTAATTGCAGACAGACCGAGTGGCTGACTTCTTAACACGACTGATATTTCCAAAATAAACACGAGAAAGCAAATAGACGCAGCGTCCTGGAGCGCGAGGAGCTTACATAGTACTCCGCATTGAGTCGAGGCAGAGAAGCCGCACGGCCGTGGCCTTCCAGGCCAGGGTATGCTTCCGTGTCTGAGATGATCTCCACCGGCTTCATTTCAACCACTTCCTGAAAATACAATGAAGCACGCGTGGCAAAAGCAGCTGGTCCGTTGTTTTAAGTGTTCTTGGTTGTGGCGCTTTTTTCTGTGAGAGTGAGTGTGTGTGTGTGTGTATAAACCTGAGGCCTTGTGGAACCCTGCACATCTTCTGACTGGCCCCTCTGGAGTTTCCTCCGCCCTTTGGGTCTCAGCGCGGCCAGAGAAACATCTCCCGACTGGGAGTGTTTTATGGAACTCCTCTGGTCAAGTCTGCTGCGAAGGAAAAACAACATAAGTGTGTTTTATCATTCGCTGTTCACCTCCAGGGAAGGTAGAATCGGTTAGCGTTTAAAGCAACGTAGGTACGCCAAAGGGATTTTAGTGGGAGAAACCAGTCGAACGCCGTTGATCATTTAGGCCCAAATTGATGTCACTGACTGTAAACGCTCACATTGCGTCGTCGTCCACCAAGGTGGCGGTCGTGGTTGCGACAGGTGGAAGGGGTGACGTCTTTGCTTCGGACTCAGGCTGGAGAGGCAAAAGTTGTTCCGGACTGGCTATGGGGGGCTCTACTTCCTTGATGTGACCGAGGGGGAGCATAGGACGAAACAAGGCCCCCAGTTTACTCTGCAATAAAAATAAAAGTGATGATGAACAGTAGGCACGATGTCAGACATCCTCAAGTCTTCGCTGCTGCACTCATTATTTCAGCACACATACATTTTCACGATGCAGTAACATTTCACTCAACTCTCGGATTCCACTTGAATCGAAATCCACGAATGAACTTTTGGGCTCGTGTACCTGAACTCCTCCCGAAGGATGCTGCTGCTGAAGTCTTTTGGCTCGATTCTGCTTATAGTAGTCGAAGATCATGTGGGCCGCATAGACTTTCCCCACAGTCAGCTCATTGTCTGGTCAAGAGAGCACACAGTAGATGGCGCCAAAGTACAAAAAATAATAATAATACGAACTCAGGAGTGACCCCCCGTGATTCCTTGGTCGCTTGTTTCCATAGCACTGTCAAAGAGAACTCGGTCTTACATTTGTGTGGCGTCACCAGAAGGTCAACAGTCTTCGGCGACAAGCTGGGCCAAACTCTGTTTAATTCCCTTTTCAGGTCAATGTCGCACAGATGTTGTGCCAAGACTCCTGTGAAAGCAAACATTTGACAGGAAACGTACGGTTCTTATCAAGGAGATGATGATGATGATGATCACAAAAATCAGATGCGTCATCCCAGCTGCAAAGAATTCCAAACGAGCTTCCGGCCCGCTCACCGGATGCCAGCTTGATCTCGAGGGCTGTGCGAATCAGGGCCATGAGCGTGGAGGTGAAATGCACCGTGTTGTCGTCCGCAATCGGCATGTTCATCCTGACCAAACGCTAACACGAGCGGCAGAAGAAGACAAGGCAGCTTTATGAAGCGGGAACATTCACACGCGACGCTTGTTTCCCCAAGACCCCGAATGTTAGCGGACTATTGTCATCAGTCATTCTTAGTTTTAATTCTCGTTTAATCCATTCCAGTCTGTGCTGCATTCTATTCATTGCTCATGCAGATTTCACATCGAGACATTCACATCGAGGCAAGGCAGGGCGGGAGGTACATGCACATCGACATCCAGATCCCTGAAGCATCAGAAACAATGCAAAAAAAAAATCCCACAAAGGCAATGAGAGAGATGACATGAAGAAAAAGGAAGTGGAAAATAATGGGCAAGAACGTGAAGTATTGTGTATGGATGGACATTTGCTTCAACATTCTTATTCTTATTCCAAACTCTGTAAAAAAAAAAGCGGGTTGCGACAGGGATGATCAGTCGGGAGATTTGATCAGTCCCCAGTGTGAGCAACCCTGCATCTGAATCAAAATGATAATTAAGAAAAAAAGTGTCATTGAAATGCACGGCAGCTAAATTGAGGAGCTCCGCCTGAAAGTCTTCAATAAGTTAGCAGCAGCAGCTGCTTTCTTTCGTTGGGTCTGGACAGTGATTTGAAATCAGACCGACAAATCGGTGTCGTTGCCTTTCGTCTGAGGCAGCTGGAGAAAGTAAAGCCTCTCTTTTCTCAAGAGCACTTTGAAACAGTCATTCGTGCTTTCGGATGACTGTCATGCGCTTGACTTTGGAGTCAGACGATCCTCCATTCAGCGTCTCCAGTTGGTCCAAATTGCTGCTGCTCGCCTCTTGACTGGTACTCGTAAGAGGGAGCACATGACTCCTACTCTGGCATCATTTTAGGGTTCTTTTGAAGATCAGATTGTTTGTTTGCAAATCTTGAAATGTCCTTGCCCCACCCGACCTCTTTGAGCTCCTCTATCCCTACGCACCCGCCCAGTGCCTCAGGTCTGCGGACCAGACACGATTAGAGGTACGGAGACCGTTCGCAGTCACATTCATACGTGTGGACCTCCGGATTCAAGAATCTTGGTGCTGCTATTTCGCAGATATTTTTTTTTCTACTCCAGGCCAAAATTCATAAAGAATGAACTGCGGCCGCCGACGGCACCTTCAATTGCGCAGTCAAAGATTCATCGTAACCTTTCTTTTGCCTTTGCGGGTCTGTGAGAAACGCTTTGTGAAAATCTGTGCAGACATGTTTTGGTTTTGTTTTTTTCTCAAACCGAATGTAGTTGAATGTCAACAAATCCTCACAAAGCATGACAATGCTATGGGGCCCCTCACGTGACAACAAAGCTACATCAGCAGCCCAGAAGATTCTGAATGTGACACAGTGAGAGAAATTAGATGGTGTTGGGACAGTTGGAAGCAGGATACCAGCAGTGACTGAACGAAGCAACGCAGAGACGAGGGGGGAGGGATTCTACCTTATAGGCGATGCGGGGTGGGCATTTCTTTCCCAAACCTAGAGGAGGGGACATGTCTCGAAGCATCTCGTACATATCACGATAAGTCATACGGCCACTTTCCGCAGAGAGGAGAGGAGGAGGCCATGGAGGAAGCGATGGAGAGTTCCGTGGGTGAGATGGTACGGTCAAGAAGAAGGGGTGGGGAGAGTTTCATCAACCAAACGGAACAAGGAAAATGGCAGGGAGAGCGGGCGGGGGAAAGAGACAGAAATCCTTGTTAATAAGATTTCCAGGATATCATGATATGGAATCCTTGTGGGAGTGAAGGATTCAGGAATGCATCCCAGAGGCAAACGTTCAGGGAAAAGCCTCTGTGGAGAACGACCTGGATGGAGGCATCCCGGCCAAAGTTGGCCATTCGGAAGTTTGAGTGCATTTTGGGTGACATGAATACTCTGTGGTTCAATCATCAAATGGGAGAGGGTGTTTCTCCAAAAGCCCGCGTGACTTCCAATGGCTGCACAGGACAATCTGCTTCTAGAGCGTCCGGATTGGATGAATCCTCCAGCAAAACATGCTGTTGATAATGATGAGCAAGATTACAAACTCTCGCAATATACGCTCCGGGTGATTTCATGGCAAGCTGACAGCTTTCATACACATCGTCGGGTTTGTAGTACGGCTGAAAATCCGATGAAATTGCGATGCACATACGTTATCGGTATTAAAATCAATTGCTAACCTTTTTTTTTTTTACTGTCCTTAAATTGTAAAGTTCCTTTCAGTGTTTAAATAAAATAAAACGCATCATTATCATTATTACTATTACGGTCCTAAGTGACAGAATCGTGGCAGAGTATTCATCCAAGATGCCCTCCATCTCCGAATGCCTAAAATACACAGAGCAGTAACCAAAGTGGAAACAAAGCTCACAACGCTCACAAGTCTGCATTTCATTCCCGCGTAGTAAAAAACAAAACAAACAGACGATGTCATTCGACATCTCGTTTGCCGCCTTTCGTAGGAGCCTCACTTGTGGCGTTGTTTCTTCGGCTTGCCACGGTTAGCTGCATGCCGGTTAGTAAGGGATCAATGCATATTTGTATGCATGTGTGCCCAATGTGGTTCTCTTGGCACGTCAGGAAATGAAAACAGACATTGACGGTCCAAATCATCACAGTCCCTTTGCCAAGAAAAGGACTGTGAGGGAGTGCAAACCTTATAGGCCACCCTGTTTGGGCACTTCTTCCCCAGGCCCAGGGGCGGGGAGATAAAACGCAACAATTTGTACATATCTTGGTAGCATATCCTTCCACTGAAAAAGATAAGACATGATCAATCATGTTAGGTCAGAGCATGTACATGCTTGTGCATCGCTGCAATACTCAAGGAGAACATATACTCGAGATGTCCTTTCTAGCCGATGTGTACGTTTGCGCTGTCTTGAATCGGGAATAGACTGTCTCTCTTGGCAGTTTGGTCGCTCCCTTTTGCTCGAGTCCAAAACAAGGCTCCAGAAAAGCTCGTGAGCCACAGGTCGGAGGCTTCCTCTCACGACTCAAACATGTCAAGTGAAACGCGGTGAGTGCGGCAGGGAGCGGAACTCGCATGGTCCCGTTGGCGGGAAAATGCCTTGCCTTCACACTTCCGTGACTAACGGCGATCTTTCGAGGCACTTGCTTTGGCAGGAAGGAGGCGACGCTTGCCGGATTTACATGCATCAGGCGCGCCGGCTGAAGGCTTGTCACCCTTTTCTCAGTCGGCGCGGGGTTTAGGCTGTCATTCACCCCGCCGCGGATTCTAAAGACGGACGGGATCTCCCCCTACGCCCCCGCCTACCCACACACACTAAAGGGCACTGAATCATTCGGCTGGAACACTGAGACTCTAATAAGCAGAACCCCCCCTCTCGAAGCATAGCGACACAATGGAAATCAGCCGAAAGCGCCTACCAGGCAGCCGGGTCATACTCCGCCCATACACGGATAAACTCATCGAGGTGATGAGGACCCAAGATGGAGGCATCCCTGGTCAGATATTCAAAGTTGTCCATGATGACGGCAACAAATAGGTTGAGCATCTAGTGAGGGGAAAACAAAACGGCAATAAACATCTGCGCGCAAGGTGCTCAAAGAGTTTGAATGAGCCACACGGATTAAGCGTGTTCCCCGAAGGGCCAAGATTACTGACCAAGAAGGAGCAGAGGAAAATGAAGGAGACAAAGTAGAAGTAGGCAAAGTCGCTTCCGCACTCTTTCCCCGTTGTTCCTGAGAGTTTGTCACATGACCGGTTGCTGAGACATGAAAGCATAATTTCGTGCCACGCTTCGCCGGTGGCGCTCCTGCAAAATGCAAAAGACAGAAGCAAGGACGCACCATTGGAACCCTGTGCAACTTTTAAGATTTTGTGTGTGTGTGTGTGTGTGTGTGTGTGTGTGTGTGTGTGTGTGTGTGTGTGTGTGTGTGCGTGCACCTGAAGAGAAGGGTTAAAGCCTGGAAAAAGGTCTGGAAGTTGTTGTGGTGATTTATTGCAGTCTCTTCATTCAGCTCGATGTTGCCAAACACCTGCAACAAGTGTTGAAACATTTGGATGACAGTGAGGCTCTTCGGCATCGTAACTTCGTAACACCGATGACAACTTGATCTAAGATTAAAACGAGGCAAGAGACCAGCAGTTTTTCGCGGCGAAAACGACCTCGGCAATTTTCAGCGTTGATTTTATTTATTTGAATGACAATAAAGAGGCTGCTTGTGAAATAAGCATCTGTCTTTCTTTGGCTGTAGCAGATCTTGAATGATGAGAAAATGTTGGAGAGAAAGTGTGCAAGCAGCCTCTTTTTAATTACACTCGATGAATAAACATATTTATATATTTTTTTCCCTGACAATGTGTTTTGCTTTCGAGCGGAAGTCCGAAGGTTTACAATGACGGCTATTTTCAACTTTGGCCTCATTTCTCCTTCCTTGTCCAAGATCCAGATCGAAAAAAAAAAATCGAGCCCCATCACGTTTCGCAGTAGTTACGCTGTCCTTTTGGTGATGAGCAGCGGTGTACGCCAAACATGAATTTTGTCATTCTGGATAAAAAGTTCAACTATGAACCAGAACTTATTTTAGCCCCGCGTGCTTGGAAGATGTTTTTACGGCGGAGCAAATGTGGCGGGAGTGCGATGGCTCCCTTTTAACAGGAGCTTGAATGTGATTGGTTAATTCCGAGGACAGCCCCCTCTCAGTTCTAAGAGGCGTGTCTGTCCGCATTATTTCAGTTTTTGTCAACGTCGGAAAGATTAAAAGTGGAGAAAAATCAAAAGTACAGCTCCTAAGTAATCCCTATGTGGTGGAAACGCTTTGAAAGGATTTCTCTTGTTTGAGTAAAAATGAAATGAATTGGAACGCCTATTTGGAAAAGCGCGCAAGCACTCACCTGCATTCCGATGATGGCGTAGATGAAGAAGAGCATCGCAATGAGCAGGCAAACATATGGCAGGGCCTAGAAAGGCAAACACAAACAAGGCAGTCGGGTACAGTGCCGGCTTCTGATTTTCTGTCTCCATTTGAAGGTGTCGGCACGCGAGTCTTGCCTCTCTATCTCTTTGCACACAAACAAATCCGACTGAGTCTTCAACAGCCACCTATTTGCCGCTCTCGTTTCACAATTTCAACAGTCAACCCTCACCTGCTGGCTTGATTCGTTCAATTAGTTGAGGAAGAACGAGACGTTTGCTGTCATTAAACAGCCGGCTTCTAACGCCGCAGTTACTGTTGATTTTCGTCAAAGCTCTCCCCTACTGACGTTAAACCTGCTCTAAATTCCTCCGGGATTTAAAATGGAAAACCAGCATGAGGAGAAAATATCGACGGAGGCCTTGTCAGGGTAAGCTTGCGACTTTTTATAGTAAACCCAGTTTGCATTGCGCCTCGACAACCTTTTGAGTCTCTCGGATGCTTGTGATGTTTCTCTCTCCCCAAAAAACAAACAAAAAAAAATCACAGTTGGTAAATAGCAAACTGATGGAGCTTTCTTATCTCAAGCGCATAAATACTCGCCTGCGTGATCTGCATTTTCAACATCAAGACAGTAACGCCGTACAACCTGCCTTTACACTCCGTATTCAAATGTGCATGAGAAGGGATGTTTTTTTTTGGGGGGGGGCATTTGCTTCTTCACCTTGAAGGACTGCACGAACGTCCACAACAAAATGCGAATGGTGTAGCCCTGCCGAAGCAGTTTGATGAGCCGGGCGGCTCTGAACAGCCTCAGGAAGCTCAGGTTAATCATCTTGTCCTGGAGGTGATGAATGGAAACGGGGGAAAAGGTTTACAGCCAAACAACCTGAGGACAAACTGCTTTCCTTTCATCGGTCAAGTGCGCGTAACCTTCGAGCGACTGAGAACAACACACAGCAAATCAACGGGACGGTCGCCGATCCAGAGTAACCGTGGAAATGATTCAAACCCCATTGACCTCATTATTAGTATCATCGTACCATAGAGAGATTATTTTAACTCATCGAATGCCAAAAGGTAAAAATGACGTTTGCAAGAACCTAATAGTTTTACAGCCAAAACTTAAAATTAGTTTAGTTTTGTTTTTTTAACGAAGGGCTTTGCGCGGCTCCTCAGTAAGTCGCAAGGATTTGGGAATGATTTTCCGAATCTTAAATAACCACAAGATAGAAGGAGTGGCAAACATTTGTCAACTGGTCACCAAAAATTTAATTTTGAAAAAAAATGGCTCTCACAATTGGAGAAAAATGTCTGGCATTAAATGAGTTCAATGAGTATCGAGTCTTCACTGATTAGTTTACCGCCACCCTCAAAACTCCGACATATAATTCAACATTCATTCATCTGGGATTTTACAACAATAATAATAATAATAATAATAATAATTATGACATAACTATTCACCCTAACATTGTAGTCCAAAATTCAACATCATCAAGAGTAAAGCAGAAACAGAAAATAGGGCGAGAGACAATCCGACAACACCAAATCTTATTTTAGCAGTCTTAAATATTAAAGCTCATTGATGACGTTCATCAAATTGGAACCCGTGACGACGTTGTTACCTCTCTCAAGTCTCAGCAACGTCTCTGATCGAATAAATAAATAAAACATTTGACTCTTCCAAGCAAAAGAAAACAAACCACCGTGAGGGAAAAAAAAAAGAAAGAATCAGCAGCCGACAAGAAAAGCCACTTACCGTCTTGTGTCAGTTGCGACACGGGGGGGAGGGGCAGAGTGAGGGCACAGGCGCCAGGAAAGGCAGAGCAGATGATGGGAGAGAGTGACAAGAGAAAACAGCGAACGGCACGTGAGAGAAAAGAGACAGAGCACAGAGCCACAATCACATGATGAGAAAGGCACACAAAGATAGAAAGTCCATCCGCCGCACGGAACCGCGCCACAATAACCTGCCTCGGTCTCCGTTCCATCAATCGCTCCGTGACGAGCCTCGCTTCTCATGTGGTCGCCTTTTCCGACCGAAGAAATTGTCATGCAGTCGTAAATGTATGACGCGTGCTTACGTTTGCATTGTTATTATGATTTTTTTTTAGGCACTGAAAATGAGGAATTAAAAGCCGTGATCGTCCAAAAGTTATGGAAAGCCACGCCTTTTGGCTTCGTTCAGCCTCGTGGACAGAAACTAGAAAACCGTTTGGATCATGCCATTGTCACGTTGACCACTTCAACCGAGATGTCTTTTCGTTGGCCAAGTAATAATGGCCCTAAGAATCTGGAACTCAATTACTTGTCATTAATCGCAGCTGGTTATCTGAACGCAAGTGCTGCGCTTGCTAGCATACGTCGCGCGCTCGGCTCACGTTCCCGTTGAGGGATCTTGAGGGCGCTCGCTCGATGAGGCGCGGGCCTTACCTTAATCTCTGTCACCAGGATGTCTGTTATGCTTCCCAGCACCGTCACAAAGTCAAACACATTCCAGGCTGCCTTCAGGTAATTCTTAAAAAAAAAAAAAAAACAAAACAAATATTGCAGCAGTAAATGAATACAAATATTGCAGCAGTAAAAAATCTGACAGCTCCCAACCCGAAATCCTCATGAATCTCTTCATAAGACACGCATTAGGTTTCGTTCGGGAGTCATTAAAGCGAAATCGTCTGCGTAATTTGACATCTCTGTCTTAAATGTGAGACCAAAACGGGGTATTTTACACTAACGTTTCCCTAAGTTGTACTTTGTGACTGTTTCCTAATTTGCTCTGCTTTCTTAAGATTCACCAGTAAAGGCTGGCGATCTAATTGAGCTGATAATTTTAGCCTTCTCCGAGATTGCGTTTACAGAGTTGGACCGGAGAAAAATATTCATTAAAAAGAAAATAAATAATAACAATAATAATAAAAAATACACAGAGCCGTGTTTTGCAGAGTGCGAAGGAGCACATTCTCACCAGTGGACCAAAGGCAATAATCTTAAGGATGCACTCAAGAGTGAAGAGGGCAGTGAAGACGATGTTCAAGTATTTCAGCATGGACTCGTAGAGATCCGGCGCGCCATAAAACTGGGGAGGAAAGGCAAAAGTCAAAAAAACCATTTGGAGGAACAACTCACGTGTGTACATGTATCTGCAACGTTCCAATGCCAAGCGGTGCGAGGGGAGAAGTGGCTCCCTCAATCGCAACTGGAACTTCAGCAACGTGCCAAATGGACGTTGCGATGTGTGCACTGCCCAGTCCCTTTTCTCACACTTCACATAAACGGAAGCATGATAATGGCACACCATCACACGAGAAATATTCAACAAAGAACACGTGCTACTTCTGTTGCAAAAAAAAAAAAAAATTAATTCGACATCTCAGTCAAACACTCCCATGTTATTTCTTCTTCTCAAATTTCCAAGAAAATAATGAGGAAAAAGATCGCGCCATTTAAGAATAAGTAGCACGGGAGCCTGTTGCTTGAAAATATCTTTGGGATGAAATGGGAGCCACTCGACTTGATCATCGACACTGCCATGGCAAATTTCTGATTTCTGTGCTCTTCGGATATTTATCACAAACAAAGGTTTTAATTCATCAAACCGATTTTCATCTCGCACAAAGACTGCCCAAGGAAATGCAGTTTCTAAATCCCAAAGGACCTGTCCCTGTGTGAAAAAGTAATTGTGTGACTACCGCGACACACTCTTTTGCAAATACATCGTTGGGGTCATCGTTGGGGTCAGCTCTACTCTTTCTACAATTTGTGCGATGTCGCGTTCTCTCTCGGAGGAATATGCGCTCGTGTCACTCACCTTCATCATCAGCACCACAGTGTTGAGGGCGATCAAAGTCATAATGGCGTATTCGAATGGAGGCGACACCACAAATTTCCACATCCGATACTGGAAGGATTGCTTGTTTTCCGGCATGTATCGAGTCAGCGGCTTGGCATTTATGGCAAAGTCGATGCAAGCCCTCTGTTTGACAAGGAGGCACAACGCAAGCTCTGTGCATGATTCCATTTGTCACAGAAGGACACGGCGCATTTAGCAAAGCATAATAGTTTTGAAATAAAAACCACAAATGTCCTCTCATTGCACGCAGACGAGCAGATCCAAACGTTCATACCTCATTCTTTTCCAGGCTACACTCCGACATGGCTTTGTCTCCCTGCTCTTGAAAGGTGATGATGATCAAAGCCACAAATATGTTGACGAAGAAGAAAGGGAACACCACAAAGTAGACCACGTAGAAGATGGACGTCTCCATGCGGAAACCCGGGCTGGGGCCCTGGTCCTCGTAGGTGGCGTCCACTGAGTGCTTCAGCACCCTGCAAGAGAATTTTCCAGTGATGATTTCCAAACAGCAGCTGTGTAGAAATACACGCGACGCAAAGGCTGCACGTGTGCTAACGGGTCGATCGCGGGAGATTGGTTGCTTTGAAAAGTAGATCTTCGCTCAATTCAGATTTTCACCGAAAAAAATAAAATGTCTTCCCGGAAGCAAAGTTGAGCTTTTTCTCCCGGTCTGAAATGATTGCGCTGCCAGCGCCTGACTTTAGGCGACAACCGTAATTAGCTAAATGAATGACTTCTCCGCCATGTAACTAAAATCAACAAATGGGCTCACGGCCCGAGGTGTTTCTCGGCAGTGGTGATGATGATGATAAATGGATTAATTTCGCCACGGACTGCTCGATTGACACGAGACATTTACACAATGAGCATTGATTGACGAATGAAGAAAAATACGGTGGACTTCATTTCGTCGTCATGCGCGTTGCCTTTTTCCGCCACGTGGTCTTTTCATTTTTGGATCGGCGCTTTCTACTTTGATTCCTGATCGTGAACGACGGCGATGCACGAGCATGAGTGTGCCGATCATCATCCGAACTCACAGAGGCCAACCCTCCCCGGTGGAGACGGTGAACAGCGTTAAGAAGGCCCAGAGAACGTTATCGTAGTGGAAATCGTATTTCTTCCACTCTCTCGGCTGCGCTTCCACATCACGGCCTCGTTCCACTTTGTCATAATCCAGGAACTGACCCCTTTGAGAAACGGGAGGGGGGGAAAATGATGCCAATGATGAAGACTGTTCGAGCGGGCCTTTCATTGGCTGCGTTTAAAAGTATCAGCCGCAAACCGAGAAACGCCAAAGGCTGTACCTGCAGTCTTTCTCGAGACCCTTGGACTCATCGGTGCAGTAGAAGAATTTGCCTTTAAAAAGCTGCACGGCGATAACAGCAAAGATGAACATGAAGAGGATGTAGACGATGAGGATGTTGAGAACATTCTTCAGGGAATTCACGACGCAGTCGAACACAGCCTGGAAAACAGACAACGCAAATATCAGTGCCGTAATGAGGAGGCAGCGCGGATGTGAATAAGAAATACGCCTTCTCATGTAAACATAATAATAACTCAAGTTATGCTCCTACATATGGCGTTAGCATCAATGCTAATTGCAAATGTGACAAGCGTGATTGCCGCTTTCATGGACTGAATGACCGTACCTTGAGCTTGGGCAGACGTTTAATGGTTTTGAGTGGCCGCAAGACTCTGAGGACCCTCAGGGACTTGATGGTGTTGATGTCCTTGCCTTTGGTCCCTCTGCGGAGATTGAGATGATGGTAAATTTGTGAGACGTCGAGTACCGCTTTCCCCTTCGAGCCTTTAACCTTTCTAAACGCCTCCATCCTCTTAAGAGGAGCAGACGGCGGCGCATCAAAATCAACGCTCCACATAAGAAGAGAGACCCGCTCGTGATCGGTTCGTCGTGAAATACACTTGAGTGAGGGTTACACAATGTTATTCTACAGCAACCAGGGGAACGTTTTACATCCGCAGTGCCAAGTAAACCGGATGACACAAGGCAACATTTGTCTTGAAAATGAGCCATCGCGTCATCCTGCATGCGGAATTTTGTTCAGATTGCAAAAATGTCGGGTTTGTCACACTCTGCATTCAGATTAGACTTTGTCACCCTTGCCCATAAATGATTTTGTCAGATTAGACATTTCGATCACTTCCATGGTCAAGAATAAGTGATGTAATAACGACACTCCCGTGGTCGCCTTCGCAAGGGCCTAAACTTTGCTTCTGTAGAATAACATTTCAATGTTTAAAAAACAAAACAACAACAACAAAAAAGGAGTCTATCGGCAAAGAATCAACCTCTTGTCGAGGTCAAAGCTTCTTTGCAGGAACCACTACGACGAGGCTCCTTTCATGTACGAAGGAGGAGGTGTGTGTGCGCCGATCCAGAGGGGGATTGCGTACACACCGATGTCGGACAGCGAGGGGGGGGGGGGGGCCGGGTTTAATTAAAACAATGCCCGCATTTATCGCGCCTGATGGAATTGTGTTTTCATCTGACATTGCCACAGGCAAATCCAACATGAGACAAAAGGCAGAACGATGTCAAGCGGTCTTGATACAATGACGGACGGCCACAACGTGATTCAAGAGTGGTCATCCAACTGTCAACAATTGAAACACCCAAGCCAATACTTTGACTCCCTGCAGGACTTTGACAATCATCCTACCAACGGCACTACGTTAACCCTCAAACGAAGGCGGCGCGGGCACCTCGTTTACGTCCCGTTTAAGGCCTCGTCCAAAGGTACTGTGGGCTCAAATAAAAGGAGATGTGTGTGGTTCCATCACTCTCCTACCTACAGTCTCCGAAAACGACATGCACCGCTCATGCTCACGTTACTCGACAACCCGGGCATGCAAGATTAAAAAAAAAAAAAAAAAGACAATGCCAGCTCTTGTTCTCGAAGGACCTTAACACGCGGAGATGGAAACAACTGTCTCCCCGATAGCTTTCAGAAGGTGGGCAGTGTTCGCCAGAAGAATTTAGGATCCGGGCGCGTTAAGGTCATCGTCACCCACGGGACCTGCGGACAACTCGACAGCCTCTCAAGGGCGGGAGACTTCCTGAGTCGATTTCTCCCGTCAGAAGCTTTCATGTACTTGAGCAACATTGAAGTCAGCGGCATGCCATGCTTTGATTCGAGTCGATGAATAGCAACATCCACGCCGATGAATGAGTTCAAATGATCGTTTGTATGCGATGTTTTCAGAACCGCACGTTGACCTTCTGAAAGCCAAGAAAAGGAGCTCCCAATATTGTCTTCTGGTCCCGATGTCCGAATATTGGGACAGGAGCTACTTTCTACTCGACAAGGGAAGAGGGATACACGGTCATATCCCAAGGAAGCTTGGGATGGAGGCCAAAAAGCCCCCCCAAAAACTACATCTGAAGAGGTGGGCAAGAGAAGCATTCTGTGCTTCACATGGAGGAAAGAAGGGGAAGGAAGGTGGACAGGCAATAGGTAGAGAAAGGACTGTTCCCACCTGGCCACGCTTTGTTGCGATCTGATGAGAAAAAGCAATGATAAGCAGACAAACACATACAATGAATTAAGACCACAACCCCAAAAGCATCGCAAATGGATGAAAGGAAATACAGCCAAGCCCAGTCATCGACTTCAGCAGAAAGGGGATGGCGCTGGTTATTCAAATGATGACGTTGGACAGGAAGTTGAAGAAGGACAACGGATGAGAAGTTCTCTTCGGAGTGGATGGAAAGGCAAATGACGGACTTTTCACACACTCATGTCGGATTGAAATGGTGACAAAACGGTGTTGAAGGTGTTGACCCGAATTAACAATGAAAGGAGGTGGTGAAGGAATAGCAGGTGGCTCACGACTGGCGCCTACCAAATGTCTTTTTGGGTCATGTTATCCGCTCACGAGGACGTTGCGTTTGCATCTGCAACGTATTTCGCCAAACGGGTTGACGTAAAAAATGGCTGATCACAATTTTGCAGTTGCGACGATGGTTATGAAGTCATCCGCATCAGAAATATCACTGAAGTCTTGCAATGCGTATGCAGCCCGTTACATCATAAATTTGAGTTGATGAGGATGAAATGCTGCAACGGAAGGGAAGGCGGGGTGATGGGCTGACAAAGAGGAAATGTTTGCGTCTGATAACCTGCCTGAGTGAATTAGAGAATTGCTAATGGTCCTACGTGAGGGCGGGGCCGTGCATTAGTCGTCACGGAGATTCTGACAAACCCTCAAATTTGACCTGATGTTTCCATTTTGACATACATTTAGGGTTTAGTCATCTTGTATGCTCAATCCGGCACTCTTCCTTTGCACCTGCAGCAATGTTCAAGCTCTTGTTAAAAAAAAAAAAAAGTTTCATCTTAGCAGAGATGGGCCTTTTTTTTTAAAAGGACGAACTAAGCAAGGACGGAAGTGGGTGTTCGTCCGTCCCTTTCATCGACCCGAACCGGGTTAAGTATGTGATGTTGGGAGGCCAAATAAGACAAGAGTGGAGCCAAACACAGTATTTTCTCAGCAGTGTGTAAATGATGTCTAAGATAAAACTTACACACGTTTATGCCAGTATCTCCGGTCCTTACTGATCCGAGCTAGACGGAAACATTCATACGGATGTGAGCTTGCGGAATATAAACTGATTGAGTTTTGCGAATGAGGGGCAGGAAGGAGAACAGAAGTACCCAAAGAAGGACAGACAAGCACAGACGGAAAGACTGAAAGTTCAGGCTTTTTACCCCATTAGGCTCCTGAAAGCAATCCAAGGCAGAAACCGAGGATGGAGGGGAAAAATGTGGGGGAGAAAAAAAGGGGACAAATACGCAGAATCAGCAACATATAAAAGACAGACAAGCATCAACTTTTAGTTGGAAAAGCAGAGTGACAGAAAGCAGAAAAAGTGAGAATCTGGAAGGAATATTACGACACGTGAAAACAAATGCGGATGTGGAAAAGCTGAAAGAAAAGAATTAAAGAGACTAGCATATCAGATTTGAACTCGTGAGATATATAGATATAGAGTGTGTGTGTGTGTGTGTGTGTGTGTGTGTGTGTGTGTGTGTGTGTGTGTGTGTGTGTGTGTGTGAGAGTGTGTTACCCACCCACTCACACACACACACACACACGCAAAACTTGTCGATATATATGCATTGTCGAGGAGAAGCATATACCGAAACGCACGTCAAAAGCATTAAAGAGGACGACTTACGAGCAGGCAAATGCCACAAGAGCGCCACTGACCACAATGAAGTCAAGAATGTTCCACAGATCACGAAAATAGGAACCGGGGTGGAGGAGCAGTCCTAAGTCAATCATCTTGAGAATAAACACCAAAAAAAAAAAAGAAAAAGTGGACAGTTATTTCATCATTTTTGCTTCATTCCCAATAAAATAATAAACGTCACCCAAGACTCTGCTTTTATTTTGACAGACCTTAATCACCATCTCAAAAGTAAACACTCCAGTGAAGACGTAATCCAGGTACTTGAGCACCTGCAAAACAGAGTTGGAAAAGATGCCGTAAAAGGGCAGCGCGAGTCGAGCGTGACTTGCGACGACTGATCCGAAAACGTCGGCGCTGCGCCGCCGCCCGACGCCGCGCCGCCGCCCGACGCCGCGCCGCCGCCCGACGCCGCGCCGCCGCCCGACGCCGACGGCCGCAATCTGACTCACGTTGTTTCGCGGCGCGTTGGATTGCACGGGATCCTCGGCTGCCAGGGCGATGCTGCTCATGGTGATCACCATCAGGATGCACATTTCAAAATAGCGCAGGTTGACCACGTAGTGACACAGCCGCCGCAACCTGACACACCACACGCACAGAAATTCGACCCGGTTTACACTTACTATCATAATTGAACAAATAAACTAATAGTTGACTAGTCGTAGAAAACTAGTAATCTGTCTTCCAATAATACGATGTGCTGATTAAACATTTATTCGGTTTCACTATCGTAACGGCCCTCCGAGGAAAAACGTAACAACAATGACTTTGTCAGCCTTGATCTACGGACATTCAATTTAACACCTCTTCAAAAATGTGCCCTTTTTTTGGGGGGGGGCATGTGTCATTGTAGTTTAGTACGGTTCAATTGTGTTCACCTGAATTACGCCGTAACAACGTCTATAACGGCCGAAAGTGTAGCCCATATTCCCGCTGTCATTGATTAATCCAAAATTAATCAATAATTAAAAAATTAATTAATACGATGTGCTGATGAAACATTTATTCGGTTTCACTGTCGTAACGGCCCTCTGAGGACAAATGTAACAACAATGACTTTGTCAGCCTTGATCTACGGACATTCAATTTAACACCTCTTCAAAAATGTGCCCTTTTTTGGGGGCAGGGGGGGTGGGGGGGGCATGTATCATTGTAGTTTAGTACAGTTCAGTTGTGTTCACCTGAATTACGCCTTAACAACGGCCGAAAGTGTAGCCCATATTCCCGCTGTCATTGATTAATCCAAAATTAATTAATAAGATTGCTTGAACTTTCGATTAATCGCGCAGGAAACCGGGCACACTTTAGGAATGAATGAAGACAAAATAATGAGTAGCCAATGACTTACGGGTTTGTTTGTCCAAAGATGAACATGGAACTGTAAGGGAGGATCTGCCGAGGCCGACTGGCGGCATCGTCGTCTTCCAGAGCTTTCTTCTCCTCGCTGATGCCAAAGTTGCCGCTCTCAATGTTGTTCACTAGTGCGGAAAAAGATTCACGTATTTGCCGTCAAAGCTCAAAGGGCACACAACTGAACGACATGTGAGAGAGCGTTGATTTCAGATCCGAGGCGCTCATTCCCATGACACGAATCACTTGAGTTGAAAAGTGGGCGTCACGTGATGCGACGAAGCGTCTGCTCACTGGGTATCACGGTGGTCTCTCCGGGTGGGGCGGTTATGGTGACAGGGATGTGAATCGTGTTGCTGTTCAGGCCGGCCTGGCTGGCCCTGGTGGAATTCTTTTGGTTGTCAGCGTCTTCTTGCTTGTCTCCGAGACTCAGAGGACTTGTGGCGAGAACGTCCTCCTCGCCGTCCGACTGCAACTCCCTGCGGAAAGAATCAAAGGGAGGAGGGATTTTTAAGCGTCATTGATTCAGACGCCGTTTGTTGACGTTAGGACCAAAATCCTCCATCGGGACGGTCACATTTTACGACGTGGAGTCTTACCTCGGATTTTTCTTGCCTTTTTGGCTTTCATCGGCATCCAGAGTCGACTGCGCTCGAACCAATCGAGAGCAACGTGCTTTTCTGTCTCCCCTGCGCTCTCCGTGGGCCCCGTTGGCCAACGTGCCATTGCCCTCTCTTGGCGTACGGTGCGAGTGGTGGTGGCGATGCCCTCTTTCCTCCCCCCCCGCCCGTACGTCGGAGCTCTCCTCTTCCGGCGAGCCCGCGTGATGGTGCCGCCGGCGCCTCTGCCCCTCATCCCGACCGTGGCCGCTCTCCCCTCTTCTCTCCTTCGTCTGGGTGCCGTTGCCATTGTGATCTTTGCTCCGGCTGTGATGGGTGTGATGCCTCGCCGCCCGCCCGTCACCTGCGTCCCTGCCCTCGCCGTTCTTGTCCCGATGGCGGTGGTGCTTCCTGCCGTGCGAGTGGACGTTGTCTCCCGTGCCGTCTTGTTGTCCTTCCTCGGGAGGTCTGTTAGCCAGGTCACTGTTCCTGGACTCCACCACAAGGGGTCTGTCCAGGTGAGTCTTCATGTCGGGATGGAGATGGAGGACGGAGGATAGTCGTAGGCGCTCTTCGGGGTCCAGCTCGTTAAATAAAGCCTCGCTGCTCGCTCTTATGTTGTGTCGCCTCAGCTGGTTGGTCCTCTGCTCCCACACTGACATGCTCTTTGACGGCCGTTGCTGTTCCTTGCTAGACACACACACACACACAACACACACAAAATATATATCCACATGTAAACGTTACAATGAACACGGCGTCATTGAAGGTGTCTCGGTTTTTCAGTACAAGGCGGTTGAACGGATTTTCCGTCACCTCTGGTTCAAACATGAGATCAGATCGGCTTCTATCACTGATGTTCCATTCATAATTATCAGTATCAACAGCGACCCCCCCCCCCCACCCCCAAACTTAAGCGCGGGTCACAAAATGATCAGGGATGCAGAGCACAAATGTCCATCACGATAGCTTTCACTAACCATGCTGATGTCATATGCATGAAACGTGACCACAGAACCGTTCAAAGTTTCGGCTTTGCAGAAAATACATCAAACCAGAATGCGGTGAAATGAGAGCATATCATGACACATTTTTTCCCCCCAACTACAGTACAGTATATGCATGTACCCAGGATGCCATAGTCATGAATGCGCCTCTACTTGAACCAAAAGGAGATGGCTGACGTTTTGGTTTTCACCAGCAATGGAGCTAGCCACGCCCTCTTTCTTTATGAACAAGGTGTACTCAGGAGAACACTCTCCCTGATCGCCATTCCGCCTGCCCAGTGAGATCCACAGTCTTGTACAAAAACAGGATTGACTACCCGAGGGTCAAACTGAACGATGTGAACGTCTAGCATTGTTTTGTCTATTATGATTTCATTTTTGGGAACATTTTGGCTGTCATACCTATCCACTGCTTATCCTTTTTGTCAACTTTTGCAGACATGGCATGCCTGTCTCCCCAAATCTATGACGATCATGAGTGAAGACACAAATGGGTGAAAAATGATTTTTTTTTTTACATTAGGTGCTTTTCATGTTTTCTTATTTCCATCTATAAAAAAAAACCTAAATAAAAATAATAATAACTAATGCTTATGGTATGCGGTGTCTATATGATTTATTTACATGGTCATTTATTGCTTAGTTAAGTTTGCTCCATCCGGTCACCTGTACCTCGAGAATCGTCGGGCAGGGGTAGAGTAGAGACTATAACTCCTAAGAGACAGACAGAAGACACACACGGACAGACAGAAGACACAAAGGAAAAGTTTGCACACGCACGGACGTGAGCGACGCACACAAGGCTGCGTTTCCCAGAGAGGGACGTGACGCAGACAAAGACACCGGAGAGAGAAAATTATTCTTCCTGCGAGATACATTGAAGCATTTTGAGTCACTTGAAAGTTTGGCGTCGTCAGCTCCCCTGAACTCGTTTCAGGAGCGTAACATGTTTAGACACCACAAAACAACCGTCGTGTTTACACAGACAGCAAGACGCAAGCTACCGGCTTCGCCGCAGACAGCGCTGATGGTAATAAAAGCGCTGTCAAAAATTAAAGCAAAAAGTTGCAGAACCGTGTGTTTGTGTTTCAGGCCTTTTAGACTGTTGAAAAGATATTTTTTAATTTCCATTTCAATAATGTGGCATTTGGAAGGAACCTTGCGTTTGTGATAGCTGCATTCGAATAACGGTCTACCATGCCAACAATCAGGACAAGACAGAGAGAAAACCATTTGGATTTTGGGAGCCCCGGTGAAGAAGAGAAGTAAGCTCCATTATTTAGGCAGTCATCAAGACTGAATGGGGAGGACAGAGAGGAGAAGGGCGGGGGGTGGGGGGCAAGGAGGGGAATATTGTAACAGAGAGTGATAACTCACAGTGACTGAATGCTGTTGATGGACGACCTGCGAGAGATTGCATCTCGATTTTGCTTTACAAAACTGCACATGCAGAACAAAAAACAAAAGAAAATTGAGAAACAAATACGAAGGGAAAAGGTGGAACCTCAATCCGTCCACCTGTTCCCTTCTAATAGACTCCAAGGCACACATCTGTGCAACTACTTTGCAAACACCATCACATCATTTGTAAGCAGACGTTTTTAGGAGGGGGAGAAGCGAGAAACTGAACCTGAAAAGTAGTCAAGAGTTTCACTCCAAAGACATTTTCGATTTGAAATTGTAACACGAACAATTTTGAACGGTTCGAAAACACTTCCGATTGGAATTTTGCTCTCATTTTTGGTCCAGAAAATGCCAGGCCGTGAAACCCTGAGTTTGCCAACACAAACGCTACGTTTCAAACACAAACAGTTGCTGATGAGCCAGCTCGCCAATGTGCCACCACAATAGTCACGAGTTGGAGAGCGCTGGATGCTAATGCACAAGAAAATAACAGCGATGACAGGGGAAAGGCGGGAGAGATGAGGCAGCTTGCCAGCGTTTTGTCCAGTTGAGCAATTCAGGACAGGCTGTGGGCCAAACATCAGTTTGTGCAGCGTGTGTGTGTGTGTGTGTGTGTGTGTGTGTGTGTGTGTGTGTGTGTGTGTGTGTGTGTGTGTGTGTGTGTGTGTGTGTGTGTGTGTATAAATATATATGTGTAATATGGACACTTACAGCGTATGAAAAGATTCGGTAGTAAAGCTTCATGTTTTCCAATATTTCAATAAAGGTTCGACTGCCCCCCCTTTACTGGGTCTTCAAATGACGCGATAAGTCTACAGGTCTACACTCCACCTTTTTATTGATTAAATTTTTTTTTTTTTAAATGACATAGTCCAAAATATTGTATGGGGTCTATATCCCAATCGCTCTTTTGCTTTTTTTTCTGCGCAACAAAATGAGACAAACTGGCAAGTATGACGGAATGCCGCTACATTAACTCATTCGCTGCCATTGACGGCTATTGACGTCCAAAATGCACTTTCGCTGCGGCGGCAGCGAATGAGTTAATTCTCTGTAATTAAAGGTGAACTTTGGAAGGGGGCAGGGGGGTGAACCAGTCAATACAGCAGGAGCACTCTCCGAGGCGGAGAACATGAGAGGAAACACAAACTCGCACAGAATATTCGATGGAGGAAGAGGCTGACAACACAGGCAATGATAAAAGAATGCGGCATCGGGTTTGTGTAAGCGAATGATCGTAAAAGAGGAAGGGGAAGCACAGGAAACTTACGCAGCTATTGAGATGTTGGCTGCTGACATGGGACTGACTTCCTTCACCTCCAGAGCCTTCTGCAGAGCAAGCTTCTTATTGGCTGCTTCCTCCTGTTCTTCTTCATCCTTTCGCCAAGTGGGGAGAATTACACGATCGCATGTGTTGCGTTAGCTTAGAACGGCGGCGCTTACCTTTGTGAGCTCCTGCGCATTTGCAAGATTGTCAACGGCGATAGCCAAGAAGACATTCAGTAGGGTGTCTGGGGAACAACGCGACTCAGGAGAAATAAACGTACTCGCTGACGAATACACGCGTGGAAAAACATTTACGGGAAGGCGTATGTGTGGTAGTTGCGGGTCACAGCTTTACCAGGACCAGGACACATTTTGCAGCATTTCTCTCTGCCAAACTGTTTTGATTCAGCAAACGTTTGGGTGTCTCTTGGTGTCCCAAAAAAAAAATCGCACTCAGCTTGAGATCCGGACTGTGACTTAGCTAACCCGGAGAGCTTATTTTCTTCCATTACCGCCTTTCTGTCATTGAGTTATTTCTGTTCTCCAGGTCGCTGTCGCCCACCATCCACCCTGTGCTGAGCTTCAATTGGCAGGCAGATGGTCTTGGGTTTTCCTGCAAAATGTCTTCACAAACTCGGAAATTTTCAATTTTCGGCCGCCTCAAACCAAAACCATGACGCCAAAATGATAGTCGTAGCATTTTTCAACAGAGAGGATACAGTTTCCAAAAAGTGTCAGGACGATGAAGTAGACGGAAGAGAACATTCCGCGGCGGACGCCTCCTTGCGACTCGATGCCGTGGTACATCACGGCATTCCAGTCCTCCCCGGTTAAAATCTGAGTGAGTCGAGAGAGTTCCGATGACGCTTGGGTGGCTCGAGTAGTGCGCGGAACTGAAATTAGCTGGCAGAATCAGGGCTTTGTGAACACAGACTAATTAAGGGATTAAAAGTTTCAGGAGGCACCGAGCAATCATTTCTTCTCATTAACATGACTGATAATCATCTTACATCTTCCATGCGGCCAAGTTTTTCTCATTTTCAAGATGAACCGTGTGGAGTCTTATATTTGGGCTGTCCCACCTGAAACACCGTGAGGATGGCCGCCGGGAAGGTATCGAAGTTTGTCGTCGGCGTTTCGTCCTCAAAGTTAAATCTAAATCAGGGCAGAAAGAGAACATGTGTCACGAGGGAGCAACTCAACTAGCATGGCACCAAGTAGAGCGCAGATATCTGCCAAGGCCAAACAAACAATCGGAAACGTGTTTTTAAAGGTTCGCATGAGATTTAAACTGGGTCACTAATGAGAAAAAGAGCAATGGTGATATAAAACGGCCCATGTCGTGATAGAATTGTTTTTTTTTTTTTCTGTAGCACTAGACAGTCAAATGGTTCTATATGCGTGTTGCGGATGAACCGAAGTCTATAAAAACGAGGAGAGGATGTGGTGCACTTTGTTACCGCCAGACCACTCGGGCCATTAGCGTCATATTGCGGCCCGCTTCTTCCTCTCAAGAAGATCATAAAAGCATGTTAGGATGTGAGTGCATACATTATAGACATGCCAACGACGTTCCGTCTCGTTTTTGTCAACATGCTAGGAAACACCGTACACACACGCAGACTTGGAGAACAGTGGCAAATCCAGCCACCGAAGCTCAACCATGATCGGCTTTTGCTCTCGTGCGCGTCGTACATGCATCGCGCGAAGGAAATGAGGGGAAAAGGGGGGGGGGGGGGGTGAATTCGAGGAGAGTGGGGAAGGGCATTGAGTGGAATTCAATAAGCTTTGCCTCCCTCGGGATGGCATCGTGTTGTCTCTCCGCACGCTCTTCGCCTGTCGCCATCGCCCCCGTCGGCGTGATCACGGCATCCTCCATCACGCTCGCATCCTCGGTCCACGTCTTCTCGCTAGCGCTCCCCCGCCGCGGCCTCTCCCACTTTCTCGTGGATTAGCGGATCCACTGCGGGCGGTCGCTCGCTGCTTGCTTGTCAGTTCTGACCTCTGTTTACCACGATAATGGCGATCGGGAGCGCTCATCCAAACGGCACCCACAGAGACTTCATTAAATCGACTCGAGAAGTGCGACTCCTCGCTCGCTAATGTGCTCACCTCGAGTGTATGCAGGCCACGGTGCTCAAACAGACCTGATTGGACTTTATAAGACCTTTTGGGTTGTTGTTGTTTTTTTTTTTCCTCCCAGATTTCAGAATTGGCAACCGAAACATTTTTGAAAGGTTATAGAATGTCCTCCATCGCAGAACAAATCAAGATGTGAGCAAATGCTCACTGGGATTTATAGAAATAAGGAAAAAAAAAAGTGTATCACCGTACCGTGTCAATACTTTGAAGCAGCGAAACAAGTGAACATATTTTGCTCGTCATTACAGTCAAGGCTGCATATTTGGTCAAAGCTTATCACAAACCGACACGATGTCCTTTTGAGTCTCAGCAGGGAGACGCTCCACTGCCTCAAGCTGTTTATCTTTTAATTCACAATTTCACTGACACGTTTGGTGCGTCGTGAGCAAGCGCATGACCGAAGGGAAAAAATAAAAAAGTCGGCATTCGGGATTGGCCGACATCAAGTCATTGATTTGCCTTCATTTTCATTTGAGCATGCCTTCGCATTTTCTTGAGGCTTGGAAGCACACGAGGAATTGTCAACCTGAGGACGTTCGGCGTTTGCTTGGCTGGTGATGATAAACCATAACGCCCTTCTTCCTAAAAGATTTTAACTCAGCTGAGGCTGATTATTTTGTTAAGTTAAAACGAACATCGCTTGTAGCCAGTGCAACCAACGTGATGCGCCCCGCCGGCTAAAGGCAATCTGTGCACGTCAGGCTCATCTCACACTTGTCCATCACAAGAGAGCGACGCGCCGCTAATGATGGCGTTGACTGATATAAGGCTCGGTGCCATGGCAACGGCCGGCTGCTTTCAAGGCGGCCCGACGTGGTGTTTGCGAGGACTGGAAGGAGCATTGAATACGAGCGAAGGCTGCTTTACATGTACGAGACGTGTCAACGCCATACGACTCGGGTCAAAGCGCGCGTGGCAGCATACTGCGCTAGCTAGCGAGTGAGCAGGTGGCAACAGCGTTAGGCAAAACAAACGCCACTTTTCTATTGTGTGTCTGGCGGTCGAACGTCCTGCGACAAATGTGGATGCTCCTCATTTCGATGGCTGCTTCTGGAGAACATTTCATTTCAATTCACCCCCCCACCCTCAAATTAGGTTTAAAAGTCATCTTCCAGTCGGTGTGTTTTGTTTTTGCCAACAATTGCCACAATTATGTATACATGCTAAACCAAATCCATAAATGTTATTTTCATCAAGGCGCTGGGGCGGGGTGGGGGGCATTGCTCTTTGCCGCTTGTAGTCCGTCCCCTTCTGACAGTGCATCACTTAAAAAGGATATTCATGCATTATGTTGCTTCTTTAAAAGGTCGGCCGAATGGCACAACGAAATATTTGTCTGCCGCTGATGATAACCGCCCATGAAAATCAAAACAAACCGAATTAAGATTTGATGGACGGGAGGCAAATTTGTCTGGGAGAGGCCCGCCCGCTTTGCATACCGAAAAGGTCGACAGACGCGGGAGTGAAGATTTTGATTGCAAAACTCTTCCTTCTTCTCTTTTATACCACTCCTTCAAATTCACCCATCCATTTTCTAATCCGCTTTTCCCTCGCGAGCATTCTTTCCAGCTGAACGCCACTTGTCGTTTCTGTGAAAATGTTTATTCTGTAGCGGTTGAAAAATCTAACAGGAGGGGAATATCATGAGAGTCGGGTAGTCAGGGCGAAATGCCGGCTGAATTTCCAAGCGCTCCCATCATTAGAACAGCCCGGGACCCTTGCTGAGATTGATATCAAAGAGCCGCCGTCACCGCTGCTACTTTGCCAGCGTCCCCGCTGCGCCGACATGTCTGGCAGCGAGCGCCACGCAGGGCCACTGGCTGCAGACAAAGACGACGGGTCAGCCGGGGGGAACGGATTGTGGGGAATTTGAGCAGCTGTGTGGAGGGTGGGGGGTGGGTACTTGCGCACGAGGCAAATAGTGAGCTTTCTTTCAAGCTAACTCCAGAGGAGCCAAGCGCAGTCTGCGCGTTCAATCAAGCGCTGGATGGAAATGAGACAAAAGAGCGACCGGGGCTGTATTGAGTGTGGGACGGGTTCAAGCGATGACTCACTGTCCTCCGAAGAGCTGCATGCCCAGCAGAGCGAAGACAACGATGAACAGGAAGAGGAGGAACAGCAAACTGATGATGGACTTCATGGAATTCAGAAGGGAGACCACCAGGTTCCTCAGGGAATTCCAGTACCTTAGAAGGGACAAAAGGGACCAAATAAAAAGCCAGACCTTCAAAGGAGAACAACGCAGCGGGAAGCTTTTGCTAAATGTGTCGTTTATGTTATTCTCAGCCTAAAAAGCACGTTTTTCTGAAGACATCCAACCTCAAAGTCATCGTAACGCCGCCGAGAGAAACTCACTTTGTGACTTTGAAGATTCTTAGGAGTCTCAGTGCTCTCAGGACACTGATGCCGAACGACGCTCCGGGTTTGATCATGTCCCAGATCACCTCAAAAATACTTCCCACGATCACCTGGACATGAGAGAAGAGGAACGGGTCCGCGCTTCAGTGCTCCTCGATTTCAGCGAGTGGCTTTGTAAATAAGCGCCGGCTCCCTTAAGACCTTCTCATCGATCTGCGCCGGCGTTAGAAAAACAGCGTCAATTTACCCCAAAATCAAAGCAGTTAAAGGAGGAGTGGAAATAATTCCTCGGTCCGAGGCCGTACATCTTCAAGGTCATCTCGGTGAGAAACAAACCCAGGAACACAAACTCCGCCGTATCTGTTCCAGACGGGGACAACACGGCGAAATCACGAATGGACACGGGCTTTCATTTGGAGTCCAAAGTGTATCGGGGGTGACTTACACAGGGCCGTCGTCAGCCACGCGGGTTGATCGTAGTGGACGATGGCCACGCACAGAGTGTTCAGTCCGACCAGACACAGAACGATCCAGTAGAAGCTCTGCGCTTTGACCATCCGCCGGATAAAGAAACGAATCCTCTTCTCCTTACGCCGAAAGTATGACGAGCTGTCCATCTTGGTGCTGCTTTTGACACTCGCCCGACCAAAAGGGGAGCCGGGAGGAGCTGAGCAACGGGACACCAAAGAGTTAATGCGGTGCTTCCACTTTTGCGTTCGACTTGTGAGTTTCAAAAGCCACCAGAAGTACTTTGTTTTTATTCCCGACAGTTTCCTCCGACTACGTTGGCGAGTGCTTGATATTTTGCCCATCCACTTTGTTTGCTCTCGTTTGCAAAAAAATTGATATTTGTGAGTCCGAGGCGGGAGCAAAAAACATTGATACTGTATCGAGCACTTTGGAAAGCATGTCTTGATGAGAGAGCTCATTTTAATATTCATCCGCCAGCATCATAGCAATGCACTCTGCAGCAAGCATTTTAATCGTGACGGCACTAAAATCATCTTGACCATCGTGCTTTCACCCGCTTGCAACCCACGGACAACAAATGACACATTCTCTTTGTTTGTTCCCGCGGAGTCAATTCATTTCTATATTCATATTCTAATATGCTGCAGGTGATCGCCTACTCCAGAAAGTATTTTAATCAAACAGTCTAATTAAAAAAAGGTAATTAGACTTCCTCTCCCCCCCTCCCCCCCTCCTCCAATGGTGATCCAGATGGTGTTGAAGCGCTTGTGTGACGCTCACAGCTTTGGCAAGGTGGATATTCAGCCATGTTTTATCGTGTTGACGTGACATGCCGCCCTAACCCGAGATCTGAGTCAGCAGCCAGCACGGCTACATTTATTGTCACAAGGCGGGCTTTGACGCTGGCTTTTATTCAAAAGGTCAGCTCTGGGAGGAGACGGCATGTGAAGGTCAGAGGTGAGCCGCCGGCGGACAAAAAAAAGAACATCAGGCTTACCGACGGAGGAGATGTCAGCGAATGGATCTTCTCCTTCTTCAGCGCCAATCAGGTCATTTTTACCCTTCTTGTTTTTGCTTCGTTTCAGGACTGGAGAGAGAGAGAGAGAGACGCACAGAACAGGAGGAAAATAATCCGAAGATATGAGTTTTCTGTCCACAAACAATATACCGGACACCTTGGCGCATGTGAGTGAGTGCGTGCGTGCGTGCGTGTGCATGCGTGGCAGAAAATTCATTCAAAGTTGAAGTTAATGGGCAACTTTGATTAGAAGGCATCAATCTTGTTTTCATGTTCTGCCTTCTTGTTGCTGGTTTGATATGGATTATAATTGGCACGTGCCCCCTGCCCCCACCACATGTTGTCACGGGAGGTTGTGGGGTTGTATTTTTTCCATCTAATAAACACCTGATGCTACAGATCAAAATGTTGAGTTTGCCACTGGATCCAAGTGATTAAAATATTCCAGCATGCGGTGAGGCTCCAAATGGCAATCATACGCACACACACTAATAACGACGTGTCGGGGGAATCATTTTCAAGCAAAGCACACAAATGTTATGCACCGCTTTGATTTGCACTTAATATTTCTGAGACCGAGGGAGGGGAGGTGGGGCCTTAAAACACACCAAGGGAATGAAAAGTACAACCCTATAAATCAATAAATCATTTCTTTATTTCTACGGGAGCTTTCGGACTTCAAAACTCATGGCTGCTGCAGAGGCGGAGCCACCCCGCCCCCGAGTCTCAACCACAAGCAAAAGACGGAGAACGCAGCCACCAACAAACATCGCCGAGAACTGAAGAAGCCAACAGGACCACATCACGTGCAAAACTCCATCAAATTGGACACCCCCCCCTCAATGCCTCGGCTGGGCCTAGAAATTCTCTCCAAGAAAGTTTGTGACCAGAATCGATGAAAGGTTCGCTTTGGCAGAGTCCTGCCCTCAGTGGCAAATTCATTTGAACTGTTCTGCCGGCGTCTTCCAGCGGGTTTGGGGATCGTTGCCACGACAGGCACTGACTACCTTCCGGCCACAGCTCCCATCGGCCGCCTCAACAATGGAGGTGCGGAATATGTTCCCCCCCGCCCACCTACCCTCATCCACTTGCCCGCCCGCTCGCCCGCCTCCTCCGAGATGTGGGCGAAGTTCTGAATGCTCCCGTACTTCAAAAAACACGATGATGGCCTCATCATTACACTGCGGAAAGCACCCATCCGCTTTTCGGATCATCAAGGTAATGGTCAATTTGAAAGTCCACATACTGCAGGTCGTTTTGACATCTTCAGGCAACCGAAAGGGCCCTTGTCATCTCACGTTCCCCGATTCCATGCCAAAACACGAGGCAGCCGCTACCTTGCCGACGTCGCGGATGAGGTGTGCTTCTGCGTGTTTCATGCCACTCCGAGCACAAATTTGAAGATTCATGTATATAACTCGAGGCTGCGGTCTGAATGCCAAACCAAAATGGGCCGAAACATTTTTGGGGGTCCCAGAAACGAAATGTTCCTTGTAATTTTGGTGTGAAAGCAAGTTGTTGTGATTTTTTTTTTTGTAGTGTTGCTGTCACCTGGCAGATTTTGTTTCCTCTTGTACCACGCACCATCCAGTGGTGACTTCTCTTCTGCAATCTCCTCCTCCTCCTCCAGCAACACCTCCTCTGCCGAAGGAGCAAAAGTGACCTTTTCATTATTCGGGGGGTGATTGAATCATTAGCACAGGTTGAGGGATGCTGCCAACCGGCTTTGCAGATCCATTCCAGGTATCCCGTGAGCTCTCTCTCAATTTGTTGCTGCCTTCGAAGCTTCAGGAACTCCTGCCTCTTCTCCACACGCTCTCTCTCTTTGGCAAACTCTCTGTGGTATTGACAGTTACAAAGGGGGAACACATTTAGTATTTGAGATCTCTTCGTCATAAATTCAGCCATGTTGGAATTGTGCCCGAGCCTTGACTCGGGGATTTCCATTTTCTTTCCTATGAGGGATGAATTGGACGCAGCCTTAGGGGGATAAATTTGACCACGAGTCCAATTTAGAACTTTCAGTTTTCAGCATTGGTGGAGCCCAAGTGAGATTTTTACACCCCAAGGATTATGCGACATCGACATGATTCAAAAAAGCAATCGTCAAGATAAAAGTATATCATGTGGTACTTTGGCAGCGATTAAAAAAATAAATAAGAAGTTAAAAACAAATTCTGGTTCTCGAGCATTCTCCATTCAGGCACCAGAACTCTGGAGTGGCCTCACCACAAAAAAGTTTAACGGTTCTTGATTATTTGCCAAAGTCGTTGATGCATATCCACTTTTTTTTTCCCTTTCCTTTTCAGCGCCGTGAAACGACTTACCCGGATAGGACACCGAGCACCAAGTTGAGCATGAAGAAAGAGCCGATGATGATGAGAGGGATGAAGTAGAGCCAATTCCAGGTGTTTCCAGCCACATCGTTGGTCTGCACAGACGATCAAGTCATTTGGAGGAATTTGTGAAGTGGTCTTCTGCAGTCGCGGTCAGGCGCATCGCTTGGGCCTTAGAAATAACAAAGGCCTCAGAAGCCCCTTTGAACATCATTTCTTGTGCGCCAGTCCATCCCCCCAGTGCAGATTTTTTACTCTGCTGAACAATGTCAACATAAGCTGTCAAATCAATGATTCATTTTTTTCCCTCACCTGTGCTACATTTTTTTCACATTTTTTTACATTTCACTTTCCTCACCCTTTAAATCAATATATCCAAACTATGGCCTGGGGCCTTCTGCGTCCCGCCATCCATTTTTCAGCGGCCCATAAAATGACCCAAAAATATATCACACTAAAAATGACATTTGACATGGGCCGCAAGGTTAGAGTTAAAAAAAAAGGTGAAGGTGGGTAGAGTGTATCATGGACTATCAGTATACATAAAAAAGAGATATTCAGTATTTCGACCAGGAAGGCAAGACAAGAAGGCATCAAGGAAGGACAGACGTCGGTCGCTTGAACTCCTCATTCTGTCCGTCCCATCTGAACATCGAGGGAGCCAGTCTTCCGTTACAATCAGCCTCTGGCATTAACATCTGTGATTTTGTCAGCATCTAATTGGTGCGTGCGCGTGCATGCACGTCGCCATTTGCCGCAACGCCTTCCAACGTCTGCGTCATTATTTTTATGCTCTCAGGGAAAAAAAATGCTTCGTAATCGACGTGCCAATGTGCACCATTGCCCCGCCCGCGTTCAGGCTGCACGACACGTCGCGAACAAGCGTCGCCTATTCTGGAGAGAAAATCAAAACCTAGAGGACAGAATCAATGCCCCGTTTTACTTAGCTGTGTACAAAAGAGAAAAAAAAAAAGAAGGCGAGGAAAAACCAAAGGGCAAAAGTAGCATCTGTGTCATTTAAACGGATTTGGTCTAATGAGCCGAGTCTCCTTTTAAGTGCAGGGGCTGTGAAGTCTCCGTACACACTGTGCGACCAACCAAGAGGAACATACGAAGCATTTGGCAAAAGAGCCCACCGGCGACACTCGCGCAGTTCATTACCAAACTGCTCATGCGCTACGTTGCCTCGGGCATGCTACTTCAAATGACCCCCGTATGTTGTTCAAGCACGAGGCCGAGACAGAAGTCAACAACATCTCCTGGAGATATTTTGTGAAAGCAAGAAAACAACCTAGCACAGCGGTGATACGGGGTTTCCATGTCAATTGTGACCGCGACCATTCAGGGTCCCTCGGGGGGCTTCATTTGAGAGTCATGTCAAGGTTTGAAAGAGGATGATGGACATTTTTTTGTGGGGTTCACTGGCCTCTGGGCTAAGTCTATTACATAAATAAGTGAATTGCAAAGATGACATCATTACCCTGGACAGTAATCAGGTCTGTTTTGGATGTGACTTTTCAGATGGTCTGAAAAACTCATCCATCCACCGCGTCTAATTGCGACACGGCTTGTTCTCATTTGGGTGACGAGCGTCGCGAGCTGTGATTTTGTAAATGTTTGGGATGAGGTTAGTCTGGGGGGTGTCGACCGCCGATATGAACTCACTCAATTACCTCGCCGACGTGTCCTTTATGTCAGCTAAGAGTCAAATTAGAAACGCGTTTTTTCTCTCTTGTCGAAAGGCGCTGTTGAATATCTTGGAACACGACGCGGCAAAGGTAATTCGAGGCGCCTCTAATTGTTACGGCAGCCGCTGGATGGTAAGAGAAAGTCATAAAATTACAAGGCGTGAAATGAAGATTGGCACATTATCTGCAAGGACGCATCCCTCTGTCGCAAAAAGATGGCGGCTAATTTGAACGCTTCGTGGTCGAAAGCAACAGCATCCGCAGACATCGTTTGTGCGGCTTTGGCGGCTAAGCGTCATTTTACCGAACGGGGGACTTCATTCGTGATGAAGAGATGATGCCAAGACGGCACTCGACGCGCGCCTCTTTCGGTTCATCAGCGGGTTTGAGTCTCGCGAGGGGAACCAGCGCCAATAAATATTTGTGGATCGCTAACGCGTGTTAACTCGGTGAAAGGCGGAGAGGCAAGGCGCTTCGGGCCAGACACAGCACATGGAGACAATATCGAAGCGCGTGACGGCTGATGCTTCAACGGTCGCTCGATAACACGAGATTGCTGCCGTCGCACGGTAAGCGATTTGGGAAGGAAAGCGAGATGATAATGCAGCCCGTTTCGTTTAAGCCCTTTTGCATGTTACATTATCAAAGTTGAGTGTATTTTATGAGGCACAATTAAACTGTCAAGCAACTTCCCCCACACCCCCAAAAGTCAATGGGTTTTCAATTAGCAAAATCTTAACTCGCTAATTAAAGCATTTAAAAGAATGAAAAAAAAAATGCTAATTTGGTGAGAGTACACGAATCTACACAGCAAATACGTCGACTGCCGGAGCGGAAATGATAAATGGATTATTCCTTCAACTGCCGGATTTTACAATTTACATATTGCGAAACCTGGAGACGTATGAAAGCAGAGGCAAATTATAGAAATATGCAGAAAATAAAAAAATGTCTGACAGTTTAGGAAGGATACGAGGTAATCTGTGATAAATCCCCCTGCCGGGAAGGAAAAAGGATGAAATATTTCTCCGAAGCAGGAAGAATGAAATAGTACGAATAAAAAGGCAAACGTATCAAGCGAAAGCAAACGCTGTCCTCGATGGAAGCGGCGAGAGTTTGCAAGCGCTTAACATAATGAGCCTGGAAAAGCGACAGGAGATGTTTGGAGTGAAATGAATGGCGCAGGGAGGAAATGGAAAGATGACTCACGACGCGGCTCGCAACGTGTCGCAGGGGGAAGGAAAAAAAATCAGGCACAGGGAAAACGAGGGCTCTGAATGTGTTCAACTAATAATAATAATCCTCATAATACAGTCAAACCTCTTTTCAGCGTACCCCTGTAACGTTCACATTTCAAAGTCCCGATTTCACTGTAGCAAATCTCGCCGTCTGTATTTATCATTGCTATTCCACAAAAAAAAAAAAAAACATTGTATGCCTTTGTCAAAAAGCTCTCAAAAAACATTCTGAGCTTATAAGGGCACGACGCGAGAAATGAGTCCAGGCAGGCGCTACATATTGCGCAAGTACAATTTTCGGGCTAAATACGAGCGGGAACAGGGAGCGCGTCGACTTACGCTGTAGAGGATGTCGACCCAGCCCTCCATGGTGATGCACTGGAACACCGTAAGCACGGCAAAAAGGATGTTGTCGAAGTTGGTGATGCCAAAATTGGGTCCGGTCCAGTATTCTCTGCACTGGGTCCCATTGGGACACAACCTGGCGGGGGGCTCCAGACCGCAAGGCCACTCTGCGGCTTTTTCACCTGAAGGAAAAAAAAGCCAAGGCGAACATGTCAGCGACGGCTTCTTTCGCGGCCCGTCGGCTACTTCGCAGGTGGAGAAAGTCGGGTCGGAAATGGAGCGGCTTCCTGCAGCCCGCGATCTGCGCGCCATCCGTTTATCACCAGTCAAGCCCTCGAAAGGCATCCATCCCCGGTAAGTGCTCGGCCCACTTCAACTGATTTCTCTCCGTGAACGCCATTGACCCCGCTGAATCCGTCATTCGGAGTGGCTGAACTGTTGTCAAGTTTCTGACCCACAGGCTCAAGTTTGCATTGCACAGGACCTGCGCGGAAGATGCTGAGAGACGATTTTCACGGTGGCGCGGGCGCATGTGTCAAATAGTCTGCGATGAAGAATGAATGTGCTGAGTGTGCTTCCGAGGCCAACGTTTCTTTCCTCGATCAAGTTTGAACAATGACGCGCGGAGCCACTCTGCACCGCCAACCGGCCTCTCCTGCCACTCCTGGAAGAGGGCCCCTTTGCTACCCACTGACAGATGCTGCGTCAGCCAGACTCAGTGGCCGAGGACGATGCCGCAACATCTAAAGGTCCCGATTTGCATTTCAAACAATTAGTTGTTATCAAAGATGAGACTCGGAATCAATACCGGCCAGAAAAATGATCTCCTGGATCTCATACAGAGCAGATGTCTTTCTCCTGCGCTACGTCCACTGATCGGGTATCTCCGAGGTTGTCTCCATGGCAACAAGTTCACGTCATCAGACAACTGAGACGATGTGTTTTGGGAGGCACAGACATACGCACAGGCACTCATACGAGAACGCAGCGCAAACAAACAACGCCCATCAACGCTTTTTTGTGGGCCGCCCCCGAGCCCCTCCCTCCCTCCCTCCCTGCCTTCATTGCGACGCAGTTGTGCCGAGGAACACGTGGAGCGCCTATTCAAGGCTGCCAGTGCCTGCTCAGTTTGTCTCTCCCCGCCTGATACTCGCTCCTGTGCTGCAGATTTCTTCAGATCCCAGACTGAGCGTAGTTTGGGAGTTGACCCCCCCTCCACCTTTCTTTTTTGTTTTCAGTTTCATCTCCGAAATTGGGTGCTCCTCCTACCTTTTTAAAGGACCTAACATATTTATTGTACAGAAGCCTTAACTCATTCAGTACCAGCCAATTCTGGACAAAGTCTGAAAAGACGTTTAAAAACGTCTTTGGGAGTGATTGAGTTAAGCAGGCGGGCCTTCATTAGCAGCTACGGGTGCTGACCGAGGCTGCAGGCTGTTGTTCATGACCCGACTATATCTGGCTCGCGTTCGCTGATAAATTCCGGCGCTCAGCACAGGATGCTGCTGGTACAGCTGGTAGAAACCATGGCCGGCGGACACGGCATACCAACTTTGGGGAGGTGTGTTTTGCTGTGGACGGCATTTCGGCCACGGTATCTATGCCGCTGCTTCCGTGCCCGTGATCTGCTTGTGGATGTTACCGCCGTCGTATCGACACGGTCTCTTTTGCTAATACTCTTTAGCTAGTACTTTGAAATATTCATCTGCATTTATGACCCACACTATATTGAAACAAGACATGCAAAGTTAATTTCCGCTCGCCAAGGTGCTGACCTAAGACCGGGAATCTGTCCCCCGTGCTGGATGCAGTTGTGGCCCACTCCTGCTCAGGGACGGTTTCATTTCACAGAACCCATTTCGTTGTACGTGCGGCAAAGTGAAGTGCTTTCACCTTCGCTTGTAGACAAGACGAAGGAGGAAAAAGAAAACTCAATTTCCTGGAATTAAAATCTACATTTACAATGTCTGTTTGTTAAAGCCGACCATGGTCCACACTCAATCTGCGGTACGTGATTTGAATAAAAAGAGCTGCCGCGCACACACAAACAACAAATGAAAGCGCTGGGTGTGCACTCGCGAGACGCAGTGTCAGGTTTTAGTGCGGCTGTAATCAGGAGCGCACATTTCTGATGCGGGAGAGAAATGGATCGAGTGCAACCGTCTGAAGTGGAGTTCTATCATGAGTCTCAGCACAAGCTATCAGTCAACGGCTGAATAATATAGTGCCATAGATCCAAATCAACAAAAAGTTGTCAGAAATGATGCTCGGTGCCTGTTTATGTTTCACATATTCTGCGGGAGCACCTGCAGAGGCAGTCACCTGTACCTCGAGATGCGAGAACTATTTTTTTCTGGAAATATTTGATTGTCGAGAGGAAAAAAAAAGCAATCGTCCTTGAAAAAAAAACACGGCGGTTATTCCTCACCGGTGTCGATGTTGAAGCAGGTGGTGTGGAATTTGCCCATGTAAAACTCCACCCCGATGATTGCAAACATGACAATGGCGAAGAAAAGCAGCAGGCCGATCTGAAGCAGGGGCACCATGGCTTTCATGATCGACTTCAGCACGACTTGGAGACCTGGAGAAAACAAAAGCCATCCTCGCTTGAAAAGCGCACTGGCGCACACCTGCAATGTTTGTTCGGCATGTAAAATTCTGTCCAAATATTTCAAAAATTACTTACTGGGAATCCCGGACACCAGTTTGAGGGGTCGCAGCACTCTCACAGCCCGCAGGGTTCGCAGGTCAAAGTCGGAGCCCACTTTGGCCAGGATCCTGTGCATGGGGACGGCCACATGACATTTGTGGTTTTTTTCCGATCGAGTCCCATCACGAATACTGTACATCAAGTCCTCATCCATCAGTACGAGTGGTAAATGCATTTATAGCCATATGCTGCATTTGTGGAATACCTGAAACTGAACTGAAAATCATTTATGCCACCAATTATAATGGGTAAAATATCCAAGACATCAATTATGTGTGCCTTTTGTTGGAAAAAAACAAACACTGACCTCTGGTACTGATGAGGTCATATTAAAATCCAAGAGAGAAATAAATGTTGCTTTTAAACACGAAGGTCATGTGACCTGAACAGGAATGTAGAAAGTGGGCATTGTCGATAAATCAAGAACCCGCCCCCAGCCCCATTGCGCTCTTATGACTTGCAAAATCAATAACTCACTTAGCTCTGTTAAGTGCATGTGTGTATGTCTGCAATGTTAGCATGCGTGTGTGCGTGTGTGTGCGCACAGGTCTGATTTGATGGCTGTGTAGACAGACAGTCTGAGCAAGGCTTTGTCAGAAGGAGCTACAGTGTATGACTTTTAATATTCCTTTATCATCACTGCAATATGTCCATGCGGCTGCCAGACAGCAGCACCGGAAATACGCCGTGTGATTGTATTGTCTATCCAGCTATAAGTGTGTGTGTGTGTGTGCGTATGCACGCGCGTGTGCACACCCATGCTGTGGATGCAAGCGAAAGGCGCGTATTCTTGTGTGGCTGTGTGCGTGTATGTTGCGGGAGGAATTTTTGACAAGGTTGCCCCAAAGCAGTGCAACATGTAGTCCAAAAATTAAACACGAGATGTTTTTTTTTTTTCCCTCTCTCAAGACAAAGCGTAACACGCTGCAGAAAATCAGCCTCATCATTAGACAAGAGTCATTTCATGCCAATTAGACCTCCAATCTTGTAAAAGGAAACGAGCAAACTAATCATCAGCTCAGTATGTCACATCCTGTTTGTGATGGGCTGCGCCTGCGTGCGCGCACGAGTTTGCTTGAGTGCGCATGTGCGTGCGTGTGTGTGTGTGTGTGTTGTGGCCCTGTCTTAATGTGATCCAAGCAGACAGCTGTGGCAGAGGCAGGAGAGGCCACAATGCACACGAGGATGGTGGAAGTGGCTACACATGAAGTCATTGTAGGTGCCAGAGTCGCTCGCCGTCAAACGCGGCTGCTGCTGTACGGCCACGGTTCCAAATGGACACACCCTGCCTGGAGGATACGCAGCCGGCCGTGATGATCAGGCCCCGCTATTCATAACAACGAGTTCACAAACATGTTTTCAGAAAGCGGGAGCTTACCGAAAAAATAAAATAAAAAAGCCATTAAAAATTGGTTGTTTAATTTCATACTCCAGACGATTCGTTTTCCATCCTAATCTAAGTCCCATTTAATGAATGGTCCATGTCCAGTGAGCACTTTACTGCTATACTAATAAAATACAATTCATGTTACTCCAGGTACACTACACACTCCTCAGTAATGAAGTAAAAACAGTCCAATGACTAAAGTAGGAAAAGCTCTGCGTGAGCTGGGAGGGGACAACGTCTGGAAACGCGTGGATGTTGTGTTTGGAGAAGATGTCAAACCTCAGAAGGAAGAGGGAGAAACTTGACGGGCGATAAATACGCAGCATTCAGGAATTGTTTCTCATTACGAGTTATAATGATGCTCGGGGAAAATGTGCTTTGCGGCTTTGATTTTTACAAATGAATTTCAGCTGTGTGGTTCATACGAGGTCACGTGCTCAGTATGCAAATGAAAGTAAATGAGGAATAATTGTCGCGCTAGACATTGTAGATAGCACAAAGGCAGCGCCATTTAAAATGATTTGGTTTTAATCATGATAATCGTGTATCCGTGCATTTCGTGCCCAGTACGAGTCTGGCACGAGGCGCGGTGTGAATCTATGCAGGGGTGCAATCGACGAGGTTTTGGTATTTTTACAGAGCCGTGCAAGTGGGCGCCGCGTGGCACGTTTCATTCTTTCAATGCCAGCCATTAAACAAAAACAAAAAAAAAGAGAGTGAGTTCATAAAAGTCAGTGACAGCCCCACACCAAACTTGGTGTTTAATAATATAATGTAGTGTGCCCCCCATTGTTCTTAACTTCTATTAAAATGGGTCGTGCATTTGCAACGGTAGAGTAATGCAGGTCCCAGGGTGGAAACAGTGAGAAGAAAGTTCGGAGAGACTTTTCCAACTGTGTTCCTCTCAAAATGAAAACAAGCAATAAAAGAAGCTGGGATGCCAACACATACGTACCAACGCAAACATACAAAGTTGGATTAATATAAAGCCAGACAGGAAGGATATTGCTCTTGGCGCTTTGATTTATTTATTTATCCACGCCCAGAGGCAAGACATTTTATACGCAACATAAGATGGACAAAGAAATGTGACATCTTGCCTCTTCCCGAGCATCAAATCAACGTATTCTCAGCGTGCGTGCCACTCAATAGAAATGTTTGACATCTGATCAGTTTTTACTTGCCTGGGGAGTCATCACATGCAATTGAATGGGTAGTTTTTAAATAAAATATTCGATATCGTTCCGACACATTACTACCCAAGCGAAGCCATAATGAAGAAACAAGATTCGAGATCAGCATAAATCGTGCGACAAATACTCCCTTGTACTCCCCTTATTTTATTTTGAAAGGAACATACTTTGTCATCCAAATGGACCGCTTTCAGTTTTAAGCGGTTTTAAAGGCGAACGGACAATACGCTTGTCATGCAGCTAAAAACCTGATTAAGCTACATCGTGCACCACCAAAAATAATGTATCAAATAAAATAAACTACCTGTGGAGAATTTATTCAGAGGTGCCATGGAAATTCCAGACAACCAGGAGCGGTTGACTGGCGCAGGACACACAATAAGTGACCGACAGCGGAGAGGAGAAAGAAAACTAAAAGCAAACTTTTCAAGAAAGAAAACTTTCAAGACTGTATTTTGGAAATTGACGGAGCAATGTTGCATTCGGTCCCCATTGCGGGGATGCAAACATTTTGTCGCATTTTGCCGATTGTCTATGATGCATTTTCCGTCTTTTCTGGCCCTGAAAAATAATTTTGCTCTGTATTGGAGATGAAAAAACAAACCCAAGCGCCGATGAATATGGAGCCGCAACCACCATCTCCTGACAAGAATTTGAATGGCCATCTTGCTCGTGTTTTCTTTTTTCAGTCATCAAAACGAAGGACTTTTGTCTTAACGTGCCAACAATGAGGGTATTTACATAAGGGCTCTCGACAACGACGAGTGCCTCATGCTGAGATCATAATCGCGTGCTTAGGTGCGTTAAATTGCGCACTACATCCTCAAGGGGGTGGTCCTGGGTATTTATCTTCCCAGAGAGATTCCAAAAGCTTCACGCGAACTGACGGTGACCGACCATCTTAAATGCCCTCCTAAGATAATGTGCAATGTTTGGTCTTCAGCGTGTTGAAATTGCCATTTCGTGAAAAGACGGAATCGGTGTGGAGGTCACGTGAGGAAGACATCGACTTTATGTTTAAGTGTCCTTCGAATGGCATCCGTCCGTGGGGGGACAGCCCGTAGGCTTCAGTCAGCGGTCGGCCACGTTTTGAAGCCTCGGGAATTCCCGTTTCCCAGAAACCCCACACGGCACGTGACTGAGAAAAGCCAATTAAGTGAAGTGAGGCCAAATGAAATTTGCTCGGCTTCAGGCATGCGCTGTTTGACGGCTGACGGGGGATCTGATCTATGCAAATTAATTTAGTCACCGTTGACAAATTGGACTTTTCAGCACACGTGGCAATCGGCACATTTCACCCGAGTCCTCCGGATATGCAAAACGAAGAAACAAAAAGGGAGTCCGGCTCATTTCTTTTTCACCCGCTCATTGAAAGCTTGCAGAAAAATGATGCCTGCAACACTGTCGCGCTCCCAAAACATGAACCGCACACACACACGACAGCTAATCAATGTTGAAAATTAACAGGTGATCAACTCCGTTGTGAACATCGCCCGCTCATAAATTTCAATGTCTATCCAAGACCATTACTGGGAGCTCTTAACAATGCGGTAATCAGCCCCTCGTACACGTGAGCACAAGACAAAGACAGTCCTGAAGAAAAACCCCGGGCCCGCCCGTTCACATTTGCTCTTTTTCCAAGATACTCTCTGTTCCGTTACTTTTGGAGAACGGCGGAAAATATCAACATCTTCTGTGATGTCAGGCTTCCCCCTTGCCTCCCGCTCTTGTGTGGTTTCATTGTGTTGGTGAAGTGGAGCTGAAGAGAGAGCGGGAAGCCTCACCGCAGAGTTACTAATGCGCGGCGTAACACGGCACGTGCAAACGCATCCCGAGACAGCGACTGCAGGCAATGTTCACGGTTCACTCTTGTCTACAAACGGAACGGATGTTCTCAAGTCCCGTCCTTGGAGTGTCACCGTAACGGTGGTGGAGGGCTTTGTGTGTTTCTGCTCCGATCGCTATGGACATGATTTGCACCGACTCGGCTGGGTCGACCACTCCGAGGTGCTGCTATGAAGATTTATTTATTTATTTTCCATCGAGCAACTGGGCCGGGTTTGTTAAATGGACTTTTGTATGACTCCAACTAACATTGTATGGTCCAATATTGGGTCCAATGTTGCCCAATTGAAACCCAAAAGGGGGATTCTCCCATCTGCGGCCCCTTCTCAAGGTTTCTCACCCCACCCCCCGATGTTTTTTTTTTTTCCTTGCGCTCCTGGGGGTTACGTTCGGGGGATGTCATTCATATTTGTCAACTGTCGAAATAAATGTGGCGTGACTCTCACTCATTTCAAAATGAGTCACAATTCACAGCATGCGACAAGGTATCAGAAGTCCAAAAAAACTGTGATCCCCCCCCCCCCCCTCCCCCGTCTCGTATGTGTGTAAAAAGAAAGCACTTGCTTCCTTTTCCTCAGCCACAGAATCACATTTGCGTCTTGGAATCTATCCATCCATCTTCTCTCCCGCTTAATCTGTTCATCATTCTAAGAAAGCTGACGTAGGGTGTGCGGTTGAGATACACTAGTTGCTTCTCATATCAATTGCAAACCAAAAAAACAAAACAACGACAACAACTATTCGGAACATTAAACAAATGTCTCCCTCGCCGTTTCCTCCAAACGAAATTGAAAAAGTCATTATCTCCCGCTGCAGCCACCGGAGACGAGTGAGAGCAAAGAAGAGGGCGACTGATGCATTGTGACTCACATCAGCTGATAGAGGGAGAACAACAGGCCTCATCGAGAGAACCAGCGACGGAACACAAGCTTGCGAGAGTGAATCAAATCAATTAGCAGCCCCCCCCCCCCGTTTACCATCTGGCACAGTGCCCGGGAGCCAGTCTACGAGAGAATTTGTTTCAGTATGTTGGCCAGGCCGTGTGAAGAATCGCCGACGTCTGTGCTACGCGTGCAGCGGGACGTTTTGGTTGCGCAGAACCATCAAAGGCTAAAAGAAGACAGCGGACTTTCCCCAAATGCGCAGTGGAAATAAGGATGGATATCATTGCAGCCAACATTACATGGAAAAATAGCTGCAGGGAGCATAAACAGTGTTTAGTTTCAAGGGAGGACTATTGATCGTTGCAATGAACTTGATTGAATTACTCGCAAGCGGGCTCCGTGCAGTGACATGCAGCATGATAACGCATCGTTGTCACTGGGCCTCGCCATTGCTGAAACACGTCACCCTATTGCATCGTCTTGTGACCGTCGGTGCTCTCAACACCTGATTTCTCAGCGGGGCCCGCCCACTGGAAAGGCCGAGGCAAGCCGTGTGACGTCACCTGAAATCCACACGAAAGTAGGCGAGGACTTGGGAGGAGCACGCCTGAAACACACATTTGGCTCCTCAAATGTGGACGCGTCTGTTTTTCAGTTAGAAGCAAAACAGGATTGTGTCGTGAACTCACACGTTTGTGTGTGTGCGTTGATGCATCATGTGTCATGTATCATACTGTGACCCTCGGGCTCGGTGAGAGCGTTTGTGCACGTGTGTTGGCACGCTCGCGCGGTGCTCCACGATAACGTGCGTATGTGCCAATCAGGGTGCGCCCAGCTGCCTCGGGTCCGGCACCAGCTGGGCAAGTGGCTGGCTGCGTATGATGTGCAAAAGTGGTTCCAAGGCCTCCTGTCTGAGAGGGAGAGCAGGTGTGCCAGATGGGGTGAGGGGTGGGGGGGGAGAAAAAAAATGGCGCATGTTTGGAAATGAGGGACCAAAAAGGATTCATTGCAACAAAGCTAGCAGAAAGGAAAAGAGAGAATCCAAAGTGATGGTTTGGCTTCCTACACTGGGTGTCCGATTTTGACTGACAATGTCAGCGCAATGGTGACACTTCCTGTTCATGATTGTGGCGGTCGTTTGCGGGGGGCGGGGGGCTACGCTGCCTGCGTCGCACTGAGAATTTGTTTCACTCTGAGCTACGCGATGTCGCGCAGCTCAAAGGGCGCAGCTCTTAGGGTGTGAACGTACACTACATGTAAATGTGTCTCAGGTAAGAATGGAAGGCCTTTTTTGGTCAGGATGTGTTTGCTTCGGATATTCCCCCAACAAGGTGGGCAGTAAGATGAACGGCAGTGCGGCCATCTTGGACCGCTGACAGGATCTTAGTTTGGATGACGACCACTTGGTGTACGTACGCTACGTCAGACAGGCGCACAGTATGTGGGCGCCTACGACGCAGAGGTTGACTGACAGCTCCCTCGTGTACGCTGCCCGCTTTCCAAAAAGCAGCGAATCATTCAAAAGTTTCCAGACGTCATTCCAGAAAGAATCTCCATCGACCTGCAATTTGAGCGGCCGTCGAGTCACGCGTGGGCAAGCGTGGCCGCGTGATCCGGCTCACACCTATGCCGGAGCGGATATGCTTGAAAGTCACTGGAGCAAAAGAGGAGTGCCGAGGCGAGAGACTCGCTGGAAAGAGATCGCACCTCGTTACCATAGAAACAGGAAGGCGACATGACAATGGCTCCACCGAGCCCGTGGAAGAGCGCCGCAGCGGCGGGGGGGGGGGGATGATGAGTCGGAGAGGTGCCAGTGAGAGAAAGACAGGGAGGGAAGAGGCCCCCGGTGGGAGGGGCTAGTAATGACTCACGTTGTTTGTTTTGTTAAGTGGTCTGGCGACGCATGTGGGAATACTGTAGTAAACAAATAGAGTGTGATGAATCCAAGAAATGACGTTCCAAGTTGCATGCGGTCGGCGAGGTCGTAGGGGTCAAACTCGGGTCTTCGAGGGCCATTTTTCTGCATGTTTTCCATCTCGCCCTTTTGTAACACGATGGAGGGGGGGGGTGACATCAAGCAACTCGCAAGTCACAACAAATATCGGAGCGATAAAATTGCTTTTTTTTCCCGTGATCATATACATACACACACAAACGATCAATTCCAGTTCCAATTCAGTACCGTAAAGGGACGACTGCAAAAAGGAAAATCAAAGCAATGATGAGATTGGAGCGCTTTTGGGAGGGACCCAACTGTCAAATGACCTGAAGAATGGAAAAGAACTACTTCAATGTAACAGCAATAAGAACAAATTTCCCCCAGGAACCATTCGGCCAGCCTGCGTTGTGAATTCTTTTTTCTCCGCCAACACGACGTAGCAAAACGATCGGATGGAGCTCGCAAAAGTGGCATTTGAATACATTTTCCAATTCAAAGGGCGAGCCCATTGGAGAACGAAGCTCGAGCGTGATCGTGAACATCGCGGGTTGTTCTAAATCTCGCAGCGGTCGCAGTGATCATTGAGACCCCCCCCTCCCCCCCAAATTGAAGCCCCGCTGTGTTGGACGGTGAATCCTTGTGGAGTGCAAGTGCCGCTGTGTTACGTTGTGTTTTTGTTCTAAATGAGAATTGTGTGACGCAACCATCTCACTTTGTTGCTTTTGTGACCTTTTGTGACCTTTGTGACCTTGCGCTCTCAGATAGAATCGCTTGTCATGAAGGAAAAGCTCTGACGTCAGAATGCAAAGTTGTCGGTCTGAGAAGTGACCTGCGTGCTTTATTGTCTGTTTAACTCAAACGCTTTTTCGGAGAGCTCAACCTTTTCCTCGATAAATTACAACCGGCTTTCTTTTATCGGCCGGCAATAGATCAGCCGGCGTATTTGGCACGATCGGCCAAATGTTTCAGGCTGAAGTTCAGTTGCGCCTGATTACAGATGTATCGTGCGATTGTCGAGTCATCCTCTTGTGATGTCTTAAGAGGCGTTCGTTTTTGCTAGCGGTGATCGGCAGTCGGTCCAAGGTCCAACTCACCTCTGTGTGACACGATACGAGATAAGCGCAACGTTCCTCTCGTTTGCGCCGTATGACTTACGGGTGGATGAAAGAAGATTACGGCCATACAGAGAAGACAACCGTATAAATATTTAGCTGCTCCGGAAAAAGAGCACGCTAAGTGACATCGACACCTGAAGAGCCTTACAAGGCAAACAAAACGATGGAGACTCAATCGGAGACAAGCGACTGTTTGTGATCGAAGCTTCACCTTTCCTCAACTACAGACTTTTAGAACAGGCCCTCAACACGAAACATTTTGGACACCCCCGCCGTGGAAGAACCCGCTAAGGCGCGCGTTCATGACTCTATCTGCTGAAGGACAAATCACAAGGAGCGTTGACATTATTTCCCATTTACACTTCACGCCTCTGGAGAGATCTCAGAGAGTTACAGATCACAAAGCACACCTGCTTCTCGCAGACATTTCAGTCTCACAGCAGTATCCCCAAAAATAAATAAAATCTCATCTTGTCACTTTTGAACCAATCACTTCTTCTCGCTTCTATCTTTGGAAAAGAAGTCACGCGGGTCAGGTGTGACAGGAGAGCTGTTGGGACAGAGGAAATAACTGCAATCATATTGGTGTGCGCCACTTAGTTGGCTTTGATATTTTCAGCATCAGATACCAAATAAATGCCTGCCAGACTCGAAAAAGGGACAATGTTATGGCCATCGCTAACGGAGGCGACAATAGCGACATTCTGGCGAAAACGCACCATTGGGTCGGGCCAATTTGTGCACCGGAACGGATCCGAGGAGGCTCTTCGTGAGCCCACGCAGTTCTCCGCTTCGTCGCGTCATTCGGATCGGCCTCTTCGCGCGTCGCCTTGTTATGCTCTTAAACGATTGATCTTGACAGCGCAATCCATCGATATGGCGACCGCTTTGTGTTTCCTCGAAAGATTCCTCGTTATTCACACACCCAGCGACCAGAGATCGACTTCTCCTCGGCTGCTTGAGCGTTTGCAAATTTGGGATGTGTTGGCGTTTCATGAACACAACTATTTTTTTTTGTTTTTTTTAACGGTTAGGCGAGAACGATGAACGTGACATGTTCATAAATCGAATGCGGAAGAAACAATTTGTACTTGTAAAATTCAATTATCTTTCTTCAACCGTGTTTTGAAGCGAAATAGAGAGAAAAAATACTAAAATGACCCCATTTTAGTTGTAAAAGCTGTTCAGAATGTGTATCCATTTATTTGCAGTAGTGGCACCTTTTTTTTTTCTTTTTTTTTTTAATTTGACACCTTTCTTTCTCACTCTGCCCACCTCCACCCTCTTTTTTCTTTTTTTTTTTGTTTAAACTAGCCTTGTGGACCATTTCAAATGTCATTTTTAATATATGCCACGGACCACTCCAAAAAGGATGGCGGGCTGCAAATGGCCCCCGGGCCATAGTTTGTATACAGTCCATACACAGCAGTCGTGCGTGTTTAATGTGTGTCTCTGGTAGTTTTGTGGAGGGGGCGGGGCTTCACGTCTCATTAAGAACAGCCTAGCACAGCAGATTCCAAAGCATACTGCTTATACATTTTAAATCGGAGTTGTTCATTTTGTCGGCGCTCTTTGTCATCTGCGACACGAAACTGCACCAAGGTTCCTCGAACAAACAAATGCTTTTTAGGGCCAAACTTCCTCCTCGATATTTCTTCGAGCGCCAATTTGCTTCCTTTTGCTACTTTTGTGTCCACCTGCCAGCCGCCGTACAATCGTGTCGGCCAACACTTGGGCCTCTCTCTTATCTCATTTCCCTCCTCGCCGTTGTGCTGTACACCTCTTTGTGCGGGACTTTCCACGGTGAGTGCGCTTTACGGGGGGGGGGGCGAATAAACAGAGCGCCTCTCCACTGAGGCGAGACGAGGAGAAGCCGCGTCGGAGAGGAGGAGGAGGAGGAGGAGAGGTGACGAGTGCTTGAGAAGCAGAAAGCAGCATCCTCCACCTCGATCCGATGTGAGAATGAAAGGAAGAAATCGGAGGAGGAATGGCTTTTCTCTTACTACACATAATTAACCCCCCAGGCCCCCTCCACGCCCTTCGCTTGCACTAGATTTCGCTCCATTACGCAGATGCTCAGAAACAGGAGGGGGTGCCGCAAAGAAAGCCACTTTCCAGGACTTGGTCGGGACGGGAGATTCAGCTTTCGAGGAGGCAAGAGGGAGCCAATCCAGGCGTTCTTTTTTTTTTTTCAGATCCTGGTGCCCACCAAAAAGACAGACTGCTTAGCTCCTTGCCCTTCTTTATTATTATGTTTTTTTTTTTTATCAATTCAAGATGCACACCACTGCAAAATACAACCATAAAAGGCAGACACAGTATATTAAAATCAATACCTCTTTGACAGGGATGGAGACAAACTGAGCGTTATTATCTTTGTGTTTATATTTGCTGGTCTGAGGAGCCTGTGTAGATTGGAACGGAATGACGGCGCGTTACACAACCGTTATCTTTCTCCATTTCCTACAAATGACAAATTAGCGCAGGGGCCGAGTCGCGTGTGAGAAGATGGAAACGTGCCAGTCTGCCACATCGGCCTTGGCGTCGTGCTGCACGAGTTGGCGCGGCTTGCAGGAAATGACAAGCATTACTTTCCTGACAGCGACTCGAGTAGCCCGAGTAGCCAAAGCCAACGCAGACACAAAATGTCTTTTGTTTGTTTGCCAATTTCCCACTCAGATAACGACAAGTCTTCTGTCTCAAGCTCTCAGTCAGAATGGCACACTTGTCAAACCACAATCTCGGTGTCACATTTCAAGCAGATGATGCCGGATCGTCCAAATGTGCAATACAAAAAAAAAAAACAAATCCACTTTAGTTTTGTCTTTTCAGATGAGACTGATAATTTTGGAGTATCAGAAGCTTGTGTTTTTAATCTGCCGCGAGGCACGTCATCATTGCTGTCCTCGTAGCCAACATCAAACGATTTTGTATCTGCAAATCTTTTGCTGGCGTCGTTAATGTCACTGCAGTCCTCGGTTTTTTTTTCCTCCCTGCCTTATAAGACCCCAAGATCTCAATCAGCTCCACCACAGCTGACCTAAACACTCCCTACTTACTTTTTTTTTTGTGTCTCATCGTCATCCATAGAAGTAGGCGGGGCAAAAAAATAACGAGCCTTTTTTGTCAAGGTAAGGAGTAGAATCAAAGCATGAGAACGCTTCAAATAAAAACATATGCAGCATTTGCATCTGCATATCAGACAATACAGAAATGGCGTGCGATCATGTGCAGCTTGTCAATGTCCGTCTCCGAAACTCGCCGACATGTTTGGACCTGGCGAGTTGATTTGACAAGTCACAGCTGACGCCAAGCGCCAGGCGAGCCTCAGCTCATTAATATTTATGTAAATTGAAATTGCATGATGCCACGCTGTGACTAATGACCCTTTTCCATGGCGCTTGTGCTGGTGCTAGTTCCAGGCCGGTGCCTAGGTTAGCACCAGTTAAGTTAAGCCAGTTAATTGCCCAGCTGGCACGCGATCCCCGACTTGAAGCCAGCCTCGTGAACATCTACGACGATTAAGAAAGATAAAAGCGTTTGCTGATCGCATGTCCCGAACTTTTATTTACTAGATCCAAGTATAATTGATGCTATGCTAAGTTGCCTAGCAGATGCTAACAGTGCATTTATACGACTAAGCTGATGCTATATTATGAATTATTAGCATTTTATGTTTGAGCATCATATTACTCTCGACACAAATTCAATTTAGCCAATCTCGAAGCCTCTGGCAACTTTTTCTTCTTCATGTTGCATGAACTGAATTTTTGGGAGAAGCGGTAATGAGGTGCGTCCGCCGACATCATCACATTTTAAGCTGACGTGGTAAAACATGAACTGCTGATTTCCGTGTCGGTTCACGATACAGTCTCTTAAATTTAGAGATTGTTTGAGCAGCGGCGAAGGGGAATTGTTGGCCCGCTATTTGCTCAACGCTTCACAAGGTTTAGCTGTTTACAAACCGGATCGACCACTGACATTTTCTGCCTCCCTCCTCTCTCTCTCTCTGTCTCTCTCTCGCTCTGCTTTTTTGCAGTCATTTATCCACTAAATGATTTAAGGATTCATTAAAACGCGGCGTATTTTCATGAATTATGGAGACCATCATTTGTTTCGATTCAAATCATATGTTGGAGGAGTATCCTGATTTTCTCTCCAAAGCAACTGTGTGTTATGCACACCAACGTTTGCCTTTCAGCATCACTTCAAAATGCTCCCCGTATACATTTCGATTGGTTAATAATGCGTAGTACAGTCTGGGTTTTTTTGGGTGGGGTGGGGGGGTCTCCAGGCACGTTACACGCAATCATTAGGTCGTATATTCAGTATGTCAGTCAATATATGCAGCACTTGTTGGTCCAAACAAAAAAACACAATCATCACCTAATGCTCGACATTGTTGTGTTGTTGACTGTATCGCATTTCACTCGTTTGTCTAATTCATTGGCAGGTATCGCGCATCGATAACATGATCCTTAACTTAGCCAGCCGATACACAAACGCGCAGCAGAGCCGGATAAGGATTGAGCGTTCCAAAGCATCCGGCTCCAAGCCGAGCTGAAGTCTAAATTGCCATTAATGAGCTCGGCGAATTTATTTCCTCATGACCTGGGAACTGCCGAGCTCAATGACAAAACCCTTGGGCGGTCGGGAGCCACGCGAGTTCCCACCTGCTCCCCGGAGCTCCCACGTGACGACCGACAGGCAAAACAAAACCGCAATCAGCGAGCTCCGAGGTGGATAACGTGCCATCGGCGGCACTTGATGTTCAGCTCCCTGAACCGGGCTCTGAGACATTGATCGGGGCGGTCCGTCGCGAGAACACGACTCCCACGGAGACGTCGAAAAAGCAACACACAGCTGACGCCTGTCAGGTCAATGACCAGCGGCCAGTTGATTCGATATTGAGAGATGCATCAAGAACGCAACCACCCGGGGAAGCTCTGAGAGGGGACTCAAACACCTGCGACACATTCGTGGAACAGTAACGGAAGGGGGGGGGGGGGGGGTATGCAAACGCAGGATACCTTTGAATGTGTGCTTGTTTAGCCCAATGCAAGACATTCAAACGCATTCACGTAGATAATTCTGAGTCCCCCCCCCCCCACGATAAACGTGGGTTCACTGTATATCATCATGTCAACCGGCATTCGAAGCTCAGGTCCGATGAGCAATCCCTTCAAACGCATCCACAGCGCACGTCCGTGTGAGGCCTTCACGATCAACAAAACGCATTTGGTCATAGTTCAAAAGGAGCATTTATTGATGTCGCCGGATGTAGAGCAATGCGGCCCACCTCTGCACTCTCAGCGGCCGTACTTTGAAGCTTCCTATTGTGTCGGCGCCGCTGCCCGAGATGCACATGAAAGGGCCGCGCAACTTTGAACTCAACAAGCGCCGACTCTCGCCTCGACCACTTAAGGCTCCCGAATCAAACATCCCTCGGAAATAAACAAACACAAATAGCCGCCCCGAGGAATAATATACCAATAGCTGCCCTGGCTTTGTTTCCGTGGTGATGACAGTGCGGTTATTGTTCTGGCTCGGTTAAAAGGCAGCCTTAGATTTCAGTTGTTTGTAGAGTCACCCAAAGGTCATGCGAGGCGCCGTCAATACAGCGGCAAAGGCTGCACCTCAAAGAGTACCGGAAGGGGAACCGGGAGAAGCCCATTCATGTTTCTTATCGACAAGTCTTTCAACTGCCTCGTTTTCAATGCACTTTATCAGAAAGCTCCACTCAGACGCGTAGCGAACCTTCCCTCAGTAGCAACTGGGAGTGGAGCGCAGTGTGCTCCTGCTGGGATTGGAATCCCACTTGATGAAAATAGGACTGATGGGACTGTCGCATCAAGGCATAATGTCAAAGGAATGATTAGGTCCACAGAAAACAAAACTCTTTTGTTTTTTTTTCTTCTTCTCAGGGATAATTACGAAGCACAAAGTTGAAACATGAACATAATAATCACATCGGGAAAAGGTCATCAGAGCTCCGTTGTCACGTGAGGAGCAGAGCGAGAACCCGGGAGCGGACGCGACGTCAACATCTATGAAAATACAAACTAAGTACCGAGAGCAGGGCTGGATGCTGAAGACGCGGAAGAGCCGACCGACGCTCGGGTAGAAAGCTCTGGCGACATGTCAGGGATTTGGAATGCCGGAGGATGAGACGCTTCGACTTGTTGCAAATCACGAAACATGGACTGTACAAGCTATTCCTTTTCGATCTCGAGCTTATGAGCGCTGGCCATCAAAGCTCGCCGTTCCAAGTGCTGCGTGCTATTGATTAGGCCTCTGGCAACACGGGCGGATTCATTCTTTTATTAAGGGCTCCTAATGTCCGATCGGAAGGGATTAAAGGTCTGCCGCCGCCTCGAGCGCCGCTATCATTCCGAGCCTTTCATTAGGCTCGGATGGCTGTCCAAACCAAATTAGCCTCGGGACGAAAGCGCCGGCATTGGACTCAAGGGCAGAGCGGCTCTTCGTCAAGAGGTAAGCGAGTTGTCTCGCATCGATAGTGCAATAAATAGCGGGGGGATGCTGACAGATATGGCGGCATATCCATCGGAGGATACGATACGCACGTTACGGCGATTCCCCCAGAGAAATACGTCCCCTCGGGGCTGTGCATCCGGAGCATTCCTGAGTGATGTCATCTGCTCATGCAGATTGACTGGATTGTCGAGAACATTTGCTCTAAATTTGTCGCATTCAACTTAACACCTTAGTTAGTTATGGCCGCCTTTGAGACTCCATCGGTGGAGATATTAGAGAGAGAGACAGAGATGTATTTCCTCTAATGGAGTGTCAAAAAATGGGGATGACACCAACAGATGTCAGGTTAAAATCCATCTAATCTCCCGTTCTGCTCTGTAGGGAGACCGAATGCCTCATAATACGGATAAATGACTTGGAGAGCTTCGATTGTGAAGCGGCCAAAGCTCCCGGGATCACAACGGGAACGCCTTGCCGTGTGATTGCACTCACTTTGATCTGAGCTCACTCCGGAACACCTTTGACCCACGGCCGCCAGTCCCAAAGAGACACGCGCGCACATACAGAGACGGGCAGAACTCTGATCGCACGAAGGTACGTGAGCGACTGTGGTTGCCGAGCAACCAGACGGAGACACAATGCTGCATAATCGTTCGTTTGGATCCAGCTGTGTCAGCGATGCTTCGCCAAGACTGAAAAGCTGTTTCTCTCCCCATTCCGGAGAGGATGAATCCCGACGCACTGCCGTGTTTCGGACCACACAATGTTGGTGTCGGTCTCTGGGTAGATGATACAATATAACGGGAGGAAACTTTAACACGAGTGCAAGCCAATTCCAAGGAGGTCTCCGGATGAAACGTGCGGTCATTTACAACCAAGCAGATGTCAGAATGTGAGGTTATTCGCACAAGCGCCGCGTAACATTAGCTCTGAGAAGCAGAAACCGTTCAAGAAACGATTGGCAGAGTCCTCTAATATTCTCCAATATGCAGTTCTTGTTCATATCCGAACCAGATTGAATCTAAAGTCGCCACGGTATGACAGAAACGATTCGATTTTGTTCCGAGGCATCTTTTTATCAAAATGATTCCCAAGATCGCGATGAATTCAAAATCTCGGGCTAAAGTGAATGCATCTTTTTGTCCATCTAAGGCAGTGGTCTCAAACGTGCGGGCCGCGGGCCAACTGCGGCCCCCAGGATGATAATTTGCGGCCCCCGTCTTAACATGAAAGATTAATATTAGTGCGGCCCGCAAGATTGATATGAATGACTCTTGTTGTGCGGAGCTGAACGAACCAATCACGTGAGGTATTGACCCTATTCCGCCCCACCCATTTTTTAGAGGAAATAAAATCTGAATACGGGGATGTGCTCTACTTCACTGAGGTTCGTTGGCTCAGGAGGGGAAATGTATTAAAGAGATTTTTTGAGTTGAGAGCAGAAGTAAAAGACTTCATGGAGAAGGACGGAGTGGCTTCTTTTTAAAATTATTTTATTTAATTCATTATTTTGTGTTAAAAAAATAAAGATCTTTGAGAACATTGGAATGATTTATCAGCGCTTTTCTTGTGGAAACCCTGATGCGGCCCAGCCTCACCTAGACTCTGCCTCCAGTGGCCCCCAGCTAAATTGAGTTTGAGACCCCTGATCTAAGGTGATGATATTGAAACTTCAAACGCATCAAGACACGAATCCCAATTACCGCTTGACACAGACGGGAGAAAAAAGCAGGATCCCAAAGCTTTCAAAAAGTTGGCCTCATTCCTCCTTCAGCCTATCTGATTGCCACCAGCGGATAAAAGGAACAACATCTTGCTCTTGAGACAAAACCTAAATTGACATCGCGCCGGGAATTGCTAACAACTCTTGACCTGATGATTGCTTCATTTGAGAGGCAACATCTTCACTTCTCGGATAATAGGAAACATCTCCAACTATGCGAAGACCTGCTCGGCAGCCACACCATAACAGAAGCTTCATGGCCACTCAAAGTTCAAGAAAAAACAAAAAAATAAAGTACGACATTCCAATTTTTACACAAAAGCATCTGTCACGTGATCAGGCTTTTCGACCTGCGCTTGCTTTGCAGATGCTCAAGTTGAAAGGTCACATGGAAGAGTTGCAGGCGGGCTACTTGTTGAATACAGAAGATGCTCGCGAGGCGGCGGCTAACCCGTCCGTCTAAGGCGAGGCCACCACATTCCGTCACAAGGCGCGCGCAGCAACAAAAGTCACTCTCTCACTTGCGACGCCCATACACAGCCGACACCCAGCGGGCAAAGGACTCACCCTGTGAGAACGACCACAAAGTCCATTACATTCCATCCGTTACGGAGGTAGGAGCCTTTATGGAATGCAAAGCCCAGGGCGATGATCTTAATGGCTGCCTCGAAACAGAATATTCCAATAAAGTAGGGCTCCGTGTCGTCCTGCGGAGGGAGAAAAATCCAAGTGAGAGAGAGACAGAGAGGGAGAGAGACCATGAGAGTGACACAAGAAGGGCATTTTTAAAAAATTACATCTGGAGGTGTGTGTGTGTGTGTTGTGTGTAAGAGGGCGGCACTTAATGAAGCATAAAGTGAAAGAGGGGCATGGAGGGAAAAAAAAGATGACCCCTTTCACCATCACAAGCAGTAGTGAAACCCTGTTCTCTGATGTTAGAAAAATAATAATAAATAAATAAATACATTAATAAATAAATAAATAAATAAACAAACAAATAAAAATGGAACACAAATATTTATGCCCATAGCAAGGGGAGTATTAATTAATCCTAAAGAAGAAAAAAAAAGGGAAAAAAACATCTTAAAAGTGTATCTTGCAGCCATGTTGCACAAAAATAATTTGGAGACCAGAAATTCAACTTCAATGAAAAAAAAAAAATGGACCCCAGAGAGATTCTTCCAAGTTTTGGGGGAATTATATAGAGCAGTGTTGATATGGATGCCGATTTAAATGAGCTCTTTGCCTGAACCTGAAGCAAGGGGGAAAAAAGTTAGACGTAGAGTCTCCTTAAAAAGTGGATCTTAATCCCAAATTTGATCACGTGCATGACAAAATAAAATGGAGGAAATTCAACACACATTTTTGTTCCACTATATACATGTATCGATATTTTTTTTTTAATTGAAAGTACAGTATTTCAATTCACTCACATCTTTTCGTTTAGAATCAAATTTGACACAGGGAGGAAAAAAGGTGCCGAGGTCTGAGGCGCACCCAAATGTTGGCAAGCAGGAGAAGCGCTGAACAAGACAATCGATTTCACAAAATGAATGCAGGGTACTGGAGGTGGGTGGGGGGAACACTAAAATGCCAAAGCAAAGTCTTAAAAAATGTTTTAAACACACACAGCATGACACGAAAGGGGGGGGGCCCTGCGTCATCAACAAAGACTGAACGCAAGCAGGGAGCTAAATGCAAACAAACTGACGAGACAACAAGGCACACCTGGACGAGACATGAATGGTTGGAAGGAGCTGATTGGTCGGCTGGTGGAATGGGTGGAACCCCCCCCCCCCCTAAAAAAATGAGTAAGACAGGATATGGACCACAAGAAAACCAAAGCACAAAGAGAAGCGGCTAAGCTCAGCGGTCGAGCGTTCGCCTCCCAACCCACAGCTTCCCAGCCGTCTATTTCTCGTTTAAATGTCACAAAGTGTCTGATTTGAGTTCCACTTGAAGAAGCGGAAGCGTTCGGGTGACTGGCTGAATCGAGGCCCTTCTCTACAAGTGAGGAAGTGAGCCGGAAGAGGTGTGAACACCTCATCCTATGGTTCCGTGTCGATGTGCCTGCGGCCATCTCACGCCCTGCGTCCACCCGCTTTGCTTTTCTGTCCCCCAAACCTCTCCCGAATCCTCCCGCCATCTCCGACATAAATAATCGCATCAAGGCAGCGTGACAGGCCAGCGCACTCTAAAAAAAACACCAAAAAAAACGAGACCTTTTCCATCGCCTCGTACGCCGGCGCCGAAGCACGAGTGATAAGAGCCGTGTTCGACAAGAGCTGCTGTATCATGAAGCAAGGCGCTTCGATACAGCAAGTTTCCGTTTTCATAAACCCACCCAAGTGTCTTTAGTTTCTTCCCAACTCTGGTTAATTAGGAAGATGACCACAAAAAAAACAGTTGCGCCAAAATGAGGAAAATTGTTTCTCAGCAGTAAAAAGCGTAGCAGCTGCGACTCTAAAAGAAGCGCGTGTAGGAAGCCAACACTTACCAGGCGCTCCGACATGGGCGTCTTGTCGCTGGCAGGCAGATGCTGCTCCAGGGCCAAGACGATGCAGTTGGCGATGATGGTAGCCAAGATCATGTATTCGAATGGAGTGCCGGGGTTAAGGAGCACTTGAAAGTCAAGCGGCGATTCATTTCATTACAACATGAATCATTAAAACATCATCTAATGGAATCCAAAGTACACTATATGGACAAAAGTCAATTCATTCACCGGTCTGGACGCCACCCATTATTTCACACTGGATGTTAAATCTTCAGGTAGAGAGATATTTATGATCCTGCAGGAAAGTCAAGCAGACCAACACCCACGCATCCGGTTTCTGGTCTACCGCATGTTGCCATTCAAAGTCGCGGCTGACGGACGTTGCGCAAGTGGGTTGCAGCACACCCTGGACCGGTCGCCTGTCAGTGGCAGGTCACATGCAGATCATCAAGCGTTCACACTCGCGTTGATGAATCATCCAGCCACCTATTTTCGAATGCGCTTCTCCTCAAAAGAGCCTATCCCAGCCGTCTTCGGGCAGTAGGTGGGGTACGCCCTCAACCGGTTGCCGGGCAATCACGGGGCACACATAGACCGACAACCATCCATGCTCACACTCACACCACGGGACAATTTAGAGAGTCCCATGAACCGGCCATGCATGTTTTTGGAATGTGGGAGGAAACCGGTGTACCCGGAGAAAACCCACGCAGGCACGGCGGAGAGCATGTAAACGTCACACAGGAAGGAATCGAACCCTGCACCTCTGAGCTATGAGGTGGACTTGCTGCCACTTGATCAAACTGATTTTTTTTTTAAACATGCTTTCATTTTCACAGCGCTCTTGAAAAAACAGGACATGATGTCAAAAATGCAAAAATGATCATTCCGTTTCTGGTTTGGCCTGTAACATGTCGAAAAATCGGCACAGCGCACTTGAGAACGTGCTCAGATTATTATTCCCGCTTTGTGTCCAATTGCACAACGCGCGAATGCGATGCAACGCACGGGTTTGCCGACGAATCCTTGAAAATGTTGCGGGATGACGAATGCCGTTGCATTTTGATTGGAGTGCAGTAAAGCAGAAAGCTTCAATCGTGCTCCGGTTGAAGGCTTTCGAGAAAGAAAGAGAGAGAGAAAGAAAGCAAGCATCCTATACATGTGCTCATGATCTTTCCAGATGGTTGACCATTTCAAACTATTTTCAATGGCTGGCTCATTCTGCGTTCCATTTTTCACGAGGTCATTGCCCACGGGTCACGGCTCCTATTGAGAGGCAATGCAAATGCAAAGAAATAACACGTTAATGGCCCTTTACGCCAAGATGGCGCGTTACCGCTCGGAACACACTGGAAGCCGACTGACGTTCAATTCTGTCGGGAAGAATTGAACGCCGAGAGAATTTACAATGGGGTCGATGTTATTTGCAACCATTCAACGTTCTCGATGATTGAGCTGTTTATGGCGCCGTTTATGATGGTTAAGATTGATGGTTTGCGTCACATCACGCAGGGGGTTGATACTGTTTGACAATCGCATTTCTTTACACAGATTCACGACAACAATTTTGAAAGGATGTAAATAATTGAATGGTAAGACGGACGCAAGAGCTCCAAGTGTGGGCAGGGGACTGGAAAAAAAATAGGCAGGTGTGACTGATTTTGAACGGAGTGATTTTAGAAACCTGCATTAGCGAATCTGTTTAGCGTTCATTCATGTTTCTATACTGATAATCCTCATGATGCTCATGCTTGCTATCCATATGGCTTTGTGAAAGGGCCAAGATTCTCATCAGTGATTTATGAGCAAACATGCAGTGTTAATTCTGTATAAAAGAAAAAAAAATTAATTCAATTTCCATAATGTAGTGTATTTATTCAGAACTACACACCGATAAAAACAAAGGTAAGCATAATTTTGTTGTGGGAACGGATCATTTTTTTTCCCAGTACTTTCAATGGGAGATATTGTTTTGGTTCGCAACTACAACCCAGCGTCCCACTGTTACTTTGATGACAATCTTAAATGTGTTGATGTCTTTTTTTTATAATCAAAAATGGTTTTGAGAAGGAAGCAAATCTACCGCTTGTTTAGAGTTGGCAAAACAACAAGACTTGCTGAGTGAATGGCCATGTTTAGTTGCAGCCTTCCCCAGCGTGGCGTGGAAGGCGGCGTGGGCGACTTCAGCACCATGGAGAGGACTCGCAACTCATCGCGCGTGTGCCTTTTTTTTTCCTCCAGTTTCCACCCACAACACGACGACGTCACGGGAGGGCTGACTCGTTAACGTTGCCCTTTTCCGCACGTTATCGCCCATCGTTTGAAAGTATTGGACAGCAGCGGAACACGTATTATCACATATTGATCGAGCAAAAGCCAGAGCAGTGTGTGTGTGTGTTTCGTCGCGCGTGCTGCTGCTATTCAGGCACCATCGATGCTAATCGGAGATCAGCCCTGGAGCGACAGGTGCAGCCAATGTTGCGCGGACAGGAATCAAGGTATAGATAGACCCCCTCCGGGGCGGGGGGCATCAGTGGTGGTGTTGCGACACATGGGAGGCGACTTTTATCGTCTTGTGTTAGAGAGCATTATTAGGAACCTCTCTTGGCATTCAAAAAAAGAAAATAGCCCGTATGCTTGTAGATTTCTATTGAGTGGTGATGTTGCACAGACTCCCGGTACGTTCGCAAAGGATATGGCCACTCTGTTATACGTTTGGCATACTTCCTGATCAGGTTGTCCTCCCGGAAGATGAAGAGGGAGCGGTTGACGGTCAAGCAATTTTGCTTGACGGGGTTCGGGTTGTAAATGGCCATCGTCCGGGCCCTTTGGGCCATCGACTGCTTGTACATCCTCTGGCCGGTCGGAGCGCCTCCACCGCGGGCTCCCCCTCTTCCCGCACCCGGCGCTCCTCTCCCTCCTCCTGCCGCTCCTCCGCCACCGCCGCCGCCGCCAGCGCTTCCTCCATAGCGGGTGGGGAGATCGTCAGTGAAACGAGCCATTCTGGGAACGCGCAGATCCAACAGGGAAAATCCGAAGTGGTTTCAGTGGAAATGGAGGAGAGACGCATCACAACAGAACGCACTTCATCCACCACAAGCACAGTTGTTGTTGTTTAGCTTTAAGAGAGCATTGGAACGTGTTTAATGCTCGATTCTTTCCGCTGATTCATCCTCCTTCAAATGTCAAAATATTAAAGTTAAGAACAACAACAACAAAATAAAACAAGAGGAGAAAATGACTCCAGCTGTCGAGATGGGATCACTTCATTGAAGCTGTTGCATCCACGGCGAAGAGAAATCACGTCTCCACATCATGTCAGCATCTTGACTGCGGCCAAACACCAGTTGAAATGTCGTTCGCTTTTTTTCTCTCTCTCGACAGAGAGGGTTAGGTCAGTCCAACAACACGACCATCCCTCTTGCGCCTTCCTCCTGGCTGCGAGCAACAATGACACGAGCAAATGTGACGCGAGCGTTGTCCTGTGGATTGTGTTTGATCACTCCCTGGGAGGTGGGGAGGGAGGGAGGGAGGGAGGGGAGGGAGGAGTATGGGGCGGCTCAGGGCTCCACGAGTCCCCCGGTGGAATAGGGAAGAGCTCACGTGACCAACGCGGGCCTATCGCTGAGCGGAGCGCTCAGTCCTTCCTTTCATCGGTCTGCTGGCTGACTCGGGGAGCAGACAACTGAGGAAGTTCGAGCATCGGAGGGGAAGCAGCGGCGATTCGAGGATCAGAACAATTAAATGTTCTCCCACTAGAGGGCAGCACTTGAATTCCAACCACAATGATAAACATGTCCAATCAACACCTGTTTAATGCGCAAGACAATCAAAAGAGTCGAATCCGCAGATGTGTCCATTATGGCTAGAGGAGACAATGCCGAGTGTGTTGTTGCTTCACATGATTAAAATGCACTCAAAACACACCACCACAAGCCAGTCATGCTTCTGGAACACTAATTACCATTGGGATTTGCTTTATGCACACTGGTTACCGGAGATTACGCTGATGTTTTTAAAATTAGATTGGCTTAATAATAAATCTCATGGAGCGATTGCGGGAGATCCGCTGAAAAGAATAGATACGCGCAAATGCACCAATAGTTTTTTTGTGCATGCCACATTTGCATGTTGCCCCCCATTACCTAAAAAGTGTGTCAGCAGCCATCATCGCTTTACTACGAACTGCATATCACGTTTCAAATTTGCAGCGGCAGAAAGCGTTGACACCATTTCACAAGTTTTTGCGTGACAGCCATCTAGTGGTTCATTTGACACACTGCAACACCTTTAAACTGCCGCGCAGTACATGAACATGCAGTTTTTGGTTCACAGGTGTTGTAACAGGCGGCAATATTGAGCCATTGGTTGCCATGACAACTAATATATTATAAATACATATTTTTGATGCTGTTGATTTGTAAAGGTGCTTTGTTTCTATGTGAGCCCTTCATATTGTTATATTTTCATGTTATTTGGGATGTTTTGTCGGTAATCACTTCCGGGTCACGTGCCGCGGATAGGGAGGAATTAAAAGATCGAGAAGTCAACTTACGAGAGAAAGAGAAAAACGATATCGTCTGGTCAACGTTGTTTAAGTTTAACTACTTTCGGTTTACAAGGTAAACACGGTATGTGTATATTTTTGATGATTTATTAATGCCTTTTCGAAGAGAATGTTGTAATGTTTATTGTTGTTTGAAATGTGTTGCAGTTTTCACGGTGTTCCATGATTAAACGTTTTTTGGACATCAGTACGAAGCGTCATCCTTGACCGGGGTAGTTACAGGTGTCATTTACCTGTCTGGCCAACATGGCTTCGTCTCCATCTCGTGCTTGTGCACAATGTGAGACAACCCCTCGCCGGTCCCCACTCTGCTGGCTCCATCCAAGTGTATGACGCTGTCGTACTTAGTCGTGTTGGTGGTCTCGCAGTGTTTCCATGAAGGCTCGACATCTGCGCCAGGCGCCCGCCCGGGAGACTCCTTCGGCTGTTGTCGCAGTGGACGCCTCTTGTCACGTGCCAGGGCCCAGGTGTCCTCGTACTCGGCCCCCAGGGTCAGCATCCGCCATGAGCTAAACGTGGCTGAACGCAGTGCTGAGGAACACAAGATATTCAATAGTGGTGGCAAATAACTAATACCATCTTTGCACTTCACAGTGTAACGGAGGAACCGAGTCAGAACTTACCGTAAACCACAGTAGATCGGGTCTCTGCCCATTTGGAGGAGTGAGGAACTTTTCTCTTCATGGCTGTTCCAAACTAAACCGGCACAAGTGGATGAAAAGTGAATTGGTGGCGTGTAGCAAAGTTCTGTCTGCGGCAGGCTCCGCTTCCAGGAGGGCCTCACTCGGAACAGACACACACCGGTTTCTCTCATCTTGGAATGCGGAAAGGCAGCTTCCTACTCAACCGTGTTTTGAGGACCTTATCGTCGGAATCCTCGCAGAGAATTTCCTCTGGGTTTTCTTATCAAAGGCTTCCAAGTGTTCCTTTGGGTAGCCAGGAAGGGAGCAATCATCGGCCCATTTGTAAAAACTGAAAAGCGTAAAAAGATCATGTCTGCATTTGTCACTGCATTTTGAAGCCGATTCACTTCTCGCTGATTATAATTTGCACTCCGGCTGAGGACATAATTAGTACGTATCCCTTATAATGTCAGGGACTATCAATCAATTGGACTCCATAGCAGTAGCGTGCTGCCTTATCTCTGTACCCTTCTGTCATAATGCCAATCAAGCAGCTGTCTTCTCAAATTTTGCTCTTTTTAGCAGTCAATTGCGTTCAGGTCATTTTCACAATCGGAGCGAGGCAAATATCTTCACTCTCTCCCAACTTTCCGCAGGCTCCAATCGAAAGATATTTCAGTCATTCGCGTTTGAAGAAGAGCAAGAAAATCATCTCCGAGGAGGAACTTTAGATAGATGCAAAAGCAAAACTTGGTAGTCGACGCCGTTGCCTCCCGAGAGGAAAGGCGACAAGTGAGGCAGCGCAGAAGAAATGCATTAGTAGTAAATTTATTGAAAAAGATACAACCAATTCAAATGCTGCTTCACGGTCCATGAATGTGTAACAGGAAAAAAAAATGGAACTGCATTTTTTGGTAGTCTTTTTTTTTTCTTTTTTCAATTTGACGTTTTGCACAACTGCACTTCACTACTGACGCTTAAAAAGATATGTTGGAAAAATGATGGAACAAAATTATGAACAGAATCACTACAGGTACGATAACAAAACTGGAAATAAAACCGAACATTAAAAAAAAAGCGCAAATGTGTCTTATCTTACAAACCATGCTCACCGAGGTATTGAGCATCTTTAAAAAAAAAAAAAAAAAAAGCACCGTTTTTGTTACTCCTTCTTTGTTAAAATCAGGTCTGCATCAATTGTGGGATATTTTACCACACAATTAAGTTGCCCTCAACAAACAAGCATTATAAAATGTCACTTAATTTGCCTTATCAAGGTAGGACACTGCATCCCAGTCGAGAGTACACATCCAAATGAACTTACCCTGGCATGATATGTCTTTGTCCAAAATGTTTCGGCAGTCTTCAAATTTTGGGGGGTGACAGGATGAACTTCAATGTACACATACGCTCAATCTGGTGGAATGGCTCTCGATAACTGACAGCAAAAAAGGACAAGTTTTTCCCTTTCCGGTGATGTTAAATATGAAATGTGAAAAACTGCTTTTAAATTGTCCCTCGTCGCTGTTTGGTGAGACGGCTCATTTTTAGCGTGGTGTCAAACCGGAGCAGAACATTCTTCAGGGGGCGGGGGCGTCCAACTGTGCATCTCGCAAAAAGTGTCATCGGTTGGTGTTGGGCCGGGCGTCCTGGGGTCCGGGAGACATGACGCGCGTGGAAATAAGCTGAGCGCGGGGGCAACGTTTTTAAGAGGGGCTGGAGGGAGCGTCGGACGAGCTGGTGTCTGGGGAGGCACTGGGCTGCTGCTGGCTCTCTGGCGTGCTGTCCGCCTGCAACGACGTCATGGCCGCGGACGAGTACTTGCACTTGGAGGAGCCGCATTCGCAGCTGAACACCTTGCTTTTCACTTCCCAAAAGTGGTCGCCGTAGTTAAATCTGAGAAGCGAGCAAAAACAAGTCTTTCACGCGGACATCACTCAAATGTTGCCTTTATTATCTTCGTGATGTAATCAGATTCCGTATCAGAGCTTCATACAACCCGCTGTAATGGGGGTGGGCAACTGGTGGCCCAAGGGCCCAATGTGGACCATGCCCATACTGTGGGCCTCAATTCATTCAGCGGACCCACCTAGTTGCCACCCAACATTTAAAAAAAAAAGTTTGATTTTGTTTTTGGGGGAATTGATGTGAGTGAGTCCACAAAAATGCATATTGGAGGTTTATCAGCATTTTTTTAAAATGAATTTTCGGGGTATAATCTGTGTCTTCTTAAAACTTTGAAACTCCCTTTGTAGAATAAAATACAGTTAAAAGAAAGGTCAACATAAAAGAAATCATGAACTTAATTATGCAAATAAAAATAATTAAAGTGGCCTTTGGCATCATCGTCCAGATATGTTCTCCAGAAGAGATCACTAACTTGAAATTAAATAAAAGCAGAGACTGAAATAAGAAGTCTTCTTACCCAAGCTCTTCTCCCGCCTTGATGTTTTCACTGGCAAAGAAGGCAATGTGTGGAAACGCAGGTCCTGGTGTGTGGTGAACACTCGGCAGGCAAACAAGTTGGGCTCGCACATGTGGTTGAGGAACCGACTGATGTTTCCATAGAAACGCGCATCGATGCAGTAAACATCTTGTGGCTGAGAGGCAAACAATAATAATGTCAAACAAAAGATGTATTCAGAAGGCCACGAATGAAAAATACGATCAACTACAACAACACGACTAGTTATGGACTGTCAAAAAAAGCCATACATCAGACATGACGGCTTTACTTTTGGAAACCAAACTGATGGACAATCAGAGCAGCAATTTTACTTTCAAAAGCAAGATCTTTTTTTTTTTTTAAAGGATGAATTGCGAATGTACTGCACCTTGTCATCCAAACTGAAGAGGTACGCATCATTTTGCCTCATCTCAGCTTCGGCTTCGGAGATGATCTCACCGACGTACCTGTTGACAAGCAGGAGTCAACTTCGCTCGCATGCCAACGCCGCTTACAAGCCGCACTGCAAATATTGCGACAGCTCCTCTCTTGTTGAACCCGGACGGCATTCTGTGCGACGATCACAACGAGGCGCGCTCGTAAGTACTTGTCGTTATGAAGGGCCAGCTTTGCACGTCAGTCGGGTGGGGGGATGAGTGAGGTAAGCATAAATTCAAATCTTGCCAGCAGATTGAACTGAAAACTTCCCCTTTCAGTGACAGGATTTATTGAAAGACTTACTCGCATACAAATGTCCCTTGCGGTATGTCTTGTAGTGCTCGGACTCCCCAGCCCTTCTTACTGGTCCGAAAGAGCTCAAGTCTGGTCCTGGGTAACATGACATGTTATTGGTTAGATATTTGAATAGTCTCCTCATGCAACAATCTACTGTATTTTTCGGACGACAAGTCGCACATTTATTTCATTGTGTGGCCGGTCAGTGACTTGAATATAGAATAATTAGAGCTCGGACTGACACCCGTTTTCTAATCCTGTTCTATCGCAAATACTTCATTACCGCTGGTGGCCAGAAGGAGGCAGAAATGTACCAATAGTATTGCCAAGCGTAAAGCTTGTCGTTCAGTAACCAGAGGCCTGAGATCGCTTTTGCAGTTGAGATACACGCATACTGTGCTTTTTTTTTTACCTGAGTCCGTTTTGCACCACCCTGTTCTTGCAGGTCCTCCAACAGGAACAGGCGTGGTTACACTCAAAGATAAGCGGGGGCTCCTCACGGCAGAATTCAGGGAGAAGACAACCGCCCTGAAAGTTGATGAGGATGAGAAATAAAAGCCAAGTCTACAGCTGCGCTTAAATTGTCTGGAACCATCTTCCACCTCAAAAGGTTCTCTTTAACGTGGTCTTACCGCATCATACCAGCAGCGCAGACTGAGCTGTCCACACATGCAGACGCTTGAAGAACAGTCTTCCTTGCAAACGCAGTACTGTGTTGTTTAAGGACACGCAGAAGAATGAGAAAGCGGCGATTTGAAAATTGAAGTGGGACAACTCGCTTGAATTTGGCGGGGAGAGCGTTACCTGCAAGTGGGTTATGTTTCTATCGATGTTCATCGGGGAGGTGACGCAGTTTTCAAGGATGTACTTGTAGTCGTCCGGGTAAGGTTCGCCGTCGACGGCATTGACACAGGGAAGGGGAACTCTCTCCTGCCCGAGGGCAATGTCACTGTACAAAAAGTACGCACGCACCGTTGGCTGATTGTGCAGTTTGCCGCACAAAGCAAAGACCCTCATCTTTCTGCACTGCATTTGCCATGTCATCGTCGTAACAACTCCTAGTTAGTGTTTCATCAGCTCCGTGCCCTCTTTTCACACTATTTAAGTTGATATGAAATCTTGCTGAAGACCTTGAATTAAAACAAAAACAAAGCACAAATCAAGTTGAACCTGTGAAGGCTTTTATCCATTCCTTGAATGAACCCGACGTTCTTGGCATCCTTCTGCCTCCTGTTGGCCTGCAGGGCCGCAAACGTTTTTGAGTTGTGGCTGCAGCAGTCCGGAGGCGCTTCTCCTTCGCGATTCTTTTGGGAAACATCTGCCCCTCGAGATAGGAAAAGCCTGGAGGGCAGGATAGTTGACTTTGTCAATTTTTTTTTTTGACAACGCCATTCAAAGCATGTATAGCATTCACGCCCAATGACCGAGAGAATTTTCAAAGACCGCTGCTTCAAGTACTGCTTGTGTAGTGACATGACAGCAATAGCAATGACGTTGGTTTACTCTTTTGGTCATTTTTTTTTCCAACCAGCCTGTCAAACACGAGCTGAGAAAACACCTCCCAGTAACAACGACGCAACCACACGCGGTGAAATAACAATTCAGCGAGAAAGAGGCAATGCCGGGATTCACAGCAATCCGTACGCACCGCGAAAATGTAACAGCTTCACACAACTGCAACTTACACAACACAGTCCAGGCGATTTTCCCGAGCAGCGATATGCAGAGGAGAGTCCCCGTGGATATTTACAGCGTGGAGATCACAGTGCGCGTCCAGGAGCAGCGTGGCAATCTCAACGCTGCCGGAGAACGCTGCCCAGTGAAGAACGATGTTTTCTTCCTGAAATTTTGACCGCCAGCCTATAATTACATGTTTGATTTCTTTGTAAAAAAAAAAAAATCCAAAGTGCGGTGTGTTTTAGAGCAACCTTGTCTCTGATGCTGATGTCAGCTCCTTTGGACAGAAGCAATTTGACCTGGTTCACATGTTTGTACTCTGTGGCCCAAATCATGGCTGTCCATCCTCCATCATCCTGTAGGATGGGGGATGGGGGATGGGGAAAAAAGGAGCAGGAGTGCAACGTTTAACACCCAAGACAGCTTCTCCTGTGCTGTTCTGCTGACCTTTCTACACCAGACCGTGGTGCAGCTTTTGCCATGCGTCATTACCTGTTTACGCGCTCATCATGATGAATAAATAATTACAAAGTGTGTCCCTCATTAAAACTACCAAAGAGAACATGTTAAGGTTGAACAGAACGTCCTTGAATGTTGCAACCACTCTGTATTAGATACAACCACTCAACTCAGTTTTCCAGCAGGTAGCGCACAAGTATCAGGGTGGATTTAACTCTCAGAGCTTATTCATCCCTTAACTTTCCAGAAACAGAGCAATTTAAAGACAGAGGGGTTCTAAACGTGTAAATGTAACTTCTGGCCGCTATCTATTCGGGAAATATTGCCGGGCAAAGTCCCAAAGTAACTCAGAATTGCATGCAGAGGTGTAAACTGACCTGACAGTTGATGTTGACGTATCCTGTACACAGGAGGTACTCAACAACGTTGTAATGACCAGACTTGGCCGCTAGGTGGAGACATGTGAACCCTTCAACATCCTGAGTGGAGTGGAGAGTTTAGTCCTGACCAGTTATGTGTCACTTGCTCCAAAAAAAATAAATACATCAACAAATTTGAAGGTGACTGACAACAGCGTCATCAAACTCAGATGGGCTTCTGTAATCTTTCTTTTGCAAGTGATGGCGACAGACCTTGTGCATGGCGCTGGCTCCAGCTCTCAGCAGATACATGACCGTCTCCATGTGGTTGTTTTCGCAGGCGTCCATCAGCGGTGTTCGATGGTCTTCGTCGCAGCTTTCCAAGTTTGCGCCGGCCTTTAAGTGGAGAAGCATCCATTCATTTGTAACTATGGCGAACTATGTGACTGCAAAAGGTGTCATGTGAAAAGAACTCAAGAAACTAAATCACCTGCCCCTGCACAAATCACATTGCACGTCAAATTTCTTTTGAATCGGTTCAGATCCAACAAGTGGGAGATATTTTTAAGGGGCTGATGGGAGGGATTTGACAATGCTCCGAATTTAATCGAAAGTATTCCAAAGAGTTCTGGTTGAGATTTAAGAACGTGCGGGCATGACGTTGTACACAAAGAAATTGGAACGCCCAATCTGGTGGAAACCTCATCTAATCCTTGGTGAAAGTAAGAAAAGCGAGTTTGCGAAGTCAGTAGGATAACGCACTCTATAAATAGCAAATACGAGCTAGTTATTTAAACGACATGAAAGCACGTAATTGCATCCACTCACCATAAGAGGACTAAGGGGATAAGTTCTTACTTGCACAAGCATGTGGCAGATTTCCTTTTGTCCTCCCTCGGCCGCAGCATGGAGAGGGGTGCGTTTGTTCTGAGACTCCATCTTAAAGTTGGGATCGATACCGTCCACTGCATACGACATGAAGATGGAAATCGTTTCACCACATTTCAATGACTGTCCCAAGGGAGTGGATGAAGGTTAAAACTTACCCAGCATGAGCACGACCTTCTTCAGCTCTCCCTGTTTGGCCGAGAGGTAAAGTTGCTTTGGGTGAAAACGCAGCTTCTTGGGTCTAATCCAAACACACTCATATGAATATTCCAAATTGCGGGTCTCGCATTTGACGTTGGCTGAATTCATACGAAAGCAATGAAAACATACTTCTCCGTGTCAAGAGCAACTAGGATGCTTTCAAGAGTTTCTCGAGGAAGAATCGGAGAAGGGGCTGTCGCTTCGACGTCGCCCAGCTGTTCCGTGCCGCCGGAGGATCCCGAAACAGCGAGGGAGTCGAGCCCCGGCGCCAAACCAGCGCAAAGCGAGCTGTCTGCTCTCCCGTTGCCGTCACTCGCCACAGCCGGCTGTAAAGAGCTGGACATCAAAACAGCAGTGCCTTTAATTCAACTCCGCGCTGCTTATTTAGCGCAATTAAGTCAAAGGTCACACGCAGATAACATTGTGCTACTTGTATTCCTTTCAAGTGGGTGTGGCCTATTTGATTTCATTTTATATTTGCGAGTTTGACTGTTGTAATTGAAAAAAACGTGTACATTGGGGGCACTCATGAGCAAGTCAAGGTTCCACCGCCTTTGCTAAGTCAGAAGGCAGCGCGGTGATTTACCTTCCGGTAGTGGTGTCCGCTCGGCCCTCGTGGGCCCGGGCGGCGCTGGCCCGTGAGCAGGCGTGGGGGGTACAGTGGAGGTGGTGTCAGCCTTGGCGATGGTAACCTCCTTGGCCTTGCCGGCCTCCTCCCCGCAGTGGGGGCAGAAGCTTTGACCTTTCAGCACTGAGGCACAGGCACGGTGAAAGCGATGCGAGATGTTCATGTCTGGTTGGCACTCCATGAAGGTTCCCTGGGAAAAAACACAAAAACAAAAAGACTCAACTAATTTCGTTTTGAACAATAAGTGCGTCACCTCAAAGGAATTTATCTTGAAGTGCCTTGTCAGAGGTCAGCATTCTATTTCTTGACTGACTGAGTTTTTCCTGGGTAAGATGCTCACCGGTTACTGTCCGATTTAATGGCCTTTTTGCCATTTGCCCATAATGCGACGGCATAATGAGATGACAATACAATCTATTTCCAAAATGTGGATCCCAATGAAGGACCACATGTTTTTGCTTGGCTCTCGAGCTGAAGCAAAGGACGGACAAAAGGCATGTTGCAAAATAATTCCCACGGAGGAACCGGCTGCAGATGTTCGTGGCAGTACGTCCCAGCTGATATCCTGTCACGGCGCGTACTCACAGCCCTGCAGAAGAAGCCGCAGCCGGGGCAGCACTGGTGCTTGACCATGCCGTTGCGGTGGTCCTCGCATAGAACGAGCAGCTGAACAGAGTTGGAGGGACGCATCATTTCTTGTTTCAAGACGGCGCCCTGGCAGCGGGTCAATTGGCCATCAACACTCTCCGTAGCCATGCACTTCCTGTCAGCCAGAATGAGAATCTCCCGACTCTTAGGGGTCTCCATGCGGCAGCTGCACAGTGGTAGCTCCTGGGCCTCCTCCACTGTAGAACTCGATCTCTCTGCAAAGACAACGTGTCAGTTCTTGATATCATATTCAAAAATACTTGAGGGCGTATTGGCTGCCAGGGGTGCATAAATAAAAAAGTTTTAGGATGGATATTTCTTTGATTTTTCATACATTTGTCAAAATGTTGTCATGATGGGATGTGCCATGTAGCACTTTGACAGAAAAATACTAAATAAATAAAACATTGAATATATCATTGCTTTTCCTCTCTTAGGAGCTCACCTTTGCTATCTGAACTAGCGTCAGGCTCATGGAGTGAGAGTTTGTCGGGTGGTGTTATCTCGGAGTGTTCATTACTGTCTTCTGAGTGCATCAGAAATGCAGCTGGAGGCTCAGCCAGGGACTCTGGGTCTGGGCAGAACAATAATAGTCGGTTGAAAATGATCCATTATGAATCCCTTGATATTGGCCTTTGGCATGTCATTGTTCATACTCGCGCAAAAAAGCGAGCACACAAACAACAAAGAAACCACAGACAACATAAGCGTCCTTTGGAAAAACTTTGGTCGGCACGGAAGATCAACCGATGCCGGCAGCCGACAAGTTGATCTCTGAAAGAGAATGAGCTGGGGAGTGGGCGCAGTGGGACTTGTTACCTTTCTCCATCGCCATCCTCTTGCATTTCCTCGATGGCCTCAGCCAGGCATCGTCTCCTTTTGTTTTCCTCTTTGACTTCTTTAGACTGGACTCTGTGCTCTGAGGCAAACAGAAGTTCAGTGATGAGACTATTTCGATTGTCGGAGAAAGAAAACGGTTTGAAGCTAGTAGATAAAAAGCATTTTGTTGCCTCCTAGTTGGTCTTACCAAGTAGTCTGAATCTGTGCCTTCCTCCTCTCCATCTTCTCCAGATTCGTCAGAATCCTGCTCATTCTCCGCCTAATGACAAGTTGAACCGCAAACATTTAGCACACGTGACCACTGAGTTGGTTACTATGCAAGGTTAATTCCACAGCTCTTGCGCAAGTTCCGTGCATTGAGATTCGGCATTTACTCGGCAAGCCTGACCTGAGACGGTGACTCAAATGTTGGACTTGCTTGCGCGATATCAGTGCCAAGTTCCTCTCCTTGCGACTGTTGTTCCTCCTCCGAGTCCAGCTCATCTGACACGTCCTCTTCCTCAGATGCATGATCCATCTTCTCCCCGTTTATGTTTAGATTTGTCTGGGAGTTCAGAGAAAATTTGGAAAATATAAAATAAAATGCACTATCGGTTCTGCAAACATTTGCTATGCTCGCTAGGAATTTAAAGAGCGTAGCGAATAGCACGAGATTATGTTTTGATGACTCTCCTCTCATATTGTTTTGTGTTTTTGGTTATTGTAAAGTGTCCTTGGTGTCTTGAAAGGCGCGTATAAATAAAATGTATTATTATTATTATTATTACGCGCACAACATAGTTGTTTCAAATCGGAGCAAAACTAGTGAGCGGCGGTCAGCCAATAGTGTCAGAACCACGCACGAGGCGTGACAGCTAACTGGCGTTTGCTCGTGTTGCTCAGTGTGCGGCAAATCATGGACTGGTGGTGAAGTTGTTCAAATTTCTGCACACTCTTTGCACATACCTCAGGGCTCTTGGCATTCGGGTGTACCACCTGAAACATTTCCAACATTGTTGTCTGCCGAAGAATTTTAGCTTTCTTCTTAGGAACCAGGCTGTAAATTCCCATCCTTCTCTTCTTCTTACGGGAAGAGAGCCCCGCTGTGAAGAGGCCTACATCAAGAGACAAACATACACAATGATGACTGGTTATTTTCATTCCAAGAACCCCCCCCCAACCCCCAAAAAAATCTATTTGGTGGTGTATCGGTGCGTGTTGATTGCATCTGGAACCTGCGAGACCATGTTGAAGCGTGGAGGGCGTCGACGTGAGCGGAGGGGAAGAAACGACAGGAGTTGCTGGTGAAGTCGGCGAAGCGGTTTGTGCTGAAGCTGGCAGATCCGAAGGATTCTGAGGTAGATGGTTCTCTGTTGAGCACTGCTGTGAAGGATTCGGTGTGTCGGATGAAACTGGAGTTTCCATCGTGGCGTTCTTTGCTTCTCTTAATTCCTTCTTGAGAAGCTGTCAGCGACAAAAACAGAAATGGTGAGTGTCCCGAATAGAGGGGGTGAAACGTGCCTGAAAATATGGAGGCGGTTTTTGGAGTGAATGCACTGTTTTTCCCCAGTAGTACCAAATTTGAGTGCCTATTTTTTTAAATGTGATTTTTTTAAATAGGAGGGAATGATGATAAAGGGCTCAGACTACTAAAAATAAATAATTTGAAGGAAAAGAAACATTCAGAGAAAAAAAAACCCAACATTGAAATCATTTACCTTTTGTTCCAGAGTGACAGCAGGCCTCGACATGCTTTTGCGAGCTCTGTGTATCATGATGGTTGTTGAAGCTGTGGTAGTTGCAACTGTGCCATTTTTAGAGTCTATTGTCTCCAGCCCTGTTGTAGTTCCTGTAATAGGGTCTGTCCTTAGTGCACCTAAAGTCTGAGGGGACCGGAGGCTGAGGAAGGGGAGATTTGGTCAAGTGTACCCCTGCGGGGCTGTTTGAGGTGGCGGTTAGTCCTGTTGGGGAATTTGCCATATCAGGCGTGGCTTCGAGCTGTCCTCCTGTTGCGGCTTAATGAGAATAAATCCATTGCTCCCAGTAACAGAACCGTGTGGCGTCTCCATGTCCGACGTTCCATTTTCATTGACCAATGCTAACTCCATGCCGTGGCCTGTTGTGGAAACGTATGTCGGGCTGTTGTGCCTTGCGTCGTCACATTCGGTGCCATTAACGATTGGTTCTGCGACAGGAGAGGAGGCCAGCCTGTCCGCTTCTGCTTTGCGTTTTTCTACGGGTCACAACCAAAAGAGTATCATTAGATTGGAAAAAAAAAACATGTTCAGCATTGATCATTTTGTTAAAAAAAATCATTTCAACTGGCTCATTGTCCTTCATGCAAAATACTTTATAACAGCCTCGGTTGGCTTTTAATATAGCTTAGTTGTATTTGTATGTCATGAATAAATACGAATGATACCTGCGCCCCCATTGTTTGCCAGGTCCAGTCCCTCCTGATAAGATGGTTCTTCACCTTTGTAAACGTTTCCTTTGGCAAGACCAGTGGGCTAATGGAAGAAGAGAAATATCAGAGTGGCCTTCTAAATGTGTGAAATTCAAGAAAAACATTTCACTGTATACGTGAATTATCATGAATACCGGCCACCGTCGAAAAGGAGTGATTGCTGGAAAAAAAAGCAGCAAAGAGAAAAAAATGGCATGGGGTCCACGTTGATGTTATCAAATGTGACATTCTATGCTTTGCTTCGTCATTATGAGCCTTTTTCATATGGAATGAAATGTTTTCACCTGAAGAGCTGCCTTTTAACTAAACCATTTCAGTCAAACCAGCTGTTCCCCATAAAGCGATGCTGTCTGAGGCAGCAAAAAACAAGATTGCTCTTGAATGTTTTCTGCTCTTAAATCGACAGAAGCCCAATCAAATGACCTGCATCCAAGAGAACGGGAATGCTGTATTTCATGGCTCATCCAGTGGATGTCTGCGCACCAAGGACTCAGATAGGACAGTCACCAGAAAGGTAGGCATTCTGTCAACAACCACAACACAGCTCTCGAAGACTCCACGTTCCATTTACAGAGCCGTACTCCAAAGAGTCTCTGAGCCAAGGGTGAACAAGCTCCATGTCAGACAGCGGCAAGGTCAGGCCCGAGAGTCAGACTTTAACGTGGCTCCCAGAGAACATCTCGACTGAGTAGGGGCAATTCTCACAGGTCAGTGGTCAGAAAAAACTTGGTCCGAATGTGTGTGCCAAGGAAAAATAAGCGTTGGGTTCATTCTGCCCATGGACTGGGGAGAACCAGTTATGAAAGACTTTGTGCTCTTCCCTCCCCCTAGTGGTGGACAGTTGAATATTTGCCATATCAGGAGCAAGAGGGAGGGGGAAGGGAGGCAGAGAGGCCTGTCTGCAGATCTCCGCCATTTCGCGACTGGATTGTTTACCGCCACAATGCTGCCATCGCCGCGGTTTCCCACTCGATGGGGAACGTAGGGGCCCGGATGCCAATGCTCACCTTAGGGAGGCTACTTAATGAAGTTACAAATGCCAGTCAAAGATCAAAAGTACATTTTTAGGATGACGTCAAAAGGAGAGGTCTCTGAATTCCACATCAGAATTCAGGTTTCAAAATTAAGACTTTCCAAAAATGCAGGTCCCATCAAATCTAAAGCGAACATGTTTGAAAGGCTGATGATGAATCTCCCTGCTCGGGATGGTCAATGAGATTCCTTGACTGAAGATACCTATCAATCCTTGGGACTCGGGAGACAAAAAGACAAAGAGGGTAAAGGATATGATGTCAGATTTTCAACCCGGTGCGTGCGCTGAGCCAAGGGCTGGGGGGGCTTTGAAACAAGCCACAAGCTGCTCTTCTCCCAAAACGGGATTCCCAACTGTGCAGGCTCCATTCTGCCTGTGAAACAGTTGCCTTACTGCCAACACGATGACTGCTCCTCGAGACTCGAGAATGAAGTCGCATCACATATTTCATGAAAGAGGAATCAAAAGCAGCAGCAGCATTTCTTAAAAAGCAACACTTAGCAGAGACCACCGCAACACAAAAGCACAGCAGCAGTGGATTCTGGTATGAAAGGTAGGACAGTGCATGGCTCCCAGAAAGAATGATGCAAGGCAATGAATCTGCTCAGTCTATTCCGAAGCAACCAAGTACAAAGAACAGAATGCAACCGAGCGTGCCTTTTGCGCCTCCATGAAGCATCATACCTGCTTTCTTCTCTTGGCCTCCACCGAGAAGAGGGAGCCAGGAAAAGAAGGGAGAGCAAGGTTGACTGCGAGCGAGAGAGCATGCGCAAGCAGGCAGATCGTTCCTCTTCCTTCCTCTCCCCCATACACATTCACCTCGGCATCCATGTGGCATGGTGGCTCCCTCTGTTGGTCCTCGTCTTCAGACGTCCCCACAGAGAATACTCACTTGAATTCCCAACATTTCTATGAGACCGCAAAAACCCATTGACTTCTGTCTCCGGATGAGTCACCTTAACTCACTGACGTGTATCAAAGAATCAACGGAGTCACTCATCGTGTTTCTTCCAATCGTGAATCAGTTATGGCTACATCCAACATAATCTACGGATTTCACTCAAAATGGCGGCCAATTATTAAGAGGTGTTGTGTTAGCGAGAGTTTGTGTCACAAAAAGGAAAGATTCAATTGACTTTTTGGGTGGTGCTACTTCATTTGACCTACAAAGAGGAAGGGGGAAGATGTGTCTTCTTACTTAATCAAGATAGAAAACTAATTAAGGCAACTTTGCCCTTTCTCAAATACATACTGTGCCACTATGTTTTTGGTCATTTCAAGCGCACTTGAAGGGCTTTTGAGTGCATGAATATTTAAGCCTATCCCAGCTGTCTTCGGACAGTAGGCGGGGGACACCCTGAACCGGTTGGTTGGCTATAGTAAAGCAACCTCATAAAAGCTAGCGGGATATATCTCGTCTGAGACACCATGGCAGCAAACACAGACTTACTTGCTCCTTCCTGGCCTGCAGGAAGTGCAATTGCTTACGGTACCTGTTCCGCACAGGATTCTGGTCTTGGAAAAAGCTATCCGAGCGGAATGCAAAGAGTATGGCTGTCTCAAGAACGAATGAAAAAAACCTAGGTTCAGCACCTCTTTTGTGATCCGAAACCTGTTCATCCAAAATGCAAATTGAACACGGAAAAATGGCTGTATAATTTGGGCCAGCCCAGTCAATGGCGTGACGTCACATTCATTCTTACCATGATGCCTTGCAGTAAAATTAACCAAGGGTATTGCAAATGCGCAGTTTTCGCGAATACAAGACTAGACAGAAGGGAGCACCAGATATTCATCAAAAGTTACAATAATGCTCTGTTTCCTCATCAATACCTCGAACCGCCGGAGGGACCTTTTATCGGTTCAGAAGTGCTGACCCATATTCACAACCTCACTCCTAATATTTTCTCCATGAAACCAAACATATAAATCTATTTGGTTCGTAGCTTTTCTCTTGGTTGCACTGATTTCCAGAACATGAATGTGGATTTTATGTCACTTTGCACAGGGACTTCTGAACCAGTCGTGCTGGCCTTTGCAATTTTAAACTGCGTGAGCATAGAGACTGTTTCTTTAACTAATCAAATTTCCCCCTCAGGGCCAGCTGGCTCACGATAATGTCAGCATTTTTTTTTCGTCCTTTGATGAGCTGGTCAGAGCAAGTCAAGTTCGACTAGCAAACAATGTCTGGAGCATTCTGCACACATTTAATAATCAGCATCTAAAGTGTGATGTCTATTTATACTTTGGTTGTTCAATAAATATTGATTCTGAACGGCTCTGGGTGACGTACGTGGCACAGTTACGTGTTACTTTACTGAGCTTTTGTAAATTATTGACGGTTTCTGTAATTGTGAGGCGATAGTGGTTGTATCAAGTCGAGTACAATAGCACTGAAGGCATAGGTACCAAATGCACAGCCCGATGACGATTCAGTGAAAAGAAAATAACACAAATACAAACAAAATGTAGTCTTTTGAATGATGCATGGTTTATAGAAGACCAACAACTATCAATGTGTTGCAGAAGACCAAACCATGACCATCAACAGATGACGCCTTCACCCTCCACCTTTCAAGTCAGTCGATGCAATCACAACGCATAATAAGCGACCCCTGCCCCCACCCCGCATCCCAAAAGGCTAAAAATAATCATAATAATAATAATACACGAACGCTTATGTGGATTACTGCATTCCGTGACATCTATCTTTTGTCACAGTAGAATGACTGTACTGTATTTTGTTTTCTGTTTTGAGTTGAGTTAGCCCGGAGTGTTTAGCGAAGACAGAAAGCCATGACAATAACACGCCAAACAAAATATGTATTACACAGGAAGTACACTAAGGTACTACAAAAAGAAGAAATAAAGTGATGCTTGTTTAATACGCGAGGAAGAACGAGTCTTATGAGACAGTGCCATGTGTTTACAGTGGAAGCTGCTCATCCTTCAATGTTGATGTAGCTAGCATAGTGCTGTATATGAGCCATAGACCAACAGAGCCAAACATTGTAGGGTATTCCTTCAACTATTAAAACGGACTTTCACTTAATTTTCATTTGAATGAGGCACTAACCAAGCGTCTTCAAAAACATCGCGTTGCTCGTATTTATGCACAGTCTGCTAACTAGCAAAAAAGCTAAACGGCACTCTGCAATTAGCCACCACTCGCCGGTAAAATTCAACACCGCCGAATCGTGAACGGCGTTATTTCAAAGGGCCAGAATGAATCCCGCTGTGGTTTATTTTGAAGGCTTAACGCAGACAGGAGTAAGATATTGCCTTGGACATGGACCATGTATGAGCAAGACCGTGAGCTTAGCACAAAACGCGCCCGGACACACCATTCAGGTTCCGGGGCGCGGGCGCAGCATCTTCCTACACGTTCAGCAGCCCTCCGGTAAGCACAAAAGCAGCAGAGCACAGGCTGGCAGCGGGAAATTGACACAAACAGACGCCTACATTTAGACAATTCTCCCGCTTTGCCACGTAGCCACTGCAAACGGTGGAGTAATACGTTCTTGGCAAGTGGGAACGAAGCGAAAAGTGAAGCAATCTTGCAGTTAGATAAGATTCACTCACTCACCTCGGTCTCTGCCGAAGCCATGGTGCCTGGACCTAAGCTCCGCCCACGTGCGATGACGTCCCTCAAGTAGATTTCCCCCCTCCAAATGATGTGCTATCACACCTGAGTCTGTCTTGTCTGTCTATCGCGATATCACACCTTAGTTGGCGACCAGTTCAGGGTGTAGTCTGCTGTGAGAGGCATATAAGGGGTGGTTGCAGGACAACTGTGGGTGGGCCCAGCCAGAGAAATGGCTGTGCACTGATGCTCACCATTCCTCTCCAAAGAGGAATGGGCGAAACTGCCCAGAGAGGTGTGCTAAATGCCACAGCATTGTATTAAAATCGATTGGAGGCTGTAATTACTGCTGAAGATGCACTCAAGATTTAACAAAAGAAATACCTAATTCAGATCGTCATCTTGGGTGGTGGTGTGTAGAATTTTGTGGGGGAAATGAATTCATCCCCTTTTCAGATGAGGCTGTAACAACAAAATGTTGAAGAAAAAAAAGTGAAACGGTATGATTACCTTCTCACTCACTCTCACGTTCACGGCTATCGATTTAGTCGAGTTATTGTCAGTGAGGTACTAGAACCACGAGTGGTAAGCGCCCTCCCTCTGGTGGTTAACGAAATAATCACTGCCCAAGTACAATCTAATACTGTAGTTGTATTCAACTTTTTAGTACAACACATTTGCATTTAATAGATAACAATGGTCGTGGTAATGCTGGCTGATGTTGAGTTTTAAATTCACATAGGAAGTATGGTTTTAGAATGTGGGAGGAAGCTAGACTAGAGTACCCGGAGAACATCAACGCAAAGGCGGGTGGATTATGCGAACTCCACGCAGGAAGGCCGTGCCCATGAAATGTAGAACGTGTGACGCAGAGTGGTTAATTATAGTACTGTGTGATGAATACTGTACAGGATCCGGAGACCCTGCAAGTAAAGAACGATCTCGACAAAACACATCAAAGTTAAAATCATAGGGGGAGGTATATTTGTTCCCCCAAAATAATGTCAAAATCTAAACTTGTTTTTTTGTTTTGTTATCATTTATCTTATTCATTGCCCCTTTAATGTAAACGACCTGCTGAGTCCACACTCCACAAGTCAGCAAACTAGTAGTTACCATTCCAAGTCAATGGGTGGCGGAAATGTACCAACTTAGTTTTCAACCGCCGTTAAACCACGAAGAAGTAAAAGAGGAAGTAGCAGTCACTAAAAATAACAATGCTGTGCGGTACATAGGCTGGCTGAGCAAAACCTTTTTAAATTTATATTTATAAAATCACACATTTGTCTCGTTGCTTTCCGCGCGAAAAGTTATAGGTTTGGCGCACCTCAGCCCGGTGCTTTGAGTTTATAGTTTACAAGTTTGAGAGACCTTAACAACGGTTGTCAGCTGACTTCAGCATGGCTCAACAAGCTGCTGCTTTGCAGACCTACAACAATGAACTCGTCAAGTGTAAGTGTTTTATTTATCGATGAAGCTTCTGCTAAAAAAAATAACATAGCAACGGCATCTCCATAATATGAGGTTCGCTCTTTCTTAGGAATGAGTCCACATTATTAAAAAGCCCAACGTGTGTAACAAACATGACTAATGTAATCAGTATTCTGTACAACTCATGACTCCGTTCCATGGACATTCTGTAAACTATACAGCCCAATATTTTCAAAAGGTCTGCAGCAGGCTTTTTCCATCCAAGAGCTGCATACAGAAACCCACCGAAGGGCGCAAGGGCCACTTTGACTTTCTTCATCTTTAATTATTTTTCTGCACACTGAAACCAGCCAATACATTATTACATTTTGGGGTCTTCCAAATTCCAATTCAGTATTGGTTATCGTATTTACCCTCTGTAGGTGTAAGTACAGGTATCATTAATTAATAGCTTTAAAGTTACATTGTATCGGAAATTAGTTCCGGAAATAAGATGAGAAGAAAGAAAATATTACATTCTAGCTTGTTTTGAGGCCGTCCAGACGCAATATTTTTTCCCCCGTTTGTCCATCGCAGGTTTTGATGACCTATGCTCCCAGCGAGAAGAATTGAGCCTTCAGATCAAGCTGGAGGAGGAAGAAAAGGAACGACTTCAGCATGACATCCGAAGCCTCTCGGAGAAGCTGAGCAGAGTTAATGAAAGTCTGGCACAAAAAATGGCCGCACACAACACCATCGACCGCACCATCGCAGAGACTGAGGCTGCATACACCAAGGTGTTTGTCCTAATTCACGTGCCTGTCTTGAAGTTTATCTCTGGACTGTTCTTTCACACTTTGCCTTTTTTTACTATTTAATATTTACTGTTTCCAAGTTGGAAGGATATGTACTCACCGGAGATGCTGGTTATGACATGTATATTTTAAGACCCAAATTCAAGACTGTTGGTTTAAAAAAAATTGTAATAACTGACCCAAGTGTTTAAAAAAGTTTTCATTTGTCCATAAGGAAAATATTTGAGTAAGGCCCACCCTGTTGATGCTGACTGACCTTTTCAACTGGCCTCACTATCAAGCCAACGGCGCTCTTATTAAAGAAAAACAACGCACTTCGCTGTGCAAACGCCACCTTTGATCTGCTGATTGTTTCATGTAATTTCCTGCTCTCCTCCCACAGATCTTGGAGAGTTCACAGTCCTTACTGAGTGTCCTGAAGCAGCAGGCGGGAAACTTCAGTAAAACCTCAGAGCACCGGAGGAAAGAGCACTGAATTTGCAGAGGAAGTGCCTCGTGAAAGACTGCACAAGGAACTGTTTCAAGAATTTGGATTTGGTTTTAAGTTTTTGCACTAATAAATGTGAAATATTGTCCTCCATCGTGTCAAAGTTGACTCAATTGCTAAAACGCACTAACGTTCCTTCTCTAAATTACTTGTTTTAAATCATCTTGCCAAATCTTTTTTTGGGGGGTTTCTGTTCCCACACCAGATAATAAAAAGTACAATTAATCAAAAATGTATTCTTTTTTTTCCTTGTTATTAAGAACATTGACACAAACGCCAAAATGCATGCACTTTGCTACAATTCCCCTTTTAAAATAAATGAAGTAGTTTTTTAAAACTGACTTGTGATTTCAGAAATTCAATCCCATCATTTAATAACATTTAGTTTCGAGTACCATTGTTGTTTTCGCCATTTTATTCGTTTCGGATTAGCTTTGAGCTAATGGCCGAGCGGGTTGATTCAAAAGGGGCGTATACCTGTTTCCACAGCAACGACAACGTTGGCCAGTATCACCCAATCAAAATGGCTCCTTGAGCCAACTGCAGCCCGAACAGGAAATAAGCAGTGAAAAATCGATCGATGGATGCATTCATAAACAAGCGATAATTTTTTTTTTAATCTGCGAGCCAGATGCAATCATAAAAAGAGCCATATATGGCTCGCGAGCCATAGGTTCCCGACCGCTGGGTTAGGGAGTCAAAGTAACACAACAATACCATTAATCTGAAAAGGGATAACCCCTAAATAATGTTACTACAAAATACGACAGCCAAACTTCAAGCTGGTCTTGACAAAAAAGCATTTCGACCAGTCAGAAGTTTTGAAACACTTCCATGCGATTGAATAGAAAACTCTCCAAATCTTCAACTGGCGTTGTGTGTCCTTCTGTAGGAATAAAACAACCAATTTTTTTGATGACCCCTACCGACTACGTTTGGATATTTTAAAATTGGCCTTTTTGAGTTGGTCCTTTACGTGTAAAAAGTTGAGAGAACGGCGTAATTGCGCGATGACATCATCACGCAACGGCAACGTCATTTGGCAACTTTGAGCAACAAATCGCCCGTATTGAATGACCCGACCACCACAAACCGTTCCGTATGTAGTCGTTGTTCAATGAATACCTGCGTGCGGGCAGATTTTTCTTGCGCAGCTCTATTCTGGGCAGGGATGGATCGTCGCTGATTCCAAGATGAAACCCCGCTCAGTGCACTGGCCACACTTTGCGTACTCTTTGAAAAGTGACATCAAAAAGCGGTGTGATTTACGTCAACGTAACGAAAGACAAAGCGGGACCCGCGTCCCGTTCACACGCGGCTGAAGCGACCTGAGAGGACTCCGCCATGAGCCAACAAGCTGCTGCTTTGCAGAATTACAATAACGAGCTCGTCAATTGTAAGTCTTCCTGCTCTTGATCAGCGCCCCTTGCCGCAGACAGAAGGAATTCATTCAAAATGAATGAATGCCCTTTTTTTCCCCTCTTTTGAAAATAACACGCGTCTTTCCAGATGGGTAAAGGACAGCATCCATCCATTTTCTAATCTTGGCGCTGCAAAAGACTGACAACCATCCTGATCATGTTAATCATGTGCGCTGGAAGAAGGAAACATTCTAAAACATGCCAAATAGTGGCCCTCGAGGACCAGAGCTGCCCATCACTGAGTTAGGACATTGATCAACTTTCTTTTGTCCCCCATCCCCCCAGGTATCGAGGACCTGTGCTCCAAGCGGGAAGAGTTAAACCGTCAGATCAAGCTGGAGGAAGAGGAGAAGGAACGACTGCAGCATGACATCCGTGTCTTCTCCGGAAAGCTGAGTAAAGTCAATGAAAGCCTGGCACAAAGAATGGCCGCACGCGCCACTTTCGACCGCACCATTGCCGAGACCGAGGCCGCATACACTAAGGTGGGCTATTTTTCCAACGATACTGGTTTTACTCACTCAGTAGCCACTCTTGGGATCACTACTGTAGAGCCTCTCACAAGTGAGAACACTTATCACTTTTTTTTTTTTTTGCGTACTATCATCCATAGTCCGTACTATTTGTCAAAAATAAGACCTCATCACTGACAGATGACTAGTCGGGGGTACAGGGCCACTGACAAGAGTTTCAAGAAGCGGGACAGTCAACCATGAGGCCATTTTGAAAGACTGGTCGCTAATTCCAGAAAGTTAACTAACAAGCCACTGCCGCTTTTTCTGAAAGGAGATGAATCTGTTTGAGCTACTGTATGTTTACACTATGATTTGCCGCTCTTCTCCGACAGATCTTAGAGAGCTCCCAATCTCTGCTGAGCGTCCTGAAGCATGAGGCCGGAAACCTCAGTAAAGCCTCAGAGCCTCGCAAGAAAGAACACTAATGCAGGGAAGGGGGATCTTAACTCATTCACTCCCAAAGACGTTTTTAAACGTCTTTTCAGACTTGGTCTAGAATTGGCTGGCACTGAATGAGTAATAAGACTGGACTGGGAAAAAAATGGTAACATTTGACGACATGTATTTTTAAAGGTAACAGAACAGGCACACGTTGCAATTGTTTGCTTTGTTGCTTATTTCTATTAAACGGATTGTACTGAAAAAGTTCAATCCAACTGAAATGTGACTGCAGACTTTGTGGTGAGAACACTTTGAGAATCAGAGGTTCTCTTTTGGTGTGATGTGGTCGCCCTGACACCGATCAAAAACCGCACGCTTGGCAAATGATCTTCCCACACAGTGTTTAACATTTGTTCCAGTTTTATATTTATTTAACGTACATCTGTACAGGTATGACATCACTGAGTTGTTTTTTTTCTCAAATCATCAACAATAATTTTACACACCGGAGGCAATGCAGATAAAAAAAAATGTGGACAAAATGGAGTGTTTTACCACCAACTGCTCATTTTGCAAGAAGGGAGTGGAAAAGCAACATTGCTGGTTTTGCGTACGCTTCACAAGTCGGATGTTTTGGCTGTCTCAGTAATCGCCGTTTTTGGAACGTTCTTGCTGGTGTTTCAAACGCAGGTGTCAAACTGCTGGCGACGTGACCGCGTTGGTCGTTTTGCTCAGAGACCACAAGAAACAAGCCCACCAAAAATTCAATGCGTCTTTGTTGAAGGCGGCGCCGAGCACGGGCCGGTTCGCCTTAACGACACAATACGTGTCCTCGCATTTGGGAAACGTTTATTTCCCCAACACATTCTGACTCATAAGAGCACATTTGTTTGTTTTTTACATTTTGAATGTTGAGTGCGGCGAGATGTATACAAAACACCCGACGGGGATTTGACAATTTCATTTTGGCAATGCTCAAGGCTGACACTGGACAATATTTACTTCCTGTCGGATAGCCTCGTTAGAAACTCCGTTCGCTTGGAATGAAGATTAAAAATACATTCGGGTAAATTGGTAAACCGTCACGGGTGAAGTACAGTGGAACCTCCAAAATCCAATGCCACTCAAGCTGACCGTTTGGAGTTGCACCATCACCGCACGCCAGACGACGGCAATAGCAAGAAAATACTGTACCAGTGACGCAACGAGTTAAAGAGCACAACATTTATTGGCGCAACGCAGCTACCATCAATGGCGATGCTCCTTGTTCCCTTGATTACGCGCCTGTCAAGCGTTTTCCAAAAGGTCTTTGTTTGGACCGGATTTCGTCTTCGTACTGTACATACTGATTTTTAGACTTCCGTGGATGAGCGCTGCTCAAATGTCAATGACAACATCGCCTGTAAAGTGAATTCACTTTCAAAGTAAACTGTTTTTTTTTAAAAAGACTATTTGACTTTGGAGCTTCCACCGTGTAAGACGGCTATTTTTCCAGACTATAAATTCCAGGACGAACACAGCCGTGGCGTCAGCACGGAGGCCGACAATCTTCAGATTTAAGAGGCAAGGCTGCGGCGAGCGTACAAAAGTGGACAACCGCATCCATCGGCAGTGCATTCAGCGTTGACGCTTTCAGGACATTTTGACAACCCCTCCCACCCCACCAAAATATCAAAACGTGAATTGCTGCACTCCAGCCTGTAAAAACAGTCAAACGGAATTCTTGTTGATGGTCAGCGACTATATGTGACATACTGTCAAGTAAACAACTTCCAACAGAGAGGAGAACGGCATCCCGTTGCAGGTATTCTGCCACCGGCTAGTCCTTGACACGAGGTGCAAAACAAAAGCCAAAAGCACGACAGTGCAAGCACATTTCAACATCCAAGACTGTATACCAGCATGAACTTGTCATTGGACGACGGCAAAGTCTCTCAGCGGCATTGTAAAAGGTCATCCGCCGGGGGGACGACGAGCAGGAAGTACACGTTCATCATGATAAGCTGGCGTTACAATGAAACTGCACAACAATACTGGCCGCGGTTGAGTGTAAAGGACTGAGGCCATTACAGCAACACTTTAATCACTTGGCATATTGAGTAAAGAAAATAATAATAATCATCATGGAAACGTGGTGAATTCCTGTCCATGAAAAAAAACAAAAACCTTCATTAAAACTTTAACTTTCATTTTTAGCGGACCAGCTTTCCCTCCGTGGAATGTGAGAGCAGATGAGGTCCGATACGGGCTGATCAGTCGAAACTCGCCCTCCTGCTTCTTTGTACATTGACACGGAAAACGTGATGTAAAAATTGTACATGAGCAGGTTTAGGACATGCAAACTTCAACACTGAGAAGCAATAAATACCCAAGAAGCTCAGGAGGAGGATGCAGAGACATTCGGCCGGGCGACACACTGTGCGTCGCTCAGCAGCAGTCCAGACTTTTTTTTTTTTTTGGCAAAAGGTCACTTTTTCAAGCATTGATCAAAAAAAAAAAGTTGCTACAGAAAACTTCCTCCAGGGTGCACGTTGATGCCGTTTCCACTTGGCCTCCACATCGCGCCAAAGTTTGCCTGCTGTTGTACCAACCGTCCAGCAGCTTCTATACGGTTTGCCACGACATACAAAAAGAAAGCAAACGGAAAAGGCATCTGGAAGCTTGACCGTAAGAACTTAAGCCGTTGCTTCGACCAAAAACAAACCACGCGCGCACAAAAACAAAACAATGTGGCACCCTTTCAGATCGTTCTTTTGTTTTGTTTTACTGCGAGCGAGGAGACGCAACCTTCATTTGACGGACTCGTGTCACTGTGGTGTCGCCTCCACGTGGGCATTGGCGGCTTTTAGTGGCAATTTGCACTTTGAAGCCCAGGTCGCCCCGATGCAAGCGTCAACCACGGTGGACGAAAATCACGGGGCGGCTTGGAGAAAGCGACGCCGCTCCGAATGCCGACGAGCTATTTAATTGGATCGGATCAACTGCCCAGCATTTTTTGGGGGGGTGGGGAGAGAGAAAGACAGCCCAGCTGCTTTTTAGGTGTGAACACGACCGACTGTACGACTTGGACGATCTCGTGGCGAGTGGCAATAAGTACCGTGGCTTGTGTTCCCCGAAGGCGTCGGGGAACGTGTGCTCGGGGCCCGGCAAAGTTACAAGTGATTCAGGTCCAGGTGTGGCAGTCCTCGCTGGCGCCAGTCCCGTTGGTCCCGCCGATGAGGTGCTACTTCAGTGCTGTTCAGATCAGAAATAGAGAGCGGGCTCGCTACTGTAGTCCGACAGGGACGAACTGTCCGCTGGCGTCAGCTGCGGACCAAAAAAAAAAAAAAGACAAACACTCATTTACAGTGCATTTGTGGCAATCCAGGAATGATGTCGCGAAAGTTGAAAATGTGTATGGAGGACGCTCAACAAGGCAGATAAATGGAATATAATTTGTCATCTGAGCTACTGTATGTTTTCGCTCTGAGAGAACATTGAAGGGAACGAGACAGAGCAAGAAGCAGGTTTCCCTCCAGATTTAGGGCCGCAGCTAACGGTGACACAAATCAAGCAATCAATCAAGTTGCGATCCTCTCACCATGACCTCCTCTGTCAACTGCGTCTGCTGGGAAGTGGCTTCCTCTTTGTTCACGTTGTCCTCTTGTTTGTATTCCTGCCAGGCGCTGAAGTCCATCGAGTGTTTGGGAATGTAGTTCGAGAGGTCTGCATACATGGTAGACCGCAGACATGTTATTCAAATTGACGATAGTGGCGGGTGCAGCTTTATACGGAAAATGTTTGCCTGACTCAATTATTTTGTAAATAGGTTCAAGGGGGGGTGATCCGTTTTTCCTCTTTTTTAACCCTGAACATACACATACGATATATAAACAGATTTTCAGCGAAACAAAAAGCACATGGTGATCGTTAGATACAAATAAGAATACGATCTTTGGGCTTGTGGGTGAACTGGATCAATCAACTCTTCGACCATTGGCATTTTCAGAAATGTAGTTCAGAAACAGTCCACTGGGGGTCGCTATTCTCCCATTGACAGCCTTTCGACGACACGAATCTACAACTTGCCATTTGAAGTCAACTGGTATCAAAACCGGGCTCCTCAAGGGCAACTCGTTTTTAGATAACAACGATACAACGTATTAAATGGTGAAATATGTAAATAAATGATTTGGACATTGGTAGCAAGTGAAAAAGCGAGTTGGTTGTCATCTTGACCTACAACAGGTTCCACTTATTGTTTTTGCTCTCATAGTGATTGGAGACGAACTACAAATTGGAATGGCATTTAAAAATGAATCTATTCATGCCTTTATTTTATAGGTTAGCCAGCGACGGCCTACAAGTTCAGTCGTCAGATTTTCGTGCAGGCAGTGTTGGTTCCCGTTCCCTCTCTGTGACCTTTCACCCCAAGTAAGCTGGGAGAGGCTCCGGCTCCCCTCAACAGGATAAGCGGCATAGAAACGGGAAGGATTTGGGGCATTCCAAGTCGACGCTTTTTCAGACTTTTTGTCCCTCAACAGTATCTCACCGTTGTTGCTGCTGGTGTGCGTGGGCGAGCTCGTGAAACTGGGCCGAGGGATGTGGATACGTCCCACCATGCTGGGCAGTTCTTCAGCGAGCTTCCCCTCCTGTTTGTCCTGCTCCGCCTCCTCGCCGCTGTCCCAAGCGCTGCTTTCGGACGGATACTCGTACGTGCTGTGAAGACTTGTCTCATTGAAGGAGATCTTGAGCTAGAGGGGGGCACAGTTCAAGAAGAATATTCAATTCATCGATGGCCTTTTAAGTTCTAGAAGAGAGGTTTGGCACCAAAACATTCCCGATCGTGACAATGCTATGGAAAAAAACGTGATCCTTGTCTGAAATGACAAGGGAGTCAGCTGATTGCTCTCATGGGACCGTTTTTCGCTGCGACCGGAGCCTAAATCTGCTCTAATCTCCATCACAAGGCCACAGGCCAAGAACGGTCCTTCAGATTTGACACCATTTCGAGTTTGGATTTAAGCCAAACTGCCTAATAGCATATGATATGGCAAGTATGTTAGAAAGTACAGAACCTCCAAATTTGGCAAAACGTCAATAATATCAGAGAGGAGGCGCTTCCTCAAGATGATACAAATTTGCTGGATGGTGCAATGATGTGAAGCACAAACGTGCCAACAAAACTTATTAGTCACTTACAAATGAAAAATAGCAGGGCTTCCTGTTCGAGGAAAGTACTGAATGACTTCCCTGAATGTTGCGGTGTCAAGCGGTACCTGATATGTGACTGGGTCTAATAGGACACCCATAAAGATAAAAATATCTGTTGAGACAATCGATAAGAGACTGTGTCATTTTTCTTCCATCTAGCTCTTTTTATGGCAAACAATTGTTTGGCAAAGGGTAAAAGTTCAGTCCAATACTTGCAAAATTACTTTTTTTTTTACCAAATTACGCAAGGCACATAGTGCGAAGCTTTTTTTTTCTCACTTTTTAAAATACACTGATGAACCATGTTTATTCTGTCATCGTATTCGACACTCAAAAATAGCTTTGCGAACAAGTACTTTAAAAAATGAATGGAATCACAAATAATAGGAAAAAAAAGTTGTAGTCCCTCTTTGCCAATCCATAAGCACGGCGGGATCACGCTGATGGCTGCCCGCCGCCTTTTGAACCCAACTCTTTCCAAAAATACATGCTCCATCCTCTCTCTCTATCTGCCTCCTCTTCAGGGACGCACTGGCGGGCTTTCCGTGAATACTGATGGGACGCCCACCTCACTTGAGTTTGACACCTGTCAAGTCAGCTATCGACAATCCAATGGCAAAGGTCAAGCGTTTTGTTGTTTTCATGAAACGACGCTGATTGAAATCAAAGCAAAAATCAAAACGCAACATTTTTAATCGGACCCGTTTTTTAAGACCGCACCATGGCGTAGTTGTTGCCTCGCTTCTGACCGTTCGCGAGCTTCATAGGGCTGACCCAGTGGCATCCTGTCTCGGAGGAACTCCAGAGCAAACAGCCCGTCTATGAATGAATCAGGCTCTCTGCTGACACCACTTCCTCTTTCACATTTCCTTTTATCTGTTTTGCTAGTGCTTCTCTCAATATCGTCAATATTATATTTCGCCCGCGAGACCACACTGGGGAAGTAAATAATGAGATAATATTGCCGAGTGTTGCTCGGCGTCTGCCTGACAAAATCTGCCTGATGGAGGCAGAAGCGAGTTTCGGTGCCCTCAGGCTGTGGGACACATCAAGCTGGGTGCCGACTTTGAAGGACTTCTTATTCAGCGCGGCGTGCGAAATCAACGATCTGGGCCATGGGCAGACTAACAACTCGTTCATTGTGTTGCTTCTGTTTCATATTTATCAAAGACTGGCTGCCCCGGAATGAGCATGAAAGCTAACGTGGCAGTTCAGCATCTTTTTGAAGTGAGTTCAAGAACGGCACATCCAGCTTCATTCAGATCCCCCCAAAATAAATAAATTGCCAACATAGGAATTTCCTATAGAGTAGGCGTTTAAAGATTGTGTAAAATAATACAGTAAACATGGCCAAAGCGCAAAACTGCTGTGCAGTTCATTTTGCGCCTTCGTGAGGTTATGCAAATTGTTCGTATAACACGTACAATGTGGCTGGCTGGGCGGTGGCTAATTACATGCAAGCATCTCGAAGGCAGGTACTGTATGCTACACATCAAAGAGAGCAGCGCCAGCATTTGCAATTCCATCACTTCACACTTGACTTTGCTCTTGTGGTGCAAATGTTCACATTTGACATGAGGACAACCATCCCAGCGACCGAGGCCTGCTAAACGTACGCTCTCCACCGCTTTTACAGCTGTTGTCAACAGCTCGCCAATCTGTTTGAGCGAGTGACCGTGCAATTTAGCGCCCACGGTTTGGAATGTTAGCGAAAGATGGCAATCTGAGTAAATCACGCACAACATGCCCAATAAGCAGCACGCATAATTTATGAGCGCAAAGCAGCACTTTAGGACGAGCTATTGGGGGGGGGGGCCTCAGTGTTTTGTTGTTGTTGCACTCAAGATGTTCTGGAGAGTAACATAATTAAGAGTACATTTGGAGAAAAAAGATTGGGAGCTAGCTTGGTGCTGCTGAAAACAAAACAAAATGCTTGATTATACATTGCTTCACTGCAAACCAAACAGAATGACCCCGGCAAAGTGAGATGAGGTGTGAATGCGGGTGTGTTTTTTTTTTGTCTATAGGTGCCCTGCGACTGACTGACTGGCGGCCAGTCCAAAGTGCACCCAGCCTCTCTCCCATGACTCCTGCTTTCCTCTGGCGTAAATGAGAACAAGTGCTATAGATAGTCATCTTTGAGTTGTGGGCATTGCTTTTATGAGCCTAATAAGGAAATGAATGTGGGAAAAAAAAAACTATCAATAGGCACGATGAGAGCTGTGCAGCGTTTTGTTTTTTTCCAGGCCAACCCGTGTTGCATGTCCTAAATTAGAGAAAGGTGGTTCCTAATAAATTTGTGCACGTATGAGCACACGCTGGCTCAGATTCCTTGCTAATCGGGTTGAACTGCAGAGTTAGAATCTGTCACACAAAAGCGGCTCTCGTTGACGACTGGCTATTGTATTGCATTGATGTGATTTTTTCCCCCCCCCGGGCTAACTGGGTGTGCACCGCGTTCGAAAAACACGATTCAAGATGACGAGACGGATGGAATGGGTCTTCACGTCAGAACCGGAAGCGCACGTGGACAAGTAAAGAGTCAAGTCGAAGTTAGCCGTGCCTCTGGCATATGCGGCGCATTGAAACCGAAATGTCTCGCGCTCGATGAAGGTGTATGGCGGCTTAGAGGAGATGGGCCTCGTCAACGTGATTAGAGCTAATCTCCTTTCTGCTCGGTAATATTAGACCGGCAAAGCATGTACACCGGCTGAGGAGTTCAACTGCAGCTGCGTGAATGCGCCAGGTGGAACGATAGTCAAGCATGCGTGAGCTCACATGAAAGGTCTGCTGCAAAATTGACCCAACAAGCTGAACGGTAAGATTACGGCTGCGAAATAAAATAAAAAAGAATGATTGACGGATACGTTTTTATTCAATGACCATACCCTCATCTCTGCACGTTGAACGCTTTCGTCTTGAACACTCTCTTCTTTTTGGGCAAGTACAAAGTGACCTTCAGAATATCCTGTGAAATTCAGCGGCAGCCGCACCTTTGCACAGAATCAAACTGTAAAGACGCACCTCCTCCCTGAGCACTTTATTAGTACTTGTTCCCCTTATTTTGTCGTGTTATTTTTATTCTCAAGTTTTGGGATTGACTGAACTAAATCGTGAAAATGTGTCAGTCAATCATTGGACAAAATTGTATTTTGCATGAAAGTGTATTACAAAACCATTTCTTTCTTTCCGTTTACCAGACGTGTTTTCAGACCATGTGCCCCGTGCCTCCGAAAGTACAACAACGGACGGGAATCCTGCGCTGTACACTTTTTTTCCCAAGCAAGGCCGCGGCGGCATTTATCCCAAGATTGGTTGTCACCAAGGCCTTATCACTATTTTGCGTGGATTTTTTTGGGGTGTTTTTATTATATTAAATCAACCCACTATATGGCGTTACATCACTGATTCTAGTGTGTGGAGGCTCACTCGGGCACGTAGGCGTCTGATGTTTGCAGATCTGACACTCGGCGGAGTCCGTGAGCATCTGTGTTTACACTGTCAAGTCGCCGAGATAGTGCGAGTTGACGCTCTTGTAGTATTCTCTGCGGAGACGTGTGCGAGTATGTGTGTGGGTCTTTATCTGGATTGGATTAACTGGTTTACGGAGCGGAGGGGGAGAAGGATGGGAGCGCTTGTTGATTTGTATCCTCAACCGAATGCGTTTTGCCACCACGGGAACCTTCAACCCAAATTTGGCCTCAGCTGAATAGTGTCATTTTGTGGTCACAGATTTCCATTCCCTCCTCCACCTTGTCCGATAACTACAACAATATCTCTGAGCGACCTCACCTTTGCACAAGGCCGATTTTGGGCCACAGACACGGAACATACTGCGAATGAACATCAGCACCAATTCGAGCACCTTCTCGAGATTGCAGCTGTCAATCTTCGTCAAGTCAAATTGCCAACCGTGACAGTTTTTATTCTTTCATGGCGACGTCGACGCTGACGGACCGGCGGGTGTGAGTCAGACGGGGAGAAAGTGCGCGCTAATGACAGGATAGAATGGCCCCGGCGTGTGTTGTCGTGGCGACAGGCGCCATGGTTATACGACAAGGGGGAAATGGGCGGGTGGAGGTGCAGGCAGACCCTAGGGAGGAAGATAAACAGCAGAATAGGGGAATATCCTTCGAAAACGCCGTTTCAGAACGCGAATGTTTGACAAGAAACTGAAAACAAACACAGAAATCTGATTCACACAAGAACGATGAAGGAAGACTTTCGGGGAGATTTGCCTCAGCGGCTGACTCGCACGACGACAGAACCGACGGAGCGTTTTGGTGTCATAAATGTCCGAGGGAGGCGTTCAGTATGACGACGGCTGTTGAACCTCAACATCTGACATTCAAATGATCAATAAAGGGATTGAAACAGCAGTCGAATGTGTTAAATCAGAAGTGTGGGCGTTGGAGGGGGGGGGGGGGGGGGTCAGAGACTGCACCTTCTACCACTCACGCAGTTTCTCTTTAGAAAATTCCCCAAAAAGCCTCGTTTGTTTGTGTCTTGTGCTTTTCGTCTCTTTTCCTCACTTGAGCGCACACACACACACACACACTGAATTAAACATGTCTATAACAGAAGGACTTTGCTAGTTGAATTCTAATTACATCAACATTGCCAGGCTCTGCATTGGCCTGAGGACTCTACGGGGAACCGCTGTCGTCTTTTGAGTAGAGCAAATCGTCATTTCTGCGCGTGTGCGTCTGCAGAGCCCAAAAAGACGCAAGAGAATTTACCATGTGAACTGTTTGCACAGAATATGAGATCAGTGCTTCCGATTGGGGCGAATTCCAGTTTCGTCAGCCACAAACCCAGGCGACTGCATTTTACCGACTCTGTGGTGACAGACAAATGCGGCCGTGCAACCTGAAAGGGTTGCAGGAGCTTCGTGCAGGGTGAAAGGAAGAGGTGATTTGTAGGGGCTTTTAAAAACCATCCCTTGTGTCTTATGTTTTCACCGTAACTGCAGATATCATCGATATCACTTCTTGTATCATGTGCAGGGGTGTTGGAAGGTGCAAAGACAAGTTTCAGATGGAATCGTATGGCTTTGATCTGAATTTGAGCGATCCAATGCAACCTTAAATGAGCATCCAATAAGTGGAGTATCTCGGGCATTACAGAAACACTAATTCATGCCTTTGTCACATCCCGGCTGGATGACTGGAATGCACAATCCTCCATGAAGCATTTCCAGTGGGTCCACAATGCTGCTGCTCATCTCTTGTCTGCCAAGAGGGAGCACATAAATTGTACTCTGGCATCCCTTCACTGGCTCCCAATACATTTTAAAAGTTCTTTTGAGGATCCTATCATTTGTTTTGAAATCTTGAAATGACCTGACCCCACTTTACTTCTCGGAGCTCGTCTTCAAACTCATTTTTATTCTTTGGCTTTTGACTCAAACTCCATGAGGAGAATTTTATGGAAACAAGAGGGGTGGGGTTGCAACGTTTCAGGAAGCGTATGGGAGGAGTGATGGCGAATGTCTACTGAGTGGTAAATAATTAAACACAATGGACTTTCACACCTGTAGCCCTGGCGCGCAACGCAAGTGCATCAGCGTGCCCTTTTGTTCGCCTTCCTGAGTTACACGAGTTTAAAATAAAATGAAGCTTATTTCTATTTTTAACCTGGTGTAGACGTGGCATTTAAGTTCAACTAAAATAACACATACGCACGGACACAATGGCCTCAACAAACACAGCCGAAGACCAGACATACCACACCAGCAGCAATATAAATCAATGCGCGGACTGAGTCACTGGTACAATATTCGTTCTGTAGTTGGTGAACAACGCCCATCTTTGGACCGAATTCTTTTCAATCTCCACCATAACACACATGTACACGTTTTGTGACTCAATCACATATTTATTTTTTCCGTATCTCTTGATTTAATGTATCACTATCATCAATTTGGATCAACTGGCTGGCGCTGTGGCTGAAGTGCCTCAATGGTGGTACAAAGGGACACTATCTGAGCTTCAAGTTTTGTTTTGTGGTTGTACCATTTTGTGAAGGCTTCAAAGGGAAGACGACACAAAAATGCTTTGCACCTTGACATCCTTTAACGAGGGGGACTGTGGTAAATTAAAAAGCCCTGAGCCCCATCCAATCAATAATACGCAGATGGAAAGTGACTCAATCCCGCCATCTAAATTTCACTGGAAAGCCCAAGTTGATTTTATGCAAACGCAAGCATGCTGATGTTCGAGAAGCTGCACTTGACCTACATAGCTTCCCTTTCCAATAAAAAGAAGATCACAGGGAGCTTGAAGCCAGGGGACAGGCTCCTACTGCGAAGAGAAGAACGAAAGCAGGGTGGGGGGGGCCCGTGGAGGGGCGTGGATCAAAAAGCGAGACATCGCGAGCTGGGCCAGCATCCCAGACAGATGGCTCAATTTGCTTCAGACGAGAGGCGTACAGCGGGGCCTGGACGCAATATGTGGACCAACATAAATTCTGGAAAATGTACGGGAAGAGCTTATGTTCTTCTTTACTAAAGCCATAATATGTGGAACATTCTTTTTAAGCCTCATAAAAAAAAGGTTGGTTTTGCTGGAAAAACCCAACCCAACCCAAAGCCCTCAGCTGAGGCAACGTTCAGTGGCCGCTTCAACGCAGAGGCCGCAATGAACAAAAATTCCACACAAATTATACTGGTCAAAGGGAGCCTTGATGCTTTTGTAATTGCTTGTGCAGTCCAGCCCGCAAAAGAAAAGGATTGGGGGGGTGGGGGGGGCTTGACCAAGAGGACAAGTGAGTCAACAGGGAGAGAATGTGACAATGAGAGAACTCGGTATGTTTTCGTATCGCACTGCCTGTTACACATGAGGTCTAAATGTGTCAATTATGGCAACCTCGCACCAATCTCCTCCATTGTAAAGTTCCCATTTGTAGCCGAGAATTGTTGCAAAGTGATCAAACTGGATTGAAGCACAACGCTTCCCATGTGAGACCATTCCAAATTAGATTCAGAAACAAGTGGATGGGCTGCCTTTACCGCATTCCCATGCTTGGAAGAAACTGGCATTGGAAAGCAGCGGATTACAGCATGCCAGGTCAAGGAAACGCAAAAGCAGGTCAACGTCTGAGAGGCTGAGACGCCCGGTAGAGTGATGTAACTTTATTCAAGCCCTCTCCAAATTGTGTTACTTGTGTTTATTTTATTTTTTAAATGGCCATTTGAGATGGCAATGCAGTGATGTAGAGACTGAGGGATCACGACTAAACTTCAACCCGTATTCCCATACTAACATCGCCCTTCCTCACCATGAGACGCTGAGCTCAACGACAGATCTGAGTGACAGAGAACGAAAAAAAAATCCTTGACACGCAGGCTGATTGAGAGACGCACCTGTCTGATAATCATCAACTCCAGGAACAACCCATCAATTGCAATTTACTGTCGTCTAGACATAATACGGAGCCAATTGCTCACATGCTTCTCGCAAGACAAGAAGCAGACTTTGCGATCGTCTAATTATGACGCATTATCAGTCAGAGGTTTCAAGATGGCGCCGTAGTCGTCGGCCGCCACCTGCGAGAGCTCTTCTCTGCTTTGTTTAAAAAATTGTTTTTGTCTTTTGTTTTGTTGTATGGTGTTTGTTGTCCTTCATTTGTAACGGCCAGCATTTTTAACAGCCCTTTTTGTTCACCTGAGATGTCGGCGCTGTTGGACGAATGGCTGCTCGGAGCCGAGAATGAGGAGAGAGGAGCGTCGGTGCGGAGCGCGGACGCGCATTTGGCGCTTGGAATCAAAGCGGATTTACAAGTGAACCAATCTCTTTTTTTTCTTTCCATCAATGGACGCTACAGCTTCTCATTTACTTTCAAACTTCGCTTGTAGCCGACGACGTGTGGGGCGTCATGGCCGCTTTGAGCATGACGTCTCCGATCCACTGGTGGTGAAAGGACACTTTGACTCTCTCCTCTTTCATCGATAACAGCTTCAAACATATGCAGTATGCAGGGACAGCAGTTACGATCGCATGACTGTCCATGCTGTATATTAGGTGTCTCGTTCGATTAGTTTGTTATCTTCACTGTTCCGTCAAGCGCTTTGTTACAGCGGCGGACGTTGTGAAAGCGCTCTATAAATAAAATGTATTGTGTCGTGTTGTATTGTCATGCATATCTCAGCGTTCGCTCTTCAGCACGGCGGCTGCACGGCTTCTTCTGCTGTCTCTCTGCCTGAATGCTCGCTGAAAGAAGAACCGTGCTTTAATGAGATTGCGCAGCCAGCTTTTGTAGGGCCCCGAGCCAAAAAAAAAAAAAAGCTACATGTGGCTGGTGAGGACACACCTTTCTACACTCTGCGGCAAAGGGCAAGTCAAGTGTGGGAAGTGAAGATTTGAAATTTGTCGGCACAACCCTGAGCAACCGGAGGACGTGTTGCGCAGGGATGATCTAAGAGCGACAAGAGTAACTCCCTGCGTGGCACCCTTCTTTAAACTTGGAGCAAATGAAACTTTAATGACTACCTATAAGAGGATTATATCGATTATCTTTAATAGCTGTTCCAGCTTGCAGGGAAATGCTGTTCGTATTGGGCTGAACAATTAATCGAATTGAAAAACAAGTTGAACAACATTGATATGGTGTAGAATGCAGTTTTCAAATTGCAAAGGCTGCACTTGGGAGAAGAAAAAAAAAACGGTTGTCAGTAGGCGTTATTGTTTATATTATGATGTATATTTTATATATTTAATGATGCCGGGTCTAGATTTAGATTTGTTTGCAATCTTGTTATAATCCAATTTATGACTTAAATTTACACATTTGTTTGGTGGAATTTTGTGACATTTTTTTGTGGCAGATTGCGTGTCAAAATGTTTCATACGTTAAGGACTGACATTTAAGTTGACAAACTGTCTTTCATACTAATTCTGCTTTTATAGCTACCGAAAAGAACAAAATATTTTTAAATGTTAATTTATCGCTTGCATTTGGAGAGGAGGGGGGGGGGGACATGGGAAGGCGACTTTCAAAAACACAATTGCATATTAAATTGCAATTGCAATATTGAGGGTGGGGAACATTTTTTTTCAAACTCCTTCAGCCCTTCGGTGTATTTCAACGACAGGGATGATTTCTTACTTGTTGCCCTTTACTTCTGTTTACATTTAGGCTATCATACCTTCTTGCCCAGGGTGCCCGTCTTGGAGAGGCAGGACTTTCCGAGGGAAAGGTAGCCACCGATGACCTCAATCTCCTCCGCAGCAGGGTAGCGTTTCTTGAGCAGGGAGCCCAGCTGAGTGAACGGCGCCTGAGGGGGCGTGGACCCCGGTGACACGTCGCTTGAGGGATCCGGCTGGGGTTCGGGGGAACTGGCCTTGCCCTCGGCCTCCGCCCGACGTTTAGGCACCACAGTAAAGGTGTTGCCCTTCCTTCTTGCCATCCTGGGGCTGTGCGCGGAGGCTCGATGTGGAGATCCCGCATCGATATCGTCAATGTTTGTGACGGGGAGATATTCTGCAGGAGGAGCCATGTCAGTTGGGGAGGCGGGCGAAGGTTCCGGTGAGAGGGCGCGGGGAGAGAAAGTGGGTGATGATGGGACAGCTGGAGAAGAGGGAGGAGAAGCCAAGGCAGGTGGAGAAAGGGTGGTTGGAGACGGAGACTGAGACGGATTGTGTGAGGCAGGCGACGTCGGAGATGTGGCAACGGAAGCAAATGGGTAGACTGGCCGCACCACTTCCTTTCCCTTTTTGGCGTCCTTCAGTTTTTGGAGCATTAGAGCAGGTGTGGATGGGTGAGAAGACGGCACTCCCGACACGGGCCGCTCTGCCACTTTGTGAGGAGGGGACGATTCAGCTGCAGTGGGCGGCGCCGTTTGGCCACTTTCGAGTGAGGCTGCAAGATGCCGCTTGGGAATCACCATGAAGGAGTTTTTGGACTGGATGCGCAGATTCGCCAGGGCCCGTGCCTGAGTGTCTCGGTCGGGTATTTGGGCGAGGTCAGGCTTTGGGGACGGACGGATCTCAAAGTCAGGCGATGTGTGCAACACTTTAGATGAAAGGGGGTAATGGCTCTGCGTTGATGATGGCACCTTGGAGTTGAGGGACACCTCGCGCGCCTTGTCTGGTTCATCTCTGGGCGTGACGGTTGTCGCGCGGTCGCCATTCTCTTCAAGCCGCTGGCGGAAGGAGAACACCGGAGATTCAACATTGTGCTGCGGGCTGCCCGTCTCAAGTACGGGAGAATGCGGTTTTGCTTTGAGAGAGCTCTGGAGGACAGGCGATGATGCCTGCCTGCTGCCCAGGGTTTTGACGAAGTCCGTTTTGGGCTTTGGCATCAGATCCAGCTGTGGCTTGACCCGGGTCCTCTGCCTTCTGCCTGCACTTCCATCGAGGTCCAACAGGTTCTCTGTGCTGTGAGACTTTTTCTGCAGCTTCCCATAGTTGGAGTCAAACTTCTGCAGGATTCGGCTCACCATCCCTTGACCCTCACCCGTCTCATATGATGGGTCTCGGTGGTTTGGGTGACCCAGGGTGCTCAAATTCTCCTCGCTCTTACTCAACGTGGTGTCATAAATGACCACTTCTTTGGCTCTTATCTCAGTAACAGCATTCCCTCTCCTGTCCAAGAGATCATTCACTGAGCTATAACCGTTGTGTTGCCAAATGGGACTTTTATCTTCTTCGCCGTCATGAGCGTAATCAGGATCCGACTCGATGATGAGAATATTCTCTGCTCTGATAGTCCGTATGCCAGGAACGTTACCGTAAAGCTCCAAAATGTGCTGGATCGGACGAGTGGCGTTTTCCCGGTCCTGGCGTTTCCGCCGCTCCTTCTCCAGCTTGATGAACGGGTTCTCCTCCAGCGGGCCCAGACTCTCCTGGAGCACCAAGCTCTCCTGTCCGTCAACGTGACTTCTCGCCGTGCCCTCCGCGGCCACCGGTCTCGCGTCTTTGTTGTTGGCGAAGTGCTGACTGGCCGCCGGGATGGAATAGTTCCGCCCGACGTGTGCGTCGTCTCGGTTCGGCACGCCACCGGTGCCGCCGTTAATCGTTTGCTCCCCGTTACTGCGTTTCGGACTCCCGCCTGCGCCATTCTCCGCGGTAGCGGCTCCCCCAGACGCCCCGCTCTTCGCCTTCCTCCTCTCCAAGATCTCTCGCTTCCAGGCCGGCATCCTCGGGTTCTCTTGCCCGGTCTCCTGGCGGGCGTACCTTGCCTCTCCTCCACCAGACATTGTGGGGGTTACGCGAGAGAAGGGGTGTCGAGGAGAGAGGAAGGCGTCAATGCGGTCTTGCCGCGGCCCGGTGCGGCTGCGTAAACTGCGTCCGAGTGTACCTGCAGTATCGCTCACAGTGCAGTCCCACACATCTCTCCACCCTCTTTTTCTTTTCTCTAATCTCGCCGCTTCCGTAACTCAGTTGGGTTTCCTCAGCCCCGAAACGCCGCCCCGCCTCTCCGCAGCACGGCGAACGCGACTTCCAGGTTGTTAGTCTTTTCCTGATTGGCTGCTAGGTCCTGCAGACACACCCATTTCGTCACTGTGGCGCAAACCACTCCCGTTTCTATTGTTAACTGGGCCAACGCCACCTGTCAATCAAACGGTGTGGCGTTCACGTTCACCTGACCTCTCCCCGTGAAAATCATTAAACGCGTTCCGAACTGCATATTTTAGATCACATTTACGACTGTATACCAATCACGTGCGGTGTGTGGCTCACGTTGTTTTTGCCCTCGGATATTAAGATTCCTTTAGAAAGTACATGGAAACACCGAAGGCGCGTGATATAAACAGTGATTCGCGAATTGGAGAATCCAGATCTGGGTGGAGGTACTCCTTCATTCGGCATTTGTCACCGATGCCACCTGTCGATAATCCGGTTGAGGAAAACACGTGACGTGAGAAGGGGATTGTTTTGTATGAATCAGCGCCCTAAGGACTGCGCACAAGAGATTACTGTACATCATCAAACTTTCATCACCAAGCCTATTGTAACATAATGAGCGCAATGACAAAAGACTCAAGTGTGCGCAAGATCATCATTATTTCGTTCATCTTCAAAGGGAAATCCGAGTCACAGGTCATCACATCTGATGCTTGTGAGACTGATCGTATTAGTCATCCTCTTGTATACTCGTTTTCTTTACATATATAGGCAAAACATAAAATGACGTGTCTTTAAAGATCAAACACGTCTTCACACTGATTTTCACTTTTCATTGCAAATACACGCTGGCGTTCTTACGCAATACTGCGCAAATAACAGAGGCCTGCGATGACCACTTAATTGCATTTTTCATGGGAAGTGAAACTAGGGATTTGAGTAAACCGCAAGCACCTTTTTTCTCCCCACCGCCAAGTCTGAAGCGCCTCCTGTGGCCAAAACAAAAAAAAAACCCTGACTCCGTCAGTATTTACTTCTAAAAGAAAAATAGATTAAATATTGGTTTATTTACATCTTATTTACAGATAAATGTGCAGTAATAACAAAACAACATAAATATATTGTCAAGTTCTTTCCCAAATTATCATATACATAGCACGTACATTTTGCACACAGAAGTTGCTTTCAAATCAGGCTTTGAATCCATGGAAAACAAACATAAGAGAAATCAACACAGAATGTTGGGGACAGTGAACAAAAAGAAAACCAGGCAGTTGTCTCTGTTTACATTCTTTTCATTTGTGTGAACCTGTGGGCAACAGACAAAAAAAGTAAAAATTGAGTCACAAGGTCTCATGTCAATTTTTCTGACAAAAACATTTCTGGTGTAACTGCTCTTTCCGTGTTCCTGATCCCACTGAGTCGCACTGTTGTGTGCGTTTTGAAGCACAACTTTTTTTTTTCTTCAAAGCTTATTGTCTATCACAAATTGCACAAAGAAGAGGCACTATTATGTCACACAGATATCTCACGCCATACACACTGAATAACTCACATATGGGTGAAATCCCAGCCTGAAGATGGCTTGCTCTCTGGGCATTTCGGTTTCAGGAGTTCATCAAATGTTTCGCATCTTATAATGTGACTATTCTTGAACCTTTAATATTAAAAGTTGCTGGAATGGACACATCAAACTTTCCTTATCATACCTTTAACACAGAGGCAGGGATTCCATAATACAGCAGACATTTTGAAGAACTGTACATCTAATAACCACACACAGTGAAAGTCTTTGTTCAGCTTGGTTCAATTAGAAACAGGGACACAAAAGAAAAATTAAAGTGTGCAATCCATGGAACATGATACAAGTACTATATGGTCACAAAAAAAAAAAAACAGGAGGTGCCAAACTGGAACACACAACCTTGTTGTGTTTTCAATTTCTCAACAGCAGATGAAAAGCGCTACTTCAATGTTAAAGAACATCCAACCTCCTCAGTTGACTCGGCATGCTCGTATCATCAGCAGCTGCAAAAGGATGAACAGTGGCGAGACGATGAGGCCGAACCAAGGTCTCTGGCTTGCTCCTGCTCCGCCAGCTTCTGGCACAGCAGCACCTCACACACCAGCTTCAGGCTTAGTACCGTCAGCACCCAGAGCAGCCGCAGCACCGCCAGGCGCTTCTCGTTTTCCTGGTAAAGCCGGATAGATACTATGGCCGTGAAGTAGGTGCTGAGACCGTCGGCGGCGAACAGGGGGACGAACACCAGCCACCAGCTTAACATGGGGGTGAACATGTCAGCTCGTAGGGCAACCAGCATACTGAAGACTAGCAACGCTAGTAAATGCAGAAAGAGTTCAAAAGTGGCGAAGCCAAGCCACTGGACAAGTTCACGCAAAGAGAATAACATGGTGGAGGAATCTGGATGTTCAGTCAGCGATGAACTGTTGGACAACAGCTGGAGCACTGAGTGGATGCCACCCACGAGGAGTTAAGACTTGTCAAATATGTCTGATCAAGGGAATTGATGAATCTCATAAAAGAGACACTTCACTTTTGACTACATCTTTGAGTCCAACCTGATGCGACAAGTGTTCACAGTCTCTGAATATCAGGAAACACTCCTAGAAAACAATTACAATTAATGTCAACATACATTGAAAAGTGAGGACATGGCCTTTAAACAGTTTCACCAACTAAAGCAACATCGACTGAAGTCCAGCACCTTCTTATTTTATAAAGATATAATTTTCCAAGTTGGCAAAATCATCTTGTGTTAAAACAAGCGAACACTGGTCGATTCTATACAGATTGAGACAGAGAAACATTAGCATCGACACCTATAGCTTAACATTGAAGTCAGCCCAAATAGTAACACTAGTGCTAGCTAACCACACGTAGCCAAAGATGATAGTCAATCACGTCTTATATGAAGCTCATGGATTGACATGTATGGAAATCTAGTTATGTGACTGCACATCACTGTACCTCAATCGCAGTCGAGTACTTTGCCTTCCATTTAGCCCAACAGGAAAAGCGACAATCCACAAGGCTAACAAGCTATTACCATCGTCCTCAACGTCGCGGTAGCATCGCGAGAATGGCATTTAATAGTATGGTGGCCGAATAGATTACGTCACTCGTGGCGTAATATCACGCCCAAATTTGAAATTTGTCATCTCAATTAAGAAATAATAACGATACGATACGCGCCAGGATGTAATAATCCAGGTACCTATACATAAACATACCATATAGTTTTTTTATGTTTGTTTTTTTAGCTAACACCGAGTCGCTAGATGGCGGCAGTGATAACAAGCGAAGTGTTGTCAGTGGGAGTCGAATCTAAAGAAGAAACTTAACCGGTCAGTCTGCTAAAGGAGTTGTTACGCGCCACAGAGCTGCCTTGTTTCCTCAGGTGAGAGCAGTTTTAATTGATTATATGCTGAACGCTTTTAGTTTTATTAGTTTGTTGACGTCTTCTTCTTTACTTTGCACGTGTTCAAACATATTTTATTTTCTGGCCAAGGTGACTACTTTTTTTTCCTGCTGTTCCTTGAACGCAGCCGATACGACCTAAGACAATGTCAAAAATGTATCCAAATGCTTGTTATAACATCGATCATTTGGAGTGTTGTACTTAGTGATGGACTCGGTGTCAATAGAAATATAAAAATAGATTTTTTAAAAAGTTCATTTAGAAATTCCGACCGAAATTAAATTGTTCGTGTTGCGTGCGTGCGTGCGTGCGTGCACATGAAGCACACTTGTGTGCAATTACTGTGCAGCTAATACAGTATCCATGTTGGCAACATGTAGAACGCTGATTGCTTAAATAAATCTCAGTGCTAGATTAAACAGGTGCCCTCACATTACAAAAATATATCAAAGTAACTCAGCAACGTGAAAGTGAAGGTCCATTATTTCTAAAGTTCAAATGAAATAAATATATTATGCAACCTGAGCTTTGTGTGCGAGGAGTTGTTTGGCGAAGAGCACCACGCATGCTTGGTCAGTTTTAACGCTGACTGAACCGTAATGAAGGACAATGGCCTGAATGAAGTGACTACTCGTGGAGACATTCATGGTGTCTCGTGCACACTTTCTCAATTTCAGTAAATTTGCCTCTCTTAGGGTCAAGATGCAGACGCCAGTACAGTCCATTATTCACAGTGGCTACTTTCACCCAACACTCAGATACTGGCAGACCTGTGCCACAGATATAAAAGCAGAGAACCTCATTTACCCAATTTTCATCACGTAAGTGGCAGACATTTTCCCTCAACTGAATTCTGGCAGATTTGTGTGTGACTTGAATTTGCTACAACTACATGAATGCATGAAAAATATTTCTCCTGGTCTTACTCCATCTTTCTTGCTACTCCTATAGAGACAATGTTGATGCTGTGGAGCCTATTAAGAGCCTACCTGGACAAGCCAGGTAATGGGGGTGGGGGGGGTATTATAACAATCCGGGTTGTAATTGTTTCCTGACTAAAGTGCACTTCCCATCAATGCTCACAGTGGCATCATTTGTGCAAAAGAGCCAACTGATGTGAAGGGTGTTGTCCTGAGATAAAAAAAAAAAAAAAAAAAAAAAAGTCAGGGTGGATCGAGCACCAAATACTGTTTCAGGACACAGATAAGATGAGCATGCGTTACACTCAAATTGGTGACATTGCCAGTGTGAAACTTTGTGGTAAACTCCATAACAATATATCATTTCTAATTGTTTTGGGGTGTTGTTTTCTTGCTCTTGAAGCCCAGTCTTAAGTCAATGTAAGTTGCAACATATAGTTTAACTGACCTATTTGGTTTGTTTTGTTTTCTACTGTTTCTATGTTCAAATGCACACACTGAACTGGTTGCCAGGCAATCGCAGGGCACACCTAGACGAATAACCTTCGCGGTCTGATATTACCCTTTTTCTTTGTTCATGAAATCAGTATTAGAAGGAGTGTCATCAATCATGCTGCATCATTTGTAATGCATATACTTTGAATGTATTCCCTTTCATAGATATGGGGTGAACAAACTGGAAGGAATGTTGCAGCCACTTGTCGAGAATGGTTTGAAATGTGTGCTGATCTTGGGTGCCCGCGAGTATAGCAAAGGTATGTGCAGTGAATCTAAAAGAGGGCAAGGACAACTGAAAGCGTCACTGTGCTTGGAAGGAATTGGCACTAACATGTGAATTGGATCATTCTTGTGAAGCTGTTGATTCACCTGGCCATTAACTGCAATGATGAGAACTTTTGCAATAGTTTAGTATTTGTGAAGGGGGTTCATCTACAGTGGAACACGTAAAATGAATGGATAATATATGGTGGAAGTCGCAGTATAAAACGGCCCTCCTGCAGAGGAAGATAAGTCAGACCGTATGCAGACATGCTGATCTTGTGTGCCTTAGGGCGACCGAGGGTCAGGGGCCGACACAGGCGACACGCCCGCCGTGATGGCCGTGAAGAAGATCAGATCCTTATTCCCTGACCTGCTGGTGGCATGCGACGTCTGCTTGTGTCCCTACACGTCGCACGGCCATTGTGGTCAGTGTCTCTTTTTGATGGTAGACCTTCCTCAGCCTTAGGCGTAGAAAAAAAAGTAGTGTGTTTCCGGTAACCCGGCGACCGAGAATTTCTACCTTGAACAAAAACTTTACAGTCGGCATTTTTTCAAACCTTTTACATTTTTGTGTAATAATAATAATAATAATACATTTCATTTCATAAGCGCCTTTCAAAACACTCAAGGACGCTTTACAATCAAAACAAGAACAATAAAACCAGTGGAGATGTCCTGGAGGTGAGAGAGAGACTCCTCGGGTTGAGTGACCGCTAGCGCGTTTAGCTGCCGCTGCTCAACCCTTATTGTTTTGTATTGTTTTGTGTTTTTGTTATTGTAAAGTGTCCTTGGGTGTCTTGAAAGGCGCTTATAAATAAAGTATTATTATTATTATTTAAACCACAGACAAATGTATAAATAATAAAAGGAAAGATGAATTTAGAGCGTTTACATCGGTGCAAACTCTCGCGATATTCGTCAGCGAGCCCAACGGCTTCAATAAAGGTCTCGAAGGATTCCAACCAGCGGGGCCACGGGACAGGCGGCTCGCCAGGCAGGGCGAGAACGGAGGAAGAGGCGAGAGTGGAAGCTCCATCTTCGGCGGCGAGCAGGGGTTTCAATGATAATAAAAATGTCTCCTTGTTTTATGTTTTACGGGTATTTTGTTTACATTTTTGATGGGGGGGGGGAGATTTTTTTAAAAAAAACGTCCGACCTACCGACCCTATGCTGAAATTTCATGTTACCGGAAACACACTACTTATTTTTCTACGCCTTATGCGGTACATATAATCCATGGAGAGAATTGCTGCTATCCATTTAGTAATGAAAGAAATACACACAATGGTCTCTAGATGAGCCCGGAATTTGCCAAAATGCATACTGACAAGACGCAGCGTTACTGGGAGAATGCCCTTTGGAAGCTGGAGCTTTTTTTGACGAGTTACATCACTTCTGTGAAATATGAGGAAAGCCACGTTTCGCAATTCCGGTGATTTGGTTCAGTGGTCCCGGCTAACCTGTTTTTGTGTCACGGACCGGTTGAGACAAGTCCATGCTGCTTTCATCCGGTGGCTGCCGGCTAGTTCTTAGCGACTCAATGCGGTACCCAGTAACATGTACTGACAATCTCCACATATTTAAATTTGCCTTCCAGGTATCCTGAATGAAGATGGTTCGCTGAACATCGATGCTAGCTGTTTGAGACTGGCAGAAGTAGCACTAGCCTATGCCAAAGCTGGTAAACGCTGCCACCCCCCACCCCAAGCTTTGAAAGTTTCTTTTATCATATGTTTGAGGTGCGCATACACAAAAAACTTCTAAATGTCTCTCTAATGGCATTTTGGGATATTTGTTGAAACATAAATATTAAGTGTATATCATAAGGCCTCTGACTTGATTGAAAATTAACAGTTATGAGAGCATTGATAATTCAGATTTTCAGGAAAATGCACACAGATTGGGTAGCATTGTGAGAAATACAATGTCGGAGGATTTTTTTTAATTTCTTTTCAGTTTGTAATTGATATTAAAAGTCGGGTATTTGCATTTTGCCACAGGTTGTCACATAATTGCTCCTTCTGATATGATGGACGGCAGAGTTGGGGCCATAAAACAAGCGCTGCTTTCCAATGGGTTTGGAAACAAGGTGAATTGGACGAGTCAAGAATTATTACAAACGAATAACTTGAGTCCATCTCAAAAGGCAGCGGTACAGCATCTGTTGATTTCTAAATGATTTCACATTAATTCAAATGATTTGTGTCGTTTGTTTGGATCTCCAGGTGTCAGTGCTAAGCTACAGTGCCAAGTTTGCCTCATGTTACTATGGCCCTTTCAGGTAAATCAGGCTATGGGATGAAAACATTTGCACAATTAAGAATAGTGAGACTTCCAGTGTTGTCTATGCAGAGATGCTGCACAATCCAAGCCAGCTTTTGGGGACAGGCGCTGCTACCAACTCCCTCCTGGAGCAAGGGGGCTTGCCATTCGAGCTGTGGTAAAGAATAGTAATTACACTGCTTACAAAAAGTTGTCTCACACACACACACACAAAAGTTTTACAAATACTATAACGTGAAGTTTGCCTAACACTCTGCTGTGCCTTAGGAACGAGATGTAAGAGAAGGAGCTGATATGCTCATGGTGAAACCTGGTCTGCCATATTTGGACATTGTCAGAGAAGTCAAGGACAAGGTCTGTCTTCATGATGTGCAGCATCCGTTGTTTGACATCATGGCAAGCTTTTGAAAATGCCCGCATTCGAACAATTCCTTTGAGCATTTCCAAATATCACGCGTATGTCATTAAGCCATGTGCGGATGCGGTGACAAATGTTTTTTCTTCTTTTTTTTTTCTTCTGCCTGTATTCAGTTCCCCACTCACCCCCTTGCTGTTTATAATGTGTCGGGGGAGTTCGCCATGATGTGGCACGGAGCGCAAGCTGGAGCCTTTGACTTGCGAGCCGCTGTCATGGAGGCCATGACCGCCTTCCGCAGGGCAGGTAAGGGTGCACTGTTGGTTGTTGTTGTAATGTGTTACAGTATAAAAAAAAAAACAGAGTATATACCGTACTATTAAGAGATGAAAAATTGTGCTCCCACTCCAGCAATTAAGTTCCCCAAAATGTATTGAAATAGCGGGAATGATATACTGTATAACGGTGTTCATGATGACGCTGTACTCTGCTAAATCCAAATCCTTATCATCATCCGAAAATAAAAATGAACAATCATGTGAGAGGCAATTACTACATAAACAATATAAGGAAAGATATACTGGCCATATCATATTTCTGTGATTAAAAGTTGTTCCAGTAGTTCCTGTCGGGCTTGTAACTAATGAGATTTATTTCTTTTTGAAGGCGCTGACATTATCATCACCTACTACACCCCTCAGTTGCTCAACTGGTTGAAAGAATGAGGAGTGAAGAACAAAATCTCCGGAGAAAAGATAGTGTCTCCTTTTAAGCTAGCAACCAAAAATCATCACTTGAAAATGTCACAGCAGCACGCTTTGACAAATTCACTACTTTGGGGAATTTATTTAAAGTCTGTTTTGGGAAAACTGGGCAGTGCTTATCAATATGACAGCTTTTGTTATTTATATTTTAAAATTATATAAACACGTGTATATTTTTTGAGGGGGCGGGGGGATCCTAAAATCCCAGCTTCATAGCTATATAAACTATTCACAAAACATTTAAATGTTCTCATTGAGTTAAAACTTAAGGATGGATCGAAAATGCACTACAAGCTCTAACCGGTAAACATATGACCTCTCAACCTTACATACCTCCAACTGTTGTGCAAAAAGTACTGCAACATTGAATAGTCTGATAAATTTGTGCGTTCAAAACTTCTGCGAATGTCGGATGAAGTTCACCTGTTAAGATTATATCCCATTTTTGGTTCATCCTGAAAGTTTGACCGGAAGCGATGACTTTTTGTCATTAGTGCATGTGTGTTTCTGTACACTGTGAATGTAGTAGCTAATTATAGCGTTTGTTTCTGTTTTCTCATGTACCTGATGTTGACCCATGTTGGTGACCACTATCCCGTTGGAGCAGATATTAAAAGGTTTATTCAGAGGTCTTGCCGTGGTGCGGCGGTGTCATACTTTGAGGCTTTCATTTACTGTCAAAATAACTGTAGTGAAAAAGCATAACGTCAAGACATTTACGCGCTAATGTAATACAGCGATTTAGTCATTTAGGAAACTACGGTCCTGTATTGATTGGAAACGTGGCGCATGAAGGAAACTTGCGTTTTTAGTCCGACTTCCTGCGCAGTTTCGATGGGTGACCGCCAGGGGGCGACTCACGACCATTTTGAAAGTTGTACTCATGCGCGTCCCGCACAAAACAATTTAAATTGTTTTGAGCGTTATCTTTCACATAATATATTTTATGTTATGGTGAGTTTTTTTTTTTTTTTTTTTTTACCGTCCATCATTGTCCTCTTCTTTTAGGTGCTTTTTCTTCGGGTCACAAGCGAATCGATTAGGCAAACGCGTATTAAACGTTATTTACTATTAATACTGTACGTTTGACCTGCAAATCGTTTAAATCGGACGAAACGTGCACACATTTTAGTGTGATCGAAGAAAATGATCGATTGAATGACATGTGACTCATTTGACATGGCAGCCCGTCACTGAATTTCTTCACCGCGTATGACGTGTAGGGGGCCGAGCAATATGAGGGCTGCTCTCGTTAAAGTTGAAGTCATCTGGATGGATGCTCTCACTCCCCCACACACCGTCAGTCGGAGGCCGACGCCGTGCCGCACAAGTCCATCTTCGGGGGCGCAACAACTTCAATTTGGACGTGGATTTACGCGGCAGAGACGCATGGCGCAGCCGGCCGGAAAATACCAACATGACGCCGCTGCTGACTTCGAGTGACTTTTGAGAGAAAACAGGCGAAGGACGAAAGGTAAACGGAAGGAAAGGGAGACTTATGTTTGGCATCAAGCCGGTCGTTTCTCCACCACTCCAACCAGTGCCGTACTTGACCGCTTGGAACGAGCGTCATGAGCCGCGGAGAGGCGCCGGGATGTTGCCTGCTGTTGGCCGTGTGCTGCTGCCTTCTCCCGGCGTGTAGGAGCAACATCACGGTGGCGGTGATGCTGCCGGACAACCACCACAAGTACCCGTGGGCTCTGCCGCGAGTCTTCCCGGCCATCCTCATGGCGCACGAAGATCTGCACGGCAAACACGGGCTGCTCCTCGGCCGCTCCATCAACATCCTCAACTACAGCACCGAGGACCCGCGGCGCGTTCGTGCGCCGAGAGCCGAGCCCAGGTGGTGGCCGTGGACGCCAAGCTCTACATCCGCCCGGACGCCTTCTTCGGGCCCGGCTGCGTGTACCCGCTGGCCTCGGTGGGGCGCTTCGCGTCCCACTGGAAGCTCCCGCTCATCACCGCCGGAGGACCCGCGTACGGCTTCGACAAGCGCGACGAGTACCGAACCATCGTGCGCAGCGGGCCGTCCACCACCAAGCTGGGCGACTTCACCAACATGCTGCACACGCATTTCAACTGGACGTCCCGCGCCGTGGTCATCTTCCACGACTTGAGGCACGACGACCGGCCGCACTACTTCCTCTCGGAGGGCATCTACCTGAAGTTGAAGGAGGAGATGAACATCACGGTGGAGGCCCAACCCTATGAAGACGACTTCAAGTACTACAAGGAGCTCATCGCCTTCATGAAGGAGCGGGGCAGAAGTAAGCGCCGCTTTCATTTCATTCTTGCAAACTTTCATAATGCGTCAGATATGAACATGCCATCAGAATGTTTCTCCCATAGCTTTTTCAAAAATGTGCAAGCATAATAATGATTGAATTATGCTATCCTTTTTTGGGGGGGCGCTAACCAAGACACCACGACTCAGCATTTGGGGGGATCCCAACTGGAAGGATAACTTTCAAGGCTTTGTTTCCCAACCTGTTTTTGAGCCAAGGCACATATTTTACATTCGAACAAATGCCCCAAGAAGTATATATGCTGAAATAATGACAATCTCATAATAATGTACTCACACATTTATCTATTGTCAAATTTGGGCTTTCGTTCAACACAATCCTGATATACTGGGCATGAATCCATGATCAATTCTGCTGTCTGAATGGCAATTGCGTCTTCTGCCATCTAGCGGAAGAGCATTTAATCGTTCTGCCTGTCACTATACGCTGCCGGCATAGATGAGCAAAGATCTGTCGTAGATTTATAGTCATTAAATGTTCATTTTTGGACGTTGTAGAATTCTCATTAACAGACACACACACATACACACACACACAAGTTCCTGTTGTGCAGGAAAACCAAACGGTTTGGCTTTTGAATGCTGCTTCCAATGCAATTTTAGTACGGTCACTGTCTGATCAGGGAAGATATGACAAAATAGCATTTTGTGACATAATCTTAAAGGAACAATTGTTGACACAGCTGTCATAGTGGATCTCATTAGACGGTGTGCCGTTGACCAACTGATCTGCAAAGGAAACATTTTGCCTGCGTTTAATCTCACACCAGCAAGCTTTCTGCTCACTTCGTCTGACTGGAGTAAAAATGTTTGACATTTTCTACGACCCCGGAAGCTGATATATTCACCCGTTGGTTGATTTTTATTAATGCACAACAAATGCAAACAGAGCTGAAGTGGATTTTGTTGCGGGAAGAGCCTCTTTTTTCGGGCATTTTTACACAGACACGTTGAGGCTGCTGCTCCTGTTTTGTTTTTTTGTTGTTTTTTTTTGCGGGGACCACCACCTGAGACAGACACCAAATTTGAGCTGAAGAGGGTGCCCCTCCAGCCAAAACTCACACGGATTGGGGAAGAATCTTTTCAACTCTTACTTGGTTTCAAATGGAAGCACATTCACAATGGCGTAAACCTTTTGAAAGTTAAAAAAGGCAGCTGAAAACCAAGCATTTGGGGGGGAATCCCCATTCGCCGTTGGATTTATTACTGCGAGACCACGACACACCAACAGCAAGGAGAGAGAAGCTCACACGACATTGACAAAGAACAGGGGGCGAGGAGGGGTCCCAGTACGCCTCTGGTTTATCTGACCTGTAGGCCATAAGTGCAGTAGGAAAATGCTACCATCTATGCTTCGATCCGAAAGCTCTTTCTCAACTATAACTAGACACATAGATACTATTCAACCTTAAATAAGTCTACGTGCCGCTTGGAAAGAGGGAACGGTACAGTCTAGTCAGTAATCTTTTCCAAACAGGGATGAAACCACAAATAGAGTACGTAGCTGTTTTTAGGTCACTGCTGAGTGATCGCAACATTAACGTAAACAGCCCTCGTAGAAATCCAAAGTCGGTTTGACTTCCAGTTCTGTAACACGGAGACGTAACTTTGTGATTTATATTTCGTTCTGCACTCCTCACTTTCCGCGCGACTCTTGCCGACGCCGAACTGATGAAAATACATAAACTTATGGTGAAAGTCAATCATCGCTCAAGTGAAGGGTAAATATGCGTTGTTTATTTTTGAATTTTCTGCTTTCCATGCTGAAAAGTTTGCAAGTGGAACCGTTGAATGTTGACTTTGAAGAAGACATTCAGCACTTGTGTGAGCTTTGCCAGGAAAAGAAAAAAAAAATCAGAGTATCAGATCAAAGTTCTCCAAGTCACTTGCGCTACTTTGAAACGTGGTGTGATGAGCAACGTTAATGTTCGAGTTCTGTGTGAAGAACAATCAATTTTTTTTTTAATGAAACCATTAACAATTTTCAATAGACATTGCAATATGTTTAATTTCACACTTTTGAGTACAACTCGCGGCAAAGCCGGCGTCCAATGCCAGTAAAAGCCAAGAAGACCCCAGCCCGGCCCCTGCGGCCGACCCCATCTCGGATGAATTATGACGCTGCCGCAGCGAGCCTGAGCTCATGGAAGCAAAACGGTTTTGTCCAGGCTTGCTCGGCATTCACTTTTTTAGCCCAGCAGATAGCCTCGAGGCTATCGGCTCTGCCAACTGGGCCGAGGTGACGAGAGGCCGAGACCGGAGAGAAGAGCTTTCAACTATTGTGGTGACTCATGTCATTTGAGCTTTTACAGCTGACAAAGTGATTGCGCGCGGTTGCACTGTCAAGGCCCCCCTTCCACTCCCCCCTTGTCCGCCCACTTTAGTTCCCAAAATTCTTCCTCGCGATTCCTGGCAAACGACGATGTGGGAAGTATATCGACTGCGGTCAGAAGAAACGGTCCCGTACGATTTTCCATTATTAGAACAAAACATATTTTGAAGTCGTACTTCTCGCTGCTGGGTTATGATTTGATATTCTGTGTAAAGCCCCCGGACCGATTCCCGCGAGGTCGAGGACGAGAAAGAGCCTGGCTCAAGCCCCTGTCACACCTTGACGATTTAGCCAGCGTATGCCGACGTAGGAAAAATTTGGCAAATCGCTGGCGTCGTCGAATAAGTTATGGGTAAGTTTTGTATCACGTAACAGCACGCTGAAACACGTTGGTATACGTCGAGTCGTCGAGTCGTCGAGAAATTTTAAGCATGCTTAAAATTTCTCGTCGATATATCAGCGTATGGCTATCGTCCCGTATCGCATGAGCCATAAGTAATAGGTAAGTTATGCGATCGTTGCACACATTCAAACACGTTAAGTGTAGGTTACTCATAAGTCCAAATACGTCGAGAATACCTACTAGCTGTTCTCCAACATCCGTGCCTTTCGAACTGCAATACGCTGCTGCATAGCGTGCAGCAGCGTATTGCCGACGATCACGTGACATAGTCTATAAAAAGGCTGGCGCTCGACGTTTCAAATCATAACTGCACTAGACATTGCAGTACCAACATCTGTTTGGGGACTATCCCCCCGCCTCCCGGTCTAGTTAAAATGGTATAACCCAAGAGGCAAGGTGCGGCTTGCCATCGTTACTGTGAGTTGCTATTCACGCTATTAAAGCAGCAATCAAACGCCATTATGACTTGTGTCATTAATAAACCAAACAACATCAGCGTCATGGCAAAGAAAAGTCTGGGGAGCTCATCAAAGGTCTCGCAGAGGCTCAGCCCATCACAGCCACTGCAGCCTTCGCCAACTACGTGCGTGAAAGTTCCGAAAGGCACGGATGTTGGAGAACAGCTAGTAGGTATTCTCGGCGTATTTGGACTTATGAGTAACCTACACTTAACGTGTTTGAGCGTGTGCAACGATCGCATAACTTACCTATTACTTATGGCCTGCATGATACGGGACGTATAGCCATGCGCTGACATCGTCGAGAAATTTTAAGCATGCTTAAAATTTCTCGACGACTCGACGATTCCGACGTATACCAACGTGCTTCAGCGTGCTGTTACGTATACAAAACTTACCCATAACTTATTCGGCGTGCAGCGTATTTGCCAAATTTTTCCTCGTCGGCATACGCTGGCTAAATCGTCAAGGTGTGACAGGGGCTTGAAACGTCGGCGCCAGCCTTTTTATAGACTACGACACGTGATCGTCGGCAATACGCTGCTGCACGCTATGCATAAATTAGACTATCGTTGGGCATAAGTTGTGTACGCCGGCAACACGCTAGGCATTCGTTGGAATAAGTTATCTATAAGTTATCGAAACGTTCTATATAATTTACTGATACGTTATGTATACGTCCAGCCCGTTATGAATGCGCTATGTATACGCCCAAAATTGAAAAAAAAAATCGATAATTCAGCGTATGCCAGCGTTTTAGGGAAAATCTGAACGTCGGCATACGCTGGCTGAATCGTCAAGGTGTGACAGGGCCCTCACACTCTCTGTTCGAGTTCTTACTAATGTGTTTGATGGTGTTGAGGTCAGGGCTCGATGGCGGTGAGTCGAGCTCTCCCACACTAAACTCATCCAAGCATACTTTTAGGGACGTTCCGTGATACACCGTTCAGTTTATTGGTGTAAATGTCCCCCACGTTGACATGTCCACGCTTAAAATTGCTACTTGATAAACATTTACGATGATTTAAAATTTTAGGCATCCAGAGTCAAATCAATCCTTATTGACAGATGAAATGGCGGCGGCCCAACAAAAGACACTCCTTGGTAGAACGGTGAAGACATAAAAAGCAAAATGGATCTTTTTGACCAAATTGACCCATTTGTTTTGAAATAAATCAATTGCTTTTCACGTCAAATTGTTCGATAAGAAGTAACAATCTACACAGTAAAGCTTGAGTCTTGGTGCCTCGAATGTGAATCTCCTTAGTTCGCCTGTGCGTTAGTCTTCTCTTTGAACACCTCTTGTTGTGTCTGAAAAAAGCCGTGCTGCACTCCGTACGAGGACATTTTTGCCCAGCGTCGTGCATGACATCTGAAGAGATTCCCCCCCCCCCCGAGTAATATTTCAGTGACAGCGAATTCCAGCGGTTTCATTTCATGTTTTTGAGATGAAAGACAAAAAAAAAAATCTGCGTTGTTGTCTTGTTAGTCACAAAGTAGAACATGGAGGAGTCTGATCTTAAAGAGTGAGAAGTGGAACAACTTTGACCAAGCAACTTGAATGCGCATTTGTGCGCAAGTCCGTCAACTTGAGGCTGCCACACAACACACAAGGCCATTTTGCCCCTGACTGTTGGGGCATTTATCTTGGGTGCAATCCAGCAGACAGCAGAGCCACTTGGCACGGTTAAACCGCGATGGAACAGATGAGAGTCGGGGTCCAACATGAGTGTAACCAATGAGGAAATGTCTGCTAAGTGGCCTCTGAGCTGCGAGCCTGCACTCCAGCATCTGTCTGGAATGAAAATAATGACGCTTATATATTTTTTTGCCGCGCAAAAGCGGCAAAGTGTAGGTGGCAGGGTGAGAGTTCATTGTAAACACACCGGTCGGTTGATTTCAGCGTGAGCAGACAATGAGACGTCGGTCGGAAAGGAGCACGACAACCATTGTCGATGTTCCGTGTTTGCGTTTTGGGGGGTTCGTCAGCAGTGTGCCAATGGTCAAACGTCAAGGACTGCAAAAACAGTTCAAATAAATAAAACAACCAGCCACACCACTCTGCCCCCCCCCCCCCCAAAAAGAAAAACCCCAAACAAACATCAGTTAAACTAATTCGGAAAGTATTCTAAAAGCTAGGAATTACTTGACGGTAAGAGTGTAGAAGTGCTGTGATGTGAAATACAAGGCTGACAGCTGAAAAAAAAAAAAAAAAAAAAAGGGCCAAAAGCAGGTCTGTTAAATATTTCACCAGGAGACTTGATTTGATTGCTATCAGAGGTTACAATCACTTCAAGAGTATGGGCCAAAATTAGAATGTCTGTGGCATTATCTTTACAGTCGGCTACATGGTGAGTGTCCTCAAAGAGCACAAATCAAAACGCACTCGCTTTCTAACGTCATCAAAATGCCCAAAAGATCAAGACGTGCACAACACTTTCTCCCCCCCTTTTTATCGAAAGCTCCCCGAAGCGAGTCTGTTTCGAGAGGGTCATCTCTCGTCTCATGAAAATGAGCGACCGTTCACCTCACCCGCTCGGAACCAATGCTATGTATGGCTTGCGTTACCATGACGACCCTGCATCAAGGTGTTGAACAAGTGGCTTCGACTTGGAGAAGCAGTACTCTCTGCACAAAGGCAAATTCACATCCAGGGTGGTCCGTCTACGTGGAGTTTGTCGAAACATTCTTCAACTTACCAGTCCTTCCTCCTCTCCCAAGTTTCGGCATCCTTTGGATGTTCAGGTGTTTGGCCATCGGCACGGAAGGCGTGAAATTGAAAGAGGCTGATTCGATGTCAATAACTTACCTTGTTGTGGTTCTCTCCCGCTGCAGTTGTGTACATATGCGGCCCCCTGGACACCTTCCTGAACATCATGAAACTCTTCCACAGCGAGATCCCAGATCCAGAAAACTACGCCATTTTTTATTTGGATGTTTTTGCCGAAAGTTTGACAGAACGCAAACCCTGGCAGAACTCTGATCTCGAGTGGGACGATCCCATCAAGGTCTTTAAGGTACGCTGGACCGAAAAGGGGAAATGTACTTGTGTTCATGTCTGCTCAAATATTATTATTATTATTTTCTTACAATACTTCAGTTGTTTGAGTATTAAAACGTCAGTGGCTTGCTGCAATCGGCGTCCTCCAAATATTGGAGTTAGCTGGTTTCGTTTTAGTGTGCACACAAAAATAAAAAATCATGCCAGCACAGGGAGAACATCTCTTCGAATATATTGGACTTTAATTCAAGCCCAGTAGAATGGAGGCTGACATAAGATGTCTCCATTTTTATTTTGTATTTTTTAGGGGAGGGGGCATATCTGTTCTTTTGGTTTACGACTTTACATGTCATTTTGAATGAAGACTTTGGATCAGTCCCTTCACATTTATCGAGTATCGACAAGGGCTGGAAGCGCTTCATGTCAACAGCAACAAAACTCATCCTGCCAACATGCTTGAATGAATTCAAATCAAATCAAATCATTGCTGCAAAGTGACTACACAAGCGGTAGAGCGTACATCTTACAGACCGCTGAGGTAAGACCACAGAAGTAGGTAAAAGCAATTGAGGGTTGCCCTGATAATAGACAGAGAAGATGCTATTCTGCTTTTTGACAGGTTTTTTAAAAAATGTCTTTGCTGAAAGACGTTTCGGCCAATATACCGTTCTCTCTGATGACACTCTATTTTTCTGTGTGCCCTTTTAGTCCGTTTTCATCATAACATACCGACCTCCTGATAATCCAGAGTACAAAGAATTTCAGAAGCGACTCCACGCAAGAGCGCAGCAGGATTTTGGTGTACATTTGGAACCATCACTGGTAGGTTAAAGGAAATGATCGGCACATCATTTTGGAGTTGATATGAAGTCAGCTCGACTCCTTCGATGCGCTTCGATAAGCCCGCCGTCTTCTTGCAGATGGACTACATCGCCGGCAGCTTCTACGATGGCTTTGTGCTGTACGCAAAGGCCTTGGAGGAAACGCTGGCTGAGGGCGGAGCTCAAAACGACGGCATCAACATCACAATGAGAACACAAAACCGCCAAATCTGGGGTGAGCAAATGCAGTTTCCCATCTGTTTTGTAGCGCAGCCACTTAATTAGCCAGTAAGGGTTTTTTTTTTGTCGTGCTATTTCACGTTAGCATCGATAAACACGCTTTTCATGTCGTTTATTTCATAATCATTTTGTGACATTTTTTTAGTGAACGGCAAAATAAAAAAAAGCTCCATCGGGGAGGAACCCCACCATACCTTGGCAGCTCATATTTTGCCTTCATATGGACGTTTCTGTTTTTAGTCTGTTTTTTTTTTCTTTTATTAAAGTCATCACACACACCTAAACGGAACTCCGATAGCCACAAAGTGGGGCCCCGTGAACGTTGCCTCAGCCAGCTCTACATGACTGGCCCGCACTCAAGCCCAAATGACATGATGCTAAGCCCTCTAAACAAAATAATGGTACAGTCAATAAAGCGTTATGATTCAAGTCACCGCTTCAATAATATTTAATGAGTGACGCGGCTGCCCTTGGCTGCATTCGCATCACCAAGGCCTTTTGCCGTAGTTGAGCGTTTTAGACATTTTGTGCCGCCGGCTTTCACGGAAACGGCCACCTTTTACACTTTGAAGGCCACATTCCCCTTCAGAATGATTTTCCCGACGACTTATCCTGAACCCGTTCTCTGTGTTAAAGTCGGAAAGGTGCTCGTTTCGAAGCACCCTCGTGATGACGCGGGCCAGAGCGTAGCAATCGTGAATCGTCGCGTTTGTGTGTGATGCCTCGCGAGCTGCAGGCTTGGGATCTGCAAGAAAGTGATGTCGGCCTTTCTAAGCATGAGAACGAAACACCGCCATCTCCGAAAAAAAACCAAGACGCAGGAGCACAACAACGTAAAAAGAGAGGGAGACATTACTTGAGATTTATTCCTCAAAGCCCACCCCCACCCCCACCCTTGAGTTAAAAGCATCTCAGATTTTAATAAGAGATGAAAGATCGCACGGCCTGACCAGACCTTTGCTGTGGATGTTGTTGCTAGGGGTGACGGGTCTTGTTACCACAGACCACAAAAATGCCAGGGATATAGACATCAACCTTTGGGCCATGACCAACCAGGACACGGGAGAGTATGGGGTAAGTGGACCCATTCTTTGTATTTTTTTTTATTGCCTTTGCTGGTCACACAGCGTAGTACGGTCAAGACAGCCGGAATCTCCTTGTCCGATATTCAGCATGAGAATGGATCGAGAGAATGAATGGTTTTGTGTCGGTGGAAGCCACATCCTTTGGCTATTAGTATCTTGACAAATGCTGGGGTCCTAACTTCCCTAATGATAACGTGCTTAAAACCTCAAAATTCCACCACAGTCAGAGGAAAATATTTGTGTGTTGTGATCTGCAAAACGGTTTTTTCCCCTCCTCTTTTTTTTTTTTTCCTTTGAGTGCAAAAAAATAAAAGTGGGTTAGCTACATTTGACTTCAGTCAGAATTTCATCAAGGTCCTTCGAGGCAGTCAGCGGGAGCTCTCGTTCTCATCTATCTTTGGCTTTAATTGGTGCTCTTTCATGACTGATTGACCCCAGTCGCCGGCCTGGTTTTCTCATTCTCATGCAGCTTTTCGGATCCGTTCTGGGTGTATCTCGCGCATTTGCAAAATGATGTATTGTTGACGCGGGAGCACTCATGTCGGCGGTTTTCAAAACTCCCACTTGAGGACGCCTTTTTGGAAGTTTGTGTGTTGTTGACCCTCCCAAAACGCGACTGTTGAGTCAACTCATCGCTGAAACGGTTTCATTTTATTGGAAGGCGGTTTTAGTTTTGGATCGAATCAAAAATTGAGATCGAGGCCCATGTCAATTCGGTTAAATGGAACAAAAAATATATATATTAATTGCCAGTCAATACAACTCCATACAGTGCTCTTATGAAGGCATGTTATGTAATACGACAGTAAATAGCCAGAGTATAGGCGCATACATTTTGCTCTGGGAAAAATCCTACGCCGTCAAATGCTATTTTTAGATAATAATGTCACCTTTTGACAACAGCCTTGAGCGGTCTGCCGAAAGCCCAAATCTTGACCTCATTCGACATCTTTGCCTTTCGTAGTGAGCGTTGAGCTTACGAACCAACGCCATCAATGTTCTTCTGGAGCCCTTCTCTCCATCTTACAACGCAGACTCCTCAGAAAAGTCTTCCAGAGGCAGCCCTATGTGGTGATAAGCAACGCGAGGCCCACAGCGACTATTTCGCTAATTTCAGGCCTTGTGAGCCCTGCCCCCACCGCCTTTCCCATCTGCATTGTTCGGATGACCCTCCGCAGGGGCGGTGCCCTTCAAGGTTTAAGGAGAGAGGACACAACATGCGACAGGCATGAAGGGAAAGCAAAACAACCCCCCCACCCCCAAAAAAAGACCCTCACGTATGAACGTCAGGAGTCATGTTTCACAGCAGGAGAACAGATGTTGTAGCATCAAAGTCAAAATCCGTCTCCCACTCGCTACTCGCGACAAAAACTGAGTTTGACACCACCGCTTTGGAGCTCTTCTGAATGAACGAAGCCACACATTCCCACAGACATAACATCTTGTTGAACGTCTTCCCAGAAAAATGGCAGGCATGTTTGTAAAAGAGCGGCTTCTTTACGAGTCAGCCTCTCACGTCGGAGGGGCTCAGCTCCAGGTGTCCTGTGACCCTTAACGGGAAAAGTGAAAATGACGGAATCAATCTTAGTGTCATATCTTGGTACTTGATATAAAAAAAACAACAAAAAAAACAAATATTTGATTCTCTTTGTGCAGCTGGTTGCTTACTACAATGGAACCATGAAAGAGATAATTTGGTCACAGACAGAGAAGATCCACTGGCCAAGTGGGGGCCCACCGTTGGATAACCCACCCTGTGTGTTTTCCACCGATGACCCCTCCTGCAATGACGGTACGATAGAAGCCATCATCCCCCCGCCCCATCAACCCGTCACATGGATTAGAATACAAATTCCCTTGATGACCTTTAGAAAATGCTGTGTAACATTTCACACAATTTCCACAGTCTATTATTACCAAAAGAGTGCAATCATATTTTTTGGATTCTTCGGATTGAATTCTGAGTCTTAATTAGACTATGGAAATATGATTTTTATCTTGCATGAAGTACAATACAATACATGCTGACTTATATAGTGAAGCGTGTCTTTTAATTCTATGCTAATGATCTTAAGTTAGGCAGTGACAGCTGTGTTTGTTCTAGCGTTCCCCCCCCCCAAATATGAATGTGGACACCTGTTGAACATATGACAGACAACCAAGTGTGGAATCCTTCTTCTCCTGTTTCCAGGTCAGCTGCCCGTTCTGGGAATTGTGGCGGTGGGATCTGGCTTGGCGCTCATCATTTTTGGAATCTCCAGTTTCCTCATTTACAGGTGAGTCGGAAAGCCCGTCGCTGACGCACTCGCTCGGCGCCGCCTCTGGGAAACGACCGTGCAAATGTGAAGGTGATTTAAATGGGATGACAAAGCGATATGTGATTGCAAAGAGAGTTACGGGCGGTCGCCGCAATGAGTGCCCGTGTGGTATTTTTCACAATTGTTGCCGCAGAAACAGCTCAGCGGGCCGTGATCATAAAGCAGTGGGTCGGTGCGTTTCGACTGCCATGTGAGCTCACACGCTGGGCCCAAACACGCTTCTCGCTCGATGATCATGAAGTCTGTTCACGCTGTTTGTTATTTTGCTTCAGGTTAAATCCAAATGTCACCTGAATTAAGGATTCGCGCACATAGGCTGATAAATGTGAGGGGCGGGGGGGGGGGAAAAAATGGTTGGCTCACGTGTTTGAAGTGCCTCTTCAACGCTAGATTGGAAACCAAATGCCGTTTTGTCTTGAAGTCTTTTTTTGTCACGAGTCGCATCATGTGCGACTGCGGCCATTCATTTTCCCGCTTGTAAATGTACTTAAAGCGGCAGGGTTAAGGCTTCCCCGCCGTGTTTTATTTAATGGGGGGGAAGGGAGCGGCCCAAACGCTGCCGGGCTTTTTGTCGTGTTTGATTTTACTGATTTCAACTTGCTGATTGATGATTGTTTTCATTTAAGAAAACGTGTTGGCGATGCTCATCACTGGCTTGTTTGTGGTGGTTTTCAATAGTCGTCTTTTTATTGAAACCGTGGCTTTGTTTACACGATTGCGTTCGCCATTAATTGCTCAGAATTATTTTTTGGGGGGGGAAAGACAATGAATGACAAATCGGGGTGTGCATCTTGTCCACGACTCGGATCGAGAGGGGATGATGTCATGCGTTTCTTGTTGTCATTGTACAATTTGAATGAATTTATCACTTCTCAGTTTTGACCATTTTAACACACAAAAAGAGATTTGGGGAACAAGAGTGGCATCAGAAACAACATCTGTCATTTCCAAATCTGTTGCCTATACATACTCCCACATTCAGCATATTTCAGTATTTATCGCCAATCGTTTCGACGTTTGTATGAAAAAAAATAACTTGCATTCTTCAAAATGATTCAATGGTTGTGACATTCATTTCATGAGCTGAGTTGTTTTTCGTTTCTTTTTTAAAGATGTAAATGTAGATTTTGGAAGATGATCAGTGATTAAAAAAACATTTTTTTTTTGGTATTATTATCACTCCAACATACCGTATGTTGTGACCGAGCAAGATTTTATGACTTTTTTGAGGCTTGAAAATTACAACTTAGGCGTAGAAAAATAAGTGGTGTGTTTCCGGTAACATGAAATTTCAGCATAGGGTCGGTAGGTCGGACAAAGTTTTTTTTTTTAATCTTTTTTTCTCCCTCTCTCCTCCATCAAAAACGTAAACAAAATAACCATAAAACATAAAACAAGGAGACATTGAAACTAGTGCCGGATGCTCGTCTGTCAAAGAGGGGAAGCTCAATTTTGGGCGACATCATAAAATGTGTCCGTTTATTTATACGCGAATTCTACTCTAGCTCCGTTCCTTTTCAAGAAAATGATCTGTGACCCTGTCATACCAACAAAGCGTCTTTTCCCGGTACTTAATTAGTGTCCTACGACTATAGGAACTACAATAAAACCCACCAGAAATAAGATTAATTTGTCGCTAGTTGTTTGTTTACAACAAAGAGTGTCGCTAAAAGCTCAACTCGGAACAGAATGCGAGTTGAAAAAAAATGCTAGCACGGATGCCTACACTAAAAGCTCGGTGATTGGCTCGTTTCAATGTCAATCACTAAAAGCTCGGTGATTGGCTCATTTCAATGTCAATCGAACTGGCACACAGGCTCAGACAGATCATCCAATCTGATGCAGAAAAGCCTGCCGTCCGGTACCCTCCCACTGCCATCCAGTCCCACAACGAGCGTCCGTGGGCGGGACAAAAACCAGCTTGTATCCAATGACTCGTCTCCGTTCAACGCATTGGGACAACCTACCCTGAACTCACTACCGTTTAAAGCACAGCGAAGCTGCGGCTTGAAGGAGAAGGGAGTCGCATCGTAACCAGTAAGAAGAAGAAACTGATTCGGAGCAAACGTTGAGCACGTTGTAGCGCCTATTTAGTCAATGACATGTACACACAATGAAATTTACATTCATATATTTGATCACTTATTCTTTGACATTTTAGGGGAAGCCAAGCTTCCCTTGCAGTCCGAGAGCAGTCGCCACTGGCGGCGAGAGAGTTGGGTACCCAGCGGCTGGGTGTTAGAGCCATCTCGTTACCTCTGCGTCCCGCGTCCGAGACGGCCCGTGGTGGTCGTGGCCCGGCCTGGACTAGGGTGCCGTAAGACTAAGGCGGACGGGGGGTCGACGTCAACGAGCGCGCGGACGCGCGGGTCGGCGGGGGTGGGTGGCCGGGGGAACGCCGACGGGCGCCTGACCGGGGGTAGTGACGGGGGACGGGCGGGACGCGGAGGTGGCGCGAAGCGCACCGACCGACCCCGCGCCCGACACCATCCCCCTCCCCCCGCGACTCCTCCCGCCGCCATCTTCCCGCCGCCGCCTATTTGGGTTTCGCTCTCGCTCCGGGCTCGGGAGGCCGGGGTGCGCCGCCGCCGCCGGCCTCGCGGGTCGGGCTGGGCGGCGCTGGTGTTCGTGGCGGGGTAGAGTAGACGACGGCGCGCCGTACCACCACCCCCTCCCGTCTCACCGTCACGCCCGCCCCCCGCCTCTCCCCGCGGCCGACTTCGAAGCCGCCGTCGCCTCGTTGAATCTTTTCGATACAGCAGTGGATGCTATTTTCTTCATATTATGGTGCGAGCATGCGACTGCAACACACAAAACGCGGTTTAAACTGTTATCGGAGATCGTGGCCGCCGCCAATGATTCAATGTTGTTGACAGACGACAGGGCAAACGACGCAACGTGAATATCGCGAGAGTTTGCACCAATGTAAACGCTCTAAATTCATCTTTCCTTTTATTATTTATAATTTTGTCTGTGGTTTTATTGTTCTTGTTTTGATTGTAAAGCGTCCTTAAGTGTTTTGAAAGGCGCTCATAAATGAAATGTACTATTATTATTATTACACAAAAATGTAGAAGGTTTGAAAAAAAATGCCGACCGTAAAGTTTTTCTTTGAGGTAGAAATTCTCGGTCGGTCGGGTTACCGGAAACACACTACTTTTTTTCCTACGCCTTACATACTCGTGACGAACACTTATGCGACGTACTCCCACCGTATATCAGAGGCGGGCCATTTACAAAATGTTGCCAGTCCGGCGTCGAGGGCATCCGTACGTCGTCGTCAGTGCGTCGTTACTTCAGGCCAAACCAAACTCGAATCATCAGTCGGTTCTTAAAATAGGTTCTCACTTCTTCATTGATGAACACGATGAATTTGCTCACGTTGGCACTACTGATTATTAACACTGCCGAGTGTGAATCAGCAGCCAATCGGACTGGATTTTGATCAGAGGAATGTTGGAAGAAAGCCAGAGGAGCAACTTTCCACCTCAGGTAAAAAAATAATATATTTTTTAAACCCTTCTGTCTGTTCAATGCCAAGCTTCTACTAGATCGTTTCATGAACATTGTGTATTTTACCCGTAGGAAAGAAAATAATAATAATAATAACAGTTCACCCTTTCTGTTTCTTTTTGCAGCACACAGTTCAACAAGCACAGAGTGGTTTCCTCTTGAACTAATTGACCTGGACGCTTGGCTGGTAAATGTTGTGAAATGCCCTCTACTTTTGGAATACTTTTTATTTGAATCATTAAACTGGATTATAACATATCGATTTCTGTAATTCATGTTTGTATTCTGTATGACGTATGCATACGTCATAGTTGGCGGCCATTTTATTGGAGACGGTTACGACGAACTCCCGCCATAACGTACAGATTCCTTATGTCCCTCGAGGAACATGTCCGTGAAACGACGAAACTCGCTGGAAGACTCATGCACAACACCGCAAATCATTTCCGGAAGACTCTTTCTGACGGACAAGCATTTGAGTCACTTGGCACCACAAGCAGAAAAGCTTTTGGGAATCGCACCATTTCGAGAGCTTTCCGGATGTTTGATGGCGAACGCTCACAAGTGGCTCTCTGTTCTCGCAGACGCCAGTGGAGCTTTGCCGACGGACGCGAAGGCGCACGGCACAGTGGCCCGGCCGGCCATCACGCAAGACCAACAAGCTGCTGTCTTCACTACTTGATCTACAAATCACCACTAAAACGCTCGATTTGACTTCTTCTCGAATCGGCCGGTCGGAGTTTCTGATGATCAGAACGACTATTTATTTGGCCGAGTATTTGAATGAAAACATGGAGAAAGAATCCAGTATATCGAACCATTTCTATCCGTGATGTATTCAGTGCTGCTGTTTTGTATTTTAAACGAATGTAACAAAAAGATTTTATACTCGGATATGTCTAAGCGCTGGGGTCATGCAATTGCGGGATTGGTGGGGAAAAATAATACTATACTGTGAACTATATAAAGGGAGATTTTTACTACTTGCAAAATGGGTCATTGTTGACAAAAAGGTGTGTTATCTCTGTGAAATATATGCCACGGTGACATTTTTTGAAGCCAGTTTAATAAAAACAATCTGTCTGAATGGAATGCTTCCTTTCCTCTGTTGCTTTGTCTTGCATCAACCAACATTTTTTTTCGTCCATTTCAAGTGGCAGGTGATCAAAATAGATTGAAGGGCTTTAGGATGATCGGAATTTCTGTTTTGCAAAAGTCAAACGTATTTTTAGATCGAAATGTCCACCGATTTCAGCGGGATGGCCACGCAGCCTGTCTCGGTTGATTTTGGAGTGTGTGTGTGTGTGTGCGTGCAGCGGCGGTGTGAGGCGGACGTTAAGCAGAGCTGCTCTGGCTCTGATGTTTTAATGGAGGGCCTGCTCCAGCAGAGGTATTCACATATGGGACTTGGGAAACAATAGGCCCACTGTGGAGCCCCACACTTTGCTATTCGGGCTGCCAGAGGTCTCTGAACCAGGCTCTTTAAATAGAAAAATACATTTATATATATATATATATATATATATATATATATATATATATATATATATATTTATTTTATTTTTTTGGGGCGGGGGTTGTGGTGGATGGGGCAAGGGGAGCACCGCTGGTTTGATGTTGTTTCCTGTCCTCAAATTGGATGCACACCGGCAGCGTCGGCAATATTTATTTGTAGACGCAAACAAGCATCAAACAAGTGACGTTTTCTCCACATGGAAAAGAAAAAAAAACCCCAAGGTTGAAAAGAGGCTCAAACACAATCTGCAAGCGGTGCAATAATTTCTTGCAGCCATCTGGAAGTGTTTTACACCTTTTAGACGGTGTCGGAATGTGTGTGCTCTGCTCGTTTGTCATTTTTATTTTTTTTTTTGGAGTGAAAAGGATTTTACTCGCGTCTGTCGAAACACAAACAGACACACGTACAAAAAAAAAAAAAGTGGAAGGCTTTGGACGATTCGCTGGAAAGATGCCTCCCCTCTGCGGTGCTCCGCGTTTGCCAGAGTGATGCTCAAAAATAACACCAGACCTGTCGCACATTCTAAAGAATGAATGCATCTGGTTAGACGGTGAAGAGATTTGTCTTCCCCTGCTGTTGCACATCGTTTGTTTCTTGAACTTACTGGACAGTCTCCCACGGCCAATTCAATCCAAGTGATCTTATTCTCAGAGAAATCATCATTTGGTTGTTGCCACCACGAAACCTTGATTGAGACACTTTGCAATCAAGAGTGATCAATAAAACTAACATGCAGGTTTTGGGGAACATGGGGGGAACTTGAAAGTGCCCTGGAAAAAAAAAAAACCTGCGAGCTGTGTTACTTTTTCTACACAAGACCAGGTTGCTTTGAAGAGTTGACTGGTTAGCACGTCCGCCTCACAGCGCGGAGGTACAGAGTTCGATTCCGGCATTTTCTTCTCGCACTGCCCGCGTGGGTTTTCTCCGGGTACTCCGGTTTCCCCCCCACATTCCAAAAACATGCATGGCAGGTGTTAATGGAACACTCGAAATTGTGCCTCGGGGTGATTGAGAGCGCGAATGGTCGTCTCGGTGTGCCCTGCGATTGGATGGCGACCATTTCAGCCCGCAGGGGGGCTGGGATAGGCTCCAGCAGCATGCCCGCGACTCTCGTGAGGAGAAGCGGGTTAGAAAATGGACGGATGGATGAACGTTACGAAGCGAGCATTCCTACTTGACGACGTCTCTCTTACTCTATTGTCAACCTTTACGAGTGTTTGTGACACTGTCTGTCGCCTTGCTTCAAATCACAATTTCTGCAGTTACAAACTAAAGGACACAGGAATGTTTTATTTTCGGGTTTGTTTTTGTGTTTTTTAATGATTGTAGTGCACTCTCTTTTACAACTACATAAAGCCACCACACTTGAGAGGTTTTGCTCTGACCTTGGCATCGCTGTTACCCCCCTTGGTTGATTTTACCGCCGTTCCACTTTTTCCCCCTTTTGTAGGAAACTCAAGTTGGAGAAAGAGCTCGCCGGAATGCTGTGGAGGATTCGCTGGGAGGACCTCCAGTTTGAGAGCCCCAATAAATACCACAAACGAGCCGGCAGTCGTCTCACGCTCTCGCAGGTGAAATCCGGCCGGCCTCGTATTTCACCGCGTGATTTAATTACAGCGGGGCTAACAAATGAATACAAATTGTCCGCAGGAGGTTCAAGAGACAGACTTCCAAAGCACTTTTTTAGTTGTTGAGAGGCAGACGGGCGGCGACACGCCCACATGAGCTCATTTTACAGCTGGCAGACCTGAAAATGTCATCGTCACTCTCGACGTTAGATTGCCTTCTATGGCGGTGGCGCTGGCACAGCCTCTGCGGCGCAAATTAAGAAGTTGTTGCTCGTCTGTCAGCTCTTATGGCAGACCGGGTGTTTCTCTGCCAGGAATCCAGAAGCCTTCATTTGTTTGGTGAAAAGTAAGCGGTGGCGGCAGTCCCGAAAGAGTCCGAATCTTTTGTTGGCCCTTCCCGGGTTGTTTTCGCCAGTGGTCTATCAAAGGTGGCTGAGTTTGTGGTGGCGAAAAACAGATGAAGTGATGGTTGAAATAAGAAGCTTTTGCCTGGCGCCGGTCCCTGCATCTGTAATACCTTGTCGCGTTCTTCGAGTATCGGGTTCTGTTGTCTGAGGGCTCATGCATCTTCTGCGGGTTGAGCCTCGGCCCACAACCGAGTCTGGAGGGGGCGACGAGAGTCGCTGTATATTTCCCGCCAATAAAAACTCAAAGTGTGATGTAAGACGGCAAAGTGAAATGCTTTCAGAATTTGAAGACTAATTCTACGGAGTGTCTCCCAATTTTTTTTGGGGGGGTGGGGGGGCTGCTTTGCTTGCATCACAACTTTCGCCACTGGATTTTGGATGGGTTTGATCACGAGTATCGCCTTTACTACAGAAGCTCATTTAATTGTTGAGGAAAATGGAACATGTGTTTCACTGTAAACAACAAGGTCGGTTTTGGAAAACAAAAGCATATGCTTAATCGTTTGAAGCCCGGTGTAACGTAGATGTCTTTTCCAGATCATAGTTTCCAATGGGCGCCCAGTTGTTTTTTTTTGCGTTCTCCGCAGTCGTGAAAATGTTGATGCTCGGCGTCTGCGCACGCTGCCTCCGCAACGCACTGATTCACACTGTGAGGACGGACCTTGAACTGCTATTTTGCAGACCCGAATAGACTTCGGTTTTTCATTCAAGTTATTTTGCAGCTAAGCGACGCTGTCCAAAGTGGACGGAATGTACTGAAATCCTCTTTTGCTCAAAATGGACTCAAAGCTAAGACAATTTTTCATGCCTTTCTCCTCAGAGAGGCTCCAGCTACGGCTCTCTGATAACCGCTCATGGAAAATATCAGCTCTTTGCAAAAACGGGCTATTTTAAGGTAAGGCTTGCTGAGTTCTGACATCTTCGCCTCACTCTTTTGCCACCTACGCATGCGCATGGTCGCCGAGAAAGCTGGAGAGGAGAAAGCGTGTGGGCGAATTTAGGTAGTTGCTTTTTATGTGAGCTGCAGAATGCGTCAGTATTCCTTTTTTTTTTCTTTTTTCCCCCCTCCTCCCTGCCTCTTTCGACACTGCCGCCTTGCAGTCCGGACATGACAATCAACTTGTTGCTGACTTTAATTTGTTTGTTTATGGCGGAGGAGGCGCGAGGGAAAAACGACAAACATAAGTGCCTCAATAATGAGAATGATTATTTTTGCCTTTGTGTGAGTTAGGCTGCATGGCAGCCATTATTAAAGATTTTCATTCACTGTGGCAAGCAAACAGCAATTACCGGCTGTATATACAGAGCATTAGAATCAGCGTTACATCTCACATAAGGACGTAAGGCGCTCTAAATTGTCCCTAGGTATGAATGTGGTCATGGATGGTTGTTCGTCTATGTGTGCCCTGCGATCGGCTGGCAACCGATTCAGGGTGTCCCCCGCCTACTGCCCGGAGACAGCTGGGATAGGCTCCAGCACCCCCCGCGACCCTAGTGTGGATCAAGCGGTTCGGAAGATGAATGAATGAATACATCTCGGCTGGATTATTGGAATGCACTTTACTTTGGAGTCGCCCAATCCTCCATGAAGCATCTCCAGTTGGTCCACAATGCTGCTGCTCGCCTCGTGACTGCTACTAGAAAAAGGGAGCACATAAGTCCTACTCAGACATCCCTTCACTGGCTCCCGATACATTTTAGAGTTCTCTTTAAGATCCAACTACAGTACTTGTTTTGAAATGGCCTCACCTTGCCTCTCTACGCAGTCGTCCGGTGCTTCGGTTCTGCGGACCAGACACTCAAGCATGTATCTCCCGTAGTGTTCTTGCCTTCCGTTCATTAATCATTTGCCAAGTGGCTAACAGCGTTGCGCATTGAGGATATTCCAAGCTGTAAGAAACGTTACCAACAAAAAAATTGTCCGAAAGTTAACAAATCACGGCAGTAAATATGAGGGTACTTTAGCGTTGCGCCCCCGATACAGGACAAGCTCGGGACAACGTTTTTAGCACTGCACCCAACTCATTTCAGTAATATTATACAGATGCTCGTGTTAACACATGTGAGATGTGTTGCCATGGCAATAAGGTCCGAAGCCTTTGAATTAGAAGCAAGTGTACCATCAAGTTGGTTTGGAAGATGATATAGTTGGATGAAATGATCACACATTTTCTGTTTTGATGGGTGGCTGGATTTCCTCTCGTTTTTTTTTTCCTGGGCAATTTGCGTGGTTGTTAGTCTTCACTTGGCAGACATCGCCTCGATTGACATGCTAATAATTTGCGCTGTCGCTGTGTCTTGATTGCAGGGCAACCTGGTGGCTATCAAACATGTCAACAAGAAGAGAATCGAGCTCACCAGACAAGTTTTGCTGGAACTCAAACATGTGAGTGCGGGTGATAGAAAAGCTTTCACCTTGAGTTTGCGTCATTGGATTGCTGCCCTTGATTGTATCCGGAAGGTCACTTTTGGAGTGCATTATTCATACCGTCGCTGAATGAAAATGTGCGCCAATGAATTAAAATCGATTTGGTTCCAAAAGCAGCAGCTAAATATTTCCTGGTAGAAAAAAACGTAATCAGAACCAATGAAGAGACCAGAGATAAGTATAAACAACCTAATAACAGTATCAAGAAGCGATATTTGCTCGAAATGCCTCCCTGCTTTTTTGGGGTCCAACCAACTACCACCTCGCAAAACCTGACAAGACTCGACCTAAGAGAGATTTTTTTTAATTTTTTTTTACTTGCCACATGAAGATCAATCAGGGCTTCCTGGAAGCCTGCGCGGCCTCTCAGTCAGTCAGCAGGCCACATGGGACCGGGGCTGCTGTCTGGACTAGGAACTTCTCAGACCTCCCAGAGGCTGGATTGTCCGTCAAACCTCAGCCCATGAAAAAGCCCACCAGATGGGGGCCGCTGGTGGAAACTTAACCACTTGTCTCCCTTCTCTCCTTCCCCCCAATGCCCCTCTCCCCACCCCACCAGTCACTGTTCAGCAGGGGGAATTATATAGGGCAAAGGGTAGGCTAACATCTCCCAGGCTGTAAAACAGAAGCAACCAACTCCCGGGTTTTGCTGTGAGAACGGCTGTCAGTCATGAAAAGTCGCCTACCTGCCGAAATTACTGGCCCGGGTCTTTCCGCTGGCTACAGAAATATATTTGTTTAGCGCTGCTCGGCTGGGGTCATGCTAAAGGCACCACGGAGACGTTTTCATCAAAAGCAACGTCCCGAGTTTCAAACAGGTTTAATTAGATTGTGTAAATCCTCCACGCCAGCGAAATTTACATGTACAGATTCTGCTTGGTTGCGGGCTCTCTGCTTGTACATCCTCTCAACGCATCTTTTTTTTTTTTTTTGCCCCATACACACACTGCCTCATTCATAACCACCATGACCAAATTATGCACTTGCACGTTTCAACTAGGTGCCCTGCGCAGGAGTCAGTCTCTGCATGTAGAAAACGTGCCAACGAGCTGACTGCGAGTAGAAGATTTTGACGAAATGCTGGCAGGCGTAATTCCAAGTCTGAATATAAATGAAGTGCCAGTTCCTTTCCCCTGTCCTCTGTTCCCACAGCGTTGGAGAAATGTGATGTGTGGAAAGTTTCACTGTGTTTGTCTTATTTCTAGATGAGAGATGTCCAGTTTAACCATCTCACCCGCTTCATCGGAGCCTGCATCGACCCTCCCAACATTTGCATTATAACCGAGTACTGTCCCAGAGGCAGTCTGCAGGTAGGGTCGCCTTTGTTTAGAAAACTTTACATATCCTCATTTTCAAATCATTTTCAAATGGAATTTGCCCTCAAGAGATTCTTACTTAGCGGTTAGCACGCCGCCATCACGGCGCAGAGGTGCAGGGTTCGATTTCGGTGCGGAGTTTGCATGGTCTCCATTTTTGCTTCGTCCTTAAAAATAAATAATTCCTGAAGAAAACACATGACAAGAAAAAGAATCTGCATACATTTGATCACTCTACTTCCACAAGACGAAGGGTTCTTGCCTTGAAGTGTTTAAAAAAAAAAAAAAGAATCCCCGAAAGTTCATAGATTGAGTTAAAATACATGTTTACCTGTGCCCTCCCCAAGCCACTGTTCCAAAGTTGTTTTTTCTCATTGCCCTCTTTTCAATAAAGCCAAGTTTGAGTTGAAAATGTTTGTTCTTAGCAGTCCTAAAAAAAAAAAAAACAAGACAGTCATTTTGTACTTTCTTTCATTCATGTGTTCTTGCTTTGTCAACAATAGCAGCTGACAGTTTGATGATTGGCGCAGGGGTTTGGGACATATGGCGTATTGTCAACCAAAACCAAAAAAAAAAAACTCTGACAGGATGAGGCAGACTCAATGCAGCCATGAAAAGTTTGTGGGAATGGGTGAGCCGCTTTTACTGGCAATAACTAATGCTCCAATCTGCCCAGCACCAGAAGTAAATAAATGAAACTATTCAGTAGTTTTATTGAATGCTGACCCCCAAGAGAATTGACTTTGACGCGTGTGTCTTTTTCTTGGAGAAATGCAAGTGCAGGTTTCTCGAAGGCTTCTTATTTTTGGCCTGCCGTCTCTCTTGCAGCAGCTTATTAAAACGGACGAACTTGGGGAACCATGTGGAACTCAACCGTGGGCTTTATCACTCGCGGCGCTTGACAAGTTTTTCTCGATGGCAGCAACTGTTATGATTTGACTGGTTGACAACTGTGTAGTCTGATTCCACACACTGGCCGGGTCATTAGCATCTTGCGGGTTGGCACGTGGGGGCCTGAGCATGTGAGAGAAGGTCTGCCCTCAAGGTGTTTTCTCTCCCCAAAATACTTGAAAGTAGTCGAGTATAACAGAAGTGATGCTTTGAAAATAAATCTTTGTCTTTGTAAAAGTTTGCCGGTTTCTGATCATGATGAGCTCGTGTTTATGCCTTGCAGGACATTCTGGAGAATGAGAGCATTAACCTGGACTGGATGTTCCGCTACTCACTGATCAATGACATCGTGAAGGTACACGAGTGGGAAGGGGTGAAGCCACAAAGGCATTTTCAACTGCAAAAAAAAAAAAAAAAGATGCTTTGTGAGCCTTAGAGAAACACAGAAACTGCCTCGGTTGTTGCCATGGTTTCGCGTGAATAGTGTGTAAGAGAGAGTACAGACAATATGAACTGGCACAACCAACTCAGCATCCTGTAAATATTGCTATTTTGCAACCTGGAGAGCAAAAACATCCATTTGAACGCCACATATTTTCTTTCATCGAATCTAATCATGGATTTCCTGAAAAAAATCTTTTCTAACCTTGAGAACAGTGCTCCCCAACGGGCTCATTTGGTCCCGGGGCCGTACAGAGTCAGACCTGGGAGCAGATTGACTCCGTCGGACGTGGCGGATATGTGGGCAATTCTAACCAATCGGAGTCCTCCTTCCAACATTGATCTGCAAATTTAAATCAACAGAATCTGTCGATAAATGAAAGGAGAAGCAGTGCACAGAATGTACGAGTAACAAATTAGCCAAATTAGCCAAACACGGAGCAGCCGTGACATCCAAAGATGAAGCAAATTTGACAAGAGAAGTAGCAAACAGCATGTACTTGTCTCAACTGCGCCTCACACAAAAAAAGTTTTTTGGGACCTCTGGTCTCGAACACAGATGTTCTTTGTCACAAGATCTGACTCTTGGAAAGGTTCAATATTGAACTGGATGCATAATGAAGCGTCTCAGCTGAATCGCTCCTTACAGATAGCAGAGTCCAGTGGCGAGCAGGCACTGCTGAAGCTTTGAGGGATGTTTCCACAAACTGACATAACCGTTTCCACAAAATATTGTCCATCTCCACTGACACCCCCCACCCTCCACGCTTCCCCCTGGAGGAATTAACAGTGATTTCACAGAAATTCCCCCGAGACTGCGATGTCCTTGAAACCTGGCCTCTTTTCAATACCCTCAACATGCCTCCACTTGTCAAAACTTATTGTTTCCATGTGTCCAAAAGATACTGGATAAGTCCTTATTTTGAGTACGGGGGGGCTGCGTGAATGAATGCATGAATAAATGTACCTCTGCTCTCCAGGGCATGAACTACCTTCACAACAGCTATTTTGGCTGCCATGGAAATCTGAAGTCATCTAATTGTGTGGTGGACAGCCGATTTGTGTTGAAAATCACCGATTATGGATTGGCCAGCTTCCGCTCGTCCTGCGAAAACGATGACTCTCATGCTCTCTATGCGAGTAAGTTGCCTTTGCCCCGATCGGATGTACTTCCCGTATCCTTGCCTCCGTTTTGATAGCACCTCACTTTTTTAATTTTTTAATTTTTTAGAGAAGCTGTGGACAGCTCCTGAGCTCCTCATATACGACCACCATCCTCCTCAGGGGACACAAAAGGGTGACGTGTACAGTTTTGGCATCATCCTGCAAGAAATAGCCTTAAGGAATGGGCCTTTCTATGTGGAAGGCATGGACCTCAGCCCTAAAGGTAAACTTAACTACTGTACTGCGCACTCTTTTGTCCACGAGAGAAACCCCACGCAGGCACGGGGGGGAACATGCAAACGCCACACAGGAAGGCCGGAGCCGGAATCGAACCCTGCACTTGTGTCTTTTGATCCAAATGTTTTCAGTATCCAGCAAAAGCAAAGGAATTGCCCCTTGTTGTTCGAATACTTTTGGAGAGGACTGTCAAAGCAGCTACCAAGTATTCATATATTTGGAGAGGCAATTTTCTGAGCCTGGGGCAGAGCATTCCAGAACTGAGGGGCCCAAGACCACATAAGCTCGACCACCTTTTGGTTTTGAGGCATCAGGAATGCCAGTGGAGGCCTGTCTGCTGTCTCACACTGGAGCTCATTTTTAGAAACGGAGGTGGGGGGTTGGGAGGGGGAGGGGGCTGGATGTTTTCAAGCTGATTGGTAATATCATTTCCAAAAAGGACCGGTCGTAAGTGTAGTCGAACAACTGAGCCGATGGGATTTTCGTCATCTGGTCTATATTAAAAGTGGAGCTGCTGCTTTTTAGGCAAACAGAAGAAAACCTCCCGACTGGTTTGCGCACTTACCACAGTCCTGAAAAGTCTAACACTTAGACTTGAAGCCACTCTTGTTGGAGGAAATCATCTTTCATGGACATTTGACAGTCGTTTTCTGCGCGTACAACGCCGCGCTCTCGTTCTGTTTGCCTTCAAGTTCGGGAATGGTCGCCAGCTATTGATTATCAGGCGATGACAAGGCCTCAGTGGCAAAGGAAAACCTTGAAAGCCATTCAAGAGCAAGTGCTCAACCTTTACATCACCACAATGGCTATTTAACATCCCCTTGGGGGATTTTCGTCACCGGATGACGCTTTTGAGATGTTTATTCACGGTCACGCTCAGTGATGATTGTACAAATGCCACTAATCCACGAACAGGCAAAAGGAGCCCGAACCTTTTCCAACAGTCTGATAAAATGCTTTAAAATAACAGCAGAATCTTAAAACACTCTTGTCGTGCTTTCCAAACACGATTAAAACCAAAGAAGAGGAAGTGGCGATAACCTTTGGAGTGCCATGTTTCCCAAAATGGCCACCAGAGATCTGTTTTACGTTTGGCTCAACGCGACCTTTCCTCTCCACCGCAGAGATTGTGCAGAAGGTCAGAAACGGCCAGAAGCCATACTTTCGGCCCACGACCGATACGAGATGTCACTCGGAGGAGCTGACCATCCTGATGGAGGGTTGCTGGGCCGAGGACCCCGCGGAAAGGCCCGACTTCGGCCACATCAAGATCTACATGGCCAAACTCAATAAGTAAGACGCCGCCATCTTGCATTTGGAATGATTTTCATTCGATTCTTAAAAACAAATGTGGTCATCTCAATGTCACTTCATCTTCTGTCTGCCCGCATCATTTTGATCGGTGTATTCAAGCTGCACCCAAAAAAAGCAGTCGGTCCAAAAAGGTCGGGCACCCCCGACTCGGGCAATCTGCATAAAAGCGAAGCCGAATGTATCGATCGAGGCCCGGTGGCGTTAAAACCATCCCTAATGATGATGGGCGAGCTTCTTTTTCCTAATCAAATCACTCAACCTCTTGGCTGCCGGTTGCCTGCTCATAGGCCTCAATCAGCACTGGCTAGCTTGCACTTTATGCCGCGAGAGGTTTTGCCGGTCTGCTTTCCAACAGCAGCCTCCGTTCTCGGAGTGCTGACTCTGCGATCCAAACATTCTTTGCGGTTTATTATGCTTGACACAAGCTTGGAGACATTTCCCAATAATGTAACTGAACATAAATAGAATGGAGCTATGAATAAAATGCATCGGTACCGGGAGTCGCAAAGGAGTTGGGATCCGTTGTTTTTGGCATTCCCGAGTAGGGGCCTTTAGTGATCAACGACTACAAAGCAAACGTGTTTGCACGCCTGTCCTGTAATCTCTCAACGTAGAGACTGTGAGATCCGCCTTGGCTGCACTGCGCCTAGGGCCGAGAAATCTTTGTTAATCAGACCATCCGCAGTCAGGTTTCATGAAATCAAATTCAATCATACACAGAACCTTGTCGAACGCACTCATAATTCACGTAGGAGCCAACCTAAGTAAAATGCAATGTTTTGCTTCGCTTAATCGACGATATTATGGGCCTCCAGTTATGCACAAACTGGAAAAAAAAAAACCCGCTCCGCCAAATGTATGTATGTATGCTAATGGTGTGAATTTCATCAACAATAACTGCCCCCTCGCTGTACGAGATGCTCATTGATTGGCTCGCAATTTTTTTTCTGTGCATGTTTTGCGTACAGCCTACTCCGCTTTAACTTGGGAATTAATTAAAAGTGTTGAGCGTCCTCAGCAAGCTTTCCGTTGACACGAACATTTTGAAAATAGGATGAAGGCTGAGAAACGTCTGTATGGGGGCAGCTCTCACAACTTTTTCCTTTGTCTTCAGTCTGAAGCAATTACACAAAGGTATTTGCTCTGTTTTGCCACCAGTATGACCCCTCCTTTATCTGTCAAATGGCAGCTAATCTTAGCAATGTCGAGCTTTCCATTTGGCCTGGTCCGGAGGGAGACAGCGCCGCGTGATCGATCACCTCGGAATCACTCAAGGAAGATCTTGACAGTGGCATGCGCTGTCCTCCCACATGTGCGCGAGGCCCTTTTCATTGCGCAATGAAGCAGGATAATGCACCGTTGCTGCTTATTTTCACAAAGTCAATGCATGTCGTTGACGTGACGTGATGGATGTGCGGCGCTCGCGAGCTTGGGCCCTAAGGACACAGTAACAAGAGGGGTGTTCAGCACTAAACGGTTTGTTTAACCCGCGCGGAGTTAAAACTCCACCAAAAGCCGACCTCTCGCTGTGCAAGTCCAACTGCGTGTATACTACCTGCCTTATGCTACAACAAGTATGCTTAACTACTTTGTAAACAAGAAAGCACTCAGCTGGTCTCCACCAAACTGTACCGTTGACGCCGCCCGATGCTGATTTTGTTGTATCTGCATCAGGATCTTGAGGCACTTAATAATACACATTTATCACTGTGACTGGGCCCAATGTTTCCCCCGGAATCATCCAAAGCTCGTGTGGGGGAAAACGAGAGCGTCACTCTCATATCAAGGACTGATTCAGAAACAAAATACCCATTTTAAAACGTCATACTTTTCCAAAGTGAACCTCAAAGTTATGGGACAAAAGTAAAACCAACATTGTGAGAGCAGCGGACGCCGCCTTTATCCGGGCCTTTATTAATCAGCTTGTCTCGTTAAATCTTGGTCTGGTTAGTTGTTCGAACAAAAGTCAAACGCGGTGGCTTCAGTCGACTGACACAAACGTCGACAATCGCGTTCGCTGTTCAAACTGGGGGCGGAGTTAATGTGCCAAAACATTTTTCTGAAGTAGAAGTTGGCACGGTTTGTCAGTCGGGGCTTTTTCTTTCTTTCTTTTTCTTTTTTTATGACCATCAAGGCACATTTCTAAACACCTCCCCTTACAATTGACATTAACACAAACAAACGCAATAGCTGGACTTTCTTTGGAGAAGTAGAAAAGTCGGGTTTGATCAAGGTGGTCTCTCAACGCATTTCTTGGTCCTTGCCTAGAAACAAATTTTAAGCATAGCGTCTGTTTTATTCATGAGAACACCAATTCACGAGTTGCTGTCATGATTAGGTTGCAGCAAGCGGATGGCTTCATTTTTCTACAGGTTCCGACGAATGATGGGGAAAAAAAAAATCGAGCCTAAATGGTGTGATTGCGCACAGCCCGATGTTGGCCCTCAGTGCGTAGCATGCCTCCGATTTGTTCTTCTTTCAACTTAAACGACGCGTGGGTGTTTGTAGGATGTGTGACACACAAGAAACATGGCAGGAAGCCAGACATTGAAACTTTACACCAGCAATGTGGTGCCGATGACTCACCATTTTTCTCCTTTGGAGTAAATTCCTGGATGCGTGTTCTCCGTGCGAGCGCACTGTGCGTGTGCATGCGGGGAGTGCGAGCGTATAAATGCAGACATCTCTTGAGAAGTTGCATTATACAATGCATAGAGTACATAATTTCAGACATGTGGGAGCTGCTCTAATTGTGATGAAAAGGACACGTGGAATGGCTTTGTGTTTGTGTATGAGACGCACATTTAAGAAAATGAGAATGCTACTTCTATAGTTATCCCAAATGAACTGTGATAAGAGCATCCATAGTGCTGTATTCTCATGTGCATAAAAATGTACGCCATTATGGAAAAGATGACAGATCATGAACATGGCTCACCTCCATCTCACTTCTCGTTAGAGTTGCACATTGCAGATAATGTGCACAACATTGGGATGCTTGGATGCTTGATATTGGAAAGGTTCCAGTCCGTAGCGTCTTTCATCTTTTTCAACTGGCTAAAGTCGAGCCTCTCCCTTCTCAAGAGCACTTTGAAAAAGTCATTCATGCTTTGTCACATCTCGGTTGGATGACCGTCATGCGCTTGACTTTGGAGTCCGCCAATCCTCCATGAGGCTTCTCCAGTTGGGCCAGAATGCTGCTGCTCTTGACTGGTAATTGGCAGAGGGAGCACATCACTCCCTTCGCTGGCTCATTTTGGAGTTATTTTTAAGATCCTATGATTTGTTTTCAAATCTTGAAATGGCCTGACCCCACCTTACCTCTCTGAGCTCCTCCTCACCTTCCCGGTGCCTCAGGTCTGTGGACCAGACACGATTAGAGGTACCGAGAACTAAGCGGCGGCCTTTTCCATAACTACAAATACGGTTGAGTTGTTTGCGACGCCAAAATGTCAGCAGTCGTCTAATTCTGCTCTATGGGGGTGTTTTCCACAGGGAAGGCAGCACCAGTATCCTTAACAACCTGCTGTCCAGAATGGAACAGTACGCTAACAATCTGGAGAATCTGGTGGAGGAGCGAACGCAAGCTTACCTGGAGGAGAAAAGGAAAGCGGAAAATCTTCTCTATCAAATTTTACCACAGTAAGAAGAAAGAAAAAAAAACACTCACAAACACACGCGTCATTTCCCACCAAGGCTAGATTTAAACTGTGCGGCAAATTCCCCTTTTCGTGCCGAGAAATTGTTTTTACTGTCAGTTTATATTGACATTAAAGTGAGCCATACACAGTATCTCGGTGTTGAACCGCTTATCTGCAACAAGCGGCACGTCCGCATGGCCAAAATTCATTTTTCAGGCTCAACGCCACATTGAAGCTTTTCTCCGTGATGCAATCTCAGTGTAGATGAGAGGGAACAGAAAGGCCTGACAGGCGACCTAACAATCAAGTTGAAGTCAAGAGCAGATAGTGAGTGGACTGAGGAGCCTGGGAAATGCATCACTAGGAAATCCCACCTTTCCCCAGCGTTCTATCCATTTTCCAGCTGAAAAATACTCGCTCGTAGAAAGACACCCAGTCGGCAATAGGAGCGCTTGAGAGAAAGGACAGTTCTTACTTTCCCCGCCATTTGTTTCACGTTAGTGTCCTCACAGACTCCGCCAGCGTTTTATTCGTCCTTGTCTGATAGTATATTTTACATGTTGAACCCGTGCCTCTCTGCGCCCGCAGTTCTGTAGCAGAGCAGCTAAAGCGAGGCGAGACGGTCCAGGCGGAAGCCTTCGACAGCGTCACCATTTACTTCAGCGACATCGTGGGCTTCACGTCCATGTCTGCGGAGAGTACGCCGCTTCAGGTACTGTGACGTCCTTAAACATCGAACAAACGTATTCACAGCGAAAGGCTCCGAATCCTTTTTAGTCATGTGTAAACACTTTCCATGGACCAATTTCAATTTCCTATCTCCAAGTAAGACTTACTCTTCCCTCGAGTGAGTGTTTCGACATGCTTACTGCAACTCAGAACAGTCTGACTGTCAAGAGTACAGTGACGCAGAGTTGAGTCATATTAAACCACAAGCGCTACCTCCGATTCTTAAAAGAAACACTGTTATGATGTCCGACCAGAACCGGAGGGTCACACAGCCATGTTTGGACAACCTTATGCCCTCATCCTGAAGGGAATTGCCTGAGTTACTGTGGTGTGGTTCGAGATACACAGCGCATTATGAGGCTACTGTATATGGAAAGCTGCTGTCGGTACTTGAAATTGTTGTTGTCCCAAAGCTCTCAGGGAGTACGTATTCCTGGCAGGGCTTAAGCAGCTAAACTTCTCTAATGGCAAAAAACTAAACAAAAAAAGGAGGTTGGGTTTCAACTCCATCTAGAATGTCTTCTGGATTCAGAATCCCAGCCCAGATGTTTCTTTTTGGAGTCTGCTGCTAATGTTTTTACTGTCCTCATATGTGTTTTTTTTTCATTCGGGTACTTCGCCCCAGAGTTGAGAAACATGAAAGTGAACAAGCTGCTCTGTTCCTCTCCAGGTGGTCACGTTGCTCAATGACCTGTACACCTGTTTTGACGCCATCATTGACAACTTTGATGTTTACAAAGTAAGTCCAAGTCTCAGTGCTAAGCTCTAATCATGACTCGATACTGAGTATCTGAGATGAATGACGTGTCTGATTTATACCCGAGGTGGAGACCATTGGTGACGCCTACATGGTGGTGTCAGGTCTGCCTGTGCGCAACGGGAAACTCCACGCCCGAGAGATTGCCGGGATGTCACTGGCATTGCTAGAGCAAGTGAAAACGTTCAAGATCCGACACAGACCCAACGACCAGCTGAGACTCAGGATAGGTATCCACACAGGTGAGACTAAATGTTCGAGTGGCCATACGTATGGATGAACACTTTGCCTAAGAGAATGCAATCCTTGACCTCTTGCAGTTCTCCAACGCTCTTGAATAAACCACTTTTTGTCTGAGTGGTGGGTAACTGACAATATGGTACTTAAGCAGTTTTTTTTCTTTGCGTGCGTTGTCCCAAGCTTTAAACTTAATGTTCCAAAATGATCAAGCACAAAGCTCTCTTTTATAAAAAATAAATGAGGTTGTCTCCAGCACCTGTTTACAGCTATTGCCACCGCGCATTCAGTCAGATGGAGTGCACAAGCAATTTAGCATGTGCTACCTGATCACAATCTTAGTAGATCACGTGTAAATCAGTACAGCAGGGTATAAGTGTGTCTGTTCGTGCCTGCCGTGCTCTGGTGTATATGCTAGCGATTTAATTATAATAACACGTATCTGCATCATTTTAGCCTGATGTAATTTACAAATGACGCATATATACCTGTATCTATCTAGCTAGCTAGCTACCTACATAGATAGCGCTAGCTAGGTAGTTAGCTAGCTAGCGCTATTTATGTACATAATCGATCTAGCAATGAGCTACATTATGTAATAGTACTTTTTTTTGTAGGTCCAGTCTGTGCTGGAGTGGTTGGTTTGAAAATGCCCAGATACTGTTTGTTTGGGGATACTGTCAACACGGCGTCCCGAATGGAGTCGAATGGAGAGGGTGAGCGTCAGAATCCCTTTGTTATTGTTTGTTTTTCTCAGAACCACTCAAGTGTCTTTACAGTCTGACTCTCCAACATGTGATACAAATTTCCTATCAGTGACCATTTCAGCCTACAACTTTTTCTTTCTACTTTATGTCCCTTTGTTGTGCAATAATGTTTGTGAAGTGATTTAAATGAACTTGTTTTTGTAACTAATTGAAGAGGTTATCTTCGGTCAAGTGTTTCCATTCTGCATGTTTCTTGTCATCAGTAATTTTTTTTTTTTTTTAAAGACAAAAATGAAACGGTTCACTTGAATGTTAATGACTTTCTTTTCCTTCCAATTCTCAGAACGAGTAAATTTATTCTTTTACTAAATGAATAAGTCGAGGAAAATGAATGTCAAAACCGTGACACTTTTTAAAACCAAATGACTGCTCAATGAAAAATGAATACACATTACCGGTGCATCCAGTTGAATTAAGCTTCTGACAACAGTGACACGGATGGCTACGCGTTCGCTGAATTAAACTGGATATTGTAAGATACTGTTTTCATTGTTTATGTCGCAGGTAAGCTGGAGGCTCTGTAACGCGTTTCTACAATGTGGAATTTTTCGAATCAAACAAGATTTACAAACCCCGTGTGGTTTGTAAATCTTGTTTGATTCAATTAAAATGTCCCTTCTCATACCCTTTGTCATGTAAGCCATCCAAGCCTTTTTTTAGTGATGGTTCTATTTTTAACGTGCAATGACAGGAACTCATGTTCTGAACGTGTGGTGGGATATCACTGGAGCAAACCATTGGGCGTATTGATTAACTGCTAAGTCGCTTCCTGTGTTCTGCTTCTGCTGGTAAATAATTGATAGCACTTAAAGTGGAGGGGCCCTTAGCCAGCGCTAAATTGCAGCCTGAAGCCGCCGTCAAGATCCGCGTCTCAAATATCCACCATGTGCGGCAGACGCTCAGAATAATACAGACTTGGTAGCATTTCAGATCAGACAAGACTGAGCGTGACCTCTCCATTTTTTTTGAAAGGTTCGACTCAAATCCTGGACACAAATGGCTAAGTGGCAATTTGATCATGGAGACATGTTGTAAATGGAGTTCTCTGGGGAAAAAGTAAAAAATAATGTGTCTCTTACAGCTCTAAAGATCCACGTCTCGTCAGCTACCAAAGAAGTATTGGACGAGTTCGGCTACTTTGATCTACAGTTACGAGGAGATATTGAAATGAAAGTAAGCAGTTTAGAGCGAAGTGATCACATTTCAGCAAGCAAATTGTGGATATAATGTGACCCCCCCAGCACCCTTCGCTCCTCGATGAACTTATTGATTTGTGTGTTTCAGGGCAAAGGTAAAATGAGAACCTACTGGCTTCTCGGAGAGAAGTCTGATGTGTATGTTATCTGAGAGGCGGAGACGACATCAGAATATCCGGTGGCCGAGCCACTGCTTTATTTGTTCTAGAATAAGTCTTTTGTGTGAGATTTCCATGCAGAGGAACATCAACCATCAACCCAAAAACGGAGGAAATTCCAGGTATTTTTATGACCTGAATGCTGCAACTACAAAACAAAAACATGAAGGTTGATTTTTTGGGGGGTTTTTGTATGAAGACATTTTCTGTCCTCGGAGTGAGTACTTTTCACAGAAAATATCTTATTTTTTGTGCTTTCTATATTCCAATTTGTATAATGTGTTTTGAAGTCAATGATGTATGAATATTTCCTTGGATCACCTTTTTGAAGACAGTGTTTATCTACACTGCTGGCAGGCTTTCATAGTGCTATACAGGACAACGCAAGATATGTATATATGTATAGCCAAGATACTGTAAAATATTTTGTTCAATAAACTCATTAAAACGTTCTTCTTTCGGTCTTGATTTTAGGAAGAGGGTCTTATGATCCAGTACCCTGATCATTTAAGCTTCGCCTTGTCAATTTATATTTCACATTACAACACGGGAACATTGTTTTGTGATGATTTGAAATTCAATTCATGTTCCTTTTGGAAAAAAAAATGTTCATCGGTTAGCTTCAGCCCAATTCAGTATAGAGTATTTTTAGCTGTGGACAGCTGTGAGAGAGTGAGGCGAAAAAGCGTGTTGTCGTGACATCACCGCTCATTAGATGCTCGTTATCAGCTGTGGCACTTGGACTCCGTGTGTGTGTGTGTGTGTGTGTCTGCTGGAGACCATCTTCCCCTACTGCGTGACTGTAATTACCGCCCACTTCCTCCTGGTAAGCGGTGCCTGTTAGAGGCGGAGCATGAGAGAGCATCAGTGACTTTCTCTGCTGAGCCATGCTCGTTTGCTTCGAAAACTTCACGCGAGAGGCCTGGCTATCTGTCATCTTGCTCTTTGCAATCTTTTCCCTGGACAGAACACCTGATCATCAACCTGTCCACGGGGCATTTTGGTTCACGTATGACAATCAAACCTGTCCCATAATTATTGTGTTTATTCATGTTTTTGTGTTTGCGTGTGTGGATGTGTTTTTATGTTACTTTAAGAAAATATATATATATATACACACACGCACACCAGGCTTTACATGACATCTAAAATGACACATATGAATCCTCTCCAAGACTTTCTGGTGTCATGTCATGTTCCGACAGAAAATCTGCATACATATAAGCTAAAATTGCTTGTCGCCATAGCTACCGCCCACTAATCCTTCCTGAATGCTCAGAAAGGATCAACATCTCCCGGCATTGTCCTGTGATTGACAGAACACGCGTTATGAGATTCGCGAGTAAAGCCCCCCCCGACCCGTTTTGATTTCCCCGTGACATTGCTGCGTTTCACAATCTGCTAAGCCGGCGCAAGGAGGATTACGTGATATTTTCTTCAGTCCACTGTCAGACAAAGGGGGTACAAACTACAACAACCCCCTTGAAGCCAATTACTGAACATGTTTACACAAATGACACTCGTGGGGGGAGAATAAATTGATGTCAATGTGACTGACTACATGTAGTTTACAGAAATCAGTAATGATAGCGCGTCAGTAGAGATGTCATCAGCAGAAGCATACAAGGGCAAGCCCACTTTATTTAAAACAAAAAAAAACATTGATTTTGTCAATTATTAAATGAAGGGGTCAATGTCTTCCCGCTGCTCACCGATGGGGGTGGAAAACTGGGCCGACTTCCTAAAGGGGGTGTTCGGGCACTCTACCGCACTCACCCCCTGCAACACAAAGCAACAGTAAATGTTGAAATGCTGAAACGCATCCTCAACCTGATGGGCTGTGGCTTGTGTCCAGAATTGAATGTGGCTACAGAATTTGCAAGAAGGGAATAATTGGGAAGGAAAATCTTCGACCAGTCTCGAATCATCCGCGTTTCGACCTTGGTTGCACAAACGCATCTCATTCATAGAGCTACTGCGGTTATTACTTCTCATAAATTGGATGGTACCGTTTGTGCTCAGTGTCAGGGAAAGGAAGCACAACAACCTTTCACAGAAAACAAATGTGCAAAAAAAAATAATAATAATCCAAACAAAAAAAGGTGTTTTTAATGAAACAACACGGAATTAAAAGTATATTCCCCGAGCAATTGTGACCCACCTGTATCCTTTGGTAATTTTCACTCCAATAGCTGATGGCCTGCTCAGTTGTATAATCATGAAACTGGAAATAGAAGCAACAAAATGAAAACAAACTAAACAAAACAATCATTTGTATTTTTCAATAATCCAAAATACAATTGAGATCTAATCTTGGTGATCTGTCTTCAGAAATGTATTTACGGGCGTGGCCTTAGCCACTTGGGCTATGCAAATTGAGTAGGAATCCATCTTTTTGATACAACGCGTCTTGAGAGGCCGAAGTGTGGAACCGGCGTGATTGCCATGACACAAAGTACGCAAGACCCAAATAGTGTGCGCTCCCATACTCGGTTGATTTTAGTCGTTTGGGGTACAAATCCCTCGACTCGAAAATCCCTCTGAGTTGTGGTGGCGAAGTCAGTTTGGGGAAGCGGCGGGTTCCGTTCTGCATGAATCTTGTCCCTGCAAAAAACATCATCAAACAATTATTCCACGATTACATAAATACTTGGATCCACAATGTGTTCTTTTGGGATTGATGACGTTTCCGTTTTTGACGAGATGCAATTATTTTTTTTTTGCCCTTGTCTCCATTGCACATTGTCGGCCTAATGCAGGTTCCGGTAAGGCGATCGAAGGAATGACAATAATAACATTGTCTTTATTGTCATTCTAACAGGTACAATGGAATCGAAGGTGTAATATTCATGCCTACCGTATTATCTGTGCAATTCTTCTTTCCAAAAGCTCAGACCTGATGCCTGAAGATAGGAAGCAGATGAAGAAATAAAGTGAACACTTTCTCCATGTGACTGTTGAATTGGGACAGCCCCTTAAGAGTGTTTGGCCTGCCCAAAAAAAAAAAGAAAAACTACACATACCCTGCAGCCTCACCCCTGAACCCCTTGGAGGGGCAAATGCTGATTTGAGGGTGGTGATACTCTGCATCTTCGCTCCTGTGTTCATGGTGATGATTCCCTTGTGTCCGTGTCTCAGGATGTGCTCCCTCGTTTGCTTGGAGTTGGATGAAATATGACATTTAGGCGTTAAGGCATGAAAAGTCGACATTGCTCAAGTGCCCCTGAATGTCACTCAAGGGGACAAATCTCCTGAGGGATGAGAGTCTGTTGAGTTGAACTCAATAGAATAAAACTCACCTCTTGGGGGCCGTCCTTTGGTTGACTGACAGCAACTACTCCGTCCGCCATTTCAGCCAATTTTGGACAAAAAATCGTATTTAGCAAGACTTAGATGTGACTCAGGTGTGAGTGACCTGCTTTTCGCGGAGGAAAGGCACCGTATGTCCAATTGGCGTCCGGACGACGGAAGTGTCTCCACGGTAACGGCAAACACACACGTGACTTGAAACCTTTGAGGAAACGAGGCACGTTATGGGCGAACGTGACGTCATTTTATTTGTCAGGCCATCCATTTTTTCCCCCCCGAAACCGTGAAGGCTGCGTTTACACCGAACACGTAAAACAACCCGCAAGCGCATTCTCACAAATTGCTCCTGGCGCTGAAAACTCAAGTGTACATTTTCGGTTGTTATGAGCTCATTTTGCATTTTTGTCGTAGTCAGTCCACAACGTTTGCAAATGGATGAGAACGCCTGGCACCCAAGTCGAGCCAACCACCTCGTAAAGAACAACGTCAAACGTTTACGATTTTTCCTCTTGGAATGAGCACTAAAATGAGATTTTACCATTAAATCTAATACTTTAAATTATGTTGCACTTTTTTTGTTTGTTTGTGTAACATATTTGTAATTTAACCTGCTCAATTTTCCAGCCAAACATTATGTTTACAAAAAGAAAAAAAAAACAATTGAATTCACACTTTGACGTGGTCCTGGCGTGTCACTCAGTCCTGTGACTTTTCTCCCTCGATGAAAAATTCGGAATATTCCACAAGTCACGCAATCCACTGGAGGATGCATCATTCTCATCTTCTGCAAGCCTTGGGAAGGCCGAAAGTAAGTTACTCATTTCTTTTTTATCTATGTTTAATGATATTTCAACAATGTGGGTGGGGCTCAAATGTTCAAAAATACTTTGGGGATATTTTATTTTGATTATTTTTAGAACACTATTTTTGTTGTTGTTGTATCACTAAGAAACCATTTGTTTATTCCCCCCTTTTGTGGCAAATGAAAATGGGTATGTAATTGTGAAATACATTTTTCCTTGTGTAGATAAATGCATTTTAGAGCCAGTACCTTTTACTTTTACTGTGGTGTACAACAAGCCCACAAATTGGCAGCCAATGTTTGCTACGTGTATGTATCACTTACTCTGTATCTTCACTTTCCAGTGTTGACAGTATTTCCCTGAAAATAGATAACTGGTGCAAACAATGACAGCTTTAAGCATACAATGTGCAGCTATACGCCGCCGCAAAATAAAACCACAAAATTAAACATTGTCATTGCCATGACAGCCACAATTAAAAATGAGTTGAAGAAAAAAAAAGGTTTCCTCTCTGTGGAGGATGAGGGTCGAATCATCTTCCTCACATTCCTTCATGTGTCTGCAGAGGAAGGCTGCAAGACTTGAGCTAACAAACAGCTTTGTCCCCCCGGGGTGCAATTAAGGGAAATAAAAAAAAAATCGCGCTCCTGTCATTTGACCACCTGTTAGACATTTAATTAAATCCAATCGCTGATCCATCAAGTCTTCTGTGTAACAGCGGGGTTACATTCAGGCACGTGTTCTCCAGTAGGACCCGCTGTTTCCCTTTTCCGAAGGGCACATGTCTTAAGATACCGCCATAAATGGGCTCTTTTATTTTCTGGTTGCTTCAAGCAACAATACAAATCCAATACCTGAGATAAATGAATGAAACGGGCAGCTCCACAATGTCTTGATTGTCTTGCTGAGCAGTGCGTATGCTTAAATCACACCAAAGAATGAACAGTATAGATCTTCTAACTCCGCCATAGCAGGCAGCCGCCTCTCGAAATGAACTAGAAACCAAATTTACACCTGTGTTGACTCTCTGGCCATGTTGCATGACTTCTGTGAAAAATTCGTTTTTTTTCCATCATCGAATGAATTTAAAGCTTCTGCCATCCATCCATCCACACGTGGGCGCCTCAGTAAATTTCGCCAGTCTGTCATTCGTCAGCGGTAAATCCGAAGGTTATTTTAACATTAGTATACAGCGGGAGCACGCTGGTGGCTGCCTGCCGCTGTTAACACCAACAAGTTTTACTTGAAAGTTTCTCCTACCTTAACCAGAAGAGCCCGCATAGCGTTGTAGCCAAAGGTACGATTCTGCGGGATTAATGTGTGTAAATGTGTGAGTGTGTGTGTGTGTGTGTGTGTGTGTGTGTGTGTGTGTGTGTGTGTGTGTGTGTGTGTGTGTGTGTGTGTGATAAAAGAATGTGAACATGTATTTCTGACCCCAATATTCAGTCCCACGCCATTTCTCATCACATCCCCTTTGTCTTTATTGAAAGTGATGCAGCCCCTGTTAAATCTAACACCCTGGTCTTGTTGCAGTGCATTTGAGACCAAATGAAAACCACAGAGCTTGTTGCTGAGCCTCTGCAGCAAAGTTTTGACTGTCAGGCGGCCAGTATGTCTGGAACTGGCTGCCAGCTCAGCATGAAGGCCCAAGTCGGTCCTCTCCAAACTCTCTGACTGTGCTTCACTGCAGGGCGAATGGCTCTTATGAATACAGTAGGTTTTCCAGGTGTTCCGAGCGAGCGGGCATTTTGTCAGCTGCGTGTGTGGGAGGACGGATACTATGTATTCCAGTCTAGAGCCGTGTAACAAAGAATTTCAAGGTACACGTGTCATGCTTTGAGTCTATGCAGTACAAATTAGTTTGCTTGCGTTGTGGGCACAATTCTACACCGGCATAAGCGAACAATATCAACTCAGTACACCACCACCGGCATTGTGTACAAATGCACAAACAACGACCGCTAACCTAGCGTTCGCCTTGTGAAATAGTTCCTTTTTCAAAAGCAACGTTTTCACCCAGCTCCGAACCTCTCTTTAAAAAGGGATATTTTTAGATAGTGCGGGGGTACCTAATAAAATGTCAGACGAATGTGTATTCATACGGTTCTCTTACTGCCGTCATTTCTCGTTCGGATTTTTGTGAGGAGACATTTTCGCAAAAGTTGTTGAAACAAAAAGAGACACTTGCTAACCTTTGACGTCCAGGTCCGCCCAGATGTCAGTATGCTTAATCTGGCCTGTGTGGGCAAGGTTGCATGCGATCGGCTCGATAACCGGTCTCCATGGCAACATGAACATCGGCAAAGAATGAGAACCAGTCCCTTACTGTTAGACAGTGGAGAGGAGGAGTGATTCAGACACTTCCCGTGGTGGATTATTTTCGACCTCCCATTACATTCTATTGGGTCCACAAAATAGCAGACATTTGCTTGTATTGAAGCGTTAGCACCGTAGAAAGCATATCGTTAATGCTCTTGCGGCATTAGGGAACAAAGTGCTGGGGAAAAACCTCTGTTTGTTTTGTATGATCCTTACGTGTAGATTTCGCTTCACTTTGAGCGCGAGCGACACTTTGACTCTTTCTTTCTTTCTTTTTGTTGCGTCTCCCTTTGCAGGAAACACCACGGTTATTTCTGGTTTCCTTGATGAAATCTGTCACGCCATAGCAACAGATCCGTGGTCATCTATCCTCTCTTCGCTTTCATCTTTTTCCCGACCTCGCACCAGCTCCCATTAGCGTCATGAGCCTCGGATAATTGCCGAGAGCAGTGGTTTGGCTGTCATCTTGGCACTCTTAGGAGGTCTGCTGTTTCCCGTCATTAGTTGGTTCAACATTGCAGGTTGCGATTCAGGTGTAGCAAACACCGATGTGTCGTGCCCCCTCCTCCTTCCCCTTTTTCTCTTTCAGTTTGTTGGAGTTGTCTCTCACTAGAATAGCCTCGAGTTGTTCAGGCTGCAGAGCAGCACCAACTCAAATGGAAAGAACTAGCTTCGTTTATGATTTCTTTGTACAGAGATATGATTTTTGGGGATTAACAGGCCATTTGGTGTGTTTGACGTTTGGGCAGCACCTTGTACGGTGGTCGGTGGCCCGCCTCACAGTAAAAGGTTTTGGGTTCCCATTGCTGACCTTGTTTTCGGGGGTTTGGCAAGATTTCCTGGGAGCCTACTACTTGCAATAAGTCGAGATGTGCGCATACATTTTGGGGCTGATTGTCTGCCATTGTTTGACATTATTAGCAACACATGCGCAATGATTTGACAAATTGTGTCCGATTCCTTCGCTGTTCCCCACCAAGACATGGCAAGAGGGATTCCTCCAAAATAATTTGACAGCATTGCATATGCAAGCTAAGATCATCACCATCGGGGCTGACGGAATGGAAGAGATCCACGCTGGCACATTCTCGTTTTGGATGATCTTCAAACTTCACTTTGTCTCTGCCACGTTGACGAGAAGCTGCCTTCAGGACAAACAAACACTTCAGCCACCGTTTGTCAGCATGTCCCGCTAATCCTCTTTGGTCACTGCCTTAAAAATAATAGCGAACAATGAGTAGAAGTAGTTTAGCCTTCATCACAGATTATAAAGCCACAATGCGCCGACGGGTGGTTAATCCAGCGCCATTATTTCAAAGGTCAGCCATTTTGGAGGAAAGTCATCTTGCTTTCTGTTGCTCAAAGAAGTCCCGCTGTTTCGTTATCAAGGGTCCAAAGTCATCCGCTGCATGACTCTAATGAACTTGTGTGAAGACAACACACTCGAACCGGGCAATAGTTGTGCCCATCCCTCTTCTAATACTTTCAACTAATTTTCGGAGCGCAACGGGAGAACCTAAGAACCTACGATGACGTTCACGACAAAAGCCAACGTGGACAATGGCGTGGCTCCCGAGTGGTATAAAAGAAGGTTCCCAGGACATTTAGGTCGCGACTAGAACTTGAGACATCTGCGGAGCGATTCGTCCCCGAAGCCAAGCAGTCTCCCAAAAAGATCTTCACAATGAGAAAGTCCCTCGTGTGCGTCCTCTTGGCCGCAGCGCTCTTGCTGCACTCTTGTTGCGCGTCGTCCGCAAACCTGGCTCGAGACGGCCCCTTGGAGCAGGATGCCTTCACCTCCCTGCTGAGCGAGGAGGTGACGGAGAACGGCCGCGGCGAGGCGGCCGCCGTCGCCGACGGCAAAACCAGAGGGCAGAGGGTCATCGTTGTTGCCGATCCCGGTCTTTGGCGTGACCTGCGAGTGCTGCACAACGGACTGGCCCTCTACAAGCGACGAGCTGATGACAACAGCCAGGCCGTCGAACGTACAAACGGCGGCCAGGACCTGAGCATCCCCATCCTGAGGCGGGACTCCGTGAGATGCATGGTGGGACGAGTCTACCGGCCATGCTGGGAAGTCTAGGACAGTTTGGACAGGCCCCCAGTTGAATTGTAATATATGCCAACATGATGTGTCTCCGTTGACTTCACGGCGCATTTGAGATTAAAGCCAATTAATTGTACTCTGACGTGTGCTTTGTCTTACTGTGTGTTGTGTGACTTTTGCTAAATCTGACAGGCAAACTGGAAGTAATTGAGATAGTTTCCCTGGTCATCTGTTAAGGGCTATTATCAGAATAGTGGTTCACACAGCTGAAGTTTTTCCTGCTGGGGTTGGGTCGATTTCCTATCAATGACGGCTAAGCCTTCAGCCCCATGACCTGACGAGGGCGAGCAGTGTAGGACTGAGCTGTGTCTGAGTCTTATCGGGCTTGGTTACCAGCTCATCTATCCGTTTACCGTTCTGCTTGTCCTCATTAGGGTAGAAGGTGAGGTGTGGCCTATCCCAGCAGAATTTAAGCTGGCGTACACCTTGAACTGTTCACCAGTCCAGTCGCAAGGTGAGCGGTCTTCCATAGGAAAATGCATCTTTTTGGTTTGGGGGATGCAATTAAGCTGAGGACATGAACACATTTACGTCTTATGAAGTGTGCATTATGTATTACGGGTCATTGAAGTGAGTCATTGACCACAGTGTGGTCAAGCAAATACAGTAATTGATCTTATTTGGCTCATGATGTTGTAAGTGGAAATATTGTCCCCCAACCAAAAAGATCACAGGATATTTTGGGAGCATTGCTCCAGGATGGAATTTATAGTCATCAGCCTGACTGCCGCTATGCCATCCATCTTTGGCCAAGAGGATGCCGAGGGAACGCGTTCAGCGTTATTTTGCGAGACACAAAAGCCATCAGTAAATTAGTGCTCGAAAGATGCCACAACAATGCCAGTCACTAACTTATGTCCAAACTGAAATGCTTTCTTTAACTCCGGGGATGCAGACAGATGCAGCTGTAGCAGTATTTAGAATGGATTCCTGAGAGCTTGAGCAGAAGATGACTTTCCCACCCGCCCCCGCGCACACGCCCACGAGCATGAGCGAAAGGGTGGGTGGTTCTATGTTGGGGGTTGGTGAGGTGGACTTGCAGCTGCCGCCTCGTATGATAGCATCACGTTCAGAGATGCGTGTGTTTTGCAAATAAATTCAGGAGGAAATATCAGGTATGCAACTTGCTATCATGAAGCCGGGTATCAAACCACCTTACCTTGCGAGCTTTATATTTTTTTCCTGACTTTTCCCACTCGGATTTGAAGATACATACGGACTTTTACGATGAATGAAATCTGGCACATTTTAATAGACTACTTTGAGCATGACAGAGAGAACATCCGCACCCAATATTCGATATGACCAACCCAGCATACACCACACATGATGGTTTTGCAATGGACACCCTTCAAGTCTCCTCCCCCAAATAGAGTGACCTCTGACAGATGCAGCATGATGTCACGGGAAAACGAGACTGCAGTTAAAAATGAAAAGAAAAAGGAGTCGTAGAACAAGAAATAGAAGCAGCTCGGCCTAACTATGAGCCGGACACATTTCCTTTTTTTTTGTTTTGTTAAGAGGACAACCAATTATATTAAAAAACAACTTTTTAAAGGCTAGCAAATAATGAATTACAATGTTAAACATTGATAGCTTTACTGGCAGAATCAAATGGGAGAATGGACAATTTTCACGATGACCAATTTATTTGAAAGTGAACTTCCCCTCCCCATCTGTCTCAGGCAATAAAGCGTATCTGTAATTGTTATTGCATTTTGTGCAGTGACAATGACTGGCACTCACTGGATGAAATCTGATTCCCAAACCTAATTACAGCCATCTTTTTTTTTTTGTGTGTGTGTCCTCTCACAAGATAAACGTAATCGCGCTCGGTCAAACGGTTCCGTGGCATCTGGCGCCAAAGGGGTCTCCGATGTCCATTACTAATTGAATCCCACCCAGTCGGTGCAAATGATCAGTGTAGAGCTCGAGCTCAACATGTTGAATCTGATGAGTCGGCACTCCCTGTAGACTTTAAAAAAAAAAAAGAGGGTAAAAATCACAGAATGAATGGTTGATGGAGCAAGACATGTTGAAATGTCTTTCACTTTGAAATGCCCTTAAAACATTTGATAGTACTTTTCTCCTTCTCTTTTGCACACTGTTCACTGGGGAAAGTCAAACTACAAGCATGTACTGTCTGTATGTGTGTAGGTGTACAATGATGGATGGATTTTTTTTGTACACCCCAAACGTGAGATTAATTATAAGCTTTTTATTCAGGCTATTAGTGCCACTGACCACTGTTTTATTATTTTTGTATGCAAATAACTCTCACCACGAACTATGCTTCTGCATGACCGGCCATATGCTATATTCCGATTTTGTAAAAAATTCATTGTCATTCAGGATTTCTGAAAATTTAGCACTCAATTTTAGCACAGTTATTGATTGTATTGGTCCATAAAGAGCAGTTTCCTCTTGGGCTATTGTACTCGTGCACTTAGGGTGAATGTCACAGCAAGCTTTGCAGCTCAGGTTATAAAGTGCACCCGAGTGCCTTAATTATTCACAAAGGCTCCCCACCAGCTCCGGCCCTCCATTAGAGGCCGAAGGGGAGAAGTGAGAATGGGGGTGGTCGGCGAGGTGCATGAAGATGATGTCACTTTTCCCCCGTTGAATCAAGCAAGGGCACCTGGGACTGAATGACGGCCCCATGGTCATGAATCACCGCGTTCCCATGAAAGTCACAGCCGATAATAACGGGGAGGCAGAATGGAAATTTCCAGAAACAAAATAAAACTATGACAGATATCAATTTACAGTATCGTGGCATGGTCCCATGCTGCCAGCAACTCGTCACGAGAAAAACGATGAGAGATTCTCGGGCCCGAAAAGACACAACATTGTCCACACACGGAAGTCAATATGGCCGTCGGTTAGTTGAACGACCGAAACTACACGGTCCATACATCTGATGTTGATGTTGAGAAAAGGCTCCGACAACGCATGGCTGGATCTTGAAAGCCGCTTAGATTCAAAGTCACACAACTGTTTGTTTTAAGACCTTACGAGACATTGTGTTCACAAATTTAAATGCCGGACCACCTTGAGAATTTTACCCAGAGAATTAATATTCTTGAGTTATCAACCGAGGTTTAATATCTGTTGCGTGAATAGCAGCCCACTGCAGCTAGGCGGTTCAGGAAACACAAACATTTCATAAGAAGAATTTAATCAGATCTGCAGAGTAATCAAACAAAAATATATTAAGATGCGTGCATTTAATAAAACGGCTCATCGAGAAAGGAGGAGCAGGCACGGCAGCAGATGCGAAGGGTTACTCCAGCACAACTCATGAGTGAGGTTGATGTAACGCCAAGACTTCAACATATGGAGAGGCGTCAGCTCCCCCTCCCCTGATTGAATGGAACTGGCGCACGCGCGATAGCTCGCGTGCGTCATGGCAACCGTGACTGAAAGCTTTTGCTATTTTATCCTTCGGCGCATTATAAATGATAGTCACGGTTAAATATTGTTGCCAAACACAAGATACTGCATTTGTATGGCTTGACAGAGAGACTGCGTCTCACGCGCTTCAAACCCGGCATTGAATTGTTAGCGAGTAGCTAATACTCGTCAGCCACAAAATGTGCCCGCACGCTCGCCGTGGAAGGCTGAGGAATGTCTGTCCAAATACATCGAAGCCGTTCACTCCTCAAAGCCCTCCAAGGTTGGGAGGTGGTGCCAAGTGTTCGCTTTGCATGAGACGCAGGTGCGCAAGCTGTTCAGACATTTTTGCTCACGCGAGTGGCCATGTCGCAACCACGACGCGGGCAGGCAATCTTCGGTAGGTTACGGCGTGGCTAAAATCCGCATTATACGCATGAAACAGTGGAACAATTTGGATTTTGATGCCACGGGACTTTAAAAACACCGTAAAAAATTTTAAATTAAAAAATTGGCAACGAGTTTTTGCAAACCCTAATTGGACAAGTCATGACAACAAACCACTCCCAACATTTTTAAAGCTAACCGGTTAAATTCGTAACAACAGACGGTTTTTTCAGGCATTTCGCTTTCTCCAAAACATGAATTATATTCAAGCGTTGGGGAACTCGGCAGCAAAACAAAACGCAATTTTTGCTTATTGCGAAATCCCCTTGGAGGCCCATTTAACAGTCTCCCTCCTTTGAGACAGTTGAACAAATGTTCCCTTAACCTTGATAACAACGCTTACTTTCTGTTCGCGCAAACCCAAACATGAAAAGGCTTAAGAGGTCTGGAGAAAAGTCGACTTCCAGCACTCTGCCGTAATCACTGACAATGGGTTCTTTGTTTCCCTCAAGACACAAAAAAGTCAAGTCTCCCCAAAGTTTCGGAGCCACGTGGAATTCGCTTGATAATCTATACGCTGTAGAAATAAAGGACGCCGTGTTTATCTGCGCTACCCTCGACTCCATTCCACGAGACCTCATTCCGTGCATTTTGCCTCCTGCCAACCGATCAGCACCCCACTGAAACGCCGCTCGCAGCGACCATTTGTTTGACTTTACCACTCACCAATGAAAACATCTGGAATGATAGACAGGGCTCTTTGCTCCTTGAACGGTTTATTTGTTCGACGGCTCGGCCATTTCGGACCATGTGTAGACTGGGAGAAAGATTCCAAATTCCGAGACTGATCTGGGATGATCTTGAAGTTGCTGGAATTCCAGACGTTTGAGGCCAAGAATTCCATTCTTGGTGGACCTCAGACCTGACGAGCAAATTCTCCCGATGAGAGCAGAAACCTGTAAAGGGCGAAGAAAACAAAAAAAACGCTCTGATCAGGACAATGAACAAGACATTGACACTTGCTAAGCATTTCCTACAATTGGTCTTGAGCTCTTTACACTTGCAAATTAGTTTGTCGCTGATGAAATCCATGCAGTCCATCCGTATTGAAAAGATGAACTTAGAGCAAACTTCTAGCGCTGAACTCCTAGCAAACAAAAATGCCGTGAGCCGCCATCCTTTCGGCTTTCGGAGCGTGTGGCGAGGCCTCGGTGGAAATGCATCTCTCTGATTTTCTGCACAATTTCAGTCTTTGTTTTTAAAGTCCCTAAATAGGTGTTCGGACATCTTAATGAATGATTCTTTCATATATTCTCCGTCTGTGAACGGCGTCTCATGTCTGACTAATTTCCCAAAATCTTGCATCGGCGGTTGAATTTGCAGACTTGATCCAATTTCTCGAATCGATTTTTTCCTCAGATTTCCGCATCAGTTCCGATACAGCGCGTTTTCTCTCTCCTCCCTCCAGATATTTTTCGGCAAAGCCTGCCTGTTTATTTTGGAAATGTCTTCCTACATTTAACCTTTTATTGCTGGCCACTTTTCCCACAACAAATGAGACATAATTATCATTTTGTTTAAAATGAAAAGTGCCAACCAAAAAAATACGCACCATATCTAACACACGGAGCAACCTATTGAAACGGGGCAATATGCTTGATCTCAGTACATGAAAAATAACATTGACAAAGTTGAGTTGAGCATGTTGACTTGACCCTCTGCTCGCACTCCGGTTTCTCATAGCCCTTGTAAAATTACTTGCCCACCCCTGGCCTTTCACAGTTTATTTTAAAATGATCAGGCAAGGGCTGACCGGTGAGCACGTCTTTCTCTTATGGGTTCAAATCCGGGCTCCGGCCTTCCTGTGTGGAGTATGCATGTTTTTCCCGGTCTCCGGGTACTCCGGTTTCCGCCCGCGTTGCAATAACATGCATAGTAGGAAAATAGAACACTAATTGTGAGTGTGAATGGTTCTTTGTCTTCTTGTGCAACTGCCGTTGGCTGGTGACCAGTTTACCGTGCGCCTTGCCGATGGCCCAAATTGTGGATAAGTGGTTCTGAGAATGGACGGACTGATAAAATTGTTAGTCAAGCAAAATGGAAAAAGAAATACAATAATTGGAGTACAGACATCAGCTAATGAGGAACGCCTTGTAAATTGATGTCTTGCACAGTACAGCCTCCAAAGCACAAATTCTTCGCGTCGTGAGTGAGTTTGAAAGCGGAGTGTTCCACGATAACTAAGACAAATGGCGTGACAGGCTGGAACGTAACAGAAGGTTCAACGCATGAGTGTTTTCTAAAGTGGGGGAGGGAGAAATGCTGTTTTTAACCCATCACATTTACACAGTACAGCCAATGCAGTTTTTCCCATGAAATGTAATCAATGCGCCTCATTTTGTTACAATTCAACTATTGGATGGGAGTATATCACAACAGTACAAAGCCTGAAACAAAAAGGATTTCTCGGGAAGTCTCAGCCAAAACTGCCATCAAGTTATTAGCCAGGAGACCTTCTGTGAGTGATGGCCTTGGGAACCTGATGGGAGACAGGGACTTAGCTCATGTCCAGCAGGTGTTCCTGCTCAGAAAAGGTCTCTGTGGGCCTCAGACGATGGATTGGGGTCAAAAAGTACCACCAGGGTCTCAGCTGCATGCGATCATGAAGATGCACTGTCACTAGTGTACTATTTGCTTTAAAAAAATAAAATTGGCCTGGTGGGGCAAAGCTGCCCTTTACGTGAAGCTACGGTCTAAATAGCCAGTTTGACTCAAACTCAATGATTGGATATTGTCATGAAGGCATCGTCGAGATGAGGCTTTGAAAACACAAAGTTGCAAAATATTAAGTTTAAAAATTCAGCTTGAATGATTTTGGTAACCAACTGGGATTAAAGTGATGTACCCTTTAAATCGCCAATTTTGGACCAATAGCACCCCCCGGGGTGGAACTCTTCAAAGTATAATCTGTATTTAAAGCATGCTAAGAGTGAATCTTCCATCTTCATTATAAGCACCATTTGGTTCTCAAAAGCACCTTTGGAGCGAGGCAGTCTTGAACATTTTAAATTACAGAAATTACACTTCCCACAGTAAATAAATGCACCCGTAAAATGGACCTAATCGTCAAAATCCAAAGGGTGCGTAGGCTGTATTAAATTACTCAATAGCGTTTACCATTTGCGACGCTATGCATTCCTAAAAAAAAAATAAAATGTTTTGACAGTCAAGAGTACACTCTGCTGGTAAAAAACTGCAGTACCACACGTGAATTTCACTTCGTGATTAAATGGCAACAACCTTTTTTAAAAAGACAGCCAAGAGGAAAAACAAATTCTGGTCAAAACATTTAATTTTTAACACAGTCAAGAATGTATAAACAACGTAAAAGTTTTGCTGTACATTTACATAACAGCAGCATAAATGTGACAACATTTGTAAATAAAATCCACAAGTCTTTCAGGGCAATGGGTAATAGGCATTCGCGCAGGAAAAAAAAAAGTGGGGCTCGATCACTAACAGATTACATCTGATGCAGGTGTAAGATCAATAGCCAAATCAATCTTTAGACACTTTCATACAGATTTAAAACGAATTAAAAGCAGCATAAAAAGGGATAAAAGCTTTTGGGGTGGGGAGGGTTGTCATAAGGTGAAATATGTACACACAAAAAAAAAAAAATTACACAAGGTGAAAGTCACTGCGTTAGCTGCTTCAAAAGATCTTTCACAACGGAAGACTTGAGCTGGGAGATCGTTGCGATCCTCATCTGTTTTGAACTAGAGTACTTGTCTTTGACAGCCTGTGAAGTCAGATAAAATAAATATTCAGATGCCGTTCTGTCAATCAAAGTCAAGACAACTAAGACAGCCCCTTACCATATGCTTAGTTTGACCTTCATTCACCTTGACGACATTTCTGGCAATGTGTGCCATGACTGGAACCAAACTGTCTGAGGTGTACTCCATGTAATGTTGCAGCGTTGCATCCTGAAGCAAAGTAAAAAACACAATCTCACCTCATGGCAATATTGATCACCGATTTCCAACCACGGGCAACTGTGCCAGTTTCACTTAACTCACCCATTCTCCCGCATCCAGCAGCTTGAGTGTAAGCGCCAACGCGGCACTTGCCGCCATTGAAGGCGGGTAATGAACCATTTGGTAATCGACCATGGTCAGCTCAAGCAAGTATTTTGCCAGGGTGTGCTGCTCTGCAGTCACCTGAGTGAAGAGATTTCAGTTAAATATTTAAAACCGCCAGAGAGACAGAAAAAAAAAGTAGAGTTTCTGCAACAAACTTCATGAATCTTTGAGGCCCTTCTGAGGAACTGCAGAGGGAGAGGGCGACCAAGTTGAAATTTTAGCACACGCAGGATTGTCATTTCCATCTCTCTTATTTGGGCAGTAGTGTAGGCCTGATCCGTAACCAAGGCAAAGTCCATGATCTCTGGTGGATACATCTCCTCGTACTTTGAAGCTAGGAACATGGCGGTCACTCCGACAAGCTGCAGCTGCTTCTTGGGGACTGGGTTGTCCTATCAAAAGGCAAACAAATAGATTGTCACCACTTTTTTTTTGTTTAGCATTTCGTGAAGCAAGCACTCTGATGATTTACCTGAAGAAAGCGATCAATTATTCCCACAGTCATGTACATGGTCTCCTGCAGCAGGCGGAACTTGAGGCTAACTTGGACTAGCCAGTCAACAAGTATGGCCCGCATGTTGCCGGTTACTTCCTGGTCTTGAAGATAATTGGCTCGGACATTCTGCTCAGCCTGGGTGGCGAGGAGAGAGAAAAGAACAAAAATCCTGAGCAGAGCATTTTATACCTATAGTATAGCAGCACATTTAAGCTCAAATGGAAACCAACTCTGATTAGCTTTCAACATGCCAAGAGGTAATTTCACAACAGGGAAACAATTCACTGAAGTGTACAGAAGTCAACGTTGTCCCAGCTCTAATCATGACTTGTCCCATAACTGACAGTGCATCATTTCCTCACCTCCAGCTGACGCATATACTTGTATATATCTTTTACATATTCGCTGCAGAGCATCGGGTTGTCGTAGTCATCGGCATCCACATCCTTGATAGTGCTGTGGAGAATAACATCAGAAAATGCTTGACACAAGTCAGCTGGCTCACAGCCTGAAGTCTCCATTGGAGTTGGAGACACTGACTCGGGTACAGGCACCGGCACCACCTAAAACAGGTATAAAGATAGTTTAGCAGTTAAACCGATATACATAGACCACAATTAGGCCAAAATTAAAAAGTTGTTTGTTGCGGGTAACCCGACCGACCCTATAAAAACCGCCCGACTCAAATATTTTTTTCGGTAAATTTAAGACGAGATTTTTTTTTTTTTCAAATTCCCGCCATTTTTGAGGTTCGGTTGTTTCCGTATGTATACCGGAAATTCCCGACACGTGCAGGCACTTGCGTGCGCAATGATCTTTGCACACTCGGTCACTCAGGAAGAAATGGAAAATGGCGGTGGTGTTCTGCATCACCGTGAAGAAAAAGACTCCAAGGGAAGACCTCGTACTTCTAAGCAATATCCTGAAAGAGTGTGACAAGAATAAAACCTGGATGAGTCTTTTCGAGGACTTATATTGGTCGCACAGGCTTTGGCAACAGATAGGGTTCGATGAAGACCCGGCAGCATTGGACAGTATAACTGTTACAGTCAGCGTGTCTCAGACAACGCACGGGAGAAGTTTTACCCGAGAGCAATCAACAAGTGGCGACAACTTTAGGTTTTGAAAGCTCTATCAAATATGTTGTGTTCTACATTACGATTCCTGAGAGTCCTGCAACCCAACAGACGACTACTACATGTAGAAGTGCGTTTGATGTTTTGATGACCAAGGCCAGAACTCGCCTGGTACAAATTCCACGGAAGACTGGAAGTGCAATGAACGGTAGGCATGTTTTTCGTATAAGTAAACAGGCAAAAATTTGCATGCGATCAATTAATTTATTCTTGGGGCTAATTTATTTTAGAAACCAAGTTGAAGGTACAAATTTAGCCTACTTTCTTTACAACTGCTGACACAAATAAAATAACTTTCGTTTTCGTTTTCATTTTTCTATCTATCTAACTCTATGTTCACACGTGTACTGCAGGAATAAATGATACAAAGGGCCATAACTCATGATTGTGATTACAGAGTTATGTCCCTTGTTCCAAAAAAAAAAAAAAAAAAAAAAAAATCTACCGACCGACCGACCCATCATTGGCGTATAGGGGTATGTTACCCGCAACAAACAACTTTTTAATTTTGGCCTTACAATTTACCTGTACCACAGGAACATTTTGTGCTTTAGGCTCAGCCTTTTCAGTCACAATGGGTGCTTTGGTCTTTTTACCAGCTTGGGCCTTGACTGCCTAAAAAGTGGACATCGTAAGCAAAAATGACACTCAATGCAATCCAAATATTTCACATGCAATTATGCAACAAATCTATTGAGTGCCTCGTCTTAACGGTGGAATACTTCAGAAATTTGGAGAGTGGGCGCATTACTAAAATGGCTTGCTGGAATTTGATCACTGCTAAAGCCAGGGGGATATAATGGAACAGACCCTCGATTACAATATTTTGAAAAGTATTACCTTCTGGGGCTGTTTGCTGCCTGGGACATTACCAATGTCCCCAAGAGCGGCTCGCGTCTTGAGTGGGGGCCCAGTGACGGAGCATGTCTTTGAAGCGAGGTCAGTCCGGGTGGAGGTCATGCGGTTCTGAAGAGAAAATGTAAAATTAAATTACATTTAAAAAAGTAATAGTTCATTTGAGGGGCAGGGGGAGGCGGGGGTTGCCCACAAATACAGCATTGTTAAAAAGGGAAGGTGGGGAAAAAAAAGATGAATGCTGCACGGAAGCTGTAACATTTTAAGATTATCGGAACGTTAAGCATCTAAACCGCCACCACGCCAATCGAAGATGGACAAACATTCATTAGAAGTTATAAATTACTTACTCTTGTAGCGCGAAAAGCCATTCTTAAATGCCCGTTTCTTTGGACGCAGCGTTCTGAAACCAAGAAGAGCGTTGAACCCGAATCACACTACAGCAAGCTGTTTGTCTTGGTTTAAATCCTTGCGCACTGCGAGCCGATTGGCTGGATCAAACTGTCCGGCGACCTGATTGGTCGAACGCGTCTGCGCTCAATGCGTTCCCATGACTCCGGACAAAAAAAAAGAAAAGAAAAGAAAACACAAAAATATATTTTTAAACAGCTATACCCTCCCCGTCAGGTTTAACCATGTATAACTATATTTAGATCGCTTGTATTATAAACAGTCTTTGACTCCGACAATCACGTGGCCTTTAAAAATCCCACTTCCTTTTCCTGTTTTTCGATGACGTATTATTCTATACTGGGTATGTTAAAAAATCTAATCATGTGTCTGCTGGTAATTTGACACATGAATAAAAATGAGCCCTCGTTTGTGGAAAAAAAAATGTGAAGGCACATTTAATGCTGAAAGTGACTACATGTTTTGGAGAAATTATGCTGCGATCCAAGCAATGCCTTTTTCATGGATGCCCCTGCTTATTTCAGCAAGACAACACCAAACCACATTCTGTGTCTGTACGTGTTACAACAGTGTGGCTTCATAGTAAATTGTGTCTGTCCGGGAATATTTTAGTTTTGTGTTCACTTAAAACTGCTTGGGAGTAAATTTGAGCTGAGAGAGATCAGTATTATTTTACCAACGTTTTGGTTTGGTGCTGATTCATTGGGAGTTCTCCTCCCAAATCTGCAATGGTTGCACTGAATCAATAAAGTTTGGGAAACATCGGTTATGCACACCAGTGGAAGTTATACGTACAAAGAAAGTTCAGTTGATGAGAGGCCTTGAACGCAGCAAACATATTTCTACAAATTACGACGACAGTACAGTACACCGCTAATATGTTGATGTGCAAAACACTCGGCCATCTACTTGAATGAATTGTGTAGACCAATATTTTTTGAAACATCTTGCTTACGCCCAAACACATCTTCCTCTCAGTCAGAAGTTCATAATTTCCATGACGTCGACCGGAAGCGGAGTCCCTCAACGCAACATGAAACAAAACCGATGCCAGCTCGGATCGGCTCCACAGTTCACGCTAGGACGCTAGCAGTAGCGGCAGAGGAGGCCACTTTTGGGTCGGCCGACGACGACGACGACGAGGAGGAGGGGGAAAAACGCAAAAAAATAGACGGCCCTAAGTGTGCACTCACATCCAATTCGTTATACCGTTTATTCGAAAAGGAAAACAACGGTCATCTGACATAGCCGGTAAGAAAACTTCATGAGAGTAAGCTAGCATTGCTGGTTGTTTGGTGCGTTTCTGAGGTTGCTGTAACCTTATCGACTTGGTTTTGGATGTACTGTATGATTAGATGTAAAATGAATACGAATGCATCGTCGCAAGTGTCGCAATAATTGTAACTGTCATTTTAAACTTGTGTCATCATAAATGGTTGATGTCGGTATAAATACATTTCCCATGCGTCGAGGTTTATTTTGGGTGTTGTGTTAATGTGTTATATATATATATATATATATATATATATATATATATATATATATATATATATATATATATATATATATATATATATATAAACAGTACTCTGTTTATTTGCTTTAGCGACGTTGGTTCAAGTTAGAATGAAAGGAAGATGTCTGAACATTTCACGAGCACATGCTTGGAAATTTCTCCGATTTCGTTGAACTTTCGGATTATATACTTGCTTATTACATATTTGGAGACGTAGCCCCTATCAGTCGACATGAAAACAACAGAGAAATGAGAAACTAAGAGATTTCCTTTCAACTTAACCACCAGCTAATACTGTATTAGCAAAATCACGAGAAGTTCACTACCACGCAGTGTATTTGGCTAACTATGGTTAGCCTACTCGCTACTAGACTCAAAGTTGTGTCGAGATATATTTAAACCACATGTTTTGGGCCTTGCACGCTAAAATGAATTCTTACAATGTATCGTTGGCGCCACTTAAAACGACGTTAAAAAGTGATTTCCTGTTTAGAAAAAGTAACTGTTGGGGCCAGGCTTTAGCGTGCTAGCATGACTCAGTGGAATTGCTCAAGTGACACGATTGTGGCCTGTTCGGAAGGTGGCGACTGGTGATTGCAAACGTTTTAAATTGTGTATTTTCCAACGCTGTCGAAGATCACCGGGTAGACAATCTGAATTATGCTTTTCAGTGGTGTTAGCGGGCTGCGTTGTCAACGTTTTCGGGTTACGCGTGATTTGTGAAATGGTAAGCCTTTGTCTCGGTGTTTTAATTAAGCCTGCTGCTGTTGATGTCATTCCCATTTTGTGTTGTGCGTGTCCACTGTGTTTATCCGCGGGGTATCCATACGTTGTATACACATTGTTGCTTTTGCCATTATTAGTGTTCTAGTTGTAAAAAAAAGTAGTTCACATGTCACGGTTCCGTTTAGTGATGCCAACGGATTCCTCAGAATCGTGTGGATCGCTCGTGATTGCATCCCACACGAGGCTTACTCTCAATCACGGGTCACTAACTCACTCATCCTGCATTATTTACATCTTTTCCTCTTCCAACACACCTGATTTAAACGATCAGCTCATCACCAAACCTTTCAGAAGCCCGATCATTTGAGTCAGGTGTGTTGGAAGAGGGAGATCTCTAAAACACGATGGAAAGGGGATCTGGAGGACCGTTCTCGGGCTCACCTTACTTGATTCGCATATGAACTGATGTGACATCCCAGTCTTAATTCTAGTGTTTATTCTGACTAAATGGCCACGGTGGGAATTCTGAGGCATATTTTCAGAAGTCCATTTGTGAGGTCACGATGATGTCACTTGAGAAGAATTGGTCCTCCAGCTCGGCTCTAATTCCTCTGAGGCGCTCTATTGGATTGTGGTCAGAACTCTGTGCAGGCCAGTCAAGTTCATTCCAACCAAACTCTCCATTCATAAATTCACGTGCCCACTTCCTAGTTTTTGTGGAGTTACCAAAGTCATAAAAGTACAGTATATACAAACAATATAATAGTGTTTGACAACAACGCTGAACCATATTTAAAATTTCATATACAGTAAACATTCCCATCCACGGAATTCTAGGATAAGGAATATCCTTTACCCGGAGAAAAAGCCCATGCATTAACATTTTGACTACGATATTACGTGTTACCGGAACTTCGTAAGCGGAAATTCCATTACCCGTAACCCGGATGGAGACGTCATGACGCGGGAGCTTAAATACACGCAACGCCCACCCTATGCTACGGAAAAGACACCACCGGTACTGTACGAAAGAAATGTGTTCGCTTCGCCGTTTGCATTCACCCGATCCGAAACGACGACGTGTAAGTGAGTTTTTATTGCCGTGCGTGTGACTGTAATTATGAATGATTTTAACTTTATTCACTTACGTCTCGTAGATCGCGGCACCGGCTTAAAAAAACAGCACACCCCCACTCGACACGACGAAAGAAACGTGTTCGCCTCGCCGTTTGTTTTCATCCGATCCGAAACGACGTCGTGTAAGTGAGTTTTTATTGCCGTGCGTTTTACCGTACCGTTGGCAAGTTCAATGGCTGGTGAAAAGTTGCGTCCATTGGTCAGTCATTGGAAAATCAGCAAACCCGCGGTGATTCACAAAAGACTATAAATAACAAATGAGAGTGACATATGAAGCCAACCACAAAGCTTGGATGACTTCAGAAATCTTTCTGAAGTGGTTGAATCAGCTAAATAACAAGATGCTCATCCAAAACCGAAAGATTCTAATGTTTATGGATAATGGTGGAGCCCACGTCCAAGCAACCTTGTCAAACATAAAGATAATTTTCTTCCCGCCAAACACATCTCACTTGCAGCCGATGGATGCTGGAGTCATCCAGAATGTCAAGCTGCAGTATCGTAAGAGCATGCTGAAAAGTATTTTGCTCAACATGGATGAGTGCAACAAAGCAAGTGACCTTGTAAAAAAAATCAATGTCAGGGATGCGATTGAATGGTTAGAAACTGCTTGGATGAAATTAGAATCTTCTACCATCAGTAAATGCAAAAAAAAAGCATCCTGTATGTATTGTACTTTTATTTATTTTTTTGATACACCTATATTGTATCTGTATTGCAGTTTTTGTTATATGCAGTAAACAGTTTTTGGACAGTATATTTTTGCATTTTATTGATTGTGTTGTTACACGTGCATTTTGTCAACATACTTGCAGGTTCATAAAGGACATGTACCATGCTCATTTCCCAAGGAAATTAAGGAATTTCTCTTATCAGGACAAATTGGACAGCGCAAACACAAGTCCGTACTAGAGAATATTTACTGTATACTCAATCTACATCTTTGCAAGCTTTCCTTGACAATGATCGTGAAAACCAATGGTCAAAATATAAGGCGTTGTCATTGTAATTCCTCCGACGTGTTCAATTTCATTGACATTTTAAGTACTGTACAGTGTAGACACACAATGTTTCAATACACATTATTTTTTGTCTCCAGGTTAGTTCACCAGATATCGCGATGGCCCAGGAGACCAATCAGAGCCCAGCTCCGATGCTGTGCGCTACCGGCTGCGGTTTCTATGGCAACCCTAGGACTAATGGCATGTGCTCTGTTTGCCACAAGGAGCACCTGTCACGACAGAACAATGGAGGAGTCAGTTCCCTGAGTGCTGTGGGTAAGACCTACTGTGTCTTATTTGTGTTTCCACCTGCATGGACAAAAGTGCTTGCACTTAGGTGCATGTTGTCCTGACCTGATAGGAACATTGGAGACTCTAAATTGTGGTTAGGTGTGGACGTGTGTATTAATGTTTGTCTATATGTGTGCCCTGTGATTGGCTGGTGTCCAGTCCAGGGTGGATCTGAAGTTGTTAAACATGCAATTTAGTGCCCGCTATTTGGTCGCTCTGGAAATCAGGCTTGTATTCTCTTATTTGTCGTTTTTGCTCAATGTCAGCCTTTTAAAAACATTTAAATGTCCATATGACATGGACTATTACAACAGGTCTCCACCTCATTTCCCTCCATCTGTCGAGTTATACGAAGCAAGCGGTTAACGTTGACGAATGCAAGTTGAGAGCTGCGTGTTTGGTTCCGCCGTGTGATTGTTTTGTCGCGCATCCTCTCCTCCAGGCCCCACAGTCGAGGCTTCGGCAATCCAGAGGTTAGAGGCCACCTTGAATAATGCTGCTGCGGCGGCCGTGGCTGCAGCCGAGGTTGCAGCTGAGGCGGCAGCGTCAGCCAAGGCTGCTGCAACTGAAACTCTCAGGTAAGATCCGCTGCGATGCAACCAAAGCTACTTTCACAGGCTTCGATCGAAATTGCAGCACTTTTAACATTGCCTTTGATAAATGTGACATATAGAATATGGGATGATGATGAACATCATGCACCTCATCTCTCGACGTGTTTGTATCTTGCAGTGGGATGTCAGCAACCGTTTCTATCACACAAAAGATGGCTGAAATGAGTTTCTCGTCAGAGGATAATGGTGCATCGGGGAGCAAATTAGAAATCGCAGACCCTGGTGAGTAACACATTTTCATGTATATCGTCCCCCCCATAGTTTTAGAAGATTAAATAGCTTCCAAAACATGACTGATTGTTTACAATTGGAGGTGGTCTATATTGTCAAAAAGCAACATTTCGGATAATTGAAAAAAGGATGAAGTCTAAGTACACGACTGATGTTCTTTGGGAAGTGTGCTCGCGGTTCGCGATGAGCAGCTCCACCCCCGGCTGATTTTACTCAGCGCAAGTTATCAAGAGTGAATACGAACCCCCAAAAAAAGGAAAAAGAGTGCCATCTGGCTTCATGCAGATATGCCAGGGACACCAAAAGTTACATCATATAAAAATAAGGTAGATCATTTGGTCAGTTTATAAGTAGCTCGCATGGCGAAAAAGTTTGGACACCCCTGCTCAAAAAGAACATTTGAGTGGGTTTCAACTGGTCTTCAACTGGCTGACATATAACAAACAAAATAAGCTTGCTTTGAAAGAAAAGGTGAGCTGCTTGCAACACATTCTTGGCTCACCATGCACTCCTTTGTGATATATTGCGCTGAAATCCTTGAGTATGAGAGCTAAATGTTTTTCTTGCTCGTTTGCAGCGGCGAGTCAAACCACGGTGACAACCATTCTTCCCTCCACCGCTGGCAGTGAAGAGTCGTCCCAAGCCCCGGAGCCTCCCAAACCCAAGAAGAACCGTTGTTTTATGTGTCGCAAAAAAGTTGGCCTTACAGGTGAGTCGATTTTATTTATTTTTATTCTTTTGCAAGACAAACGCGGTGGAAGAAACTGGTCTAAAATCATCAGTGGATTGACCTCGTGTGACAACAAAAGTCTGAGAGAGGTTCTGGGACGCCCTCAAACCTTAGCCGCATTCGGAGAACCTTCTCAGACCTCATCTGATCACTCAGATTTTGTCCGTCCGCCACAGGCTGTATACGGTTAACACACGGACACTGTCTTGTTGTGGCCTTTCAGGTTTTGAGTGCGCTGCGCGAACCTCTTCTGTGGCTTTCACCGTTACTCAGACCAGCACAACTGTCCATATGACTACAAAGCCGAAGCCGCGGCCAAGATTCGCAAAGAGAACCCGGTGGTTGTCGCCGACAAGATCCAGAGAATATGAGGAGAACTTTGATGTCTGGGGTCTTTTGGCTTTACACAAAATGGACTTGAGCCCAACCTTCTGTGGCAGACCCCGACTCTCGCCATTAATAATAATCATGGTTTTCTTTCCGTTGATTCATATCTCCAGCTTTCGTTCGTTGTGTGATTTTATTTTTGAATTCTGAGAAGGTGGTAGATGACAGTTAAGAGGGACAGTGGGGTCGGTGTTTCGGTTCTTTCCTGTCCTGTGTTCTCCTTGATGGAAAAATTGATTTTCATACAGATTCCTCGAAGGTTGCCTGATGGCTGTCATGATCCTCCATAGAGAGAGCGTGGGAAGATCAGATGCTGGAGACGGTTACTTACCGCTGTTGGCTAGTGATGCCATCCCAATCATGCTTGCTCTCTGCTGGCATGAGTAGCAAAGTGAATATTGGACACGTTTCTCTTTTCTTCCTCACTTTTGGCCCCTTGTTGAGAATGGAAGCCATCTGAGATGGTCAGATCGATGCATCCTGTGTGTTCAAGTCCGTGCCACTGTATACTTGCACCCCACGCATCCACGTTGCTCACAAAATACTACAAAACTGCCGGCGCGTGCCCATGTGAATTTTTCGAAAAGGTCTGAATGTTGGCATGCCAGCCTCGTGTTCTTTAGGTCCTTTACTTTACTAACACGACTGTTAATTGTGTTCTCATTTCCCCCACTGTTTCTCACCTGTGTGTGTGTGCGCGCGTGTGTTTTTGTCATATGACGAGTAGCCTAAACTTGAATCATTTGTTTTGCCTTTGACAGGTGTGGTCCCACTATTTTCCGTTTTGACTTCACTTTTGAATGTGTTCTGCTGTTTTAATGTGAGTTGATGTTCACAAAGTTGGGAGTGTTCAAGTGTTACGATATGTTGATTTAAAAAAAAACATGAATTTTTGCGGGGAAATATGGGAATGCCCGCGACCCTCGTGAGGGAGGAGCGGATTAGAAAATGAATGGATGGAATATGTGAATGATTGTTGACTGAGTATATGCGATGATTAGTGTTTTCATGGATCATTTCTGTGGGTGGGAGGGTCTGGCTGCTTAATCCCCCACCCCCCCTTTTTTTAACCTTATTAGTTATGCAAGTTTGTACAAACATCTTTATTTATATACTGCAGTGTGTGTTATCTTCCAATAATACAGAGTAAGTTGTATGATGTAAATAAAATGTGTTCACAAAAATTACAGCAAGCGTTTTGGGCCCTTTGTTTTCAGCAACTGAACGTATGTTTTACCTATTGAGCTGTGACTGGAGTATTGATAAATGAACTGATCCGCCTACAGGTACAGGTGTGACAACATCCAGTTACACACTGCTTGTGCACATGCTCATTAACTGCCATTAACTGCCTTGTGTCTGCGCGTCAGAGGAAATCGGATCTCTTGCACTGGGCGTCCAGGGCCTGGCCGTGTGTCACCTTTCCACACGGCTCCGCTACCTCCACCACAAAACCGCATGTTTGGATGCACCGACCAGCCGAGTGGCCTTTTTCATCACCACAATGGGCATTCAGTGGTAAAGAGCACACAGTCCCTCCCCTATACTTGCCAAAATAATCACTTTTATCATCTTTGCTTCTGAGAACCAAAACATTTGAAGCCGATATTGTCACAGCCCGTTGAACGTTGTTTCTGTTTGACTGGTCATCTCAACCTGGTGTGTTTATATTCTTAAAACCGATAAACATCAGCATAAAATGGACATTTGGAACCTTGTCATATGTCCAGGATATTAAGGGTTTCCTTTTTAGTTTTGGTTTAAAAGCCTTTCTCTTTATTTTATAGAGAAACATAAAGCCGTGTGATAGAATTATGTCCCGATATTTTTAAAACCGAAGCGACGACTCCCACGTGTAGAAATGCAACTTTTAATAAGTACAGTACTGACATCTGTATTGTTTTGTGTTTTTTGTTATTGTAAAGTGTCCTTGGGTGTCTTGAAAGGCGCTTATAAATAAAATGTATTATTATTATTATTATCTGCCTTTTGCTCTCCCACATTGGATCACTCCGGAAATTCTTTCATTGCGCACATTCAGAACACCGCGTGTGAAGCCGCTGTCGTCATAGCGACAGCATTGCGAGATACCTGAGTTGGTTGCTGGCGCAGAGCCGAGACGGAGGAGGGGAGGAAGCCGCCGCCGCAGAGGAAGCAGAAAGTCATTCGTTTTTCATCATGCCGAGAAAAAGAGACTTGTCAACGGATGAAGGTGAGGTGAATGGATCAATGAACATTTATGCACTTACAATGCCTTGTGATACAAATTTCTCCCGCTGTGCCTGGTTGGGTGTGTTTTGAAGTGTGATGAACTAGTTGTTTAACCAACTTCAGTTCAACTTGAAGACAGGATAGCCAATTGGTCATGTTTTTCCTCCCTGAGTCTATGTCGGACTATTTCCATCAGATGATGATGATATTGCAAGATAGGAAAATTGTCACACACTTGTGCAAATGTCTCCACAAACTTGCTCTCACACAGTACTGCCGATAAATATTTAATAATCATTGTATAAGGCACGATCGGTCATTTGGTTAACTCATCCGGCTCCCCATCGAGAGCTTCTTTGTTCCAGTCTTGGCTTGAGGCTTCATGCGTAGAATTCCACAGGTGCTTGCGTGAGTTTTCTCTCAGTACAGTACTCCGGCTTACTCTCAAGTTTTAAAATGTAAGGAAAAGAGCACCCAAGGGGAGCTAATCCACAAGAATGCCCGCCGCCACATCTCCCAGCATGGAGTAATGAGAAACACTGGCAATTAAAAATAAAAGCTTGAATTAAAATAAGTATATCAATAAGTTATTCAAAAGCCAAGCTAAAAAGATGTGCCGTAATCCTCCTCGTAAAAACATCACCAGGGTCTGCGGACCTGATGTCTTCTGGGGACCAAAATGGCCGACTGCAACCTCACCATGTGTTCTGGTCCTCACCCTTGGAATAAATCAAAGGCCAGGAATTCAAATGATTCTATGATCTGAATGTTGTTGTGTTGTATTTGTTTGCCATGCAGTTGAGATTGATCTGGAGGATGATGCCAGTGACGGTAAGTCAGCCGCAGTATTCTCTGGATTTATCATGTACACGACACTGAAATTCCTTGATCTCGCCGACTCCTTGATGTAGACGGTGCCACCCGCAGGCAAGGCAACAGGAGGCAAGCCACTGGAAGAACCGCTGCAAAGGCGAGAGCCCGTGGCAAAAAAACAGCCGTTGAAGAAGAAGATGAAGAAGAGGAGACTGAAGCTCCTCGGATGAGAAGAGGGGCAAACGCAAAGAGGCCGACCAAGAAACGCGGAGGTGATGACGATGATGATGATGATGAAAGTGAAGATGAGGGCCCCAAGAAGAAGAAGCGGGGGGGAGCTGCCAGTAAGAAAAAAGGAGGAAAACCATTGGACAGTGAGGAGGAAGACAGTGAGGAGCAGAAGGGAAAGAAGGGGAAAAAGGGAGGAGGAAAGAAAAGTGCAAAGGACGAGGAGGAGGACGGTAAAGCCAAGAAAGGAGATGCCAAAGGAAAAGACAAAAAGAAGAAGAAGAAAGAAGAAAGGTAGGCCGATTAGAAATTTGTATTCTTGTTTCTTCAATTCACCTAACATACGTGTTTGTTGACACGCGGGAGGAAACCAGAGTTCATATAAATGCTTGTCTCTCAGTCTTTCCACCAGTCACCACCTGCTCCCTCTGTGTGCCCATCCATCCCCAGTTCATCCGACTCCAGTTCAAGCTCCGACGAGGATGAGGAATCCTTGTCTGAGGGAGAGATGGCCCTGCTGATGGAGGAGGTGGAAGAGAAGAAGAAGCTGATATCCACCATCAGGAACAAACCCTGGCGGATGAAGAGGCGACTTACACACCTCAAGTAAGGTCCAACTGGAGGGCATGACAATACTTGAGTAAAGACTTCTATCCTTTTTCTAATAACATTCGTCCTCACAGTGAGCCTTTCCTAGTTCACTTTCGCCAAGATGTTGAGTACACTGAGGACTGGTCACCAGAAGTGATGGGGAAAATAAAGCTTCAAATTTGCTTCATGAACCAGTTGCACTTTTTAACTCCTGTGGATGGATCTCTCGGTTCAACATTGGGCTGAAAGCACACTGACTTGCCATTTCATAAATCCCAACAGTGCCATCTCGAGGAGTCAAAAAAAGGCAACTGGTTCATGAAGCAAGTTTGAAGCTTCATTTTCCCCATCACTCATCACCAGCCAGTTGCAGAACACGCCCAGACTATTTTTACTCACGTTCACATCTACTGAGAATTCAGAGCCTTCGATTAATTGAACATCGGTGTGTCCTTCACTGAAAATGGAAGGAAATGTCAACCTCACACAAGAAGGAAATGAAACTTCAACTTATTTCTTTGCCTCCGTCCCATTGTGTTGTCAAAGTACGTACAAGTTAGCAAGGCCCAATGACAAACCGACCTTTACATCCTCCGCAGGGAAGCTCAAGACTTTGTGGATAAATTTGAAGGAGCTCTCGGCAAAGGAAAAGGCAGGAAGTGGTATGCCTACAAAGTCATGATGACAAAGGTTAGTTAAAAAAAAAATATATATATATATATATGTATATATATATATATATATATATATATATATATATATAGTAGTCCCTTATTGTTTGCGCATACACGTGTTAAGCCTCGTAATAAAACTTCTATTTTCATGTGTTTTTCAAAGAAATGGATTAAGTTCCAGAGGGACTTTGACAATTTTAAAACGGCCTGCATTCCCTGGGAGAGGAAGATCAAAGAGGTGGAAAGTGAGTTATGGGACATGCCCTATTTGCTCTCTTAACAGCTTAGCAGTGACCTCTTGCGTCCACATGATGAACTTCTTTCAATGTCTTCAGGTCACTTCGGCTCCTCTGTGGCTTCTTACTTCATCTTCCTGCGCTGGATGTACGGGATGAACCTCGTCATGTTCGGTTTCACTTTCGGACTGGTGGTCATTCCTGAGGTGAAGTAGCATTCTTAGAAAAGCACAACTTGAAGAGCATAACAGTCGTGTACAGGAAGTGCAGAACAGCGACCATGAGTATAGTCAGATCCCTCTTGCGTGTATTGAGAAAGGTCCGTTGAAAGGGTCGAAACTTCCCTTCTCCCTCGCCCCTGAGAATGACTCGTCTAAGTTTTCACTACCTTTAATTTTGAGGTGTCAGTCTTGTCTTCAAGCTCTTTCACCTGCTTTTAGTGAGTAACCATAATAGGAATAAGGTAAGCATCGGGCCACTCCCTTTTTTAAGGTACCTTTTTTTCTGTATCGATCTGGCGCATTTGTTATGACCTAGACGGGTTGAGCTGGCGGTCTTTTGTGCGGTAAAATAATCAAATAAATACATAAAAAGTCATATCCAATGTGTTTTTCTTTCTTCATATTACAGGTTTTGATGGGCCTTCCGTACGGCTCCATTCCCAGGAAGACCGTTCCCAGGGCAGAACAGGCGACTGCTCAAGACTACTCTGTCCTCATGGACTTCAATGTAAGTTTGAGAAGTGATTTGGGAAAACGCGCCGTCGGTTTCAATATCAAGTCATTGTGGGGCCGAGTGGCACTCTTGCCTGACTTGCAGCGAGCTGCAGGCAACGTCAGTTCACGGTTTTTATCCTTTTGGATTTTTCATTTCAATGTGATTTTTTTTTTCATGAGTTAGTTTTAATTTTGGGTTTGTTTTTTAAATTCAGTTAGTTTTCAATAAAACAGACAGATCTGAAAGGAAAGAGGAATACAAGTATTTCTCTCCCTCAGGGATATTGCAAGTATTCAGTCCTGTTCTACGGCTATTACAACAACCAGAGGACCATCGGCTTGCTGAAGTTCAGGCTGCCTCTAGCCTACCTCATGGTTGGGATTGGAACGTTTGGCTACAGTTTGATGGTTGTGATCCGCACGTGAGTCATGAGCGGTCGGATTTGATCATCGTTTTGTAGGAGCCGCTTGTGTTGCGGTATTGCCGTCACATGTTTCGAACCGCAGTACGGAGACCCGGGTCTCATTCCCCCCTCGCAAACCCGTCCGATTCATTCATATATGTTGGTCAGAATGGCAAAGAATGCCGACCTCGGTGGTGGGGATGGAGAAGACGGAGAGTTCACCTTTGCCTGGAAGATGTTCACCAGCTGGGATTACCTCATCGGAAATGCGGAGACTGCGGACAACAAGTATGCGTCCATCACCACCAGCTTCAAGGTAACCATAGAGACGCCTGTTTGATGACGAACGTGATAGGCGGCGGAGGAACGCCACATGTAACGGGTTTTCTGCTCATCCCGTGCAAGATCAGGAGTCAATTGTGGACGAGCAAGAGAACCAGAAGGATGAGAACATTCATCTGAGGAGGTTCCTCAGGGTCCTGGCTAACGTCCTCATCACCTGCAGCCTGGGCGGGAGCGGCTACCTCATCTACTTTGTGGTCAAGAGGTCTCAGGAGTTTGCCAATAGGAGCGATCTCAGCTGGTATGAGAAAAATGAGGTAAACATGTCCAACGTATGGCGCTGAAAACAAACCGTTTGCAACAAGCGTTTGGTAAATATTGTACTGCGTTGCTTTCGCGACATTTTCCCTTCTTGTTGTCCAGTTGGAGATCATCATGTCTCTACTTGGCCTTCTGTGTCCTCCGCTGTTCGAAACCATTGCCGAGCTGGAGGATTACCATCCTCGGATCGCCCTCAAGTGGCAGCTGGGACGCATCTTCGCTCTTTTGCTGGGAAACCTCTACACGTTCCTCTTTGCCCTCTTTGACGAGGTCAACACCAAGGTGCGCGTCCTCAGCACTCGCACGCCTTCTCAAACCGCTCCGGCGCGACTTCATGTCACTTCTCCCACCTGACCGTTAGCTCGAAGAAGAGCAGTCCATCAAGAACGCGACCATATTGGCTTTGAAGGAATATTATGCCAATTACACCCGCCTGGTTAACGACACAGAGGCCACCCCGCCCCCCATGAACCCCGCTGATGTGATCCGAGGACCCTGCTGGGAGACCGCCGTTGGCATCGTAAGGACAGATATTTTCTTCATTGGGGAATTCATTTAACATACATATCCTGAGCTTATGCTTATGTTGTAGGAGTTTGTGAAGCTGACCGTGTCGGACATTCAGGTCACCTACCTGACCATCCTGATCGGTGACTTTGCCAGAGCCGTCATCGTGCGTTTCCTCAACTACTGCTGGTGCTGGGACCTGGAGGCCGGATTTGTAAGTCTATATTAAAAAAAAAAAAAAAAGATGTTGTGGTTAAGATGTTGCCAAGCATGCTGCATTAGAATGTCGCCGGTAACATTTTGGTGGAAGAGCTGTGTATTAACCATTCCAGACTTGTTCATAACGTAATTATAGTCCCCTTTTCATTTCAGCCATCATATGGAGAGTTTGACATCAGCGGTAACGTTTTGGGACTTGTCTTCAATCAAGGGATGATCTGGTAGGAACTTTTCTGATCCTCTCGCAAAATCTATTGGAATCGGATTGGATATCGATGGAATTAACATTTTGGGCTGACAGAAGTGACACCAGCAAGAATATTAAACAGTCTTGGGAATGACCTCGGGAAACTCCTATTTTGCAGAGTTGGAATACTGTGCGCAACAGCCGCATGGACAGAATGTAGCTGGCTGTTTTTGAATGGCTTGAACTGACTGAATGTGGGAATGTTTTAGGATGGGGGCGTTTTATGCTCCCGGTCTGGTCGGCATCAACGTCCTGCGCCTGCTCACGTCCATGTACTATCAGTGTTGGGCTGTGATGGCGACCAATGTCCCTCACGAGAGAGTCTTCAAGGCCTCCAAATCCAACAACTTCTACATGGGTCTGCTGCTCCTCATCCTTTTCCTGAGTTTGTTGCCGGTGGTCTACACCATCATGACCCTCCCGCCCTCATTTGATTGCGGACCCTTCAGGTAACGGAAAATGAACCGAAAAGCTTGGGCTCTGAGCGTGTGTATTTCTGTTGTCTATAATGAGTTTTTTATGTTTATTTTATTTTATTTTTTGAAGCGGGAAAGCCAAAATGTTCGACGTGATTATTGAGACCATCGACCTGGACCTGCCAGCCTTCATAGGGACACTGTTTGGCTACGTAGCAAACCCAGGCCTCATCATCCCAGCTGTTTTGCTCATGGTGTGAGTACAGAGGCCCCGAAAGCAAAACAAAAAAAGCTGAAAATACAATCACCTTTTTTAAATGGGTTGCCTTTCCTGTCAGTGAAAAGTATCAAAAATGTCTTCCTTTCCTCTCCAGACTCGCCATCTACTATTTGAACTCTGTCTCGGAGGCGTACAAAAACTCCAACTTGGATCTGAAGAAGAAGATGCAAATGGTAAATAGAGAAGATTATAACGGTCTTCTAGGGCGTGATGGTAGAGCACCCAAAAAAATAAAAAGCAGCAGAACCAGGGAGTGCCGAACAAAAACTAAATAGCTCTAAGTAACAAACAAACAATAACCCATGACACGAGCACAACGACCCGACCGCGGGCGGTTGGCGTGGCGGCCATTTAACATTCCTTTTAACTCCTTGTCCTCCTTTGTTGGGTGCCGGTGTGTTCCGTCTTTGTGCGTGCGCTCCAGCCTCCGGCCAAAATTCTGTCCTGCCCTTGCCTTGTTTTCACAGTCGTGCCCATTTAGAGTTTTCATCCGTCGTGCGTCAAACAAATGTCCCCCTTTGCTCTGAACCCCGCAACTGTGTCCAAGCCCGGGACTGACATCCTGCTGTGTTGTCACACCGCGGGTAGGCTCGCGATGAAGAAAAGAACCGGAGGAACAACACGGACAGCACCAACGAGGTTATGAAAGACTTGGAGGACCTGCTGCCAAACCGCTCTCTGGCCCCACCTGCTCCCGCTCCGGAGTCTGGTTGGTAACATTTGATTGTCAGGAAAATACTTTGTGGAGGTGTCATGTTTTTTTTTTTTTGTGTAAACGATGGGAACAACCTTTAGTGGAGCCTGTAAGTTGCAGTAACTCATTAGCCTATGAAGATCTGCACTCGCTAAAAGCTTTTGCAAAAAGGAAATGGCTTTCTTTGAATTATTGTGCCTGCCGTGTGTTTTACTTTGTGTATGGATCATCGTCTGTCCCTTTTCATGACGTCTCGTCAAACAGAAAAAAAGACATCATCAGATCTAAAGCCGATGAAGACAAAACCCGGAGCGGCTGGGAAAGGCGTGCCCCTTCAGAAAGACGTTGCACTTGCAACATCCAATCCCGCCACCCGAGGGCAAGTCGTTCGACAGCCTGGACCAAGAGGACCGGGACCAACGTCCGGTCCTGGGCGAGGTCGCGGGAGAGGACCCCCTCCGAGATCATGACATCACCATTCTTTGCCATGTATCGCGAGTTGTCGTCACCACATGAGAGGCTCTAAGGTGACCTGTGGAATTTGACCCATGAGGGTGATAATTTGGCCCTTTTTATTGAACATCTGGAAAAATTGTCAATGGCTGTTGTCATTTCTGATGGTCCAGTAAAATGTACCTCCTCCTTTATTACATATCCAGTTTAAATCCAATTTTTTAAAAAAGATGCTTTTTCTGCATGGGTTTGGTTGCATCTCGTGGGATATCCCTTCAGAACAATTAGGTCTGCTTAGTGTCATGTCTAACGGTTTATTGTTCTACTTTTAATAATCTTCTTGTAATTGTTTGCTTGGATCCGAATTGCTCAGGCCCTCAGTAGGTTCTTACATGGATCATCATCCCAGTACACATTTGGTCCACTTGCACATCGTTGCAGTTTCTGGCATGTGGATTGTGTGTGGCTGCAAAAGGACATCAATTTGGCATCAAGGAAGGCAACGGTTTTGAAATTTCACTTTCTCATTTTTACACCCCCCCCCCAAAAAAAAATTACGATTTTCTCCAGTTGTTTTACTTCACATGGGACACAATTAGGGGGGTTTTCCATTCGTTTTGCTTCCTGAAATGTATTTGTGCTATAGTCTTCATAGTTTATAATTCAGTATATTTTCAACTAAATACAGTCCATTCCAGTGTTTTTCGTGTGTGTGTGTGTGTGTGTGTATAGCAGCGGCGGTGGCGCAGTGTGCCAAAGGGCGGGTGTCGCACACTGCAATGACTGGACTGTAGTTTGTTCATTTGGGGAAAAAAAATGACAGGCTATAAATGTGTTTGCCCCTTTAACTTGAGTGAGTGTGGAGACGGAGGAGAAAAATGTAGACGGTCAAGTTCAGCCATGTAACACCAACAGTACCTTGTCAGGATGGTTGTCTCAGAGCAGCATTTAGTTGGCATTACTTCATGAGTGGGTTGGGTAAAGCGAGTATTTATTTATTTTGTGTGTGTGTGTGTGTGTGTGTGTGTGTGTGTGTGTGTGAGAGAGAGAGAGAGAGTTGCTCCTGTTCACAGTGACATATTGTTTGGTTTAAGGGTGAAGCATTTATTTCGTACACACCTGAACAAAAGTCACCCAACCGGTCAGGGATGCACAAACCGCTGAATGGCCGGCGGGTGTGTCGTGTCTGAAAAGGAGGCAGACGATTGGTTCATCTTGTGCAGGTGACAGGAAAGTCTGCCAGTTTTTTTTATTTTTCTGCATCATCATCATCATCATCATCATCATCATCATCATTTGATGGGTGGAGTCGCTTCAAAACTCCCTTACCCCTTCAAACCTACAAAGAACAGAGTGAAGACCATCCGTGATAGCACAGGTAAGTTTCGCAGGGGCTTTCAACATCAAGAAGAAATGATCTTCCGTCATTCAATTGGATGCTTCCTCCCCCCCCCAGATCATTTGTGATCATCTTGCCCCAGAAAAGATGTCTTTCTTCAGAAAATTCTACAAAAATATCGTCCATGACAGAAACCCCGATAATGACACCATTAAAGTAAGTATCAGCTGTGCTCCCGTGACACATGATGAACTCGATTATTGAATTGCAAAAAGGGGATATGAAATCTTTCCGTGCCGATTGTTTTAGGTGAAAGGAAAGGCGACGTCGGTGTTTTACGGAACAGTGGCCCCGTACCCGAGCTTCGATGCAAGCAAAGATGCCGCAGTTCTCCAGAGTGCCATTCAGAGTAAAGGTATTGACAATCTCCGAATCTGCGGATTTTGATGAAAAATACTGAATGACAGGCCATGATGCAACGGATGCAAAATATACTTTCAAGGTCTTGTCCATCTGTTAAAGAAACTGAACATACGTCGTCGGCCCCATTGCCAAACTTGAAGGCGGCTTCATTTGTTCTCTCTTTCCTAAAATGTTCCAAAATGACTCTTGGAGCCACGTTTTTCGGTCAACAAGATGTAATATTGGGCATCAAAGGTAGCGCCACCCTTGCGGCATAGATTGCAGGAAAGTCAAATGTCTCTCTTGCAGGAGTGGATGAGGACGTGATCATTTCCATCTTGGTCAAAAGAAACAATGAGCAGAGACAGAAGATCAAAGTGGTTTATGAGGCTACCACTGGCGAGGTAGTGCCCCGTTTCATCCAGCCGTTTTTCAGAACGCCCACTCAAGAAAAAAACGAAAACCTCGACCACTTAAATATCATTCTTATTTTTGTGCCGATTTTACTTGCTGTAAAGCCAACTCTTCTTCTCTCCGCGTGTCGCAGCGATTGGATCGAGCTCTGAAATCTGCGCTCAGGTCAGATTTAGAGGACATCGCTCTGGCCTTATTGATGCCGCCAGCCCATTTTGATGCCTCCCTGATCAGAGATGCAACAAAGGTAAATAGCAAGGTTTTATTGTGAAAATCCAATATTTCTTATCAGTAAAAAAAAAAAGGTTCCCTGAACTGAAGAAATCAATCACGTTTCACTTTATCGTAACAGAGACTGGGCACAGATGAAGATGTCCTCGTGGAGGTTCTGGTAACCAGGACAAATGAAGAGCTCAGACAGTTGAAGAGGGTCTATAAAGAAGGTTTGACTTTTTGCTCTCGAAAATCGTTCAAAGCAAGAAAATGAGAAATCCACAAAAAAAAAGAACAGAAATACTATCGTACAAAAAAATAATTTTCTGGGGGGGAATGTTTTCAATCTCATTGTCTTTGTCCTATGTTGTTAATGTAGCTCTAACGTGTCATCGGTTTTAAAAGCGCTAATATCGGTTGAATAATCAGGTAAGCCCTACTTGAAAGTTAAACAGTTTCCCCTTCCAAGTGTACCAGATCCTAACTGCTAACTTTTAAGATGAAAAATCAACTGTCTTTAAAAATAAAATAAAATAAAATAAAATCCTAGCATAACAACAGGGGCGGGATGAGTTGCAGCCTGGTCGCCGGTCTCGCAAGCGGCGGCAATCATTCATGTGTCATTTTTAAGACTGTCATTATCTCGTCGAGTCAGCATTTCAACGCTGCTTTCCCTCAGTGTACGGGGACGACCTGGAGGATGTGATTAAGGATGAAACCCGCGGCGATTTCACCACAGCCCTTCTGGCGATGTTGAAGGCAAACAAAGAGGAGAGCAAAGAAGTTGACATGACTCGGGCCCAAAAGGATGCAGAGGTAAAATTGGACAATGCCACATTTCAAAAACATGCACGGTGGGTTAAGAATAGAACACTCGAAATGGTCCCGAGGTGTGATTGGGAGTGTCAAATGGCGTTTGTCTGTGTGTGTCCTGTGATTGGCTGGCATCCAGTTCAGGGTGTCCCCCCGCTGACTGTCTGAAGACAGCTGGGATAGGCTCTAATTGCAATGTTATTATTCAACCCGTGTTGTGCACCCGCAGACGCTGTTCGAAGCCGGAGAGAATACAAAAGGAGTCGACATCGCTCCCTTCTTAGACATCCTGACGACGCGCAGTGGACCTCAACTCTCCAAAAGTAAGCGTGAGACTGAACGGCATGTGAAAGTTTGACTCACGAGATTGCGCATTCATTCTTAAGTGAACAAATAGGTGGAGCCACGCCCATCTTGGGAAACAGGTGGAACGTGTCTTTGAGTCAAGAGCAATGCAAATGAGCAGTTACTCAGACGTTAGCTCACTGTGTGGCCAAAACAATAGTTCACGGTTGACCGCGCGCCCTCTTTTGCCCGATAGCGTTCCAGAGGTATGCCTGTCTCAGTGACATGACGCTGCCTAAAGCTCTGAACGTGGAGCTGAAAGGAGACATCGAAGACTGTTTCCTTGACATTGGTGAGAGCACGCACGCATTGTCACTTCCATTCAACGACGCAGACACACACAAAATCCAAGTCGTGGCTTGGAGAAGACATTCCTTGAGTCTTGACTGAGAGACGGATCATCTTCTGTAGTACACAAGAAGTTTTATAAAGGTTCATATGTTGATGTGGTAAACCGATTTCAGGCGATATCGACTGAGCACATCCTGCTGTCAGGGCAGCATTCGTTTTGAAATATTTAAGAAATTGACGTCACAACTGCCCTTGGGCTTGCATTGTGAATGTCATGTGACCAAACCTGGAAAATAGGTGAGCCGTGACATTCACAATGCGAGCCCAAGGGCATTTTGACGTCAATTTCCGTCGACAGCAGAAATTTCAATTCTTATTCAATGATGGCAACATTAATCAAAATGTCATTTTCATTTTATTTGATTTATCAATGGATGGAGTCCAAAACGATCATATTTTAATTTCTTTTCTCTCAAGTGAAATGTGCATGGAGCACACCGGCATTCTTTGCTGAGAAGCTCCATAAAGCTATGGAGGTATGTATGTATGAATGAACACAACAGCAGTCCTGGGTGGTCTGGTCCATTAACTTGGCCTTTTTGCTGAAATAATCTTATTGGATGACAAATGTGCCCTCACAGCGCCACGGCACGTGTGAAGATACACTGATCAGGGTGCTGGTGAGTCGCTCTGAGGTCGACCTGAAGAAGATTTTGGAAGAATACAGGGCCATGTATGACACAACGCTGCAGGAGGACATCCTGGTAAAATCAAAGACGCATGCTATCCTGAAAGACTACGTTGTAGTTAAATGAAAGCCTGAACATTTGTTTGACTGTGTTTCACAGAAAGACACAAAGCATCATTTTGAGAAGATCCTTCTTGGACTGTGTGGACCCCACTGAGAAACCGCTATACTGTACTGAAATTTGAGGTCTCATATTGTTAAATTAGTGGACATGACATGATCACTGTACTTCGTTTAGTTAATACTCTAGGAAAGTGGATGCTATATAATTTTATCATGTTTATTAAGGCAAAAGGTGAAAGGGGAGAATGTCAATTTCCTAACAAAATGCCTCCAACATTCTTTTATGCTTTTGTTTGAATGTCTTAAGTCTTTTTTCTCTGAAATAAAATGCTTGAGTTGATGGTTACGTTTATTTCCCAAAATTTTCATTATTAGTATCATTTGGAAGAGTACGGGCGCCACTTGAATGAGAAAAACCGAACGCATCTATTTTCAAAGTTGAAAGGTTGAAGTAAAACTACATAATGGGCAGGGAGAGCGTGATCGAATTTTATTTTGGGCTCGGGATGAGTTACGAGGACATCATGAAAAGCTGCAAAGAATCATTATCACCAAGAGACATTGGAACGTGTTGAAATGTTGAGAGCCAGCTTGCCTTCCCGGCAGAGGTACGACTAGGACGCCGGGGGCCGGTATAAAATAAAAACGTCAGATGCAATAATTTGTGGATTTTTGAAGGTACTGATTAGGTCCGTGAGAAGCGCTCTTGTCCAATAAGGGATCAGGGCTACTTCATGTGCATGCTGTCACTGTTTCGTGTGCACCCTGTAACTACTTCATGCGCACGAATAGTTCGTGGACAAGAAGTAGTAATTGGTGTGCACGAAATAGTAATTAGTGTGCACAAATAAGTAGGTTGTGTGCGCAAATAAGTTGTTTGTGCGCACAAAGTAGGGGGGGGGGCGGGGGTTCATGTCCAATTTTTGAATGTCACGAGGTGGTCGTCCGTGCGCCCTCGAGTGGACAAAATTAGCAACAACAGTTTGAAAAAAAATAGTAGTGAATGTCTTTTCTAATCCCACCGCCGGAATGGACTCCCTGACTGACTGGTTCTGACCAGCGTGTCGTACATTTGACATACCTGATTTCAAGTCTACGGTGAACCGCACATGCATGTTTTTAGAATGTGGAAGGACGCACTCTTGCACACAGCAGGCAAAAATGAGTCCCAATCTGAGAGGTGTGAGGCGGCTATGGTCACCACTACTCACCACAGTACAAAAGAATAATATATAATAGATATGAGCAATATTAAGTAATGTCCCTGAATAAGTGCTCGCTCCGCACAGGCCCTAAATGATAAATACCGTTCCGAATAAATTGTCGCATTTAAACATGGCACCAGACACACACACACAGGCTAATGTGAATTTGATTATCTTCTTTATGTCACTAAAAATGCATCCAAATGTTGACATTGCGGTATTAATTTTTAAACCTCTTTGCTTTTTGTGACAACATCTCTCCGCAATCGCGCATCTCACGACCTCAAGCCGTCCGCGGCACTAACCGCGCAGTCGCGACTCTCTTAAAGTTTTTCATGACGTGGTTGTTTATCGTGTCCGGAAGTAGCTTCGTCTCACTTCTGCACAGTCTGGAAGGATTTTTTTCCGCTCTTATTATTGGAAAAAAACGCCGTCATTCTACCTTAAACGGTTACAGCTCCTGTTTACACCTTTAAAAGACGCGTAAGAACTCGAAGAGCGAATACTACCAGTGTTACTGCTATTCCATCTGGTTATCTAGCTCGAAGCTAACCTTGGCGGAAATCACCTTTTCTATGCTTTGCTCCTCAGTGAGGATGTTTTGAATTGTTTCGAATTTTGAATGCTGCGCCTGCGTCTCTTCGCTAAATGAGCGCCAAGTTAAATTCACGTCATAGATAGCAGTAATGTTATAAGGTTACTCGGGACATCGTCAAGCCGGCCGGCTGAAAATGGACGAGAAATACAGCAACAACGTCCTTTCTGGAGGACAACTGGGGATGGTTGAGGTTCCCAATTCCAGGTGAAATAGTTGTTCATGGTAACCAAAGATTTGTTCATGTGAGCGTTTGGCTGTTTAACCCTTCTCGGGTACACCCCTGCATCAACATGCTGATTACATACATTATGCACGCTGTCCTTTTCATCCGCAGGTTAACCAGGTACATAGTGTTGCTGGTCATCTCGAAGATCTTGAAGGCCTTGGGGATCTTTGAATCATATGACATCCTAAAGGTGGTTCACATTGTGCAGTTTATCTTCATATTAAAGTTAGGGTGAGTATTCCTAATTCCATTCGCAGATGATGCTTTATTTTGTTTTGAAATACATTGCCGCCTTTGTAAATCACTGCAAAGCTCAGTTCAGACAAACTGGACTCTTGTCATTTTCAGTTGAACAGCTTTTGCTGTCGCCGTGTGTACAGAACTAGAGGAGCAACCGTGTTATGTTTTCATGTACCGTGTTTCCCAAGTCATTCGCCACAATAAAACTGACGAGCGGCAGCACTACAACAGACACCCCTCTTGTTTGGGGGGGACACATGATTACAGTATATCCTGTATAAATGTGCGTGTGTGTGATATACATATAATAATCTGTTTGCGTGTACTCCACTTTAAATCAAGTCATTTGAGTAGAGGTGTCTTCAAGTATGCCAATAAAAACATTAACTTGACATTATTCCATTATTCTCAGGTCGGCTGTTATTTTACTTGTTTTTCAAAAGCCTTTTTCCTCTGGAAAAATCATCTCAAAAAGACAGGTAGCGTATTGATTTTTTCATCCTTCGCAGTTGTGCTACGATCCGTCATTTTATGGAATGCATTTCTTGCTTCATATTTATGTTGTAGGATGGTAATTAACCCTTTTTCTTTTCATTCTTTCTAGTGGATAAAATTACTAAAGCACAGTGTTTTCAGCTGTATCATATCCCTACTGGGCTTTTTTGGTCTCACTCTCTGTGGACCCCTGAGGTAAATACGTATGCTACTCTGCTCATACGACAGTGCAGTTTGATGTTTGAATGCAACAATGCATGAGTGCTTTTCTTGTGTCTTTCACAGGACATTGCTGCTTTTCGAGCACAGCGATGTGGTGGTGATTGCTCTCCTTGGTGTCCTCTTCACCAGCTCAGGAGGTGGGCCAGCAAAGGTAAACAGTCATCATTTACAAATTGTGCAACGGTACTTGTTGAACTGTTGGTGTCATACCCCGTAGGCCTGAACAGTTGATTTTTTTTTTAAATCGAACTAGCGATTCCAGACAACACAATCTGTGGTCGTCAAAGCGTTGATCTTTGTATTTTTTATTTTTTTTTGCAATGCTCCCGACTCACCCAGAATCTGTTGTGTCGACTATCTCACATATAAACGCCATCCACTGCCCGTCCCGGCAAGGTCACCAGTTGTAGAGTGAAAAAAGTGGACATATGTTTACGTAAAAAATGCAAAGTTTCAATGAAAAGGTGACTGAAGTTGGTCCCATCTGTCTTCCAGACTCGAGGTGCCGCTCTCTTCATCATCGCAGTGATTTGCCTTCTCCTCTTCGACAATGATGATCTCATGGCCAAAATGGCGGAGCATCGTATCCTTAATAATTGCAATATGTTCGTTTTCTTAAAAAAAAGTTTCTCTGTTTCCTGCTTGAACCTTAACTTCTCGTCGTAATTAGCCGAGGGACATCACGACAGTGCGCTAACTCACTTCCTGTACACCGCCATTGCGTTTTTGGGGGTTGCGGATCACAAGGTAAGCACGTACCATGTATAGTGTCCCACATTTATCACACTTAAGTGTTTCCGATGAGCAAGATTTCTTGAATCGATAACTGACTTTAATGCTACCTATCAGACAAAGTGAAGTACACTCCAAGAGCTCAAAACGAAACTCATCATACCGTGATCCAATGAAGTTCATGAACAAATGGCAAACAGAGGTTGAAATCAGTCTGGAAAATGTGACACAGCTATTTCCATGTCTTTGGCACTCCAGAAAATCCCAGTCAGTCTTTAGCCGCAAATGGATAAAACTGGAAACCGATGATGAAACTTTTTGGAGTGGCAGGCCAACCAAAACGGTGTGATGGTCTGAGGCTGCTTTGCTTATTCAGAACTTGGACCGCTTGCTGTGTTTAACGGAGCAAGTTCAGCTGTCTGCTAGAAAATTGTGCATTGTGCCATCAAACTTTTGGCTTGCCTAGCACGACAATGACCAAAAACACAATAGATAGTCCATCTATGGCCCATAAAAATGAAAATCAAGGTTTTGGCGTGACCATGTCAAAATCCTTTTCCCACATGACTGCGTTAGAAGTATTTTGGTATCCAAAACAAAACGAATCACTGCATTGTCCTGTTCTTCTTGTCAGGGTGGTGTTGTGCTGCTCGTGGTCTCCCTGTGCCTGAAGGTTGGCTTCCACACAGCCTCCAGGAAACTTTCGGTGGAAGTTGGTGGGGCCAAGCGCCTCTATGCCCTGGACAACCTGGTGTCTGCTGCGGTACTGCTGCCCTGGGTCATAGTGCTGTCGGCCACCACGGAAGTAAGTGCAAGATGATTCCTCTCTGCATTGCGTGCAGGCTTTTTTTAAGGGGAGGAGAACTGAGACACTCTCACACGGAGAGCAGTTTAAATTGGGTTCATTTCCTAAATGAACCTTCAAAACCACCGTCACTTACAACCATTTTCCTCCAGACTCGCGCTCAGGCCTTGACGGGTTTTTTCCACTTTTTCTCCGCAGAGTAAAGTTGAGTCGTGGTCTGCTCTTATCCTGCCTTTCACCATGATTATCATCTCTGTGATGATCCTCGAGTTTTACGTGGAGGCCATCTGCAATACCAAGATGGAGGTGCAGCGCTGCGCCCGATACGGCGCCGTGGCTCTCTTCTCCAGTGCCCTGCTGCTCGCCAACTTCTGGACTCACCCGCTGACCGACCAGTTGCGCTCCATGAGTAAGCCGCCGCAGCGGAACAGCACGGAGCACGTGCTGTCTGGAGGGTGCTCGTCAGTGCCGTTTTCTTCATCTTGTGTAAGTCAAGCCGAATGAAGGGAAAATTTATTTTCACTGAGTTGGCATTTGTTTCCCTTTGGAATGCAGACAGTAGAAGTAGCAGCCACTCTTTTTAAATGATTTATATGCTTTGTTTTCTGGATTTAAGAGTTCCCAGTTCTTAATATGACATTCTTCAATCAAAATAAAGGAAATAGTGTTTCGCTGCACTCACAAGCCACTTTTCGCTCTTCTTCACGTCACACAGTTTTTAAGGGATACTGTATCTTCTGCAAATGCCAAGTTCGGCTTTTGCTACCATGACAACCGATGGCGCAGTTCGGACACGAGAAGAAGCGAGCCTACTCAGTGTTTCCAACAAGGCGGCTTTGTCGCTATATTTAGCGACTTTTCCGACCTCTTGGGCGAGCTACTTGAAAAGAAAAAAATGTCTGGACTTTTTGTGGTCTTATTGGAGATTTCTGGAGACTCTCAGCCTCGTACTGTGCAGGGGACCGTTCGCTGCGTTTTGTCCAGATTGTAGAGGAACGGTGCTTGCGTGAAGCCACCACGTAACCGAAGTTCAGAGCGTCCTCGCATGCCGACTTTGGGAGTGCCAAACAACCATTCACACTGTGTTTAAAAACGATCGTATGGAAATGTAAACTTAGGAGAACATCTGTATGTCATTGACCCACGCGACGCGTTTTGTTTTCTTAACCGTTGCTCTTTTCACACTTCCTGTGCAGCATCCAGCATCCTCTCTTCCCCTTCAAAGAAGGGTCAAAAGGGCACCCTGGTCGGTTATTCCCCGAAGGACTCCTTTGTACAACTTCATGGGTGACGCCTTGCAGCACACGTCGCAGTCCCTGCCGCGCTTCATTAAAGACTCCTTGAAACAGATCTTGGAGGAGTACGACTCGAGACAGATCTTCTACTTCCTGTGTCTCAACCTGGTACGTGCAATGTGCCGGTGTTGGTTCATGGGCCCTTCCACATCGCTGCTGTGTAAAACACGGGAGTTATCATGAAGTATAAAATGACAAATGCATGATTAAACAATCATGGCGTCTGCGGTAGATTTCTCCAGTTCGTCCAACAACAACAAAAAGTCAAAGGTCACAAGAGTTGAAAAATGCAAAGTTATTAAAACGGTAAATGGTGTGCACGAACATTTCCCATCTGCTTGTTTGCCAGTTGATTGAAATGGTGGCTTCTGCAGCTCTTTTAACTCCTTGAAACGCCAAAGAGTTTAAAATGGCTGACCTAAATCCAGAATCCAACGACGTACTGTGGACAAATTGTATTTTCATTTAAAAAAGATTAGATTTAGAGGCCATCTGGCCGCGCTCTACTTTCATATGGTGGTCACTGTTTGTCTCTCTGTTAATTGCAGTTCACAGCCTCCGCTGTCAAACCACGTTTATGTGTTCCAGGCGTTCACCTTTGTTGAGCTCTTTTATGGTGTTTGGACGAACAGCCTGGGCCTGATCTCGGATGGCTTCCACATGTTGTTTGACTGCTCGGCTTTGGTCCTGGGCCTGTTTGCTGCCCTGATGACCCGCTGGAAAGCCACCAGGATCTTCTCCTACGGGTAAAAATGGGGACGTGAAGCCGCTCCACCGGGGGGAGATCTTCATCATCCCGTGCAAATTCTGTCAGATGTTTGAAATGAGTATCCGGTGCTCTTCGCAGGTACGGCCGTGTCGAAATCCTTTCTGGGTTCATCAATGGACTCTTCCTGATGGTCATCGCCTTCTTTGTCTTCGTGGAGTCGGTAACCCGCTTAGTGGACCCTCCCAACATAGACACAGACATGCTGACGGTGAGTGAAGTCTTTTTCTTGTAAAAGCTCGTTCCTCAATGTCGATTGTGATAGTGAAGCATTGATCAAATATTTATTTACACCTTTGGTATTTAACAATGTCCATTCATAAATCTGGACCAGTTTTTCTGGGCCATTAGGAGCAGCCGGGAATGTCGTTGTGCAAAATGTCTGAGTGTGCCGGGGAGTTGTCCGCTCTGAGAACATAAACCATGTCAAGAACATCAGGCCTGCCTCGACGTGGAGTCTACAAATGTCAAACAAAAAGTTTGTGTTTGAAAGAAATGGGCACTTAGTAGGCTGTTGCAAGGACACTATTTAAGGATCCTTCCTCGAGGCTAATCGCTTGGCCTTTTAAGGACGTCCTTTTTGTAACATCGCCTTCATTTGCAGCACGAATGAGCCTTTATGCGCTGTTTCTTTTTGAGGACGAACCCATTTAAGATTTGTATGGAAAGCTGAGTGGAATTTCACAGGTGACATCTTAGCACCATATTTGTTGAATCAAGAAATCAAATGAATAGAATCTGTCCGACAAAGTGCAAGAAACAAACGCGTCGTGCTACGATCTGCAGAAATTCGAGAAGAAATGAGAGAAGAAGTGATTGAAATCTATCGGTCTGGAAAAGGTGACAAAGCCCTTTCCAAGACCCCGGCGGCGCCAACGAACACGGTCAGAGCCACGATCCACAAATGGAGAAAACTGGGAACGCTGACAAACATTTTCAGGAGTGATCGACCAGCTAAAATGACGCCAAGAGTGCGACGACGACTCATCCGGGAGGTTGCTAAAGAACCTCGAACACCACCCAAAGCACTCCAGACCTCACTGGCCTCAGTTCAAGTCAGCGTTGACGACTCTAGCGTCACAAAGACGCTGGCCGACAATGGCATTCACGGGAGAGTTCCCAGCCGAAAACCAGCGCTGTCCAAAAAGAACACAAAGGCTCATCTCACCTTTGCCAAAAAACATCTCGATGATCCTCGAGACCTTTGGAAAAACATTCGGTGGACTCATGAGTCAAAAATCAAACTTTTTGGAAGATTAACGTCCGCGGTAAAAATGGTAGAGCATCTGATAAAAAAAAGAACATGACGCCAACAGTGAAGTACGGTGGTGGCAGTATGACGATCTGTGGCTCGACTAATCACTTTGCCCCTCCGCTCGGTGTCTCCAAAAGCCCGTGTCCGTTGGCGGCTTATTGGTCAACCTGGTGGGAATCTGCGCTTTCAGCCACGCTCACTCCCACGGCGGCAAAAGTTGCTCGGGGCACGACCACGGCCATTCGCACCACGGCCATTCGCACGGCGACCACAGCCACGGAGGGCACGGCCACTCTCACGGCGGGCACGGCGGGCACGGGCATTCCCACAGCTCGGGCGGCGGGGGCATGAATGCCAACATGAGAGGTGGGCTTGCCTGCGCCGCCGTCACGTTTCCCGAAGGCCCGGATGGAATCCTCCCGTCTTCTCCACAGGTGTTTATCTCCACGTCCTGGCCGATACGTTGGGCAGCGTCGGCGTGATCATTTCCACCCTCCTCATTCGGCAGTTTGGCTGGTTGATCGCCGACCCCATTTGCTCCCTCTTCATCGCCACGCTCATCTTCCTCAGCGTCATACCTCTGCTCAAGGATGCTTGCGAAGTGCTTCTGCTGAGAATTCCCCCGGAGCATGAGAAGGGACTGAACAACGCTCTGCAGAAGGTGAGGAGACTCTTATGGAAATAAAGCCAGCTCTCATTGATTTGCGGGGGTTCACACCCACATTGTTGAAAAGAGAGCCCAGAAAACCTTTTTAATTGTAGTTTTTTTTTTTTAGAGTTTATGAAATCTCGCTTCAGGGAATTAAAAGAAAACTTTTTGAAGTGTTTTTTAGCTTTTGATGTCAGTTAATTGTTCGCCCAAGTCTTCAGTTAAGTGGCAATGCTTGCATGCTTGAAGCTCTTTTGTCACTACCATGAAAAAAGGGGTGTGGAGGGGACTCTAGAGAAAAAAAAATCTGCGATATACCGGTAGTGCAAACTATAAATCGTGATATAGCGGGGGTTCCATGTACGTAAATATTGCAAATCCACGTGACAGCCTTTTGGAGGAAGAATGTGTTGACCGTGTTGCGGCCATAAACGGGGACAGCTGTCGACAATGTCGACTATTGTCCGCTGTGATGTCACCGTTGTTGTGCGCTACTGCCGGCTGATCCCGTCGACTTCTTTTGCTTCTTTTCCCAGATTGAGAAGATTGAAGGAGTTTTGTCCTACAGGGACCCTCATTTCTGGAGACATTCGGCCAACGTGATCGCAGGGACCATCCATCTCCAAATCATGTCCGATGTGGTGGAACAGCGCATTGTGCAACAGGTCAGCGCAGAGTGCCACTTCTTGATTGATTTGTCACGTTTCCCGGCAGACTCGATACCTGACTTTTGTGTGTTGTGGAGTCATTTTAAGTAATGATCGGTGCGATTGTCTTGCAGGTGACGGCCATTTTGAAAGATGCGGGAGTGAATAATCTGTCGGTGCAGCTGGAGAAGGAAGCGTACTTCCAGCACATGTCTGGGCTCAGCACCGGATTTCAGGATGTTTTAGCCATGACCCAACAGATGGAGTCCATGAAACATCTGAACGATGGAACGTGTATCATGTAACGGCCATCTCTGGGACCAGTTGAAATTGTATAAATGCCGATCATTTTTCAATGCAAGTGTACAGCGCGTGTGGGTGTGTTTTGAATAAATCAGATTGTAGTCATTTTTATCTGTACTCAGACTTTGTGTTTTTTCTGACAACTTAACGCAGTGCGGTCCTATTGACTTGCTGTTGTTTTTGGCGCCAAGTAAAACACTTTGCTCATCAAAAAAGAAGGGAGAGGAAACCTCCAAATCGCACACCCCTTTATCTTTATTCGAGCAACGAGCATTAATCTAATGCATATAAATGTCAAGGAAAATACAGCACTCTGTTCTTACAGAGTGTAAAGTACAATGATGCTGTATAAAAGGAGACCTACATAAATGTGAGTAGGCGGTCGAAAAGCCTTGAGAGGCCGCTAAAGTGTGCCCAAAAAAACAAAAACATGCATCCTGCCTTATACTGTTGCTGACCTCTACTCGATCTCATTGGACGTCGCCACGGGGGCCTTGGTCTCTGTTGCAGCAAAGGAGACAGAAACCGTTAGGGCGCTGCACCAGATGTTACTTCCTGTTTTCATTTGGAGACCAATAGAATTCCTACATCATATTTAACAAAGACAGCCCCAAAACGTTTGTGTAAAAAAAAGAAAAAAAATAGTCATATATTTTCCTTGCAGCACGCATTGCCGCCATTGCGTCCTCAGTTCCCAAACGTTACCTGGACAAGGGCCGCCCTCCAATACGATGTCATCAATGGCGATGTCACTCCTGACGGATGAACCTCGGGTTGCTTCAAACACAATCTGCGGCGGCACAGAAAAAGGTGAGTCACCAGTGTGTCCGCGGTGGTTCAGTCGAGACACTTTTCAATGCCAGGTGAAACATCCTCAACAAACAGGAAAGCTTTGGAATGCAGATTCATTCCGTTTGAATTGTGGACATTACGGGGACGTCTGTCAAATATTTTGAACACGTGACAACAAAGAGAGCTGCGTTTTCCCGCCTTGCCTGATGTTGGCTGTCGCTGTGGTACTCCACCGTGGCCCTCAGCCAGGCGATGCTCTGCTCGCCGTTTCGTTGCCACAAGAAAATATCTCCTCCGTCTTTTTGGAGGTGAACACTGAGCCGGCCCGTGCTCGAGCCGTACATGTGGTAGTAGAATCGCAGACACTGAGGTCCCCTCGAGCCCCTGAGCGGGCGCGACAGCAGGCGAGCGGTCTGGCCGGGCAGCATGGGAGATGCTTCCATGTACAGATAGTAACCTGCAAGAGACCGTCAATCATGCACTCGAAACGTTCACGATTTCAGGGGGGGGGGGGGATTTAGGAATTGAGAGTTGTGGTCTTATGCTCTCACCGAGTCCGCTAGTGTGATCTCCTCTGGGTCCAGTGTACGAGGTTGGGGTGGGTCCTCTCCTCCACTCCCAGTCAGCAGCATCGTTCTGCTTGTCCTGAGTGTAACCACAAAGGCCCGCCACAAAGTCACAGCATCCCGGAAGGGGGGGGGACATTCCTGCAGCAAGAAAACGTCACAATTCAGATCAACTTGCCTGGCTGTTGGGTTTGTTTTTTTTGCGTTGCTGCCCGCATCCCATCAAAAGTCTGAGTTAGTCAAGAGTACATCCTCCCACTCTTTGGCTGGTTTAAAAAAAAAAAAAAAGTCCCCCGGAATAAATGTTACCTGTCGCCAACTCACAGTCTCCCAGACTCATGGTGATGTCATCAAGAGCAACAGAGCCGCAGTCCAGCAGACTTCTGCATGTGCTCACAAAAACAACCTGAACAACAAAGGCACATTTTGAGCCTCCTCTCTTGCTCTTTCCGTTTTACAAGACTTTGAATCCTTCCCCCGCTATTCGGGAGGAGTCACGTAGATCATTTATCAACGCCCTTTTCAATAAATCATCAATATGCGTGTGTTCAATGCGATGGTAGCCTTTGATATTTTGACATCTGGATGAACAAATGGTTCCAATTCCAAACAAAGAGTGATGGAATGTCTTTCTGTCACGGCAGATGCCTACGAAGAAGTCACGATGTCTCAAGTCATGATCCCTGCACTGTGAGGCGAACGTGCCAACCAGCCGACCACGTTGCAAACAACATTTGCACTTTCTCTCCTGACCTTGGCAGGCTGCGACGTCTGGAAGGTGACATCCGCCGCGATCCAGATTCCTCTGGACTTCTCTCCCGAAGTCCAGATCTTCTCCTGGCCGCCGCCCTGCTGCAGATACACGGCAAGGGCCTGCTCCGTCTGGTTGAATCCTGCAGTTTTCATGAGCGGTGAGTCACTTGAATATATGCCTGATTGGAGATGCCAAAATGTGGCTCACCCCTCAAAGAGAAGTAAAATCGTAGGCAGTATTTCATATTTGCAGCCAGTGTCGGGCTGACTAAGCGACTCATGTAGCTGGACTGCGTGCTCAGCTGCGAGTGAGCCAACAAGAAAGTCCCTGAAAGAAAACAAACAGCCACTATGTGTTGTTTTATGGGAACATTTTTTTTTCCATTTTCATTTCAAAACGCAATTTTCCAAAAAAGGGGAACGTTATCGTGTTGTAACTCGTAACAAATCATATGTTGAGACGAGTCACAAATGTCGCCGTTTACTCAGCCTACCCGCTCCGGATGTGTGGTCGCCGTTCCTGAAAATATTGGGTTTGACAGACACTCTCCTCCACAATGATCCGATGCCCTGGTCCTGCGTGTATTGGCACAAATCGGACTCAAAGTCACAGTTGGCAATGGAGGCATCAAAAGTTGGCTCTGTGTGGAAAAAAAAAAGAGAGGATGGCAATTTGACAGGGAATCAGCGAGATGGGATGTTTATGTAACTGTCCCAAGACAACGGAGCCTGACTTGTAGCGGTCCATGAAGGTGTACGGTTAAAATGATCAAATATGAACTCATTCACTCCCAAAGACGTTTTTAAACGTCTTTTCAGACTTGGTCCAGAATTGGCTGGTACTGAATGAGTTAAGATGTCAAAGTAACATGAATTTAAGGATCGGTAAATAGTTATGCAAGAAACGTTCAGAGAGAGCATTTCATCCAAATCGCACTGTCGTGAGTCATTCAAATGCAGCGTTGCTATTTCGTGGCTGACCTGTATCGGAGCTGCAGAACTCGGGCGAAAATGAAATGTCATCAACTGCAACGTGACCACTTCTTGGGCTGTTGAAGGCCACCTCGAAAATCACCTGAAGGGTAGCACTCACGCCCATGCACACACACACACGCACACACAAACATGGCAAATAAGATAAGGAAAACCCTGCACTGGTCGCCAATCAATCACAAAGCCCAATGAGATTGGTGAAAAAAAAATCGGCCTGACCTGCAAAGAGTACGGCGCTTTCAGGTCCACCTGCACGGGTGTCCACTCTCCGTACGGCCCACTCCAGTCAGTGGAGGTCTCTGGCTCCGCCCTCCACAGCTCCTGGTACTGACCCAGTCGATCGCGGGTGTAAACGGAGAAGAGGTTCCCACCTCGGTCGCTGCGCTGATAGTGAAACGTCAGGCAGCCAGACGTGGGCACGGTGGTCATGGGAGACAGCAGTTTGGCCACTTCTTTGAAGGTTTTGGCGTAGATGGAGTCCACGTACATAAAGTGACCTAAGAAGCGAGTTGTGGAGTGTTAGGAAACGGGTGGCAGGACTCAACTGGACACGTAAACCACCCAAGATTTGAACCAAAGCCTTTTTCAAACTAGGGAATGGTTATCTACTGCATCGTACATCTGTAAAATTGTGCTTTGTCCTCTAATTTGATCCAGATTGGAATGTTTATGGTGACATTTATCATCAACAACAGAGGGCGCCCAAAGTGAATTTAGCGTCTGCAGAAATGGAACGGGGGTCCCGAGGCCTTTCGGGTTTTGCGTACCGAAACACTTTGGTCACACCGCCACACATTAATGGTGACAAATGTCCAAAAAGTAGAACAGAAGTGATCACAAAATGAAAAAAGATGTTTACTTAATTTTGATATTTAATTCTTCGGCAGACTGAATGAGAAGAATATTCAGGGCCGGTGGAGCCGCTTGACTTTCTTTTTCATCAGTCACCGGAGCTTGAATGAGACACAAAGTGACAGCTGGCTGTTGTGATTTCAGCACCGCGCCACAGGTTAGTGAGCTCAGAAAGAAATTATTTCATGGAAACATTTGCCGATACCCTCCTGCAAACGTGCTCACGCTCTCCAAGGGGTACGCAGAGCCCCGGTTGGGAAACGCCGGCCTCCAGCACAATCGGGAATATTATATTATATTAAAGCTGGCATTGTTTGCGTTACACATTTGGAAAAAACTGCTGTCATTTTCCACTTGCCCTGAACCCGACATCCTCAGCTGACAACATTGAGTTGAGTACATTCAGAGTTGGCTGTTGTTGGCCAAGAAGCAAACCAAATCATGTGAGTCAGGTCCTAAAACACTTTTAACAGGCTGCCAGGCCGAGGACAACTCAGATTGACTGCGCATGTTTTATTTTTTATTTTTTTTGCGAAATGACCCTGAAAAGAAAAGTGAAATATTTCTTGGACACTTGCAGCTAACGTAGTTCATTGTAGCAACAGGATGAGGTCAAGCGACACTTTCAGAATGATTTTGATGTGCGGTAAAGTGACTTTTGTTGCCCTATGGCTCCAGATTAGCCATGGTTGTCTGTCTCATTCGCCCCTGCGATTGGCTGCCGACCAGTCCGGGGTGCTGTCCGTCTTTTACCCTTAGCTGCTAATTGTGTTCTTCCAGCGCAGCGCCTAAACAGATTGAAACGCTGTTGAGCGACATATTGCAGCTGTGTAATGAATCACTATCAATTTTTTAAAAAATTGTTGTTGTGTGTGGGATTTTCAACATTGCCACTGGAAGAACAAACTGGAGTCTAAAAAAAAAAAAAAAAAGAAAGAAAGCCCACTCCAGACAGTAAAAAGAGAGAGCGCCGTTTTCCGACGCCGTAGCCAACGTTGCTCCATCAAGTTTTCCAGAGAAATAACTTTGGTCTCACCAAATAATGAAAAACTGGGATAAACTCGCCATAGTACAGTTCAATCTAAAAGCATGACAGCAGCAGAAGTGTTTATTCCAAATCCATGTCAGCTGTATATAAAGAGAAAATCATTCAAACGCTCTCGTTGCCAAAATACTAACAAACTCTCGGAAAGTTGGTATGAAGAAGAAGAAACAAAATAATGGCACGTTTTTATAAGTTTAAAGAGCACAATTTCTCACCGACCTGTCCTGTTGTCGTGCGTGTGATCGTCTGGCAGGTTGTTGTGGAGCAGCTGGCCCCCGCCGCCGCCACCTCCCACAAACCAGTTGACATTGGCATTCCACTGGTTATTGTACCCGCACAGGTGAGACTCCTCAAAGTCGCAATCTACGTGCACCAGAGTGAGAGGGGGGGGAATAATGGGAAGTGCGTCTTTGTCTGCAAACTCTTTCTGACCATCTTTTTCCACCGCTATGCTGCGGAGCGGACGACCGCATTAAAGTCTCATATGTTTTCCCACCCAGAAAAATTGTCAATGAGCACCAGCTGAGCGCTGAGTGGAACCATATGGAGAAGACTACATGACACCTGTCATACAGATTAGGCTCAAAGTCTGAAGGCCAAGTGTGCTGGGCGGGTCAGAATGTGCAACACGCGGATGGGAATTATTGATATGACGCCTCGAATCCAGTTGGATCGATGGACTGAATGCATGTGCAAGTGAAGGAGTGACATCACCAACCCAGGCAGTATCCGGGACTAATGTGGATCTGAAAAATGGCTACGCTGCTCCCAGACGTCCGCCCAGGTATTCCTTCGATAACGATCTGATAGACAACACACGCCAAGTCACCGTCAATATGACGTACCGTGGGGGTGTCGTCGCCATACAAAAGCATGACAGCGCAGATGGCGGCTTCATTGAATGGCACACTCGCGATGATGCAGAGGGACTTTATATTTTACCCGAGCGGTCTCGGTGCTGTTGGACAGGTCCACGCTTGCAATGACCCAGCTGTCTGACGGCGTTTGGCTGCTCCACAGCGGCCTGTCAAAGCTCCGCCCCTCTGTGCGCTGCGAGACTTGCAGGCTTCCCGTGCCACTGATCTGGTAGACCAACCTCAGGCAACTCCACTCATTCTGTTCCAGAATCGGACTCAACAAGACGCCCGTGGTATCCGCGCGTATCTCTGAGTCGTCGTCGTCGTTCAAAGGAGCATCCACGGCGATGAAATGGCCTGCAGTGTAGGAGAAAATAAGGGGAATGTGGAGATTTTTTTACATTTTAGGGCTGCGACATACTCCCCAAAAACCTGGGACGGCGTGGTCATGTTTTACCACCGTGTAGGTGGAATTATTTCCCATTTAGTGTGCAGCTTCAGCTTTTTGACAGTTCAGAATTTCAGTTGCCATACTTTACGCTTGATGCTGCACCATACATTTTCAATGGGAGACAGGTCTGGACTGCAGGCAGGCCAGTCTAGTACCTGCATTATTTTCCTGTGAAGACACGCTCCCGTAACACGCGCAGAATGCGCTTCCGCATTCCCTTGGTGAAATAACCTCTTTTCCCTTGCCTGGGTGATATGAAATCCGCAATTTCCCCCAAAAATTTGAAAGGTGGACTCGTCAGACCACAGAACACTTTTGCACTTTGCATCAGTCCATTTTAGATGAGCTCGGGCCCATGGAAGCCGGCGGCGTGTCTGGGTGTGCGTTGTTGACAGAAATGCCTTTTGTTTTGCACGGTCCAGTTTGAAGTAGCGCCGTCGGATGTTGCGCCCAACTCTGGCCAAAGTTGTAAAATCTTAACTGTCATGCCATTGCATCAAGAATAACAATTTGCATGCTTACTCTTCACTTTTTACTGGACTGAATGAGAATATGAGCGAGATCAACAATAAATATATAGTTTCCGTTGCACAGTAAATGACGTCATCCTCATTCATCCGCGAGCTTTGATCACTGGAAATAAACAGAGATGTCATGATTTGATTGCTCACAGCTCTCTTCTCTTGTACGTCGACTGCAGAGCTGACCCATTGAAAATGCTCAAATGTGCTCTTGCACAGAGTCCAGATGTCGGAGGATGTTGGAGTCAATGGAGACCAGATGTGCTTCCTCTCACCAGCATTAAAAGTGGGAGCCATCTCCATTGAAAAGGCATGCAATCCGTTTTATGTATTTATTTTTGGGGGGGGGGTCATTTGGCGTCAACTTCCAAGAATGACAAATCAGAGTGCCGAGGATACGTATAAAACAGCCCAATTACCATCGTTGTGTCGGGTCCAGCTGCTAAAGTCTGCATCTGACATGTAACCGCAGGTGTTGGCGTCAAAGTTGCAGGAGCCGGGCAACAACTGCTTGTGCGCTTGGACGGCGGCTTGAGGGGAGACGGGAGCAAAGTGAGGAAAACGGTGAACGGCAAGTATGAATCACAGAAATTGGCATTAAAAAAAAAGGAAAGAAAAAAAAAGGCATAAGCTCATGCACCAACAATGGCACCATCATTGAAAAGTACTCACCAGCAAGAACCAAAAGGTAGACTGGAAGCATTGCAATCTTCTGATAAGAAAAGCAAAACAAATTTTAAAAAAATAAAGGAAGAAAAACGTATCCTCTTTGCAGTCTGTCGTCGGAGTGTCTCTCCAGCTCACAGACTGGCAGCGCACTGTTGGCTGTCCTGAATGTGAAAGAGGGTGTGTGAAGCCGAGAGGAGAGGAGGAGGGGGGTCGAGGGTGCTGGGGGTGGAGAGAGAGAGAGAGAGAGAGAGAGAGTGAATGGATGGATGGAAACAAATGATGGAGGACGCAGGGGAAGGTTGTGAGGATGGCAAGAAAAAGGGCAGAGTAAGCCCGTGAGATTGATTCATGCGAGTGCAACTTTCAGCCGATGCAGCAGAGTGGTCACCAACCTTTTTTTGTGTCACCGACCAGTTGAGACAAGTTTGGGTAACTTATCCACCATAAATTATGATTTTAATCACCACAGCCAGTTTGGTGCTTTTGTTGCCCCTCGAGGAAAAATCTGTTCTGCTGCCGGCAGTACATCCATCTGTCCATTTGCGATGGCGCTGGTCCTCGAGGGGCGAGCTGATCCTGGAATTGTGGCCCACCAACAGCAGGACAACGCGACGACTCCATCCGACCCAAAACTGGTTTTGTAAGAAGACCTCAAATGAATGGCGGCACTAAAAAGCGTTCAGTTGAAAAGTAAAAGGCTGGCGCCCCGATGGAAATGAAAAAGGTCACGGAGTTGACTTTGGATTTTGATCCTAAATTGACTTGAAGCAGACGAAAGCCTTCCAATTTGATGACGCTTAAGAGTTGGTTTAGGCTTGACCTAAATCCGTTTAAGCTGCGATAGGCCTCGACTAAAAGAGATTATGCGAGATGCAGCCAGCTTCTCTCTCATCCTCGTCGATCCAATTTGTATTCAGAGCCACTTTGTCTCCCCCCCGCCCCCTAAAATCGAAGGTCCTGCCTTCAGAGATGCTGGCAACCATTGTGCTACATTTGCCATTATTATTCCAATTTTAGTTGATGTTGCTATTGCACATCCCAATACTGAGATGCAACCGTTTTATTTTTGGAGGTAGCTGTGCTTGCACTGCATCTGGATTTAACATGTAACATCAATGTAAAAAGGGGAAATGCTTCAATAAGTAAAAGCGCAAATCATTAAAAAAAACAAGAAAAAAAAGTGACTTTTTTGTCTTGGAAAAACAGGCCGCGGTTTGGCATCGGTTTCTGTCCTCGTACATGATTTCTTCGGTCGATTCCCACCCTCATTTAATTATCATTACACCAATTTGAATTCCAATTTCCAATAGATGCGGGGATGACTCATCCACCAATCGTCTGCAAAAGATCTGACAGTTCCTTTTTGGAGAACGTGATTCATTCCTTGCTGGTTCATAAAGACAAATGACTCACACTCATCATTTCAAAGAAAATTGCAGCCAGTCGGGTTAAGTGTACCCAAAGAGGAACATTTATCTTTTTTCTTTTAATTCTTCTGACAAATTAAAAAGAGTGCATTCCGAGAGAGGTGATCCGAACTGGTTTCACCTCTAACTCGCCTTGACAGCACAATGCCAGAAAATAACTTAAGACAGGCAGGCTGTGTAATTTTCACGACACGAGAGCTTCGTGTTTGCATGATGACACCGCAATGAAATGTTCAATGAGGGAGATTTACGACAAAGCGCGCCGGGGTCCAATCCTCTCGGAGCCTCCGCCCTTTTCTCTGGAAACACACAGCCAGTCGGCCGAAGCCCCATATTTTCTCCAATCTAATGAAAATACACATGAGACTTATCACGTTACATAATTTGATCAATACGGTGCGTTGAACCTTCTTTGGCCTCATGTGTGAGCGAATATGTTGATGCAAATTGACTTGGCTTGTATCTATTGGTAATGCTGCAAGCTCTCGTCGAGGACGTTCATGGCGTATGAAAACAGTGCAAATGTTTTTTTATGGTACTGTGCATGCATCAATGCCTCTTTCAGCGCTTTGGTTTGTTGTTGTGATATGTCAGCGCGGCCGGCCTATCTGATGTGACAGATAAACTCGCACAAATAAATAGACTGAGCTCCATAAGGCACCCATGAAATGCACAAAGTCAAGGCCTCCAATTAACAAACCAATATACAGTGATCCCTCGCTACTTTATGGTTCGTTTATTGCGGGTTCAGTGCATTGCGGATGTTTTCAAACATAACAAATAAATAAATAAATAAATAAATAAACATGGAGTACAGTACTGTATATGTTGCTCTATGTGACTCGCTGTTGTTTTGCAGCTTCTCGCAGACCGTTTGCGGACTTTAATTTCTAATTTTTTTTTTTACCTGTTTATGTTAATTGGACGCTACTTCGCGGATTTTCGTTCATCGCGGGTGGTTTTGGTCCCCAATAACCGCGATAAACGAGGGATTACTGTATGCCACCGTATTTTAAAAACCATTTTTTAAATTGGCTTCCCCTTTAAGTTGGAATTTTCTTTTTCTTTCACAAGAGACTTTTTAACACATGTATCTGCACTTCTAATCACCCGACTTGACTTCAAGATACTTGGACTTAAGTGTGAGTGGTTGTGCCAGCCATGCAGCAAGGCCAATTTCGCGGCCGGAGCGCAGGTTCGAGCGCCCCGCTGTCAACCTGCGGTGACATTGAGGAGGTGTTCACCTGACACACGACTAGATCAGATCTTCCACTGCAGGCCGCTGTTGATGAAGATGAAGCCCTTTGAGGGTGCATCGTGCATGTAAACTTCCACGATGACGATGATAATGATGACGTGGGCGTCGATGACGACAAAGCCATCCTCTCGGTCGGCCTCTCCCGACCGCAACGAAGCATGTCAGCATCCGCAGCGCTTGTAAAAGGCGCTTTGTGCATCCCTAATCCGCTGTGATGTCACCGCGCAGGGGGAGGGGCTTCGCTCTCCGCGTTAGCGCGACAACTTGTCGTCGTCTGGACGGACGAACCGAACCGCGGCGAGCTGACAGAGCGAGCGGGCACCGGCTGGGAGGAGCCGGCAGGGATGCAGACGGCCGGAGCCGGACCTCTCCTCCGCTGACACGCAGGTAACGCGATGACCGAGCGCGTTTTCTGTTGCGCGTGTGAATGTTGATGCGAGGCCTTGTTTTTACGACACCTGCCCCGGATGGAAGCGTCTGGAGGCGCATCGAGACAGGTGACAGATTGTTCCTCCCTTACATAATATTTGAATGCGCCGTTTCACCGAGATGAATGATGCTTCGTGCGTCGGGGAACAACCCCCTCCTGTTATTTTGCAGCGCGTCTCATGACACGACATTATTATGTTTGAGAGACGCTGTCTTGTTTCTTTTTTTAATTTTTTTTATGGCCAGCTGCTCCTTCGTTCCCATCGTGCTGCCAAATAAATGGCTTTAGGTGAGCCCCGCTCACGTCAGAGAATCCTCAAGGCAATGGCAATGGATTCGGGCATTCGACAGGTTGACATCTTCCATTCCGTGTCTTTCGTGGATTTTGGAGCTATGGAGTAGCTATTGTGGAAATGCGGTGCACGAAACATGACTCTGCGTGTGTGTTCTTGTGTGTTTGTGTGTGTGTGTGTGTGTGTGTGTGTGTGTGTGTGTGCGTGTGAGAGAGAGAGAGAGGGAGAGGGAGGGTAGGACGAGGAATGATGCACTCAATTATTAAAAGGTAAAGATAAAGATATCCACATGAGTGAGCATACAGCAAATTAAAACTCATCCATGACTGACTAGAAATACTATACTAAGTAGACCTATGTGTGTGTGTATGTGTGACGGACACACACATACATATATTCATTCAGACCCTCTGTTGGACCACCTGCAATCATAATGAGAATTGGTGGTTTGGAAAATGGAATGGATTGGGCCAGCGACTGGACAGTGCAGTTGTGGCTGGCGATTCTGTCTTGGCGTTCTAAGATTCAGGATTCAAGCCTCTTGCTGTGTTTTCTATGGGCTGAGATTTGTGCCACTGGAAGCAGAATTTGAATAATTTATATTTGCATTGGAATTGCGTTCATTCATTCATCTTCCGAACCGCTTGATCCTCACTAGGGTCGCGGGGGTTGCTGGAGCCTATCCCAGCTGTCTCCGGGCAGTAGGCGGGGGACACCCTGAATCGGTTGCCAGCCAATCCCAGTGGAAGTGCGTTGAAAAACTGAATTTGAATGACATAAGTTGAATTTGTGTTGCTTCATTGGAATTGGTGCATTGAAAAACGGACTCTGCATTCTCCAATTGCAATTTGAATGCATCATAGTTTGGAATTGAAGTCCAACTATTTCATTCCGGCTTTGGGTGCAACTTCCGATGATCTGGGTCATTGCACAATCAGACAAGGCAGATATCACTTGCGTAATACTTGATGTCTTTTTGTGCATCCACTTTTTTCTTGCTATTGCACAACAAACACACGGTTAGTGCCGCGCCAGTCATTTGAAAATTCTGAATGTCAAATTGTGCCTTCCTTCGCCTCAGTTCAGGACTTACCGATAGGCACTAATGAGGGGTGAGGCAACTTTGATGCTCGCCAGGACCCTACCCCGAGGATCAGACTGTAACCAGCCGCTGACTGCAATCACAATTAGTTTTTTTTAAACTCTGTAAATTACCAAGCAGAGATATATTTTGCGCTCCCGTTAACTGTATCAGTACTGTATGAAGGACTTAAACATGAGGTTAGGAATTCCAATTTCAGCCTTTTCTCGAATTTCACTTCATTCACTTCAGATCACCTTGTCTTGAGCGCTTGTCTGCTTTGTCAGACAAGCGCTCATGATTTAATTGAGTCCACATTTCTGTCACTTATTTGCTTGTTGGGGGGGCGGGGTGGAGTGACATGAAAGCCGACTTGTGTCTCCAAACGTAAATATGATCCTGTTATCGACACTGTGTGTGTGACAGCTAACTCCAGGTCCTTTCTATGCCCAAATAGCACGTGCGCCGTTGTCAGTGGGTGTTTGTCAGGACCGGATTAGTGAGTTAATGGGTAAGCAAATCCCCAACCCTGCGGCTTTCACTGCGCCCTGACAGATGGAAGTCTAGCACTCTGCTCAAGGCCCCGCAGATGTACCGCCGCTCAGCTGGGCCATCTGCGGCTGGGCCAAGCCCGCCTTGCTGAGCGTCTCTCCAAGGTGCTTGGCGTCTACCCACGCAAACCCGGTGCAGAGAGGATCAACCGGCAGCTTCTCAGTCCACCCTGCCAGTTGGGGTTTGCGGTCAGATTAGAAGATGTCAACTTTGGGGACTTGATTAACCTTCGGCCCGGGTTTGTGGTGTTAGCGAGTTATTAGTCTGCACATTTTGTCCTTTTTTTACGTAGTAAATTCCGTTTTGAATGTACAGTACCGTCCTCTCTCCGCAAAATAGGCAGCACAGGCTACCACAGGAAATAATTGATGGATACCCTGATAGCCTCATCATATTTAATCAGCATCACAACTGGCCCTGTAACTCACAGGACACTTATTAGTCAGATCACCGGCTTACCCATCGCCCTGCGTCAGTTCTCATCCAGCCTCAGCAAAATATCCCTTTTTTTTTGTCTTCCCACCCTGACTCCTCTTTGACCTTTGGTCTCCTTTCGTTCTGCCAGCTGCTCAGTGGCTGCGTGAAAGTGGATGAAAGTGCACCCGCCGCCCAAACCAGTCCCGGGGGATTTATTTGTCTTGATATTAGTCGGGCATGATTGATATGATTGATCTAAGCTGGCAGCAAAGAAAAAATGTCTCTTACTTACTAAATGGCATTGCAGGATTGTTGGACTCTATTTTTATGTATTTATTTATTTGTAACAGTCACTTTCCAACCTTTCCGAGGATTTGTGTGATCATTTGTTGATATTGTTTTTGGTCTCTGTGTCCGAAGTGTTTCCACGTAGGTGGAAGGACTAAAATTGGAGTCACATTACCCCAGTAAAATGAGCCACAAATACCCGGAAGAGGAGCGGGACGTGGAGGAGGAAAGCCCTGGTGCCTCCGCTTCACAGAGGGCGAGGCAGAATAATGGGTCGGTGCCTGGAGAACCTCCTGTTCGTCGACCCTGGAGGCCATGTCAGATGCTCAGTCAAGATGGAGAGTTGAATCCAGATCATCATCATCACCACCACCATCTTCAACCTCCTTATCATCATCACCCACCTGCAGGCCGTGGTGGTCCACAACGGCAACGCCGGCGTCCACCGTCCATTCAAGGCCAAAGTCAGACCAATTTTTCTGGCCCAAACGCAGAGGATGCTCTCTCTCGCGAAAGTCAAAACACGGAACCCCGCCCTGTCCAGCAGCTTCGGCCCGCTGTCACGCGTTACCGCCGTTGCGGTGACCCGAATCCGAGGCTCAAAGGTCAAAGACAGAGGCCACCGGTCAAGGAGATGCAGGAATCCTTAGCGGTTTCAGACCACCGAGAAGGTCAGACAGAAATGACAGTGCAGCAAAACACGACAGATGGTCTTTCAAAGGAGCAATCACAGGACAGAGGATCTCAACACCAGACTCCTGTTGCTGTGGTCACCCCAACTCACCTCTCACCAGGACCAATACGCCTTGACTTCAAACCAGACCTCCAAGAAAGTGCTGCGGTCTGTGGGAAAGAAGTTAAGGAGAATGAGGAAGCAGGACCTGCGGAGAATGCTGCAGATCAGCGCCCCAGCACAGATCTCTCTCGCTGCACCTACGACAACCTACAGGCAGTTCAAGATGGAAGAGAGCTATGTGTCGACAAGGCGGTGGAAAATCAGGAGGACGAGATGGAGGGGGAAGTTGTCGATGTTGAAGCTCAGGGGAGTGAAATCACTGATCTCTGCTCAGACACAGAAAGTGCCGCCTCACTCAGTAACGACGGACCTCTCCACAGCCCACCGCCGCTCCAGTCCCCAACTCCGCCATCATCTCCTGATGCACTGCTTTTCCCGCAGCTGGACCACTTCGCCGAGGAAGCCAGCATGAGCCCTTTGCCCGACAATGACGCTCTGCCTGAAGATGACGACGAGTGCTCTGAATCGCCCCTGGAATACTACCCCAAAACCTATGCAGACTTTTATACAGAGTCCCACCAAAAGTCTTACGTGGAGACAGTTGAAAATTCAGAGACAAAATCTCATCCCAAATCTTTTCCGGAACCCCTGAAGACCTCCTATTCTGAAGCACGCCGAGAACCTCGCATGCAGTCCCGTCAGAAGTCTGAGCCATACGAGGCCCAGCAGGGGTCCCACCGTGAGCCATTTACCAGCCATAGACAGGAGAATGTCCAAAAATCCTCCCCGATCAAGGGCTCCCATCATGCACCAAGGCGGGGCAAAGACCGAGGTTCCCGTCCCTCCCAAGTGGACAGCTCTGTCGGCTGCCGGCTGCACCACTATGACGGTCAATCTGACGGAGAGGGGGGCAGTGCTACACAAAGCCCCATTCAGAAAAGCTTGAGGCCAGCAGATACACCGACGAAACATCCGTCGTCTTCGCTGGGCAGCGCGAGAGAGACCAAAGATGAGGTTGGCGTCTCAGCCGAAGAAGGTACAAAGGTCCCGGGAGACGCCATCAGCCTAGTAATAAAAGACATTCGGGAGGCCATTGAGGAGGTTAAGACCAAGACGATACGGTCCCCCTACACACCTGACCAGCCCGTGGAACCCATTTGGGTAATGAGACAGGAGATTAGCCCGACAGAGGAAGTCGACCCACTGCAGATGATGCCGGGCCATGTAAGTTTAACCCCACATTTCTACAACACATTTGCTTCGTCATTCACCATGGCCTTTGATTCAATCAAGGGAGTGTTTATTCGGACGTACACGTTTGATTTCTTCCTTTCATTTCCTTCCACATTGTTCTCCTTCGTCCCTCTCCCAGTCAGTGTCCAGGTCTCCATCCCAGCATGCCTCAGTGTCAGATCAGGAGTCTGGCAGTCCGCTGAATGTCAAGTCCTCCAGAGCAGGCCACTCCCAACAATATCGCGAGCATCAGCCCCAAGGCCGCCAGTCGCATCAGAGAGAATGCGTGCAGCCTAATCAACCACAGCAACAGCAACATCACCAACAGAATCAACAGCATCCAGCTCAGCAGCCACGACAACAGGTTCAGCAGCCGCCTGGACAAGAGGTGACGTCAGTAAATCATTCAAAGGCAAAAAGGTCCTCACACGTGAAATATGTCAGTTCCTGATGTAAGATTTTCGTGCTTTTTTTGTATAGATTCGCAGATCTCTTCCTCAATTTCCCACATTTGTGGATGGTGAGTATATTTAAGTATATTTAATAATATTTAAGGTAATATGACCAAGTTCATTATTTATCAAACTGCTCTGTAGCTCTTCACATTAATTAAAACCCAGGAAATAGCTCTCAGTTTCCAAAAGGTCGGTGCAAGGTGATCTCCAACTGCCCAATTGTCACATGGGCGGCCGATGACATGACCCGCAAGGGGAGATCTTGCAGTTTATAACTGCACTTTGCGTTCGCCAATCTCATGCCCAGGCGTGTCTATGTCTGTTTCCGCAATGTCAAGCACGGCATGCGCGCCGACCACCCTGATTTGAATGCAAATGAGGTATGCCACTATGACTCGGCTACGTTCCATCCCACAATGGCGCGCAATGCCGCAATCGTCCCGTTATGGCCAATTCCACCTATGCAAAGTTTAGGAAAATACCAAAAGAAAACTTCCCTCACGGGCACGGATAGAGTGCGCCCTGTGCTAGACCTGTGCTGGGCACAAAATTACGTCCCGTGAGTTCAAATGCCCCGTTACTTTTCTCCATTTAGTTTCAAGTATAAATGCATTTTTTGTGCCTAATGAGTACATTTCACATGCGTAGTCCCGGGACCATGTGACCCTGATGACCTTATTGACGGCATCATCTTTGCCGCAACTTACTTGGGATGCACGCACCTGCTGTCAGAGAGGACACCCACAAAGAGCGCCCGCATGCAACAGGCACAAGAAGCCATGAACAGAGTGCGGGTAAGGACACTGAATGGCTGTGATGATTCATTTGTTTTGTACAGTGGGACATTGAGCTTTTGCAGCAGCACCCCCCTGCCTCTTAGAAAAAAATGTTACTATCGATTCATGAGTTATGCTTTGTCTCTCTGCAGGCAGCTCAGAAGCAGGCAAAGAACAAGAAGAAAGTAAGTTATCTCTCATCTCATCATTTTTTTTCTCGTATTGATTTGAATGGAAGTCTTGGTTGGAACGTTAGTCTTATGAAAGGTAAACATCAGCTCATATGTGACTCAACCAATCGGAAGTCGCACGGCCATGTTTTGAGCTGGAGCCCAGAAAAGGATTGACTCTATTCTCAGGCAACATCATTCCCAATCTTTAAATGGGCATATTTTCACCAAATAGGACCCAATTTCCTCAGTCCACACATCACTTCGAAAGCATTTTTAATGGCCTTTCCTTTCAGAAAATGTATATACTGTATCTCACCTTCTTAAATTTGATGTAAGTGATCTATCTCTCTGTTTGATGCTGGAGGGTCACATTGTGCTAATTCTGATTTGACAGTTTCCTCTTCATTTGAACTGAATACTTTTTTTTCTCTCCATTTTTTTCCGTTTTTAATCTGTTCTTGTCCATGTTGACATTTCTGTAGAGTCCTGACAGTGAGACTCCATGTACTGCTGAAGTGGATCTTTTCATGTCCACGCAAAGAATCAAAGTCCTCAATGCAGATACTCAGGTAGAGATACTGGACATACCGTAGCCTTGAAAAGGAAATGTGATGATGCATTTGTGTTGCACTTCTAAAGTGCCCAGAAGGAGCAAATGTGTGATCATAGCACTTGGCAACTTTTTATTATAACTTTCTCTGAACATCCTTTTTTGTGGGCCACCAGGAGTCTTTAATGGATTTGCCGTTGAGGACCATCTCCTACATTGCCGACATTGGCAACATGGTGGTCCTGATGGCCCGGGGTAAGATGGTCCGATCCCGCAGCATGCAGGAAAACTTGGAGCACGCCGCCGAGCAAACCACCATGTCCAATGATGACAGACGGCTCTACAGGATGATCTGTCACGTCTTTGAGTCTGAAGATGTGAGTCATCGCTTGGCTATTTCGAGCCATCGTCACAAAAGAGTTGGAAAAGTTTGGATGGATGTTTTTTTTCAAGCTGTGATTGTGTTAAAAACAATAGACCGTTGAGACCCACTGGGAATAAAACTAAGTTTAAGAGTACTGTAGGTATGAGGAAAAATACCAATGCACCCGTACTACTTATATTGATCAGCATGACTGGTGTTTTTTTTTTTCTCAAGATGAACATGTCTCGTCTCTTCCTCAGGCCCAGCTTATTGCTCAGTCCATCGGACAGTCCTTCAGTGTGGCCTATCAGGAGTTCCTCAGGGCCAATGGCATCGACCCCGAGGATCTGAGTCAGAGGGAGTACAGCGACCTACTCAACACTCAGGACATGTACAATGATGACCTCATCCACTTCTCCAAGTCTGAGAACTGTAGAGACGTAAGTGAACCAGCAGGTGGCAGTCGAGTGCTGTTGACGCTGATGCTGTGCTGGGTTCCTTGAACCTTTTCAGATCAACACGTAACTGAAGAGATTAAGCTTTACAAGAACAGGAATAAATAAAACATGAGCCAAAAAGCTTTTGTACCTGTCCATTGCCTTTCAGCGGAAAAGGAGCTGTGTTGAAATAGATGAGAGAGGTACAATAAAACGATCTTACGACACTTACATCCTAATTAAATTAAAGGTCAGATTTCTTGCTCTCAGGTTTACATTGAGAAGCAGAAGGGGGAGATCCTGGGTGTGGTGATAGTGGAATCTGGCTGGGGGTCCATCCTCCCTACCGTCATCATCGCCAGTATGATGCACGCAGGCCCTGCAGAGAAGTCCGGTCGGCTTAACATCGGCGACCAGATCATGACTATCAACGGTACCAGCCTAGTGGGTTTACCTCTCAGCACCTGCCAGAGCATCATTAAGGTAAGTTGGCCAACTGAGATTTCTCGGCTCTTCAAAAGTTGTCTTTTCTATTGACTAATCTAATTCAATCTTCCTTCAGGGGCTGAAATCTCAGTGCAGGATCAAGATGAACATTGTTCGGTGTCCGCCCGTTACCATGGTGCTCATTCGCAGGCCGGACCTCAGATATCAACTGGGTTTTAGTGTCCAGAATGGCATTGTGAGTATTTCGCGAGAGAGTAAACTTTTGTTTCTAGTGCAGAAACAATTGTCTTCTTGTAGAACCAGAATGTTCGGTATCATATTATTAGTAAGGCGTTTTTAGCCAAGAAAAACGACCATGTGTAGTAAGGCGTTTTTTGCCGGAAAAAACGACCATGTGTAATAAGGCGTTTTTTCTGAAAAAAAACGACCATGTATATAGTAAGGCGTTTTTAGCCCAAATAAACGACCATGTGTAGTAAGGCGTTTTTAGCTGAAAAAACGACTATGTGTAGTAAGCGTTTTTGAAAAATACGACCATGTATAGTAAGCGTTTTAGCCCAAATAAACGACCATGTGTAATAAGGGATTTTTAGCCGAAAAAAAAACGACTATGTGTAGTAAGGCGTTTTTTTGAAAAATACGACCATGTATAGTAAGGCGTTTTTAGCCCAAATAAACGACCATGTGTAGTAAGGCGTTTTTAGCTGAAAAAAAAACGACTATGTGTAGTAAGGCGTTTTTTTGAAAAATACGACCATGTATAGTAAGGCGTTTTTAGCCCAAATAAACGACCATGTGTAGTAAGGATTTTAGCGAAAAAACGACTATGTCTAGTAAGGCGTTTTTTTGAAAAATACGACCATGTATAGTAAGGCGTTTTTAGCCCAAATAAACGACCATGTGTAGTAAGGCGTTTTTAGCTGAAAAAAACCCGACTATGTGTAGTAAGGCGTTTTTTTGAAAAATACGACCATGTATAGTAAGGCGTTTTTAGCCCAAATAAACGACCATGTGTAGTAAGGGATTTTTAGCCGAAAAAAAACCGACTATGTGTAGTAAGGCGTTTTTTTGAAAAATACGACCATGTATAGTAAGGCGTTTTTAGCCGAAAAAATTCCCATGTATAGTAAGGCGTTGTTAGACGAAAAAAATCGACCATGTATATAGTAAGGTGTTTTTAGCCAAATAAAACGACCATGTATAGGGAGGCGTTTTTAGCCGAAAAAAACGACCATGTGTAGTAAGGCATTTTTAGCCGAAAAATACGACCATGTATAGTAAGGCGTTTTTAGCCGAAAAAAATGACCACGTATAGTAAGGCGTTTTCAGTCGAAAAAAACGACCATGTATAGTAAGGCGTTTTTAGCGAAAAAGCGAACATGTATAGTAAGGCGTTTTTGGCGAAAAAAGCGACCATGTATAGAAGCTGTTTTGCCAAAAAACGACCATGTATAGGAAGGTGTTTTTGCGAAAAAACAAGCATGTATAGAATCGTTTTTGCGAAAAAACGACCATGTATAGGGGCGTTTTTAGCGAAAAACGACCATGTATAGTAAGGCGTTTTTTGCCGAAAAAAACGACCATGTATAGGAAGGCGTTTTTAGCCCAAAAAAACGACCATGTATAGGAAGGGGTTTTTAGCCCCAAAAAAAAGACCATGTATAGTAAGGCGTTTTTAGCCGAAAAAAATGATCATGTATAGTAAGGCGTTTTTTGACAAAAAAAACGACCATGTATAGGAAGCTAATTTTGCCGAAAAAAACGACCATGTATGGAAGGCGTTTTTTGCCGAAAAAAACAAGCATGTAAAGGAAGGCGTTTTTTGCCGAAAAAAACGACCATGTATAGGAAGGCGTTTTTAGCCGAAAAAAACGACGATGTATAGTAAGGCGTTTTTTGCCGAAAAAAAAACAACCATGTATAGTAAGGCGTTTTTTGCCGAAAAAAACGACCATGTATATAGCAAGGTGTTTTTTGCGTTTTTTTTCTTATTTCGGCGCCTTACTATACATGGTCCTTTTTTCAGCTAAAAACGCCTTACTATACATGGTCGTTTTTTCAGCTAAAACGCCTTACTATACATGGTCGTTTTTTTGGGGCAAAAAACACCTTACTATATATACATGGTCGTTTTTTTGTGCGAAAAACGACTTACTATACATGGTCGTTTTTTTCGGAAAAAAACGCCTTACTATACATGGTCGTTTTTTCGGCTGAAAACGCCTTACTATATACATGGTCGTTTTTTTGGGGCAAAAAACGCCTTACTATACATGGTCGTTTTTTTGTGCTAAAAACGACTTCCTATACATGGTCGTTTTCGCAAAAGCGCCTTGCTATATACATGGTCGTTTTTCGCAAAACGCCTTATTATACATGGTCGTTTTTCGCAAAAACGCTTACTATACATGGTCGTTTTTCGACTAAAACGCCTTACTATACATGGTCGTTTTTTCGCAAAAACCTTACTGTACATGGTCGCTTTTTCGCTAAAAACGCCTTACTATACATGGTCGTTTTTGGCAAAACGCCTTACTATACATGGTCCTTTTTCTGTTAAAACGCCTTACTATATCATGGTCGTTTTTTGGCAAAACGCCTTACTATACATGGTCCTTTTTCGCAAAAACGCCTTACTATACATGGTCCTTATTTCGTTAAAACGCCTTACTATACATGGTCGTTTTTTCAGCAAAAACGCCTTACTATACATGGTCGTTTTTCGCAAAAACGCCTTACTATACATGGTCGTTTTTTCGCAAAAACGCCTTACTATACATGGTCGTTTTTTGGGCTAAAACGTCTTACTATACATGGTCCTTTTTCAGCTAAAAGCGCCTTACTATACATGGTCGTTTTTCAGCTAAAACGCCTTACTATACATGGTCGTTTTTTGGGCAAAAACGCCTTACTATACATGGTCCTTTTTCTGCTAAAAGCGCCTTACTATACATGGTCGTTTTTCGCAAAAACGCCTACTATACATGGTCGTTTTTCGGCAAAAACGCTTTACTATACATGGTCGTTTTTGGGCAAAAAATGCCTTACTATACATGGTCGTTTTTCGCAAAAACGCCTTACTATACATGGTCCTTTTGGCTAAAACGCCTTACTATACATGGTCGTTTTTTCAACAAAAACGCCTTACTATACATAGTCGTTTTTGGGCTAAAACGCCTTACTATACATGGTCGGTTTTTGGGGCTAAAACGCCTTACTATACATGGTCCTTTTTCAGCTAAAAACGCCTTACTATACATGGTCGTTATTTCGCTAAAAACGCCTTACTATACATGGTCGTTTTTCAGCAAAAACGCCTTACTATACATGGTCGTTTTTTCGCAAAACGCCTTAATATACATGGTCGTTTTTCGCTAAAACGCCTTACTATACATGGTCGTTTTTTGGCAAAAACGCCTTACTATACATGGTCGTTTTATCGCTAAAAACGCCTTACTATACATGGTCGTTTTTTCGCTAAAAACGCCTTACTATACATGGTCGTTTTTCGCAAAAACGCCTTACTATACATGGTCGTTTTTCGCTAAAAACGCCTTACTATACATGGTCGTTTTTGGGCAAAAACGCCTGACTATAGATGGTCGGTTTTTCGCTAAAAACTCCTTACTATACATGGTCGTTTTTCGCTAAAAACGCCTGACTATACATGGTCGTTTTTTCGCAAAAACGCCTTACTATACATGGTCGTTTTTCAGCTAAAAGCGACTTACTATACATGGTCATTGTTTTCGCTAAAACGCCTTACTATACATGGTCGTTTTTTCGCTAAAACGCCTTACAATATACATGGTCGTTTTTTCGCTAAAAACGCCTGACTATACATGGTCGTTTTTCGCTAAAACGCCTTACTATACATGGTCGTTTTTTCGCTAAAACGCCTTACTATACATGGTCGTTTTTTTGGCAAAAATGCCTTACTATACATGGTCGTTTTTATCGGCTAAAAACGCCTTACTATACATGGTCGTTTTTGGGCTAAAACGCCTTACTATACATGGTCGTTTTTAGGCTGAAAACGCCTTACTATACATGGTCGTTTTTGGCAAAAACGCCTTACTATACATGGTCGGTTTTTTCGCAAAAACGCCTTACTATATATAGTCGTTTTTCGCTAAAAACGCCTTACTATACATGGTCGTTTTTTCGCAAAAACGCCTTACTATACATGGTCGTTTTTCAGCTAAAACGCCTTACTATACATGGTCGTTTTTCGCTAAAAACGCCTTACTATACATGGTCGTTTTTCGCTAAAACGCCTTACAATATACATGGTCGTTTTTTCGCTAAAACGCCTGACTATAGATGGTCGTTTTTCGCTAAAACGCCTTACTATACATGGTCGTTTTTTGGCTAAAACGCCTTACTATACATGGTCGTTTTTGGCAAAAACGCCTTACTATAGATGGTCGTTTTTATCGGCTAAAACGCCTTACTATACATGGTCGTTTTTGGGCTAAAAACGCCTTACTATACATGGTCGTTTTTCGCAAAAACGCCTTACTATAACATGGTCGTTTTTAGGCTAAAACGCCTTACTATATACATGGTCGTTTTTTCGCTAAAAACGCCTGACTATAGATGGTCGTTTTATCGGCTAAAACGCCTTACTATACATGGTCGTTTTTGGCTAAAACGCCTTACTATACATGGTCGTTTTTTCGCTAAAACGCCTTACTATACATGGTCGTTTTTGGGGCAAAAACGCCTTACTATACATGGTCGTTTTTGGGGCAAAAACGCCTTACTATACATGGTCGCTTTTTTGTGCTAAAAACGACTTACTATACATGGTCGTTTTTTCGGCTAAAACGCCTTACTATATACATGGTCGTTTTTTTCGGCTAAAAACGCCTGACTATAGATGGTCGTTTTTTCGGCTAAAAACGCCTTACAATACATGGTCGTTTTTTTGGGGCAAAAAACGCCTTACTATACATGGTCGTTTTTTGGGGGCAAAAAACGCCTTACTATACATGGTCGTTTTTTTCGGCTAAAAACGCTTTACTATACATGGTCGTTTTTTTTTGGCAAAAATGCCTGACTATAGATGGTCGTTTTTATCGGCTAAAAACGCCTTACTATACATGGTCGTTTTTTTCGGCTAAAAACGCCTTACTATACATGGTCGGTTTTTTTGGCAAAAATGCCTGACTATAGATGGTCGTTTTTATCGGCTAAAAACGCCTTACTATACATGGTCGTTTTTTTTGGGCTAAAAACGCCTTACTATAACATGGTCGTTTTTTCGGCTAAAAACGCCTTACTATATACATGGTCGTTTTTTTCGGCTAAAAACGCCTGACTATAGATGGTCGTTTTTATCGGCTAAAAACGCCTTACTATACATGGTCGTTTTTTTCGGCTAAAAAAACTTACTATACATGGTCATTTTTTTCGGCTAAAAACGCCTGACTATAGATGGTCGTTTTATCGGCTAAAACGCCTTACTATACATGGTCGTTTTTTCGCTAAAACGCCTTACTATACATGGTCGTTTTTCGCTAAAAACGCCTTACTATATACATGGTCGTATTTTTCGCTAAAAACGCCTGACTATAGATGGTCGTTTTTCGCTAAAAACGCCTTACTATACATGGTCGTTTTTTCGCAAAACGCCTTACTATACATGGTCGTTTTTGGCTGAAAACGCCTTACTATACATGGTCGTTTTTTGGGGCAAAACGCCTTACTATACATGGTCGTTTTGGGGCAAAACGCCTTACTATACATGGTCGTTTTTGTGCTAAAACGACTTACTATACATGGTCGTTTTTCGCTAAAAACGCCTTACTATACATGGTCGTTTTTTCGCTAAAACGCCTTACTATACATGGTCGCTTTTTCGCAAAAACGCCTTACTATACATGGTCGTTTTTCGCAAAACGCCTTACTATACATGGTCGTTTTTTCGCTAAAACGCTTACGCTTAAAAAACGACCATGGTCGTTTTATCGCTAAAAACGCCTTACTATACATGGTCGTTTTTTTCGGCTAAAAAAACTTACTATACATGGTCGGTTTTTTTGGCAAAAATGCCTGACTATAGATGGTCGTTTTTTCGGCTGAAAACGCCTTACTATACATGGTCGTTTTTTTGGGGCAAAAAACGCCTTACTATACATGGTCGTTTTTTGGGGGCAAAAAACGCCTTACTATACATGGTCGTTTTTTTGTGCTAAAAACGACTTACTATACATGGTCGTTTTTTTCGGCTAAAAACGCCTTACTATACATGGTCGTTTTTTTCCGCTAAAAACGCCTTACTATACATGGTCCTTTTTCGCAAAAACGCCTTACTATACATGGTCGTTTTTCGCAAAAACGCCTTACTATACATGGTCGTTTTTTCGCTAAAAACGCTATACGCTTTAAAAAACGACCATGGTCGTTTTTCGCTAAAAACGCCTTACTATACATGGTCGTTTTTTCGCTAAAAACTTACTATACATGGTCGGTTTTTGGCAAAAACGCCTGACTATAGATGGTCGTTTTTATCGCTAAAACGCCTTACTATACATGGTCGTTTTTGGGCTAAAACGCCTTACTATACATGGTCGTTTTTTCGCAAAACGCCTTACTATAACATGGTCGTTTTTCGCTAAAAACGCCTTACTATATACATGGTCGTTTTTCGCTAAAACGCCTTACTATACATGGTCGTTTTTTCGCTAAAAACGCCTTACAATACATGGTCGTTTTTCGCAAAAACGCCTTACTATACATGGTCGTTTTTCGCTAAAACGCCTTACTATACATGGTCGTTTTTGGGCAAAAACGCCTTACTATACATGGTCGTTTTTGGGGCAAAACGCCTTACTATACATGGTCGTTTTTGTGCTAAAACGCCTTACTATACATGGTCGTTTTTCGGCTAAAAACGCCTTACTATACATGGTCGCTTTTTATCGCAAAAACGCCTTACTATACATGGTCGTTTTTTCGCAAAAACGCCTTACTATACATGGTCGTTTTTTCGCTAAAACGCCTTACTATATACATGGTCGTTTTTTCGCTAAAACGCCTGACTATACATGGTCGTTTTTTCGCTAAAAACGCCTTACTATACATGGTCGTTTTTTTCGCAAAAACGCCTTACTATATATACATGGTCGTTTTTCGGCTGAAAACGCCTTACTATACATGGTCGTTTTTCGCTGAAAACGCCTTACTATACATGGTCGTTTTTTGGGGCAAAAACGCCTTACTATACATGGTCGTTTTTTTCGGCCTAAAACGCCTTACTATACATGGTCGTTTTTTCGCTAAAAACGCCTTACTATACATGGTCCTTTTTTCGCAAAAACGCCTTACTATACATGGTCGTTTTTTCGCAAAACGCTTACGCTTAAAAAACGACCATGGTCGTTTTATCGCTAAAACGCCTTACTATACATGGTCGTTTTTTCGCTAAAACGCCTTACTATACATGGTCGTTTTTGGCAAAAACGCCTTACTATACATGGTCGTTTTATCGCTAAAAACGCCTTACTATACATGGTCGTTTTTGGGCTAAAACGCCTTACTATACATGGTCGTTTTTCGCTAAAACGCCTTACTATACATGGTCGTTTTGGGGCAAAACGCCTTACTATACATGGTCGTTTTTTCGCAAAAACGCCTTACTATATATGGTCGTTTTTCGCTAAAAACGCCTTACTATACATGGTCGTTTTTTTAAAAACGCCTTACTATACATGGTCGTTTTTTCGCTAAAACGCCTTACGCTTTAAAAACGACCATGGTCGTTTTATCGCTAAAAACGCCTTACTATACATGGTCGTTTTTCGCTAAAAACGCCTTACTATACATGGTCTTTTTTCGCTAAAAGCGCCTTACTATACATGGTCGTTTTTTCGCTAAAACGCCTTACTATATACATGGTCGTTTTTTCGGCTAAAACGCCTGACTATAGATGGTTGTTTTTATCGCTAAAAATGCCTTACTATACATGGTCGTTTTTTCGCTAAAACGCCTTACTATACATGGTCGTTTTTTCGCTAAAAACGCCTTACTATACATGGTCATTTTTTCGCTAAAAACGCCTGACTATACATGGTCGTTTTATCGCTAAAACGCCTTACTATACATGGTCGTTTTTCTGCTAAAAACGCCTTACTATACATGGTCGTTTTTCGCTAAAACGCCTTACTATACATGGTCGTTTTTATCGCTAAAAACGCCTTACTATACATGGTCGTTTTTTCGCTAAAAACGCCTTACTATACATGGTCGTTTTTCGCTAAAACGCCTTACTATACATGGTTGTTTTTCAACAAAAACGCCTTACTATACATGGTCATTTTTTCGCTAAAAACGCCTTACTATATACATGGTCGTTTTTTGGGACTAAAAACGCCTTACTATACATGGTCGTTTTATCGCTAAAAACGCCTTACTATACATGGTCATTTTTTCGCTAAAAACGCCTTACTATACATGGTCGTTTTTTCGCTAAAAACGCCTTACTATACATGGTCGTTTTTTTCGCTAAAAACGCCTTACTATACATGGTCGTTTTTGGGGCTAAAACGCCTTACTATACATGGTCGTTTTTCGCAAAACGCCTTACTATACATGGTCGTTTTTCGCAAAAACGCCTTACTATACATGGTCGTTTTTCGCTAAAACGCCTTACTATATACATGGTCGTTTTTCAGCAAAAACGCCTTACTATACATGGTCGTTTTTTCAGCAAAAACGCCTTACTATACATGGTCGTTTTTGGGCTAAAACGCCTTACTATACATGGTCGTTTTTTGGGCTAAAACGCCTTACTATACATGGTCGTTTTTTCGCAAAAACGCCTTACTATACATGGTCGTTTTTGGGCTAAAACGCCTTACTATACATGGTCGTTTTTGGGCTAAAAACGCCTTACTATACATGGTCGTTTTTTCGCAAAAACGCCTTACTATACATGGTCGTTTTTGGCAAAAACGCCTTACTATACATGGTCGTTTTTTCGCTAAAACGCCTTACTATACATGGTCGTTTTTGGCAAAAACGCCTTACTATACATGGTCGTTTTTCGCAAAAACGCCTTACTATACATGGTCGTTTTTTGGCTAAAAACGCCTTACTATACATGGTCGTTTTTTCGCAAAAACGCCTTACTATACATGGTCGTTTTTGGGCAAAAACGCCTTACTATACATGGTCGTTTTTGGGCAAAAACGCCTTACTATACATGGTCGTTTTTCCGCTAAAACGCCTTACTATACATGGTCGTTTTTTTTCGCAAAAACGCCTTACTATACATGGTCGTTTTTGGCAAAAACGCCTTACTATACATGGTCGTTTTTTCGCAAAAACGCCTTACTATACATGGTCGTTTTTTCGCTAAAACGCCTTACTATACATGGTCGTTTTTGGGCTAAAACGCCTTACTATACATGGTCGTTTTTAGGCTAAAACGCCTTACTATACATGGTCGTTTTTGGGCTAAAACGCCTTACTATACATGGTCGTTTTTCAGCTAAAACGCCTTACTATACATGGTCGTTTTTCGCTAAAACGCCTTACTATACATGGTCGTTTTTCAGCAAAAACGCCTTACTATACATGGTCGTTTTTTCGCTAAAACGCCTTACTATATACATGGTCGTTTTTTCGCTAAAAACGCCTTACTATACATGGTCGTTTTTCGCTAAAAACGCCTTACTATACATGGTCGTTTTTTTCGCTAAAACGCCTTACTATACATGGTCGTTTTTCGCTAAAAACGCCTTACTATACATGGTCGTTTTTTCGCTAAAACGCCTTACTATACATGGTCGTTTTTTGGGCTAAAACGCCTTACTATACATGGTCGTTTTTTCGCAAAAACGCCTTACTATACATGGTCGTTTTTTCGCAAAAACGCCTTACTATACATGGTCGTTTTTCGCTAAAACGCCTTACTATACATGGTCGTTTTTTTCAGCAAAAACGCCTTACTATACATGGTCGTTTTTTCAGCAAAACGCCTTACTATACATGGTCGTTTTTGGGCTAAAAACGCCTTACTATACATGGTCGTTTTTGGGCTAAAACGCCTTACTATACATGGTCGTTTTTCGCAAAAACGCCTTACTATACATGGTCGTTTTTGGCTAAAAACGCCTTACTATACATGGTCGTTTTTGGGCTAAAACGCCTTACTATACATGGTCGTTTTTTCGCAAAAACGCCTTACTATACATGGTCGTTTTTGGCAAAAACGCCTTACTATACATGGTCGTTTTTCGCAAAAACGCCTTACTATACATGGTCGTTTTTGGCAAAAACGCCTTACTATACATGGTCGTTTTTCGCAAAAACGCCTTACTATACATGGTCGTTTTTCGCTAAAACGCCTTACTATACATGGTCGTTTTTTCGCAAAAACGCCTTACTATACATGGTCGTTTTTTGGGCAAAAACGCCTTACTATACATGGTCGTTTTTGGGCAAAAACGCCTTACTATACATGGTCCTTTTTTTGCTAAAACGCCTTACTATACATGGTCGTTTTTTCGCAAAAACGCCTTACTATACATGGTCGTTTTTGGCAAAAACGCCTTACTATACATGGTCGTTTTTTTCGCAAAAACGCCTTACTATACATGGTCGTTTTTTCGCTAAAACGCCTTACTATACATGGTCGTTTTTGGCTAAAACGCCTTACTATACATGGTCGTTTTTTAGGCTAAAAACGCCTTACTATACATGGTCGTTTTTGGGGCTAAAACGCCTTACTATACATGGTCGTTTTTCAGCTAAAACGCCTTACTATACATGGTCGTTTTTTCGCTAAAAACGCCTTACTATACATGGTCGTTTTTTCAGCAAAAACGCCTTACTATACATGGTCGTTTTTTCGCTAAAAACGCCTTACTATACATGGTCGTTTTTTCAGCTAAAAACGCCTTACTATACATGGTCGTTTTTTCGCTAAAAACGCCTTACTATACATGGTCGTTTTTCAGCAAAAACGCCTTACTATACATGGTCGTTTTTCAGCAAAAACGCCTTACTATACATGGTCGTTTTTCGCTAAAACGCCTTACTATACATGGTCGTTTTTCAGCAAAAACGCCTTACTATACATGGTCGTTTTTTCGCTAAAAACGCCTTACTATACATGGTCGTTTTTTCAGCTAAAACGCCTTACTATACATGGTCGTTTTTTGGCTAAAAACGCCTTACTATACATGGTCGTTTTTTCAGCTAAAAACGCCTTACTATACATGGTCGTTTTTGGCTAAAACGCCTTACTATACATGGTCGTTTTTTCAGCAAAAACGCCTTACTATACATGGTCGTTTTTTCGCAAAAACGCCTTACTATACATGGTCGTTTTTCGCTAAAAACGCCTTACTATACATGGTCGTTTTTTCGCTAAAAACGCCTTACTATACATGGTCGTTTTTTCGCTAAAAACGCCTTACTATACATGGTCGTTTTTTCGCAAAAACGCCTTACTATACATGGTCGTTTTTCGCTAAAAACGCCTTACTATACATGGTCGTTTTTCGCAAAAACGCCTTACTATACATGGTCGTTTTTCGCAAAAACGCCTTACTATACATGGTCGTTTTTTGGGCAAAAACGCCTTACTATACATGGTCGTTTTTTCGCTAAAAACGCCTTACTATACATGGTCGTTTTTTGGCTAAAACGCCTTACTATACATGGTCGTTTTTGGCAAAAACGCCTTACTATACATGGTCGTTTTTTCGCAAAAACGCCTTACTATACATGGTCGTTTTTGGCTAAAACGCCTTACTATACATGGTCGTTTTTGGGCTAAAACGCCTTACTATACATGGTCGTTTTTGGGCTAAAACGCCTTACTATACATGGTCGTTTTTTGGGCTAAAAACGCCTTACTATACATGGTCGTTTTTCAGCTAAAAACGCCTTACTATACATGGTCGTTTTTCGCTAAAACGCCTTACTATACATGGTCCTTTTTCAGCTAAAAACGCCTTACTATACATGGTCGTTTTTCAGCTAAAACGCCTTACTATACATGGTCGTTTTTCAGCAAAAACGCCTTACTATACATGGTCGTTTTTCAGCAAAAACGCCTTACTATACATGGTCGTTTTTTGGCTAAAACGCCTTACTATACATGGTCGTTTTTTGGGCTAAAACGCCTTACTATACATGGTCCTTTTTCAGCTAAAACGCCTTACTATACATGGTCGTTTTTCGCTAAAAACGCCTTACTATACATGGTCGTTTTTTCAGCAAAAACGCCTTACTATACATGGTCGTTTTTTCGCTAAAACGCCTTACTATACATGGTCGTTTTTTCGCAAAAACGCCTTACTATACATGGTCGTTTTTTGGGCTAAAACGCCTTACTATACATGGTCGCTTTTTCAGCTAAAACGCCTTACTATACATGGTCGTTTTTCGCTAAAAACGCCTTACTATACATGGTCGTTTTTTCAGCAAAAACGCCTTACTATACATGGTCGTTTTTTCGCAAAAACGCCTTACTATACATGGTCGTTTTTCGCAAAAACGCCTTACTATACATGGTCGTTTTTTCGCTAAAACGCCTTACTATACATGGTCGTTTTTTCGCAAAAACGCCTTACTATACATGGTCGTTTTTCGCTAAAAACGCCTTACTATACATGGTCGTTTTTCGGCTAAAAACGCCTTACTATACATGGTCGTTTTTTCGCTAAAAACGCCTTACTATACATGGTCGTTTTTGGGCAAAACGCCTTACTATACATGGTCCTTTTTCCGCTAAAAACGCCTTACTATACATGGTCGTTTTTCGCAAAAACGCCTTACTATACATGGTCGTTTTTTGGCAAAAACGCCTTACTATACATGGTCGTTTTTTCGCAAAAACGCCTTACTATACATGGTCCTTTTTTCGCTAAAACGCCTTACTATACATGGTCGTTTTTGGGCTAAAACGCCTTACTATACATGGTCGTTTTTAGGCTAAAAACGCCTTACTATACATGGTCGTTTTTGGGGCTAAAACGCCTTACTATACATGGTCGTTTTTCAGCTAAAAACGCCTTACTATACATGGTCGTTTTTTCGCTAAAAACGCCTTACTATACATGGTCGTTTTTCAGCTAAAAACGCCTTACTATACATGGTCGTTTTTCGCTAAAACGCCTTACTATACATGGTCGTTTTTCAGCAAAAACGCCTTACTATACATGGTCGTTTTTCAGCAAAAACGCCTTACTATACATGGTCTTTTTTGGGCTAAAACGCCTTACTATACATGGTCGTTTTTGGGCTAAAACGCCTTACTATACATGGTCCTTTTTCAGCTAAAACGCCTTACTATACATGGTCGTTTTTCGCTAAAACGCCTTACTATACATGGTCGTTTTTTCAGCAAAAACGCCTTACTATACATGGTCGTTTTTCGCTAAAAACGCCTTACTATACATGGTCGTTTTTCGCTAAAAACGCCTTACTATACATGGTCGTTTTTGGGCTAAAAACGCCTTACTATACATGGTCCTTTTTCAGCTAAAAACGCCTTACTATACATGGTCGTTTTTTGGCTAAAAACGCCTTACTATACATGGTCGTTTTTTCAGCAAAAACGCCTTACTATACATGGTCGTTTTTCGCTAAAAACGCCTTACTATACATGGTCGTTTTTCGCTAAAAACGCCTTACTATACATGGTCGTTTTTTCAGCAAAAACGCCTTACTATACATGGTCGTTTTTTCAGCAAAAACGCCTTACTATACATGGTCGTTTTTCGCTAAAAACGCCTTACTATACATGGTCGTTTTTCGCTAAAACGCCTTACTATACATGGTCGTTTTTTCGCAAAAACGCCTTACTATACATGGTCGTTTTTCGCTAAAACGCCTTACTATACATGGTCGTTTTTCAGCAAAAACGCCTTACTATACATGGTCGTTTTTTCGCAAAAACGCCTTACTATACATGGTCGTTTTTGGGCAAAAACGCCTTACTATACATGGTCGTTTTTGGCAAAAACGCCTTACTATACATGGTCGTTTTTTCAGCAAAAACGCCTTACTATACATGGTCGTTTTTCGGCTGAAAACGCCTTACTATACATGGTCGTTTTTTGGGCTAAAACGCCTTACTATACATGGTCGTTTTTGGGGCTAAAACGCCTTACTATACATGGTCCTTTTTCAGCTAAAAACGCCTTACTATACATGGTCGTTTTTGGGGCTAAAACGCCTTACTATACATGGTCGTTTTTGGGGCTAAAACGCCTTACTATACATGGTCGTTTTTAGGCTAAAAACGCCTTACTATACATGGTCGTTTTTGGGGCTAAAACGCCTTACTATACATGGTCCTTTTTCAGCTAAAACGCCTTACTATACATGGTCGTTTTTTCGCTAAAACGCCTTACTATACATGGTCGTTTTTCAGCAAAAACGCCTTACTATACATGGTCGTTTTTTCGCTAAAAACGCCTTACTATACATGGTCGTTTTTTCAGCTAAAAACGCCTTACTATACATGGTCGTTTTTCGCTAAAAACGCTTTACTATACATGGTCGTTTTTGGCAAAAACGCCTTACTATACATGGTCGTTTTTTCAGCAAAAACGCCTTACTATACATGGTCGTTTTTTGGGCTAAAAACGCCTTACTATACATGGTCCTTTTTCAGCTAAAAACGCCTTACTATACATGGTCGTTTTTCGCTAAAACGCCTTACTATACATGGTCGTTTTTTCGCAAAAACGCCTTACTATACATGGTCGTTTTTTCGCTAAAACGCCTTACTATACATGGTCGTTTTTGGGCTAAAACGCCTTACTATACATGGTCGTTTTTAGGCTAAAACGCCTTACTATACATGGTCGTTTTTTCGCTAAAACGCCTTACTATACATGGTCGTTTTTTCGCAAAAACGCCTTACTATACATGGTCGTTTTTGGGCTAAAAACGCCTTACTATACATGGTCGTTTTTCAGCTAAAACGCCTTACTATACATGGTCGTTTTTTCGCTAAAACGCCTTACTATACATGGTCGTTTTTTCAGCAAAAACGCCTTACTATACATGGTCGTTTTTGGCTAAAACGCCTTACTATACATGGTCGTTTTTCGCTAAAACGCCTTACTATACATGGTCGTTTTTCGCCTAAAACGCCTTACTATACATGGTCGTTTTTCGCAAAAACGCCTTACTATACATGGTCGTTTTTCGCTAAAACGCCTTACTATACATGGTCGTTTTTCGCTAAAAACGCCTTACTATACATGGTCGTTTTTATCGGCTAAAAACGCCTTACTATACATGGTCGTTTTTTCGCTAAAAACGCCTTACTATACATGGTCGTTTTTCGCTAAAACGCCTTACTATACATGGTCATTTTTTCGCTAAAACGCCTTACTATACATGGTCGTTTTTTTCGGTTAAAAACGCCTTACTATACATGGTCGTTTTATTGGGCTAAAAACGCCTTACTATACATGGTCGTTTTTATCGGCTAAAAATGCCTTACTATACATGGTCGTTTTTTTCGGCTAAAAACGCCTTACTATACATGGTCGTTTTTTCGGCTAAAAACGCCTTACTATACATGGTCGTTTTTTTCCGCTAAAAATGCCTTACTATACATGGTCGTTTTTTTCCGCTAAAAACGCCTTACTATACATGGTCGTTTTTTCGCTAAAACGCCTTACTATACATGGTCGTTTTTCGCTAAAACGCCTTACTATACATGGTCATTTTTTCGCTAAAACGCCTTACTATACATGGTCGCTTTTATCGCTAAAAACGCCTTACTATACATGGTCGTTTTTTTCGCTAAAAACGCCTTACTATACATGGTCGTTTTTCGCTAAAAACGCCTTACTATACATGGTCGTTTTTCGCTAAAAACACCTTACTATACATGGTCGTTTTTTCGCTAAAAACGCCTTACTATACATGGTCGTTTTTCGCTAAAAATGCCTTACTATACATGGTCGTTTTTTCGCTAAAAACGCCTTACTATACATGGTTGTTTTTTCGCTCAAAACGCCTTACTATACATGGTCGTTTTTTCGCTAAAAACGCCTTACTATACATGGTCGTTTTTTCGCTAAAAACGCCTTACTATACATGGTCGGTTTTTTCGCTAAAACGCTTACTATACTATACATGGTCGTTTTTCGCTAAAACGCCTTACTATACATGGTCGTTTTTCGCTAAAACGCCTTACTATACATGGTCGTTTTTGGGCAAAAACGCCTTACTATACATGGTTGTTTTTTCGCAAAAACGCCTTACTATACATGGTCGTTTTTCGCAAAAATGCCTTACTATACATGGTCGTTTTTTCGCAAAAACGCCTTACTATACATGGTCCTTTTTCGCTGAAAACGCCTTACTATACATGGTCGTTTTTTCAGCAAAAACGCCTTACTATACATGGTAATTTTTGGGCTAAAAACGCCTTACTATACATGGTCGTTTTTTCGCTAAAAACGCCTTACTATACATGGTTGTTTTTTCGCAAAAACGCCTTACTATACATGGTCGTTTTTCGCTAAAACGCCTTACTATACATGGTCGTTTTTCGCTAAAAACGCCTTACTATACATGGTCGTTTTATCGCTAAAACGCCTTACTATACATGGTCATTTTTTTCGCTAAAAACGCCTTACTATACATGGTCGTTTTTCGCTAAAACGCATTACTATACATGGTCATTTTTTCGCTAAAACGCCTGACTATACATGGTCGTTTTTGGGGCTAAAACGCCTTACTATACATGGTCGTTTTTCGCTAAAAACGCTTGACTATACATGGTCGTTTTTCGCTAAAATTGCCTTACTATACATGGTCGTTTTTCGCTAAAACGCCTTACTATACATGGTCGTTTTTCGCAAAAACGCCTTACTATACATGGTCGTTTTGGGCAAAAACGCCTTACTATACATGGTCGTTTTTCGCTAAAACGCCTTACTATACATGGTCGTTTTTCGCTAAAACGCCTTACTATACATGGTCGTTTTTGGGGCAAAATTGCCTTACTATACATGGTCGCTTTTTTCGCAAAAACGCCTTACTATACATGGTCCTTTTTCGCTGAAAACGCCTTACTATACATGGTCGTTTTTAGGCTAAAAACGCCTTACTATACATGGTCGTTTTTGGGGCTAAAACGCCTTACTATACATGGTCCTTTTTCAGCTAAAAACGCCTTACTATACATGGTCGTTTTTCGCTAAAAACGCCTTACTATACATGGTCGTTTTTCAGCAAAAACGCCTTACTATACATGGTCCTTTTTTCAGCTAAAAACGCCTTACTATACATGGTCGTTTTTTCGCTAAAACGCCTTACTATACATGGTCGTTTTTTCAGCAAAAACGCCTTACTATACATGGTCATTTTTTCGCTAAAACGCCTTACTATACATGGTCGTTTTTTCGCAAAACGCCTTACTATACATGGTCGTTTTTGGGCTAAAAACGCCTTACTATACATGGTCCTTTTTCAGCTAAAACGCCTTACTATACATGGTCGTTTTTGGCTAAAAACGCCTTACTATACATGGTCGTTTTTCAGCAAATAACGCCTTACTATACATGGTCGTTTTTGGAGCTAAAACGCCTTACTATACATGGTCGTTTTTCGCTAAAAACGCCTTACTATACATGGTCGTTTTTTCGCTAAAAACGCCTTACTATATACATGGTCGTTTTTTCGCTAAAAACGCCTTACTATACATGGTCGTTTTTTCGCTAAAACGCCTTACTATACATGGTCGTTTTTTCAGCTAAAAACGCCTTACTATACATGGTCGCTTTTATCGCTAAAACGCCTTACTATACATGGTCATTTTTTCGCTAAAACGCCTTACTATACATGGTCGTTTTTTCGCCAAAAACGCCTTACTATACATGGTCATTTTTTCGCTAAAAACGCCTTACTATACATGGTCGTTTTTGGGGCTAAAACGCCTTACTATACATGGTCGTTTTTTTCGGCTAAAAACGCCTTACTATACATGGTTGTTTTTTCAGCTAAAAACGCCTGACTATAGATGGTCGTTTTTATCGGCTAAAACGCCTTACTATACATGGTCATTTTTTTCGGCTAAAAACGCCTGTTTATAGATGGTCGTTTTTTTCGGCTAAAAACGCCTTACTATACATGGTCATTTTTTTCGGCTAAAAACGCCTGACTATAGATGGTCGTTTTTTTTGGGGCTAAAAACGCCTTACTATACATGGTCGTTTTTTTCGGCAAAAACGCCTTACTATACATGGTTGTTTTTTCAGCTAAAAACGCCTTACTATACATGGTCCTTTTTTCGGCTGAAAACGCCTTACTATACATGGTCGTTTTTTTAGGCTAAAAACGCCTTACTATACATGGTCGTTTTTTTGGGGGCTAAAAACGCCTTACTATACATGGTCCTTTTTTCAGCTAAAAACGCCTTACTATACATGGTCGTTTTTCGCTAAAAACGCCTTACTATACATGGTCGTTTTTTTCAGCAAATAACGCCTTACTATACATGGTCCTTTTTCGCTGAAAACGCCTTACTATACATGGTCGTTTTTAGGCTAAAACGCCTTACTATACATGGTCGTTTTTGGGGCTAAAAACGCCTTACTATACATGGTCCTTTTTCAGCTAAAAACGCCTTACTATACATGGTCGTTTCTTCGGCTAAAAACGCCTTACTATACATGGTCGTTTTTTTCAGCAAATAACGCAATACTATACATGGTCGTTTTTTTCGGCTAAAAACGCCTTACTATACATGGTTGTTTTTTCAGCTAAAAACGCCTGACTATAGATGGTCGTTTTTATCGGCTAAAACGCCTTACTATACATGGTCATTTTTTTCGGCTAAAAACGCCTGTTTATAGATGGTCGTTTTTTTCGGCTAAAAACGCCTTACTATACATGGTCATTTTTTCGCTAAAACGCCTGACTATAGATGGTCGCTTTTTTGGGCTAAAACGCCTTACTATACATGGTCGTTTTTTTGGGGGCTAAAAACGCCTTACTATACATGGTTGTTTTTTCAGCTAAAAACGCCTTACTATACATGGTCATTTCTTCGGCTAAAAACGCCTTACTATACATGGTCGTTTTTTTCAGCAAATAACGCAATACTATACATGGTCCTTTTTTCAGCTAAAAACGCCTTACTATACATGGTCGTTTTTTCGGCTAAAAACGCCTTACTAATACATGGTCGTTTTTTTCAGCAAATAACGCCTTACTATACATGGTCATTTTTTCGGCTAAAAACGCCTTACTATACATGGTCGTTTTTTTCGGCCAAAACGCCTTACTATAACATCGTCGTTTTTTTTGGGCTAAAAACGCCTTACTATACATGGTCCTTTTTTCAGCTAAAAACGCCTTACTATACATGGTCGTTTTTTTGGCTAAAAACGCCTTACTATACATGGTCGTTTTTTTCAGCAAATAACGCCTTAATATACATGGTCGTTTTTTTGGAGCTAAAAACGCCTTACTATACATGGTCGTTTTTTCGGCCAAAAACGCCTTACTATACATGGTCGTTTTTTCCGCTAAAAACACCTTACTATATACATGGTCGTTTTTTCGCTAAAAACGCCTGACTATACATGGTCGTTTTTCGCTAAAAACGCCTTACTATACATGGTCGTTTTTCGCTAAAAACGCCTTACTATACATGGTCGTTTTTCGCTAAAACGCCTTACTATACATGGTTGTTTTTTCAGCTAAAACGCCTGACTATACATGGTCGTTTTTATCGCTAAAACGCCTTACTATACATGGTCATTTTTTCGCTAAAACGCCTGACTATAGATGGTCGTTTTTTCGCTAAAAACGCCTTACTATACATGGTCATTTTTTCGCTAAAACGCCTTACTATAGATGGTCGTTTTTTTCGGCTAAAAACGCCTTACTATACATGGTCGTTTTTTTCGGCTAAAAACGCCTTACTATACATGGTTGTTTTTTCAGCTAAAAACGCCTGACTATAGATGGTCGTTTTTATCGGCTAAAACGCCTTACTATACATGGTCATTTTTTTCGGCTAAAAACGCCTGACTATAGATGGTCGTTTTTTTCCGCTAAAAACGCCTTACTATACATGGTCATTTTTTTCGGCTAAAAACGCCTGACTATAGATGGTCGTTTTTTTTGGGGCTAAAAACGCCTTACTATACATGGTCGTTTTTTTCGGCAAAAACGCCTTACTATAACATGGTCGTTTTTTCGGCCAAAAACGCCTGACTATACATGGTCGTTTTTTTCGGCAAAAAACGCCTTACTATACATGGTCGTTTTTTCGGCTAAAAACGCCTTACTATATACAAGTACATGGTCGTTTTTTTCGGCTAAAAACGCCTGACTATAGATGGTCGTTTTTATCGGCTAAAAACGCCTTACTATACATGGTTAGTTTTTTTCGGCTAAAAACGCCTTACTATACATGGTCATTTTTTTCGGCTAAAAACGCCTTACTATACATGGTCGTTTTTTTCGGCCATAAACGCCTGACTATAGATGGTCGTTTTTATCGGCTAAAAACGCCTTACTAAAAATTGTCATTTTTTTCGGCTCAAAACGGCTTGCTGTACATGGATGGTCATTTTTTTTTCCGGCAAAAAACGCCTTACTATACATGGTCGATTTATTAACCAGGGGTCACCAATATTTTGGAGGTTGTTTCATGTACGCATACATTGGTGTTGTTCTTGTGGGCAGATCTGTAGCCTAATGAGGGGCGGAATCGCAGAGAGGGGTGGCGTGCGCGTCGGCCATCGCATCATTGAAATCAACAGTCAGAGTGTCGTGGCGACACCTCACGAGAGGATTGTACAGATCCTGTCAAATGCCATGGGAGAGGTATGTATAGTATTCATTCATTGTTTTGTACAAGTTCCGTTCAAAAAATTGGACATTTATGTCCAGTATTCTACAATATTATTTAATTCTACAATCAGAACAATTTTGGTTGTAATGAAAAAGCATGAGATGAAACGAAGAACTAAAAGATAAAGCAATACGTCTTCGGTCTCAACGAAACACATTGAACGTTGCCCTGCTTCGGTTTGAGTCAGTGCTTGTTCCGAGTTGGAGTTGAACATGTTGGCCGTCTCGGTTCCAGATCCACATGAAGACGATGCCTGCCGCCATGTACCGCCTGCTTACAGCACAGGAGCAACCTGTCTACATATGAACACACCTTCACACGCCGCTTCTCCTCTCTCTTCATCCGGCTTTCACTCCTTTAAATAGCTTGCACCTCTTCGCAACCTGTTGGACATCACGCTAATTGCCTTAATCTGTACAGTGCACAACAACATGGACATCAACAGCGTAACACGTTTGTTTATTTATTATTCAGTTGAGCCACGTGCTCCCGTGATGTGGTGCAGTATGTTGGACCAAAGATAAAATCAACGGTCTTATTGTGCACATGTAGGGCGGCAAACAGAGTAAATGTTATTTTTGGTTGAATAGCTGTAATATCTGAATGTACACTGCATAACGTTGGACCTTAATATAGTCAGAGCAACCCAAATGGTAAACAAGCATGTTCATTTCTGCGAAACAAACTGAAGGCAACACACACACACACACACACACACACACACACACACACACACACACACACACACACACACACACACAACCGGGTGGTATTTGATATCCAAGTGGATGCAGTCACTAGTTTAAGATTTTAATTCAGTCAGATTGACTCCATAAACCGGTATCTGGACTCGGATTCATGCTACTTTGGAGTATAAATGACTCCTTTGACAGTGAACACAAACACTCCACTCGTAACAAATCCAAAACACTGTCATACATATTTAACGTAAACAAAATATTTATTTGAAATCCCCCAGTGTTGACAACAAAAACTAAAAAAAAAAAAAAAGAAAAGAAAGAAAAACATACATTTGAAAGAAACGAACAAGCCACCATGATTGTCTTCACCCCATCCCATCGATTGATTTGACTTGAGAGAATAAATTTCACATCAACATAATTTGTCTGAAGCGTGACGACAGAATATAAATGTTGTTTCCAAAAATCTGACCCAAATGCTACTTTGACCCAAGATGGTCAAATCTACATTGCAGCATACAGTACTGAATCCACTGGCACCAGAAAAAAAGGAAACTTTTTTTCCCCAAGAAAAATATTAAAGTTAAAAAAATATTTTAGTGTTTTTGTCATCTTTTGCAGCTTTTCACTTTGTGACCTACAAGCTATACATATTGATGAGACTCTTTCATTGACAAAAGGGACACATGCTTTCACAGCAGATGTGAAAAAGGGAAATGATGTCAAACTACCAGTACTCCGATTCTCTGGGTGCCGACCATTATGAGCTCCTGATGCTCAGTCCATTGTACGATGTATTGATTTTCAACCCTCAGTCTAAGACAAGGCACTTGAGCATGTGCTGTTTTCCCCAGTACGCAGTGTCCTCCAATGTCAAGGTGGGGAGCCGTACACACGAAATCACGCGACTGACCTTAGTGTTGAACTATGTGGAAGAGCGCTGCTATTCAAGGGAACATAGAAACTGGCAAACAATAGCTCTGATTTGACAACATGCGACAATCAAATTGCCTCGTTTCTCTTAATTTTGATTGCCATACAATACACTGTATACATGTGTAAAAAAACAAAAACACAAATAGAGAAAGATCATCGGCTAGCTACATCAAGAAACAATTTCTTGTCCTGGCAGTGGCGTGTGGGTCACCAGGTCCAATTATTTTTACCAAATCAGGCGCTTGACTCTGACCTGAAGTAATTGTGTAAGAGCAATGCTAAATACATACAGAGAAAGAAGTGATGAATAACCAAGGACGGGGATGGAAGGGGGGAGGCGGGTTAGGGGGTGTGCATGGGTCACCTGGTTTGTCAACACACACTAAAGTAAATGTGTCTGAGCTTGACATGCACTCGGAAGCGCAAGCCACAAAATCACCAGAGGTTTTCGCGGTGAAGCTGTGTCAGTCCAGCACCTTTCCTCGGCCGGAAGACAAAAGCAGTGTGGAATCTTGATTACAGTGGCTCCTTGTTGGGGACTACAACTCTGTGTCCTTGTATTTCTGGGGGTTGTAGTAGCCCCTCTTGGCGTGATCCGCCAGCTGTCTGCGGTACTCGGCGTCGTCGCCTTCGTGGGCTCTGCTCTCAGAGTACTGCTGCCGAGGCGGAGTCTGCGGCTCTGGGATGGAGCTGGAACTGATCAAGGCACAAACACGCTCGCGGTCAGTCACGGAAGCTCTTCGGCTTCATCGGCCAAATGGAGGCTGCTTATTTCTGACAATGGAGCGGCGAGCTCACCCGATTGGCTGAGGACGGTTGAGGTTGGGTTTGGGCAATTTGACCGGGATTGCATAGATGTCCGGGTGCTTCTGGGCAATTTCCAACTGCGGGGAGAGAGGAAGAAGGCCCAGATATGTCAGAAGTACTTTAAAGAAGAGAAAAAACAAAAACAACAAAACTACGAGTTCCTTCTGGATTCATCTTTTTTTTTCCTTCCTTTTTAAAGTACAGTCGAACCCTGTTACAACGTACCACAAGAATCTGTAAAAAAAAAAAAAAAACGGCCATGTATATTAAGGCGTTTTTAGCTGGAAAAAAAAAAAACAAAAAACAACCAGCTATCATTGCGCATTTTTTTACTGAAAAAAGCAACCATGTATATAGTTGGGCATTTTTGGCCGGAAAAAACACCTTACTATACATGAAGAAGTCTATCAGCGAGTACAATAACCAGATATATCGAAGAAATCTCGGGTAATGTATACGCCCAGCTGCAGCAGAAGACGAAAGCAGACATACCCGAGCATTTTCTGCCTCCTGCAGTTCCAAGAGCCTCTGAGCTCGGGCCAGGTGGTCCATCTTCTCAAACGCTTTAATCTAAAGGGAGAAGCAAAAGGTTCTCTTTTCATATCGCAACACGTAACGCTCTCCGTGGAAATCTCGCATGTCGATGGCACATTATGATTTGAAGCGAGGACTAGTGGAATGAAAAGAAAACACGACAGTCACGAATGCTGCATTTGGAATTTGTGGGTGAACACAGACATTCGGTTACCTGAACCCCCATTTGCTGGGTCACATAAGTAGCCAAGAAAGTGGAGCAGAAAACAGTGGGATAAAGAGACATCAGCATGAGCAACCAAGCAGCAAACCCAATGAGACAAAACCAAAGGGCTTCACAAATTGGACATCTGCAGAATATTCATCAGGAAGCCGCGGGTCTAAAAATAGATCGGACCGAATCCACGTGAGTAATCCCAACCTTGCCCAGGAAGGATTTGTTGGCCGGGTCCTCCTCCTTCTCCGAGCTCTGCTCGTCCGACATCTGGCCGAGGCGGGCGATGGTGGGCTTCAGGGCCACTGGAGGGGGCGGCGGCGGCTTGTTCCCAGCCACCGCGTCGCTGCTGCTGACGGTGCTGCTGGAACGCGAGTCGTAGCCGTGCGATGAGTCGGTCCGAGGCGGAGCGCGCACCTGTGGCAGAACGCGGCCGGGGACATTATACGAAAAACCGTCACGTTCTGCCCAGGTCCCTGGTGCACTCTCACGTGCGTTTGGGGGTGGGGGGGCTCATTCCCTTCATTGATGATGATGGACATTAATTCATGAACTGGATTTGGACTGTGTCTGGACGGTGAGAGCGACACGACGCAGCACGCGTGAACGGCACTGTGCTCTCACCTTTGGAGGTTCGGGGACAAAAGCAGGGGGAGGGCTGGGCTCTCTATGTTGTCTCTCTCTGCTGCCTGACCTTTTCATACGATTCCGGGGTTCAGGGTGAGGCTTCTACACACACACACAATCACAGACACGGTTACAGGAGGGTTGACGGGGTTGTGCGTGCTAAAGCGGACGGCTGTTGGCGTGAGTCCACTCGCCTCGTCTAGGAGGACAGGCTCGGACGACCGACTGATGGCCGACACGGGTTGCGGCTCGTCCATCGGCTCGTCCAGCTCGTTGTCGGTGTAAGCCCCGCCCTCATCCGCCGTGTCGTCGTAGTCGCTGGTCAGACGGCTGTCCATGCTCAAGTAGTCTGCGCTCATCGCCGACAAGTAGGACATTCGGTCATCGTGGAGATCGAGATCCTCCTCCGAACCATCCAACTGTCAACAGGAAGCGACGAAACGGGACAGCGTCGGCATTTGGGGTGGATTTCAGGGATTTTCCTTCAAACATGCCTTGTGCTCCGGGGGCCCTTTTGTGGCTCACAGGAGGGTTTGCGGCCCCCGACTTGACATCCAAGTTTAATGTCATGAATATAATTACTCGTGGGCTACCGTGTCTGCTTTCTGTGAAACGTAATTCTCAAGTGACACCAATCGGAAGGAAAAGATATCCCGTCACCCAGTCGGAGTCACGTCTTTATTTTAAACCTGCCGTTAAGAGAAAAGTTGGCAACCAGAACAGCCAATGAATGCGTGGGGGCACCTTGGCAGGTCTTGAATGCGCAATGGAAGTCACAGCGATCAAAAGAATCTGACGTTATCCCTCATTCGACATGCTGAGGAGGACGTTAATGTCCCGAACTGTTACTCCCAAAGATTGAGTGGATTGGATTAGTTGTACGTTTATTTTGAATTCTTGTCCCCTGATTTAGAGTGGCCAAACAATGCAACATGAAATGAAACGAACATGATGCAGCTGTCGGACTGTCGGACTTACCTTGCCCTCGCACACCCAAACAGCTCGGTCTTGCTGCTCCCGAATCGAATCTTTCACGCTTCCGTACCACGCATCGTTGGCCGAGTTGAGGTCGATTGTGTCTGAATGACAATGAAAAGGAACACGCATTAAAAGGAGGGTTCCATTTCGCAAACAAATCTAACGCTCGAATGGCTTTCATCATTTGGAGGAGGGGAAACATCTAAAACATGCTGGCTAGCGGCCCTCAAAGACCGGAGTTTGACAGAGGCCCGTTTCCATTTTATGAATAGTTTTAGTGACACAGCTCTCTAAAATACAATCGCAACAGATGAAGCATACCGGTGAAAAGGTGCGAGCATGTCTTTCTCAGCTTGATCGCCTGCTCATATAGTTTGCGTGCACTGCGGGTGGATCCGGGCAAGAGGCGGCTCCTCATGGTCTTGACTCCCTGCTTGCTGTCTGGATTCAGGAAAATGACGATGGGATACCACTGGGTGTAATTCAAGGTGTCGACGGCTTTGGGAGTCACATCCAGCAGCGCGTGGGTGTTCTTGGGGGGAAACGTCCAACGTTAGAAAGTGGATCAACATTACGAAGCTGCATTTTATGCAATACCGTACCTGCTCGATAATTTGCCGAATCGTGTTCAGTCTCACAACTCCAGACGATTTCTCGCTTCCCGCATCCTTTGGCTCCGTTTCTTGAAGAAGAAAGATCAACATCACTCGCAGCGCAGAACGGCGTCCTGATGTTGTAAGACTAACTGTGTAAAAAACGTCAACACTTACTGGCAATGACGAAGTCGTTAGGCATGTCATTGGCCAGTTTTTCATTCACAGCATCGGAGATGGGCCCAAATAGGACCACGGGTCTCTTGAAGCCAGCTGAAAAACAAGAAGCCTTTGTTCAAAGACCGTCAAGAATCTCAGCGGGAAGCAACAACATTCCTCTTCGTTTCAATCGAGGCCAGCGTTAGGGTACCTTCGCGCAGGACCACTCTCTCATAGGCCGGGAATCTGGTAGCCACCGGCGCCGCACTCAGATCCTCTCGACTTTGCGAATATCTTTTTTCTTCGCCGCTCTTTGTCCTCGAAGCCTCCAGAAGTCTCCTCTGTCATTACCCGATGCGGCTCGTGCAGCATTCTGGACGTTGGACATTTGCTCGGCTCTGTGATGGAAAACAAAAGCGCTTTAGCCACATTCATTTCATTGGAACGAACGGGGTCATCTCTCGAGCTGACGCGGGAACAAATTGAACTTCAATTTTATTCGAGGCGAGCGGCTCCCAAGAGAAGGAAAGATCCATTTTGACGGATTGCGCAAGAATATACAAACCTGCTTTTATTGGGAATGATGCCCTTCTCCAGCAACTGGTTTTCTTTGTTTGTTCGGACTGCCAGCCAGTTGCCCAGCTTGCCATCGTAGAGTGTGTCGGTCACTTTGAAAATTTCTCCTCGGGTGAAAGGAAGGCTCTGAGGAGCCTCTTTCTCATACTCAAAGTGGGTTCTAATGAAGAATGAGTCGCCTCTGCCAGATGCTAAAATGTCTTTGTACACTGGAAAAAAGAAAGAGAAAGAGAAAGAATGATGTAATTTGGGCTTATCCATCAATGGCAAAGGCATAAAACTTAATCAAATACATTCTAGTTCTGTATGCGTGCTTCTCTCTTTCTCTCAAACCAATAAACAGAAGTGTGACTTCATGTCCTCTTAGACGCGACTATGTCAGCAAATTCAGAGAGACTTGACACACTGATACCTTCTGGTTTGCTCTGTGCAAGAATGGTCACATCATCTCCTTTGGGAATCTCCAGGAGATAAAGGACTGCATCCTCACGGACCATACCCCGAAAGTCCACGTTGTTCACCTGTAACATAAATGGCAAGATCATAAAACAAAGTGTTGTGAGGGCACAGATTCATAATGCAAGTGACCGACCGAGCTTCTTTGTTTTACCATTTCAGCGATGAATTGTGATGTTGGTTCATACACATTAATCAGGATGTTTTGACGGATTTTTTCTCTCCTTATATTGGAGTATTTGACAACGGATTTCATCTTGTCATGTTCTGAATGCAGAAGAAAGCAAATCTCACCTTGACAAGCTGATCGCCAGTGCGAAGACCTTCCTGTTCAGCTGCACTATCTTCCTGAACCCCCGCAATAAAGATCCCGACATCATTCCCTCCTGCAAGCCTCATACCAACGCTGTCACCTTTCTGAAAGCGGACCATGAGCGTGTTTGGCCTGCAAGATGCAAACAAGAAACGATCCATTTCTTATCAAATAGAATTCTTGCTGGATGAATGTGACCATGACAGTCACCTAAACATGACATACTACTGACCCGTATACTTCCTGGTCCTCGACACTTGGCTTGAGTGGCACTTTAGGAGGAGCGTGAACCTTTGGGCCAACTGCGATTGCTTGCGGCGCAGAAGCACAACAATAACGTGTGAATTTCTCACGCGAATGATGTGCGTAACTTTATATTTTGAATATTGGAAAGTTAAAAAAAAAAAAAAAAAGGGTTACTTGGTGGCGTTTGTGCCCGCGACTCCTCCCTCTCAGGAGGCAATGGGGGGGTGTCTTCCACAGCTCGCTCAAGACCTTTGAATGGAGTTGGCATCGCACCCATTTTAACCAGCCTATTAGGCGGCTCCTCTCTAGGAACAAAGGAAATAAATGATTGGCTTTACGGGTGAAAGGTGGTCCACATTTATAATCAACATTGACAACATGAATTCACATATGGGTACAGCATCTTATTTTTGTGCTGCTTTTACAAACTCACCGATACAAGTTCAGGCAACTTTGCGATGCTAGCTTAATTTCTTTTGACACCGATATCAATACAGTACTTCAAAAGATATTAAGGCAGAATGAGTTGAGTAAATGACTCCATATAACATTGCCCGACAATTATAATCGAAAATTATGCTTCCGCTGTCCTAAACCTTTAAAGAAGACCTGATGTTCTGATCTGACGAGGCATACTGCACCTTGGCTTCTCTCGCAGCCGCTCAGTGGAGGAGTGGGAGGACAGGTCCGAATGGTGGCCTCGTCTTTCATCTTGTGGTGAGTAGGAGCGATATGACTCAATCTCAGAAATATCTGCAAAATACAGACAAACACAACTTGACAACTCTCGTGCAAGCTGAATGCGGAGAGCCGTATGTCTCCCAAAAGTTATTTAGTGTAACCTTCATTCAATGATTTAGCCAACAGGGTCATGGAAGAAAAATTATAAAATACTCACAAACGACATGCTTTATATAGGTGTTTTTGTCGCCCCAAAATTGTGATTGTAAATGTAAAAAAAAAAACAAATCTCTGATTGCATTTCCGAGAAGGTTAACAGAAGGGCACAGCAAGACTATTCGTGGATGCACTTTGAGTCGAGTTTTTAGGATCTAAGCTGATGCATGCAGATCTACACGTTAATACACACAGCCGACACAAACAGCACCTGGAGATTTTCAAAGCAAGAAGCTACATGACCGCTATGGTGTGAACCCTCACATGATGAAATTTTCTCATATCCAATCGCGGGATTATGGCGGTGGATTAGTTCACCCTGCCAAAGGCGGGTGAGAACCTTCACATACACACAAACACATCGTCACACAGTCCCAAAAACAGACAAAGTGGGTCACAGGTCCTCTGGCTATCTCCCTCCTCCCTGCAGCTGTTTGGTGAGCAAAAAACATCCATTCACACCATTTATCTAGGTTGGATTGGACCAATCACATCACAGTTTGAGGTCACGTGAAATTTCAACTCGGTATAAGAGAGAATTGTCTCAAAGGTGGAGATATGAGAATGGCTTGTTTCTGCTTTGTGAAAAGTGAAAGAATACTATACAGTGAACTGATGTGAAAGTCAAACTTTTATTCAATGATGGAAAAAACAGGATTAATGGACAAATACAAAACATGAACAGATGCAACGTTTCCAACATTTGATTCTCGTGTAGTTGATATGTCGGGGTTTAGACATGGCAACGGCCGCCACGTTTGTTCTACACCGGATAGGACCTGCTGCTTTTCAGTTTCAAGGGTCTCTCACCATCAAGCTCCGAGTCGCTGTCGACCATCGGGGGGACTCGGATCAGCACTTGCTGCCTGTCTCTCTGGACCACCAGCTGCAGCTTCCCGCGAGACTTCTCGATCAGCTTCCCTGCGTCGCTGAGGGACAGGTTTTCGGTCGCCGTTCCATTGATCTGTCGGTCGAGGGAAGATTCACACACTTGTTACAATCCCCGATTCCAATGTAGCTGGGACAGTGTGTAAAACGTAAATAAAAACACAAGTTTAACCTTGGTGGAGGTATATGACAAACTTATTAGCCTTGTAGGTTTATACGATCATGATGACATTGTTAAAACAAGAAATCCTTCATTTGCTTGCTTTGGCACCTTGAGAATGATGTCTCCTTCTTGTAGGTTTCCATCCCTGCTGGCAAGCCCCGTGCTGGTCATCTCTTTAATGAAGAGCTGACTTCCCAGACGGAGACCATACTCTGAAACAAAATAAGCATCTCTGTTCATTTATACATAAAAACAAAGTTCAAAACAGGTTAACATCAATGATTTAAAAAAAAAAAGCCTAAACAATGCATCTGTGTGTCTCACCTTCGTTAGGCCGATTCTTTAGCAGCAGGACATTTAGAGGTTTCTCGAGTGGCTCCAATTCTCGAGCGGGACGTGGCATCGGGATGGGCATGGCCGCAGGCGACGGTGAACGCTCCAGCCGGTCCCTGCTAGCGCCTCTCTTCGGAGGCTCATCATATTTCCTCGAGTCGCTGGGAATTCGTTCTCGCCCTCGCTCAAAGCTGCGGTGGCGTCCGTGGTTGCGTCCCGGGCTCTGACTGTCCCGTCGGTAGGGCTGGTCGGGGCTGTTTCCGCGGTTTAGCGCACGGTCACTACGAAAGCGTCGGTCAGGGCTATAGTCCCGGTCGAGGGCTCGATCGCTGCGGTAGCGCCGATCGGGACTGTGGTCTCGGTCCAACGTGCGCTCGCTACGGTACCTTCTGTCCGGGCTATAGTCACGGTTGAGCGCATGATCGCTCCTGTGATGATGATCGGGGCTACGTTCTCTGTCTAAGGTGCGACCTCTGCTACCGTCTCTCCTGTATTGCTGGTCGGGGCTCAGGTCCCTCTCCGCACTCCTGCCCCGTTCTCGTCGGTCATAGTTCCTGTCATAGTCACGCTCACGGGTTTGGTAGCCAGAATCCATGTAGCCGCCTTTATCCCTTTCCAGGCTGTGGTCCTGCCTGTTATTGTACACACTGCCACGGTCCTGGTCGTAGTTGTAGTCTTCGGTGTAATCACTGTTGAAAACTCTATCGTCGGGTGATCCGGGACGATTCAGCAGATTTACAGGAACCTTTCTCGCTCTCTTGACGGTCTGGTAGTTCACACAAAAGGTTTCAAACCAAAATTATGAGTAGGAAATGTTTTGCTGGCTGCATTAACTACCAAACATGCTGTTTGAAAATGTCACAGTCAGAAAGTAAATAAACCAACAAGGGGGCTGGAGGGGGGGGGGGGGGGGTAGTATGTCTCGAATGGGAAATGAAACTGTTTTCAGTTCATTGATAAATGGTAATCCAATTTCCTTCAGGATCAAGAATACAAATGTTTGGGGGGGGGGGGGATGGGGATGTATTCAAATGAAACAAATGCTTAACTTACGATTTTGGCAACTTTTCCACACTTTCTGAGGGTTTGAACGGCGAAGGAATGAATGACCCCCTCCATGGGTGTGGCGTTCACCTGCACCACTCTGTCATTCTCACTAAACATAACAGAGATTTGAAAAGGGGGAGTGAAACGTTCATCATGAAATACTCTATTTTATGTACCAGAGTAGTGCAAAATGTGAATCAATACAGTATTAAGAAACAACACAAAAATGAAAGTCAGATAAGCCAAGTTGAGTTCTGTCATAATTTGACTTTGTTCATGTTGATGGCTGTCAGTAAGTTTTAAAAAAATGCATCGTTTTCACTGAACCCGTATTAATATCGTGATCGTATCTGGCAAGTATATTGAGGTATTCAATTTGAGCCATTTTGCAAAGTCCCACCTATGACTCATCAATGTGATCACAATGGAGGATTCGGCAGGTCTGAGCTTGTTGTTCCTGCTGTGAAGCATCTGATTTTTGTCTCCAAGTGAGAATGTGGGACGCCCTTATCGATTGTTTCTGCGGCGATCGATAATGCCCTTGACAGTCAGCAGCCAGAGAGGAGGCAGCGATAATCAAAACTTTGCCAACTTGTTTGCAGCACAATTATAATTTTGAGCAGGTTTTAGTGAGTGAATGAATGAGTTGTTTGATGACTGACAAATCGATAACCAGATATGATTTCTCCTTGCAGAAAGTGTACAGTATGTGTTTCGTGGCTGACAGCCTTTCAAAGACGTCAGACTCGCATTGATGTGGAATACAGTATGCAATTTGTCCATTTATACTTGAGAGAGGACTCCCATTATTTATGAGAAATAGAGACTGGGCTTGACCATGAATAGCGACAAAAAAATAAAAATACAATTGACATGTTCTTGAGGAAATGGCAATACGCACAACAACAAGCCTTCGGCCGGTCCTCCTTGAAGGACGTCAGACACCACAATGGATGTCTCGCCACTATCCTCATTTGGGTTGTCTCGCCCTCCTGATACAGCGATGCCAAAACCCATCTTTGGATCCTGAGAAACAAGAAAATTCGACATGGTCATCCAACAGAGGTTGAATGTATTCTATCTGCGTGCGTGCGAGTCAGAGTGTGAGCGAAAAAGCAGATCAGTAATCCTTGCGGTGTGTTTCAGCTCCCTCTGTATTATCGGGGGCGGCATGTCATTGTGAGGGAATTTAAAAGGGATTTCTGGCCGTGTAATTACGTTCGTGAGCATTGCTGTCACATATGCAGTTCAGAGCTGCTGTTGTTCTGCGCATCTGTGATTAAAAAAACCTGCTAATCTGAAGATTTGCCGTGTTACAAAGTGCGGAAAAGGACAAGTGAAAGGTGCGAGCAAACCAAACGGCAAAGGCCTTTCGCCGTGGTGCGGCTTCCAAGCAGTCTACCTGCCACTGTTCCTGATTGCGCTGATGAGATTAGTTCAGAGATTTGTCAAACCCTTTCGCTTTATCCCTTCCATCTGTACACAAAAGCACTATATTCATTCAATTCCCTCTGTCTTGAGCAGATGGCCAACGCCGACAGCGGGAGGATGGAAGTGAACAGACTGACACAAAATGAAGAAGGCTTCTTTTTTGCTGATAGAGTACAGCACATTTAAATATGAGAAAGGTTGGTTGTCGTGTTGCGGGATATCGGATTGAGAATCAAGAAATACATTTTCAAGGCGTGCGTGTGTGTGAGCTGTGTCTCCGGGAGAACGAAACGCATTGGTCCTTGGAGTACACACCACAGGTGGTTTTAGAGGGTGGCAGCTGCCACCTGCACCAAATTCCTTGACTCCCCAGATGCCACCCCTACTGTTGGCACTGAATCTGTTAATATGAACCTGTGCAGGATCCTCCTTTTCACCATTTCCTTTTGCGATTGTTTGACAGGATTAACAAATCTGCACCTCTTGCATGGGTTGACTTGGGTGTTTCCCCCAAAGAGACTTACTTAACACGTGGCGGAAGAGAATAAAAGTAGGTGCCGGGAACAGAGTGTGACAGATGGCGGTGGATGGGTTAAGCGTTGGAGGTCAAATGCCTTTAGGAGAGGACTTTTTTTTCAACCCACTCAATCTGCTTTTCTGGCTACGATTAACTGTAGCACAAGACAATGGGCTCATCGTGATGATTAACTAAGCTCGAGTGGTTTGCTCTGCTCTCACAGTACGTTCAACAATAAATGACAAATTGACCTTGTGGCTGGTTAATTACTTGTTGGATAAACGTTTATCTGAGTCAAACATCAAATACAGTGCTTACGCTACAATTACAATACGCATCAGACTGCCATACAAAAGCATCTAGTGTACACTAAAATGCTCCATCGCATATACTGTTTTTTTTTTTATTGGGTGTGGAGTGCTGGGTTAGCTCTGTTGCTACGCTAATTCAAACTAATTTGATCCATAGAACACCTGACAAAACAAGCACAGCTCAAACAAAGCGCTATACATAAAAACTGAACACACAGCAAAATTAGGCCTACGGCTATCAACTATTTTCAGAATCAAGTATTCTAACTACGATCCCCGTGATCAAGTACCGGTAAAAATTATGAATCACATTATTAATCACAGTAATATTTGCATGTGAGGTACAAGCTTTACTGTAGTATCTGTGATTTTTCGTGAGCAAGGATTTAAACGGAGGGCCTGGCCTGGTGAGTGACATAGATGCCGGTGAATGAGTGTAGCCTTAGCTGGCTGTTAGCTGGCTAACCAGTTAGTTAGTCAGACAGTGGCCTTTGGCAGCTTGTGTAAAAAATTTCAATTAGAATGTTTGTTTTCTCGTGAATGGCCAATACTTTCCTCCTAGTAATGGTAGGCTATGAGCTAGCTATGATACCTTTCCTTGTGCTTGTGATCATAGATGTGCTGCTGTGGTACACATTGTAATTTATTATCTCAAGGGTAAAATGATTCCAAATTTTGCACATTCTCTTTCTTTTACGGACTCATTTCCTGTTGGCTTGCTGCCATTGCATCCACTTATTTCTACATGAATTGGTGCCGGTGATTGCAGTGATGTGAGTTGATGTGGAAAAATTATGCCTGCAAACCTTTGAGGCAGATATGAATATAAAAAAATGGAAGAAAACAAGCTGGTCTGAATCCCCCCCCCCAATAATTGTACATCTTAGTCTAAATTGGGATGTAAAATTTTGTTCGTACAATATAACAGCACTAGTAGTGTCGTTTACAAAAACAAAACAAATATATCTCAAGAGTACACGAGAGGAAAAAAACGGGTCTGTTGAACACTTACCGAAAAAAATAAAATAAATAAAAAAAGCTCCCAAGGGACACATGGTTATGAGTCAGATGTTCATTGCTGGTCTAAAAATAGTCTGTTTGCAGTGTCTACAATTTTGTCATTTCAACAGCACAGAACATCATGATTTCACAAACTATTTCAACTATGAGCAACAACACAGGTACATTCATGACTGCATGTTGTAGAAAAAGGAAAGCCTGAAGTGTCGTCAACTATTTGTCAATAAAAATCTGCAAACAATCTGTGTCTCTCTCCAACAAAAGCGGTCCCACCACACAAAAATGAGTTCATCATTCTCCTATGCAGTTTTAATAAACAAATGCTTTAACATAAGAGTCATATTCTTATTGGAACTCTGAATTTAAAGTCTGTGTCCTGTAAAGGAAAGTGAGTGCGTTGAATTTATAGAATGCATGCACATCATGGCGCATGGTCAGTATGGTACCACCTCTGCCTCAATTTGAACCAGGAAAAACCCTGACCTATCATTGCGAAACAAGTAGCAGCCAAACAATATCATTTACTGCTGTATACAAATGTATTACGTTGTATTTGGCACACGACTGAGGTTAAAATGTTGGTTCGGCTCGCAACAACTGCTGTGGTTTGTCACGTGGCGCCTTGGTAAGACGAACTGCCCACCCTTGCTTAAAAATGTCAGGGAGCATGAATGCTTGTTTCTCTTGTGTGTGCTGCGACTGGCTGGCGACCAGTCCAAGATGCAGCCAGCCTCTTGCTTGAACTCAGCTTGGATAGGCTCCGGCACACCCACGACCCTCATGAGAACAAGTAGTTTAGAAAATGGATACATGCAGAATGAGTAATTGTAGCCCGATTAAAAGAGATGTCTCTTACATCTGTAGCAGGGTATACACACACACACACACATCTGTTTGTTGGCTAACCAGAGCATGTCAGTTTGAATTTTTATGCTCTCTGTAAATCCCAACAGGCAGCAGCAGTCTGTGTCGAAATGTTCATTAAAAGAACGAGAAGAACTCGTGACGGACTCACCCTCTGCAGGGTCACTGTGTACTGCTCCCAGACCGTCTCCTCCATAACCGGGTTCTGGAAAGAGGAAGGCAAGATTACCACTGTCACTGTACTGTTTAATAATGAAATACGGGATGTCATGACAAAGGCACTTCATTAGTGTGTGCCGTCGTTACACAACCGCAAGCTCTTAAAAACAATAACAATTGCAGACTGGAGCAGGGCTGACTATGAAATTGTGATATGACTCAAGATTGTTTAACTACATTCTGGTGTGGTTCTTTGGATCTTTTTTGGGGTTTTTTTTTTAGTCATTGACAATGTTTGTTGATGCAAATGCTCAAAGGTGTTTCTTAAGAACAACGATAATGAATGTGAGGACAAATAATTATCTATTAAATGTTGTGAGTACACATAAAAAGAGCATTCTTTTTGAGCAGCTGGGCATCTGTAATTGGAGCACACGTCACTATGTTGTCTCTTACGCATCATATCATCTCTTTGCCATCATTAAAAATGACAATTTCAAGCATTCACAACGCCATATAATTGCATGTGTGCACCTTTGGTGAAAAAAATAAAATAAAATAAAAATCACAGCAACCGCCGTAGGATTTGAGCTTTTGCAAACCACTTCTAAGATATGTTTGAAAATATCAAAATCAATCATTTGATGTAAAAAGGTGACACTGTTCTATTATTAACTGAACTACTCTACGGTGGTATTCAACGTTGCATGAATTCATTTGTAGCCATAACCAAAAGACTGGCACTGAGCGACAACTGATCGGAAAAGTTAGCTAATCGAGTCAAAACACTCACGAGTCCCTGCAGGATACGTATCGTTTTGACCGCGTGGGCCCATTTCCTGTGCAGGCTGAGGACAGTCTTCATTTCTGGCACTCTCCTCCTCTTCCTATCGGTGTCTTGCCCTGATCACCGCCAGCGGTGCTCTGGCAAACCGATGTGCGCCACAGACTCCTCCTTGGCCACAGCTGCACAACCACCAGCTGCTCTCTCCCTGCATCTGCCTGCCTGCCTTTGACGTAAGCGTGATTCTGCTGGCCTACATTCAGCACAAATCCCAGTGTTGGTCGGCAGGGTAAACACACAGACCAACCGACGTTGGCCTGGATGGTGGGCGGTGATTAACCTTCTGACTGTACATCGAGCGTCCCAACAACAAACCAGCATTTCCTCGGTGTGATTTGTTGCTCCATTTTTTTTCTGGAGACCACCGGCGCAAACAAACCAACGCACTTGACAGAACATGGAGTTAGAAGCAAGAGAGTGGGGTTACAAGAAAAAAAAAAGAAAAAAGAAAAAGTAGCCTTCAAAGAAACGTGTTCAGTGACATTATCGGACTTGGCATTAACCCTCATCATGACCCACTTTTCTGATCATTTGGCCAACAAGGGAACAAACAGCAGCGGGGAAACTGTGCAGACCATGCGAATGACAGAGATGAAACTATTTCCTGCCGTTATATAGTTGCAGTCATCAAGTAAAACGGAAAAAAAACGACTGCAACTAATCTCAAATTGAACAGGCTTCTTTTTGGATGCTCACAGTAGCTTCTACCCTTCTCGAGAAATTAAGGCTGCTTAAAAAAACTGTTATTTTGTTGTTGTTGTGTCATTATACATTGGTTGTACATGGAAAATGTACCAGACTACATGAGTTGAAAGTAGTTGTTTTCATCAGTATTTGACAATATACAAAAATGTTAGCTTCACTCCAGGGGTTACTTGGCATCCTTTGCAGATGCAACATCTTGTTTACATTCCATTGTTACTTCAAAATAAAAATCTAACATTTTTGGTTGTGCCACCTTGACATTCAGAAAATTTTAATTACGGTGAAATGTTTCAGATATTTTAATACATTTAAGACTATTATTATTTGAAAAAAAGACGTCAAAACATAAACTAATGAGTGTTTTATTTTGACCGTCATCCTCCTACTCCCTTTTGAACTGCGCTTAACAAAGACTATTTATTTGCTTTCACTTCAGTTGGTTTTTTTTTTTTGCTTTCGATTGCAATATTTTCTGTTACTTGTTTATATGTTCAATAATCAAAGAAACAACACACAAACATTTGTGTTGCAAAAACAAGAGGCCGTGGAAGAAAACACAGGGTCCACAAAACAAATGCAATGGAATTAAATCCGAAGCAGCAACAAGAAAGTACAAGATGGACGTTCAGGTGAAAAAGCAGCAGGCGACCCAAAAGCTTTTGGCAAATGGTTCAATCAGACACACTTCTACAATGATCTGAAATGTTTGTGTTGGCTGCTAGCAGGCTGGCTTGCAGGATAAGCAGTAGTTTCCCGAGTTTAGGCCATTATATAACAACAATTTCCCCCAATGAGAGGGAAGTAGAGGGTAGTGTCCAAGTACAGGGTCACCCTTTGAAATACAAAACAGTATTAGAGAGGAGCTTATTCTGCCCATCTGCAAAACCACATACAACAGAGTGGAAAACATTTCTTTCGAACACTATTAAATGGACTGTCCTAATCTCCGGTTGTGTAAATGGATGACAGAAATAGTAAAGCAGGCTATATTTGTACACATTGATATCAAGTGCGGCATGGCAACAAACACCTGAATGATGGATATCTATTTGAAAATGGGATAACTGTTATTGCATAGCCTATTCAATCTAAATGTAGTCATTCAAAACAAGGAGCATGAATTCTCGAGAGGCTATGTCTCATAAATTAGGCTTCTAGCTTTCTCACATTAACAAAGTCATCAGCTCAAAGTACAAGCAAGCACCGTCAATACGACTTCAAGTAACACGGGGGCAACACAATTTCATATAAAATCATTCTGAACAACTGCATATTGAGTGCAGGAAAAAACGTGTCGAAAATATTGTCCGAGGCTGCCCCTTGCTGGCGAGACCGCGTAGGGCAAAGAAGGATGCTAGTCGTGTCAGTAAAAACAACTAAAACATTGTGCGCTTGGAAATGTCGAACGTAAGGTTTAGTTTGCATGGAGCTACGAATACAAGGACGGCTTACACAAACTGCACTTGAGCATTTAACAGACGATCACCTGACGTGCTCTTTGAGACGACCTGCGATGAAACACAACCTAAATGCTGAAACATCTGCAATAAGTTGTTACCGTTTAAAAATACTCCGACTGTAGACCTACACTAACGTACCCAAGCAGTACACGAATGCGGTACACAGCAGGTGCAACAACGCCCAGGATGACTTTGCGTTTCCTTCCGATGACCCATCGTATGATAACGTTACCGTAATACATTACGAGTATGGCTATCTGGAAAAATACATGGGGATCGGTGCTCTAAAACGAACACTACAGTGAGATGCGGTACTTACGCTGAAATATTGAGTGGCATATCTGCCCAGGGAGAGCAGACCCCCTCCGTTCACAGGCATCACGCACTTAGCAATGGCTCAAGATTTCCGAATGAGCAGACTCCAACACTATTCGACGCGGTCTAAAACGAAAGGATTGCAGTCCTGGAAGCAGAAAACGCACCTCCCAACTTACATGCTGCGATTTAAACAACTAAAGAGAGGAAAAAGTTCTCGGTCGTGCAAAAAGTAGCACCGAGAACGCTTGGCTCGGGACAGATGATACCAAATGGCAGCGAGCGAGGGGGGGCCGTACCAACATCGAAACTTAATGGTCCAGTGTGCCAGCGAACTAAATGCAACGTTTGGCATCGCTGTCCTACTGTAACTACGATATATTGCGGTGATTATCATAAAATCTGAAAAAACGTTTTAACTATGGAAAAGTGTGCAAGGTGGTGACGAAAAAATACCACCGTGATGGATCGGTCCAAGATTCGCATTGATATTAGAGGTAACCTGCTGTGAGCCTTCCATACAGGCAACACAACCAAGCAGTAAATACAGCAAATCACGCGCCTACATACAGGAAATTATCTTGTACGTTCACTTCATCTTTAGTAAGGAAGAGATGATTTAATTGCTCATCAACATTACCGTGACAGCCTCCACAATGGTGTCATTTTGGACCAATGGTTCTTTGGGATTTAGTTCACTTATTGTATGTCACAAGACCAGGGATGTCACCACACCGGGCCAAAGAAAATCTGTCTAGTCCCAGTTAAACTGTAGCATTTTATCTGATAGTCTAAATTACATTTATAAATCTCAGCCCCCCCAAAGTACCTTTCAAGCCCCATCTAGCCCCGGAGCTGTCTCTGCACAACATTTCTGAATGAGGAGCCGAAGAACAACCTAGTTCCACATAAAGACAACAATGTTTGTATAAGGTCAAGGTCATCAAAACTCTCTGTCCAAGTCAGACAGAGCCAAATAATAACAAAGAGCCATTGAATAACAGCACACAATGGTATGTGTGGACCGGTTTCCAAGCTATGTGAAAAATGCAAAGATACTTTATATGAGTCAATGACGTATTTGTCTGGAGAAAATAGAGATTATTGTGTGCAGCTGCCCCACTTCAACCTTTTTGTGACATTGTATGCAATTGTTTCATTACTTCAGTATTATCTTCAGCACAAGGCTAAGCGCACAAAACGCCACCTGGCCCTAAAACATACCAAATCCTTTCCTCTCAATACCACAACAAATACTATGCTTGATATTAACATAGCTTAACATTTCACCACGCACAGGCATTCCATTGGTCCACTCGAATGCAAATCAGCTTTATTAGCCTCAATAATTATCATAGTTAGCTAAAACAATGAACTGTCCAGGGGGAGGCATGTCTCTGGTTAATTATCATCCTGCATGGAGGAGGGGCCACAGAGGAGTTCAAAATGTTCAAAGAAAGGGAGAGAAGTCTGGGAAATCTGAAAGAAAGCTGAGGCTTTGTTTATTTTTGGAACTAGTTTAAAAAAAAAGGGGGGGGGGAGGTAATGCACACATCTGTTAGCCTGTCATTTGATGGGATTATAAAAAAAGCTTTCATAGAGGACACAAACAAGAAGCTGAGCGTCACACATGAAAATGATGACAGTACTTCCTGTTAGTTCCAAATGATACCAGTACCAGGCACAAAACAACATCATGTACATTGGGAACATATGCAGTATTTGAGTGAAGCCTCCTGCTTGCCTTCACGTGACACATTGCTCACATCGTTGGTTGATAAGGAATGGGAGCCAAAATGTGAACATGATTCAAGGGCGCGGCCTTGGCACACACTTCAGGCCGAGGCGAGCATTCGTTTGAATCACAGCACCGACATTTTGCCCCATTTCACTAAACATACCATCATAATAGCCGAGAAGCTGCGCGATGAGAGGCGTCGAAGATACAAGTAATGGGCTTCTCGGGACCAGCAGAATTTGCGGTTGGACTTCAAAAGGGCAGCAGCAGTGGTTTGGTCAGATCCAGGCTGGTCCCTGCGAGAGAAAAATCACGTTTTATAACTCTGAATTATAATCTTACACATAGAATGTGAATTTAAAATAATATATATATATATATATATCACCGGACAAGGCACAAATAGTTTACTGGTTATGTATTCTAATTGTCTGGCAATTGACAGAAAAATGCATGAAAATAATTGGAAGCAGCGTCATGTTGCAAGAAGTTCATGACCCAAAACAAGCTGCCAACGCGGTAAGGGACTTCATCAGAGGTAACAAATGGATAGTAGGAATGATAGTCCTAATTGTCACAATAACGAACACTGCAAAGATAGATTAAATTGAAACAGACTTAATAATGCCAAATCCCTGATGACTGAATATTTTCAGTCGCAATAGCAGCGATCTCGCAGGTCCAAACCTGTGCACTCCCAGTTGACCTGAATCTGGGCTGATCTGATCTGTCATGCTATCCAATAACCAACGTGATTTTTGGCTGATACAGGAGCACGGTTTTGTGGGTGAGGAGATCAGAATGCATGCTCCAACCTGCTGTCCTTACACACACAAACCAGTCAAATTATGAGGAAAGGTTAGACATGTGTAGCGACAGCACTTCTGGAAGAATCCACAATTTCACTCCAGCACAAAAAAGTGAGAGTTGATGCTTGACGCATATGGCTGTGGAGTTTTATTACCGTTGTTAGCCGTCATCTGACACGAGCGTCCTAGTGTTAATCTGGCGGCTAACGCTAACGTTAGAAAGTAAGCCCTTTAGGACCGAGTTTGGTTTCTTTCAGATTCAGAACATCGTGCCGCTGAGGTGACGGCTGATGGTGAGCGTCTCTTTTGCATGGCGCTCTGGGATGAGTTGAGATCACATTTCTTTGTACATTGCCATTGACTCAACAGAAAAAAAGTCTTCTTCAGTGCTTAATGTTGCTTATCAGTATAATTATGAGTCATAAGTCAATAATAAATCAGCCTCTGGGCAGATGTTCGAACATTTGCGCAACCTAGCTATGCTATGGTCCACACAATTTACTTGCCTGTCAAAGAACACACAAAGTACTGGAACTCACCCAGGGGGTCTCCACAGTTTCCTGCCCGGCGGAAGAAGCTCACGTTTGTTCAACGGAACGATCCCCATAGCTGCCTGCATTATCGTAATGAACTTCTTAAACTTCATCTTCTAAAAGTCCTCCAGTGCAGAGAGCATCACGCAGACCGCATCATCGATGAGCAGCGTCCCATTTTCGAACAAAGAACAGAATCATCTCCACATGCTTTGGCATCTTCTTCTGCATCGCAAAGACTCTAAACTCATTCTTGCGGCTTGAGCGCATCAGGTCTCATGCCAAGAAGCCACAAAAACAATGACGTTGCTGTGGCGTGACCACTACGTCTAGCGTCCCCGGCCGCACAGTCTGACAGATGTCCTTTTGGCTTGCAATGCGGGATCACAGGAAAACAAACGGCCACGTTCCTGCCAGGCGGTGGGCCGGCCGAGAGAGGATGACAGCACGTCACTCTTACATAATTGTGGAGCTTCTCTGAATATTAGACTAATGAAAACACGGCTTCTGCCGTCACAGCGGCTGCTGCCTTGGGGATAACTGTGGAATTAAGCCCTTGACAGATCATGCATGCTCCCCGCCCCCTTCTCCTCTAATCCCTCAACCGGGCTAAGTCTTCTCACCATTTATACCCAGACAGAACCCTACTACCTCACACTCGCAACCACGCACACGCTTCGGCCGGGGCCGGCCCTGCATAGTGGGTTAACTCAGGACAGAAACCTAATCTTTGAGTGATTGAAATTGTAATTGCACAATTGAATGCGTAGAGAATGACATGACATGATTTTCAGATCAACGTTAGCATTTTGAGAGCTAAATGGCGATTTTTGAGCACGGAGCTGCGTTTGACGATGCACACGCTATACGGTGTTACGCGATCCATCCGGCAAATGAATTTTCTATACGGCTTATCCTCGCAGGTAAGCTTGAGCCTTTGCCAGCTGACTTTGGGGCAAGAGGCAGAGTACACCCTGAAATGCTCGCCAGCCAGTCACAGTGGAGATATGGACAAACAACCATTCAAGAGAACGAGGGAGTCCCCTAGAGAGAGCACTCTGCAACCCCCCCTTCCAAGGACTCCAGGAAGGGTGGGTACTCCTTTCTGCTGTTTGGTCCACAAACAGATTTAGGTCAGTGACACAAAAGCACTTCCGCTAGCCGCTTAAAAACAGAGATCGAAATCACATTGTTGCCCCAAGAGTATTTAGCGTATGTGCTTAGGAAAAAAAAACCAAAAACAAAACTACCAAGTTATGTTGAAAATGAGAAGAGGAACTAAACTCAAATGTCCAGACTTTTTTTACTTTGTATATTTTCAATGTCCATTTTGATCATCTTCTCTTTACTTACATCAACAAAGCTTTTTTATTGAAAAGTACAATCATCTTCATGTACTCGCTTATGGGGGCCGCCATTCACAAACAGACACGCCAATGCTCTGTTCTCAGACGTGGCTTGAATTATTGTTTCGCACACGCACAGAAACACATCGATGAACTAGTCAGTCACAAGGCCCTCCTCATTATTACATTTTAGTTTTGAAACACGTCCAAAGCAAAAAGTATGATCTTGGAATGGATGACATGGCACTGCCCGACTGCTGACTTGCATTCTAGTCCTCTTTGTGCTCCATATCCACTGTCATCAATGCCAATCAGACAACAAATCTGTCACTTGTCCCTGGGTCAGCAGCTGACTGAAGGCCATTCTGCCTGGGGAGAGTTGACGTTAACAAATTATATCCTCTTGATGAGCTGTCGTTAGCCATTGCAAACTCTGGCCAGGAAGTTGCAGTTTTCTCGGATGTCACGATGGCAGTGCCATGGAAGCTACTGCAGCTTTCAGAAAGCCGTGTGCATTCCCGTACTACGAGCCCAGCGGGGGTGAGGGCAGGGAAAATAACAAGGAGCTATTTTTAAAAACGATTGGGTAACAAGAACACAACAGGAGACAGAAAAAAAAGAGATCTAGTGGAATATTTGCCAGGGTGGGTACGTGGTTGGGGTGATTTACAAATGCCACGTGGAGGAACACATGACCACCAGATGTCAATCATCTCTGACCTAGTCGCACTAGTTTTCATCAAATCACAGTAATCTTCATATTGTATGATATTTGTTAAGCAAATATGGATTTGATGGTGCGCTTTGTTGACAATAGACAGTGTCGAATTATACCTTTATAAAATATGAATAAATTCACAGAGGTATGGGAAAGTCCCTGAGAAGGATTCCAAGTGCTAACACTGAATTTAATAAGAAACGCAATGTGTATTGTCAATATTTAGCATTGTTTCTGTCGTAAACCAGCTGCAAGTTAGCCCAAGGTCTGAAGCAACTGACGTAATCGAGCAGAAGGATGATGTGTTTCCCGTGGACTAAACAGTGGTTTGTTGTTATTTGTCGACTGAACACTGTGGCTTGCGGCTGTGGGGCAGCTGTCGACGCAAAATCACACAACAGTTTATGAGCTGCATGAAACTACAAACGTGCATATCTTTCATCAAATCTGTCTCATTCTAAAGACGTGACATAGAATTGCAAAGCGAGTGCCGTGCCAGTGCATTTCGCTCTGTCTTTCATTTGCATGTGGACAGCGGCCACGGTTTTTGATAAACACTCAAGCTTGAGGGTTACCAATGAGGCAAGCGTACGCGAGCTCCATCTCATAAAAACAGGTCTCTTTGACTAGTGATGTGCGGTGAGGTTTGTGACCGGGTCTGACCGCACATCCCTGTTCTTGACTGCGGTCACTGCGGTTGAGTTTTGTCACTTTTTAAACTTGAACTCTTTTTTTTCCTGCTCATCTGTCGTAGCGCATTGCCATTCGTTCAGAGCAACAATGTAGCTGGGCTTTTTGGTCATCTTAATGCTTTTACATAACCATTTTGTTTCTCTGTCCCAGTCGGCTATTAGTCAGGCCCAAGGCCATTATGCAATGTCCATAAGCAATGCACGTGCGGGCCAGCTGGGGTCACGAATGCCACTCACAAATCGCTGATGTGTATGTTGTGTTCAGAAATCGAGGCAGCCATCGTCATTACTTGTATGATCCAACCACAGGTGGAACATGCATCATCCGGAAATACTGACCAGATTGATTAAAAACGGTGGTAAAAATTATAGTAACAATTTACAGGGAAGGGATGCTGTCATGGCTAAAAGTCCTGTCTCTATGAAAAAAAATAAAGAAATAAAAATCAAAAGCAAAATGTTGCAGATGATGACTGAAAGGACATCAAGGCATGAACAATGGACGCCAGGTGGTGTGTCCCTCACGACTCAATGCAGACCCAAACAACATTCAGACAACAAAGAGAAATGTAGAAAGCGCTGCCTCTCAGTCATACCAATCAAAGTGCCATTGTCACGCAGGTCTAGCCTAATTGCTGTACATTGTATAGGGTAAGGCGATGACTTGATTTATTCCAATGTACTGCACCATTTTTTTTTTACTCAGTAAAAAGTGATACATTTATTTAGTACAGTAGTGGCTTCCGTACTTCTTAGCGTATCCCCACCGATGTGCTATTTTTAGAGAGGATCTAGTCTACAAAAGCAAAGTCTGCAAATGTTGTGCAATTGAACAGGATGCAGAATTATTTTTATCCTATTGCATAACATACGGCAATAAGTGTCCCATGGTAATGTTCTTGATATAAGTTTAAAAATATGGAAATTCTGAGAAAATTGTCCTGGAATTGAGTGGCCTAAGTAACCACTACTAATATTTGGGTGGAATGGTAATAGAGAAGCTGGTAGCAGATAACTAGCGGTATGGCTTACTTACGCTTGTAGTAACTGCCTAATAGTACCGGTAGTAGTAGAGTAACAACTCGGAACTAAAGGGAAGGGGAAAATAACTCAATGGTATCATAAGATATATTCACTATAAATTTAAACAAGAAACGTGGTTTCACATTCAAGTGATGAACATAAGCCACTAACCAAAGACAAAAAGACACACACTTGTCAGGCCCGTAGACTCGTGTGTCATTGCGTAACAGCAACCAAACATAAAAATTCAAAAAAAATTGAAGGGAAAACACTGAGGGAGTTACCCAAACAAACTTTTGAAACTAGAACTAATCGATACAATGCCGGGAGGAGCGGTTCAAGGTCCAAACATGTCAGCGAAGACACACATATGCAATGTCGACATAGCGCGAGGCGCCAAAAAGTACATACCCGGTCAAGTGTCGTCACTTTCCTTTTTTCCGTGTCACCAGAGATTAATCCAACGCAAAAAAACACCGAGGATTTATAGCAGAGGGTTGAAAACGTGATCGTAAAACGAGACGTTTGCTCTGTTGTTTCACCAGATCCAAATATCCGCCATTTCCTGTTCCTCACAGGTATGTGGGCGTGGTCAAGCTGCGACAGGCAGGTGTGTTTGTTTGCAGAGAAGTTTCAGTTGGGCTCACGTGACGTCATCGTACGAGTCATTCATTTGGACAAAATTCCACGCGGAAAAAAAGTGTCATAAATAGAATTACTTTATGATTTAGGGCAAATCCTCGACACTAGTAACTTTTTTGTTTGTTTTACTGATCCAAAAGGTCAAGTCTCAGTTTGAGTACTGTTTTGATTTACCTCATCCATCTGATGATATCATGGAAGAGTCTGAACACTTGTGAACACTTGGTCCACAGATACATTTTTTTTTAATACAGAGCTTTGCCTTTGTTGTCACTGTGCAACTTCCTTCTCAACTGTCACGAATCCGGAGACTGTGTTCTATTTATATCTGTACGCATATATGGCAATTGTTTGAAAAGGAAATAAACAGCGTTCTTGTGCTTTTTGAGGGCAAAATATTTGAACATTCATTTTGTGATCTGCTTGCATCCATGAACCTAAATCTTTACATGCTTGGTGCTGGTATCACATTCTATTAAACAACCAAGATGACAAACGCTCATAATACCACTGCTGCACTTATCTAAAAATAGATATGGTTCATGCAATTACGTGTTTTTTTTCTTCTTATTTTTAAGATGAGATAACACTTCAATTCGTCTATACTGGTCCATGACGACTCGTACTGAAAAAAAAACCCATCCACTGTACCTAGTTTATACTCTGTGTGACGATCACCACATTAATGGTGCGCCCCCTTGTGTGTGAAGGGACAGGTCCATCCATAGTTTGCTCTTCGTGGTTGTGCAAGAGTTTGCATTGAAAAGTAACGTTTGTGTCATGAGAAGTATGAACTACTTTTCGTCCCTCTCATAGTGGATTATTATGTTATTCAGCCTCGCAGTTCCGTAACGAACAACTACGGTGCTAAGAATATTATTCAATGAATCCAAAATCACATTCACGATACTCCCCTATACAGTACGCATTTTAAATTGTGAATTTGCGTGCTTCAAGAGAAATAAGGAAAAATAAGATTGTTGTTATTTGATAAAATAATAAACACCACATTAAAAACATATTCATGTTTCACAAATTTTATTATTTGATGTCTGCTTTCGCTATAAAGGTTTGAAGGCCTTCGATACATTTTCTTTCATGTCTATCGCTACAGAGGCCCCCAAAATGATCTAAAATTGCACATATTTTACATTTTACTTCATTTCACAGAAAGAAACCCAGTATTTCTATAACACAGTCATACACCGACAAATCACTTCTGATTTTAAGGCACATGCAAAAACGGGTGAAATGAAAGCAAGAGCTTTTAATATTGCTGCAAACTGTTCAGTTTGGATACAATGTAATGGTAAGCAAATACCATTAAGACGTTTGAGAAATAAATTAGATACGATAGATGATTACAAATTGAGAAAATATTTGCCCAGGGATCCAGCCGCTGAGAGAATTTGAAACTTTACGCATTAAATAAAAGCATTTGTAAAATTAGCAGCATAACATGACGTATTGCGGCAAAACCATGCTGTGGCGAAAGTCCAACAGGATGCCACTTCTCCAGGAAATGAACAGTCTGGAGCATGTCGATCGATACCTGTAGTTCACACATGCCATTAGGAGGTCTTAAGGTATTGACAGCGGGCGAGGTCAGTGGAGTCTTCTCAAGATGGCTTCCTGGAGAGCATCCGCCAGCTTTGTCTCCTCACTACAAAACATGACCACCGATAGTCTTCTTGACAAAAAATCATTTCCAGTTCTCAAAATCCATCCTTGATTGCACCCTCGGTTTGCATTCAAAATTATCAACCCCCTGCCCCCACTGCAGTTTAGTGTTTTAGGAAGTTTGACATTTATTTTTTTGGTCTCGATTCTAATCAGATTGAAATAAGAACTTGCAAATACACAAATGCAGTTAGAATTACAAGAGTATTTTGTGTAATACACACAAAAATTTCCATTTGGTGATTTCCTCACTGGCAAAATAATTCAACCCCTTAAAGATGACTACTCTTTGGAACAAAGGTTTGCAAAGAATTCAAACACATATGCAAGCCAAACTAGACACAGGTGAAGATTATAAACAAAACAAAACAAAACCCCAAAAAAGGGCACACAAGTTAAATTTCACCCAAGAGCTTTGGTTAGCTCATCTGAACCAAAAAAATGTTCCCTTTTACTCCATCTAACAGTTGCAGTCATCTGCCTTCCTGTTTGTTTGCCATGTGTTTTATGGACGTGTGGGGGTGGAGGGGGAAGAGGGTATGGGGGGGGGCGGCTGGGGAGCAAAAATGAAAGCGTGCAACCAATTTGATGCCTGGCGCCGCAATTTTGTCTGGGCCCTTCTGATCTCATTCAGTGAGTCTGACAATCTTTGTTGAGATTCGTGCTCGTTTTTAGCTCAGATGTGAGTTGAAAGAGAAGAAAACTCAGACCTGAACCTTTTCCAATGCGTGCATCCATGTCAAGTGTAAAATGCTTGCGAAGGAACTGTCGCAAGAAACAGTGCACATAACCCGTCCTCCAATACACCTTTACCCCAAAATAATTTACGTGCACATACTTAGCGTACACATTCAAAATAGATCGGTATTTTTCATTTGATGAGTCTCTCCTCATTCATGATGCCGTCCTTGAATGAAAAGGCATTCCACACCGCTACGCTACGCCGTTTCTAAATTAAGTTAATGAATTTCCTTTGAATGTCACCCTTTTCGGTCAGTATTTGAGAGAGGATTACTCCCAACGTCTCCAGGCTTTCCACTTTATATACCGGTAGTTAAAGCGCCCTGACAAACAGCTTCATGTAAGCCTGAATGAGGATTTAGCGGTTATGTAAGAGAAGGAGTGTAGGAAAACCTCAATTCGGGCAACTTGGGAGTTGAGCTCACACATGCTCAAATAGTGAGTGGGAGCAGAGGTTCCAGGCTCAGCGGAGTCAATCCGCCAAGATTTAAGAGGGTGGAAAACACACAGTGAAGCAGGGAAGTTCCCGAGAACCATGTTAGGCTTGGAGGAAGCTAAATTAAAGTCAGGGATTACAATTTTCTTGGAGATCCTTGAGCCGAGTGCTTCCCAATACGTCGAATGCAGACTGGTCCCAAGTTGATCCCGAAAGGTGTAGGGGGAATGGGGGGTTGTGTCTCTTTGTACGTGTTATTAATATTACGCATGTCAACACGGTTGCCACCTACTATTAAAAGGATGTACAGCCAGAATAACAGCCATTATTTTTGACATATTTGCAGTTCAGTTTAACCGAGATTCATTTGAATTTGCAATTGAAGATGACTTTGTGTTTATATTCGGTTGAAAGGTCGTATTTCATATCCACTGTTGTTTCCGACCTATAATGCTTCTTGTTGTGCTAAACTTTACCTTGTGTTTCACGTGGTGACTGGAATTACTTGGAACTAATTAAGCTCTTTGTTCGCTGTTTGGCGTGTTGTCCACTCAAATAAGGAAAAAAACTCGAGTGTCATGCATCCGGTTACCGTGTTCGCAGGTTGCTCATACCAAGTAGATGTCCAGTTCCGGGACGGACAGGCTTCTGCTGTGGGACGGCAGAGGATCGTCCAGCGCCAGTGTCGAACTGGAGCCGCGTCTGTGCTCACTGCAGCATCAAGAAATGCAGGTCAAAGCGAGAGCGAATGTGTCATCCCAAAAACTCAAGTGGAATTTTACTGCATTGGAAGGGATCGAGGAGGTCCGAACGCGCATTTTTTTCTCCAAAGCAAAAAGGAACCATGCCCATTTTGTAGTTTAGAGACCACAAAGGGTGGCGGGTACATACCTGCTATCGAGGCGCTCTTCTTCTTCAGTAGACTTGAAAGTAACAGCGGATTTCGGTAGAAGATCCTGTTGCTCGGATGAACTGCACACTGACGGAAGAAGCCAACATATCACGCAATCACGGTGGTGACAGCCAATCATCGATGATTTGTGTTCTTGTTGTCGGTATGGTTTGTGATGTCACCGGCAGAAAAATTGTCAATGACGAACGAGAGAGCATCAAAAGTGTTTTGGTTGCCGCTCCACCGTTTTTGGCAAGAGTTATCGTTACCATCGAGGTTGTCCATGCTCTGCGCCTTCTTCTTCTCCCCATTCTGCTTTTGAGGACAAAGTAACTCCTGGGAGGCTGACTTAACTGCATTGAAAGAATTCTTCTTCCTCTTGGAAGATGCTTTTCTCAAAGCTGCGAAACAAAAAAAAACAGCGCACGTGTGTTTCAGAAAAGCGAATTTCTTTCTCAAGACTTGATGTAACATGAGAGGGAAACAACTTACGATGGATGCGTCTGAATACAACCGAGCCCATGAATTTTAGAAATCTGTCCGCATAGAAATTGGGCCTGTGAACTGACACTGTGTCCTGAAAAGCAGATAAACCAGTCAGTCTCTCTCTCTCTCGCTTAATATCCCCCCCCTGCTCCCCGACCGCCAGGACCTCCACACACACAAGATACGAAATACGGGAGGGCACATACCCCGTCATATAAAAGTGATTTCCACGAATGTTCCACCTTCTTAATGAACCTGAAAATGAAATCAAAATGACATCATCCACGTAGAATACACCCGACGGGGTCATGACAGTGTGTTCACCTGTAGGACTGAAGGATGTCAATAATTCCTAAAAAGATGAGCAGGTTTTCATCTTTATGCTTGGCCGGAATTCCCCCCAATCTGAAATGTTTGCAAAATTTAATCCACATAATTTCCGCAAGGATGCTGCGAATGAAAGATGCTCCTTAGGTTAAGAGATAGTGGAACCTCGATGTAATGGACTAATTGGGGGAAGAGCTTGTCGGTAGAGCCGATAGACTTTTTTTCATGGCCTAACAACTAATACTGTACAGTACAACATTTATTGTTTTGTACTTTATTTCCTAGCCTAAAAAAAAAACGTGCTTACGGCGATGCAAAGCCAATTGACCTTGTTTTCCATGACCTTTGATGTGACAGTCAGCCGAGCTAGGATTCTTTGGCTCCAGCTCCATTCAATCGAAGTTCCTCTCTATTGATGTGTTTCTAAGAACGGAATGACACCAGTTTGCCTCACGTGTCATCATCTGCCACGGGTTCTGGGTCCTTCATCGTGCCCCGGATGGATTCGAGGGCAGTGGAGTAGAGAACTTTCTGCTTCTTGCTTTCACGTCTGCTCGCTCTGCCTGACACCTTGTGGTCTAAAACATGGATTCCCAGCAGGAGGCTGTAGTCCATGATCTTGAAGCTCTCCAGAACCTAAGAAGGATATTTAGCATTTGAAGACGGTATTTCTTGACAATGAAGGGTAGCCTGAGGAAATCCTGATTTTCCTCAGGTACTCCTTTCTCCCACGTTCCAAAACATACACGTTAGATTCAGTGAAGATGAAATTGCCCGCTGTTGTCAATGTGAATGGCGATAAGTGCGCCACATTTGGCTGGCGACCAGCTCAGCGTGTACTCTGCCTCTCGTCCAAAGTCACCCAGAATACATTCCAATAAGAAAATGATGATTCTGCTGATGAGGTGACATTATTGTAATGTTTTTTTACAGAATTATGTGAGTCAGAATTAAATGCATGACTGGTAGGCCTTTAAGTAATCCTTAAACTGTTCCTCTCCAGTACTTATGATGCAACGACATAGCAAAGTACAGTTTTGTAGAACAAGCCTCCATCCGTCGGGGCACCTCATAATGTCACAAAGAAATCCTGTGCTAGAAAACAAAGACTTCCTTGAGCTGAGAGCCGTTACCTAATAATACATTGAGGTCAGATAAGCCAGTTTGTGCTTGCACAGTCCAGGCTGCTCATCTGACAACATTCACTTCTTGAGCTGTATGCAGCCTTTTGCTTTCCCTTGTGTGGTGCAACTTTTGTGGATGAGATCGTTAAATGTTGGCAAGAGAGGCTTTCTTAATCTTCTGCACCTTGCGCAAACTTTATTTATAATAATCATATTAATAGTTATTATATGATTATTATGATAAGCAGTGCATGTATCAGCAGCCCAGACACAAATTTAAAATTAGAACTTATTTATATTCTTCATTGATTGTAATCCCATTTTAAGTCTCATTCCAGCTAGCTTTGAGCAACTGCTTCTTTCTACGCGTGGACAAAATGCCATATTATAGGTTAAATTATGATTATAGGTTAAAAAAAAAAATAGAAGAAGAAATCTTCGCGTTACACACCCGGCAGTCTCTCTGCAGAGTCCTCATCAGGGCGCTGTGGGTCTCCGCATCAAAGCACAAGCCTCCATGCATCTCTTGGAAATCCAAGTCCTTGAATGTCGGCGAAGACTTTGTGCGCTCCTTTCGTGAAGCTCGACGTTTGTACGAGGAGCCCTTCAAGTCGTATTTGTAGTTCATCTTCATGGCGCGGGGCAGCACATTGTTCATCACCACCACACGGAGCGTGACGCCACCACACTGGATGCAGTAAAGGCCGTAGAATTTGGGCAGCAAAGTCCTCTGGTTTTGGTTCAGGTTCTACAGATGTCGGAGCAAACACTTTCAATCAGGGATGAAGAAAGAACTCTCCATCCATCCATCCGTCCCTGATATGCGGAAGGATAGAACATCAAAAGACAAGTAATATAATCGGATTCACCATGTAGTAGCCAGGAAGCAGTTTTTGCAGAAACTCCGCCTCTTTCAGTTGCACAGTCTTTATGATGAACTCGTCATCGCCGGTAAGGTAGAACCAAGAACTGCTGGCACCGGGGTTGGACAGCTCAATGAAAGGCTCATTGCAGATGGAGTACTGAAAAGCACAGTAATCACAACGCAGTCTGAGCTCAACACTGTGGGGTAATCGAATAACGATGATCAGGCTCTTCGCCCCTGGCTCAGCGTAGCGAAATGAATCCAGTAACTTACTAGGTAGTCATCTGGTTTGATGCCAAAGAGTTCCCGAAAGTAGCGGAATGCCAAGGGTGCATATGTTTTCAGACGGAAGTCGGGAAAATGATGGGCCGGAGTCAAGTTGCTGCCCTCGCTGCAGAACAAAAAAACAAAATGGAATTGTGAAGTAGCTGCGTAATGAGATTCCTCTGTTAGGCCTGTAGACATTGTGGACCGAATGCCAAGCCCTGCAAGTTCCAAGAATGAGAATAGAGACAAATGAATGATTCCTTGGTTTAGTGCAGTTGAGTTGAAATCAAAGTACCTTGGCAAGAAGACACTCTCTACTACAGAGAAATCTTGCATGAGAACATCTCTGTCAGGTTTGGAGCTCAGGTTTCCCACAGCGTAACCGATGGCCAGCTGGATGGCTCCTTTCAGGGCTTCTGGTGTTGGCTGAAAAACAAGCAAACAAAACAACAATGCTAGGATCAATATGTTAGTTTACATTTAAATTACTGTACATTTTCATTTGAAAGAAACAACCCCCTCAACAACTTGCAATTATTGACATGTTATTCAGGTGTTGTACTTCTCAGTTTTTATTTTCTGTTATTGGTAAAAAGGAGCATCTCCAATTTTTCCCATTCAACAAAATAGGGCATAGAATCATTTTCTCTTTTTTGTCTGAAACAGAATATTAGTTTGTTCCTAAATCGGGCTGGACGAGACGCAACGTTAGCTTCATGGACACACCCTGCAAAACCTTGAAGAATAAATGTCAGCGCGATGCCCTCACCTTTTTGTGATCTTTTGCCACTTTGGAGGCACGACTTCCTCTCCCTGAACTGACGATGCTGCTGCTGGCTGACATCTTTCAAAGAGACGCAACTTGACAAGGCGGAAGTCAGGACGAGGCACAGCAGTTTCCCCTTTACCATCAATGACACCTTGAATGGATATTACCGGAACTGCATTTTCCACGGAAAGCGCTCCTGTCGAGAGACTCAAAAATTACACACTGTCGAATAGTCTCAGCGCAGCCCTCCTTATACTCAGTCGAAAAGTTCTTTACCGTATATGGCTTATAAAGTTGTGCAGAGCTCTCAGTCCAGGCTACAGCTTTCTGCGCTCTGTGGGTCCTTTGGCGTTTGTGCGTGTTTTTAGCTCACAAATCCATCACAAAAACCCTTGATCCCAGTTAAGAAGGATTGGCAAAAAAAAAATGCTGCTTACCCAATCACCCTGTTTGAGAATAGAGGAAACATTCTCGGTAACATATTCATGCATCATCCCAGAGTCAAGACCATAAAGTGGCAACGACAAGCACACAAGCACATATTTGGATGAAATGCCCGAATAAAGGAGAAGTTGCAGCTTCATAAGATCTGACTGTGTAACAAGCTCCAGCTTCAACAATTTCATTTTATACCAATATAAATAAATGGTGCAAATGTATCCTCGAGCTAAGATACAATATCTGTCATTGGACAAAAAATACATCCCAGTATATCGTTATTGTCTCATAAGATTTTAGTCCAAAATCATAAGAAGAGTTCCGCAATAGGATTTTATATCCAAGACGAGTGGCAAAAATTATGGCTGGTGTAAGTTTGATCTAAGCCCGGCACTGTCAAACAATTGTGAACCCTTAAGAAACAGATTCATTCATTCATTCATCTTCCGAACCGCTTGATCCTCACTAGGGTCGCGGGGGTGCTGGAGCCTATCCCAGCTGTCTCCGGGCAGTAGGCAGGGGACACCCTGAATCGGTTGCCAGCCAATCGCAGGGCACACAGAGACGAAAAACCATCCACGCTCACACTCACACCTAGGGACAATTTAGAGTGCTCAATCAGCCTGCCATGCATGTCTTTGGAATGTGGGAGGAAACCGGAGCATCCGGAGAAAACCCACGCAAGCCTGGGGAGAACATGCAAACTCCACACAGGGAGGCCGGAGCTGGAATCGAACCCGGTACCTCTGCACTGTGAAGCCGACGCGCTAACCACTGGCCGCTAACCAAGGCCGCCCCCCTAAAGAAACAGATTACATAGAAATCACACATATTCTGTCGTGAATTGTAATAATTTTTTTTTTTTTTAACCCTTACAAAGAATTAATCAAATGTGTAAATAAACCATCCATCATCTGAACAACGTTTAATACAACCCAGCAATCAGTAAAATTTGGACCAAATATTGTTGTCACTATTGCATGTGTAGCTCAAAGAGTAAAGAGGAAATGGTGGCGGGGGATGAACTCAACTGCTGATAAATGAGCAGCAAGACAGGAAACCTCAAAAGCCAGATTTCGCATGAAGAGAGAGGGAGACCCGGAGTCAAAAAAGAAGAAATCACACATTATACTGAGCTCTGGAACACAGAAGTTGTGAATGAGAAGTGAACAAAAACAGGATGCTATGAAAGAAAGAAACAAACACACACACACACGGAATTTGGGACGACAAAGAAAGAATGCGTTTGGCTAATTCAGGTGGACATTGGCTGATGAGACCAAATGAAGTTCATGAGACAACGAGCACACCACTGAGACTAAAGGGGTGTTCACACGGCAAGATTTGTTTTGGCGCTACACCGGCACTGCGCCAGTAGAGCGTTGACACGTGCAAATTTGCTCCGGTGTAGCGCCGGAAAACAGCTTACACTGGATCAAATTTGATCCACCTCAGGGAGGTGGTTTAAAATTTGCTCCAGAGCAAATGCTCGTTTGCGGGGCAGCACCGGTGTAAATTTGCATGCATGAACGCTACAAAAGTGGCACGATGAGCAATGTTAAACAGCCAATGAATGCTCTTGACAACAAAGTCCCCCAAAATATTTCAGTGGAATTGTGACAATCAGGGGCATGACTTTTCAAATCAATTGCTACCGTCGAACCTCGTTTCACCGCATCCGGTTTACAACATTTTCATCCTTATAACGTTCACATTTCCAAGTCCTGATTTCATGTCATTCATTTTCCATTTCCACCGTCATTTTTGTCTCTGGGGTTGATCTAACTGAGGTGGGGACTTCTCTTTTATCGATGTGGCATTTTGGTCTGAAAAAAAAAGGTTTCATAAGGCTCTATTCGAGCGCTGTTTTCACCTGGGTGGGCCAGTTGCAGGGTTAACGGTGTTTGTACAGATTAGCAGCAATAGTCCCAACGCCTTGTGACAATTCGCTTTAGGTGTCCTCATGCAAAACATACACTGAGTGACATAACACGGCTATGTTTAAAAACAACGCCCCCCCCCAAAAAAAAATAAAAAATGTGGGGTTTACAGTAAGGGCCTTGAGTGTAATCGGATTAGTGAAAGGAATGCGCCGTTAGGTTACAAAAGTGGAGTTCCTATTGAATCTGATTGCACACATTGTGCGCTAATGAGGTTTGTTTCAAGTTGGTCACCGTTTCAAAACACGGATTTCATATTCAACCGATTGTGAGCAAAACGTTCTCGAAAAAGTAACGCCCTGGAGTTTGCATCAATGATGTTGTTATTTTCCATGCCCGACCTTAACCCACAAACCCCCAATGCAAGGACGACAACATGTTTTATTTGCGTAACCTTTTTGAGGCATAATCCAGCACTGTGGTGTGCTTTCTTTTAATATTCTATTTTTGGTAGCGAGCTGTTGCTCTGGCAAAGGTGCACTCATGATACTGTCCCTGTGTTGTCTCTCGTAATATATAATAAAGGAGACGAGGCGTGTTGGATAGAACTCGAGGACTCTTTACTTCAAGCTTGCACTCTCAACTACCAACTACTATGGCATGCTGGGTAATGTAGTTCGTTATTCTACTCATAAAACATCTTCCCCTTTAAAGAAATAATATTACCACATAATGAAATCATATTCACCCTTCAAAATAAGGTCAACAGCTTGTTGTAGTATTTTTTTAACAAATATATCCTTATCATAGAACTGCAAGCATCAAGACAAACTTTTTTTTTTTTTTTTTTTTTTTTTTTTTAACAACTCTCAATTAGCCTTTTAGGCGGCTGAACATGTCTCTTAGGTCTTGACATCCTTTCAACAGCAGGTGACATTGACACTGCTGTCATATCATGGTCCGCTTGAGTTTGCATCAATGATGTTGTTATTTTCCATGCCCGACCTTAACCCACAAATCGTCATCTTCTTCAACTGTGTGAACTTTCTTTTGATGTGACTCCCCAATGTAAGGACGACAACATGTTTTATTTGCGTAACCTTTTTGAGGCATAATCCAGCACTGTGGTGTGCTTTCTTTTAATATTCTATTTTTGGTAGCGAGCTGTTGCTCTGGCAAAGGTGCACTCATGGTACTGTCCCATTCAAAATAATAAAATGAATAAAATATTTGATCCATCCACCCAAACATTTCTCAAACACTTTGTCAGAAGCTGGAACCTTTCGCATCTGACTTTGGACAAAAATGTTCCTTGGAACTCGACTAAGTAAACTACCGGGTGTCGTGACACGTTTTATGATTTTCTATCAGATTCTCATGAGAACATTTTTGTAAGATGATTCAAAAGATGCGCGACGGCACTATGCTTGTCACGAACGGTGAATGTAGATCAAATATGCATACACAGTATTTCATGTACGTTAGCCAATGTTTTGTTTGGCAAGTTACGGAACGCTGATAACCTGCGCCTTGTGATGTTGGTGAAGGGCAACGGCGTTTATTTCCTCTTTCCACACAACTGTCAAATGATCTTCCGTATGGCTGATGGCCAACAATGATCATTTCTAACTCCATTTCCAGTAACAAGCTTCAGTAAAAGCGCCTCCTCACTGTTGACACAAACTTAAAAGGTCTCCTGAATTCTGTCTTACCTCGAGAGGCACGACGGTTTCACGCAGAAAGTCGGAGGTCAGACGATAAAACTCCACGGCGGGCCGTCTTTGGCGACAAGACAACGACAGCAATAACTTTCTCATTACTTCCTCCTCCTCCTCCTCTCTCACACTCTCTCTCTCTTTTGTCTTTCGCCACCTACCTGTTGTACTTTGCACTTCCTGGGCCAGACGAGGTGTCAGAAAAAAAGGCCGAAGACCTCACAGCCTTCTCTCAGGCTCCCGTTTTATTTTCCATCCATCTTCCGCGGAGCCCCGATCCTATTCGGCGCACCGGGCGAACGCGTCGAGACAGAACAACAATCCAACTCACCTTCCCACGTACAAGCAATTAGTCTTTAATGATCCAAACAAACATGTTTCTTGGAATGTGGGAGGAATCTGACACACAGAAACACACACAATTAAATGCAAGTTGACATCGATTCGGAAATGGAGGCTTGCTGATGTAAGCCGACACAGCTGAGGCGCTCACGAAGCGCACCGTTTTATCCATCCTCGCACTTTCTGCAGGGGTCGTTCTCATTGGGATCGCCGGTGAGCTGCAGCATATTCCAGCTGACTTTGGGCGAGAGGCCAATTCACTCTGGACTGGGCGAGAGCTAATCACAGGGCACTCCAGTCACACTCATGTGCACAGTCACTGCATGGACAGTTTTGCTTGAGTGTCAAGCTCGTTGGTGTTCAGGATGTTGATCTCATGAACAACGCAAGTATGAAACGTTCAGGAAAAATTTGGGATTTCTCGAAAAATGCGCAACTTGCGACAGTTTCAGTCCAGTTTGCATAAGTGCGCTCCACTGGCATACAAACATAATACATAGGGGAGTCTCAGCAGTTTGTTCATACTGGCTGAGTTTCTTTATTTGTCCATGCAGGAATGAGGATGGAGCTGAGTGACACGCTGAGAGATTTTGTAAATTGAAAACGTTTGAGATGGATTGTTATCTGTAATTTATCAAATAGCGCACAGTTAGCCCGAGATGTACATGCACAATCTAATGAGCTCCAACAAAAAGATGTACCCAGTGACAGAAGAGTGCTGAATTTACAGTGTGCTTAGTATTGGGGTTGCAGATGGTATAGTGCTGTATTATACCGCACCATAAGAACAGCAAAAATGGCATTTATTATTTTGTAAAGGCAGAGCTTTCATACATCATACAGAGTTGAGTCTGATCATGCAGCCGTACCTAAGTGAATGCCAGTGAGTGGAATGCCAGTGACTCACTGGCATGAGTTCCTGTAGGTCGGCATAGTTTTGGTTTCCATTTTAGTTATTTGGGTCACTCGGACATACCCAAACAGACACATGGCTAAAACAAAAAAAAAAACTCCAGAAATATTAATCCAGTCGTATACATGATCTATTTTTCAGAAGAGATACTGTTGAGTTACAATCTGTTGTTCTTAGGAAGAAGCATGAAAGTTGAGGCCAGTACATCATCTGATGAATCCTTGCAAGTTTCGCAGGGCATCAGCAATGAAAATGTAAAATATGTATTGTTGACATTTATTTGACGAAAACCTCTCTCATGTGCCAAGTTCTATTGAATACGCTTTCTCGGTTCAGGAGGCACCGGGGTCAAGTCAACACACAACATTCTCACTGTCCTTTCAACACGGTTAAGGACCTGCGTGGAGATTTCGTGTCCAGAAATGCGGCAAACGCCTGATTTGCTAGACGGAGCACAAACTATTACGTGATTAACCAAGTCAGCTTTACATTTGTAATGACGTAGTTTTCTATACCCGTTTTTTATCGGACGCCTCAGGTGCCATTTTGCCTTGGTGCTGCCAGCAAAGAAGATTCGTAAGGATCTACTGACCTCTAAAGTCATGAAGTGGAACTGTAACACCGAACAGTTCGAGTGCTGAGTGCCCTATGATAATAAATCCATAAAAATAGTCAATGCGCAGCTGTAAATGTTCCCATAGTCATGTCATGTCATTTTTTTGGTCCTTTGACACCAAACCAAAGAATTATTTAAACTTTAAATGCTCTTGTTGTTAAGAGATCCTTTACATTAAAAACTGTTTTTAATTGTGTCGTGGGCGTGTTCCAATTAATGCCCCTAGATGGTGCCAGATACAAACTTTAAGTCCTCCCCCTCAAGCATACCGCTCACAACACAGCAATTTCAAAGTCCCAAGGTCCACTTGTTCACGTTTGTGCTACTGTGCCAAGTCTTAAGGACATTCTCATCTCATTTTCAGGCTTTTGTAGCTTTTACTGATGAGCTGATCATTTGAATCAGGTGTGTTGAAGAATACCTGACAACTCCCAGTCAATCCCCCATTTGGGATTGCACTGCGAGTGACTGATGATGTGAAGTCGCTCTCTCACCCAGTCAGTCGGGATAGAAGCAGCATAGAAAATGGACGGAAAGATGGACAGCGAGACTGAGATCTCAACACTGAGTCATTTCGAGTGAATGTGCTGCAGCAAATGATGCTTTAATTTATCCTCCACCAGCCCCCCACACACACATGGAAGGAGATTAATTTTATTGACTGACAGCCAAAGGTCAGAGTTGGAATGCTTTGCCTGGTTTCCTGAAAATTGAGAGACATTTCATGGGAAGATCAAAACAAGAGCTTGAAATTGAGCCAATGGGGACTAAGATAGAGCTGCAATATCCACACGGTTGGAAAAATGGAGGGATTCTGTCAAGGAGGAGGAACCAGAAATTCATGAAATATGGCATTACAACAGCCCATAGAATTGAGTCCCATCCAAATGTTCCTATTCACAGATGACCATTCAGCCGATGATTGACATTGGGCTTGAACAACCAAATTGGAGTAACACAACTGGATAAAAGTGGATCGTAAATGTAGTAATAAAGACGATTGCAGTGCTTATTTTGGGCCCCGAAAATTCTGTACTTTGCCACTAATGGATCCAGTCATTCTCCGAGGTGGATGCACAATCCAAGTGCAGAAGGACATTTTTTACTCTGGCAACAATAAAGCATAAAAATACAAGTTCTGCACACATAATGGTGGAGACAATAAACATGTTGACTCTGATGTCAAAAACCAAAGGATTATAAATAAGCTCTTCCTAGATCTCCATATCACCCAGAAAGCTTTTGGAGGCGAAAAAGAGTCAGCGAAGAGCGTTGCGGTCTCTGTTCTCTTCTGCAGAGAATGTCAAGATCTCTGGTAATGAAGAGAGCGCGGACGTCAGAGCCTGAACTCATGCGGCTACTTGCTGTCTCCATGGACACTATTAAGACCGGCCCCTCATGTAGAAGCAGCACACTTTTACTTTCGAGGTGCAGAAAATCATCTGTCATGCTAACCTTTTACATTCAGCACATTTTCACAATTCCAATGTGAGTTGTAATCACCGTGACGCAGATTTTAACTGCTATCAAGACAAAATGAAAATCAGCCTCCAATGCAATTTTCACAACATGCATATTTTGCTTGTCTATCATGTGTATTTAAAAAAAAAATGTTGCTTAATGTCATATTTTCAAAAGCATCTCATATGTTACATATTGCAGAGATGAATTTCTTTCCTCCGAATCATTCTTTGCTTTCCCTCTAATTCGGTATGAAAATCAAATTGCAGGCACTCAAAACTTGCTTGAGTGCACTCCATTATCACGAATCTATCCAATTTCATTCATTCTCTTAAGCCTCATTCAAAAAGGATTAACATTACCGGTTGAGGTAGAGAATGGCATTTTCACCACGCTTCTTTGTAATTTATCTCATTGTTCCGGACACAGTTTTAACCATGTGGAAATAACGCGTTACGGTCTGTCATACACACGGGCAGTCAATGGCTCCCAGAGGGAGACCGAGAGACGGGGTTGCGTGAAGGGGGTGTGGGGGAGAGAAAAATTCTCGATCGGATCCACATCACATCACAAATACTTTGGACTAATAATGGTATCATTTGTTCTTGCACACCGATGCCATGTCTCAAGCGGTAGAGTGGCCTTTTTGAATTGGCCGCTTACCAGTGAGATCTTCCTCAGCGATCACGCCGAGTGTCCTTGAGCGCGATGAGCCGTTACATGCTCCTGATGGTGCGCTTGGCACCTTGCATGGCAGCCTTCGCCACCAGCGTGTGACTTTGTCTGGGAATGGTCATTGAGATGGATGTAAATATAGACTCTGCAAAGTCATTCAAAAGGAAGCCAAACAACACGGGTCTGGAAAACCCGCTGGAGCATAACTTCGACAAGCATGTAGATGTCTTAGGCTGAAAGGGGCTCAGACTCGAGAATTGAAACTCTGGAGTACGAGAGAACTCATTCTGCAGGGAGCTGAATGACCCGCAACTAATCCATGTTGCTAGGTGCTCTGGTTTTATGAAATGGCGCCGTCTATCCATCCGGGCAAGGGCGATCGTGTCGCAGCAACATCCGGCGGATTACAAGGAAAAGCTGGCCAACTTCCCCTCCTCCTGCAGTAAAAAGATGCTTTCTTAGAGATTTGAATCCTTCACTATGCCTCTACCGGCCTCACTTGGCTTCCAATACCGACTGTTTTCGACATCCCGGTGAATCACTGTCGAGAAGAAAGGGACCAACACGGTAGCAATATGCGCAGCGGCGCGCGTGAACTCGGCTTTTACCGTTGTGCTTGGTTGCCTTGGTAATGGACACAAAACGGCCAGAGCGAAGTCCCGAGCGAGGATTGATAAAAAAAATAAAATAATGTGAGCGCATTGTGAAATACTTCAATGAAGTACATCCAAAAGAGGTGGGGGCCACACTGTCCTCAAATTTGAAATTCGCCTGTGTCTGATAGCTATCACATCCACAGGTTGTAAAAAAGTTGTTTTGTTGAGCGGAGATGCGTACGGTTGTGCCGCTGACTGGCTTCCGCAAATCCATACATCACAGTGAGAAATGACGATGACTGCAAGCGGCGAGAGAGGCCGAGGCACTCAAACAGTGTCTAAAATAAGAGATGCAAAGTGCTGCTTGTCAGAAATTTCAAAGACAAATTGTCAGTGGCTTGGTTGGCAGCCCCATAAGCCTGTTAAACAAAACAACAAGGCGCTTGACATGATGAGCTATACGGCTAACAACCGGGGGAGCAGATATGACGTCTCTCATCTGCGAGGCTTTGCGCGATCCGTCTTAAAAACGCATCAGCCGGAGCTTTAATTGGCTGATTTAATCTATTGTCTTTACACAGCGTATGTGGACTGTGACAGAACTAAAGTCTCACAGTTAATTTGTGGTAATTAATTTTAATCGTCAAGCAGACAGTCGCAGTTGCTTCAGCAGATGGGCGCTGCACTCCCCCCCCATCCTGCCGGACTCCGCCGCTTCCATCTTCATCACCCCCTCCTCTGCCTATAGGGGTATACCCCCTATCAATCAGCAGGGTCACAGGGCCCCGCTCGGGCCTCATCGTTCATTAGACTTGCGGCAAACGTTTTAAGACGCCATCGTTACACTTAAGCGATGACTCTTCCGAGATGAGAAGATGGACTCAAGTCCTGACAGCTGCCCCGAAAAAGACAAACAGTAGGTTCTTAAATCTTCATTAGTCAACAGTCAATGGGGTTTATTTTACACACACACACACACACACACACACACACACACACACACACACACACACACACACACACACACACACACACACACACACACACACACACACACACACACGGGCTACCGGTGGATCGCGGTCGACTGGTTGGGCACCGGAGCTATATGGGATGTGTTTCACACACAGTTGCACATACACACACAGAGACACACGTGATGCACTTCAGCGGTGGTAATGGCACCGATTGATTTCTTTTCTCCCCCTTCCCCAGTCAAGCATGTAGAGTTGGGATGCTGGGTAATGAAATTACCTACACACTGGAGGATATCAGGAAAAGGTTCCAGCTGGAGAAAGGCTCCTCAGTGAGCATGTGTGGTAAACACAGCACCTGCTTGCTTCGTCTTATTTCTCAAGCAACAACTGAGGCGCGTTCTGTCTCAATCTACACGTCGTCTCCAATCCCACCAGGGCAGTAATTCATTCATTATTCATCTAATTAGAAGCGCTAAATGATGGAAATGACCTTCGTTCGAGTGAGTGGGTGCCCATTTGGACACTGTCAGACGCTATTAGACATTCGGCGGAGTGGCTGCCCGAGAGGGTCAACAGTTCTAGTTCTACCCTGCCAGATAAACTGTGACCCAGGTTATGAACACAACAGGGGGCTTGTTGGCAAGTGTGTGTGTGGATATTAAACGCAATCCGTAGGGAGACACAAAGATGCGACAATGTGAGTCACACTTTGAGATGACAGAGGAGCGTGAAGTTCATTGTGACAGCGACATTTGAGTCCAAGTGGGCACATCGCCCTCTGAGGTGTGTTCTCCCGTGTGCCAAGTCAGAAAAGGTGCATTACCGCACACTTTTTCGGTTCCCCCATCGGCTTAGGTGTGTCACTTAAGCACCTTCATGAAATGGAAGCACTCTTGATCGAGTGACCTTGATAGTGTGACGCTGACAAAGCTGTCAAGTGCGCACATTCTCCCGTAGACTTTCCCGTCTCACGCTGAGCGGCGAACGTTTGCGACCGTCGTGTATGGTGACTTTTCATAAGGGTTCATTCAAGGTTACATACAGTTTTTCAAGTCGGCCTCACAGCGCAGAGGTGCAGGGTTCGATTCTGGCCTTCCCGTGTGGAGTTTGCATGTTCTCTCCGGGCCCGCGTGGGTTTTCTCCGGGTACTCCGGTTTCCTTCCACATTCCAAAAAAAAAACGCGTGGCAGGTTAATGGAACACTCTGAATTTTCCCGAAGTGTGACTGTGAGCCAGAATGTTTGTTCGTCTGTGTGTGCCCTGCGGTTGTTTGGCAACCGGTTCAGGGTGTACCCCGCTTTCTTGCCGAAGACAGCTAGGGCAGGCTCCGGCAGCCCCGCGACCCTCGTGAGGATAAACGGATTAGAAAAGGGGTGGATGGATGGACATTTCAAGGTACGTGACTTTGAAAATGAATTTGGATGTACTGTCTTTTGCATGGTATACAATCCTTATTGGTCTTTTTTGCAATGTGCAAATCTTTTGTATGGTGCTTACATTGGACATTGTTTAAAAAAATAAATATAATGGGGTAAAACTGGCAGTTCAACCCAAAAAATTTCAGTTCAGGTCAACAGTAGTCAGTCACTTTTCTGCCACCTTGAATTACCCCGGAACCTGTTATTTACAAACATTATAAAAAGTGGAAAAGTATCAGCAGGTGATTTATTAATGATCAGAAATTTGCTATTCATGAATTCTGATGTGTACGACATCAATGATGTGTAAATCCACCAGCGGGCCTCGCTGCTATGAAACAACAAAACCATCAAGGCACATTTGTGCTCATGTCAGACGGCACGGATCTTCATTTTCCATGCGGGTGTGCGTTTCCGTGTACGTTTAACAGCCCGTCCATTACGGGTCTTTGAGATACAAATGTATGTGCCCAGTGATTGACTTGCCAGTCTGGTTTATTGGGAGGGAGAGGACCCGCAACGGGAAGCCATTACCCGCCATTGAAATAACACTCGGGCAAATTACTCTTTGAACTTGACTACAGGCTACACAGACTCATCACCGAGTCATTGCGGGCAGAATGGCAGAGTAGCAATAAAGCAACGTCTCACCCGAGCCGACAGCTCATGAATATCAATGAGCTCGCAGACACAATCAGGGTGACGATGTCTTAAACAATGAGGAAGGGAAGGAAGTCTTCATATGACTGTCATTTGTCTTCTTGGCTCCTCACACATGTACACATACAGGATAATGAAGAGTACCAGCACATGGCTGCCCTCAACGGAAAGGTCGGGAGGTCACAGTCAAGAATGATGCTCGTGATGATGAGGGCTCCAATTCGAGCTGTTGAAATTAAATAAAGTGACCTTATTTTCTGTACAATAATTGAATAGAAATGTTCAAATACATTATACATCGCTTGCTCTCTCTCTCTGCTAATCTAAAATTGTCCAAATGCTTTCAGCTTCTCAGTAGTACATTCCTGGATTTTTATAGTCCTACATGAAAGTGGACTGATTATCTTTGTGCGGAATCAAAATACATCATTTACGGTACTTTTAATTTGGAAAACAGTGATCAACATTTACCGTATTTTTTTTTTTGTCTTTGTCTTTTATGTTTCTCCTGGTGTTTCCTCCACCCCATCTATAACCAAGTTATTTCTCTTGGAATGACCTTCTACAGAGTCCATTTGATCAGTTAAAACCATTAGATCATTTTTAAAAATACATATACAGTATATAATGCAGATTTATCCCCGAGGCTGTACCGAACCCTCAGGCGGGCCGGATCCATATGTTTGACACCTCTGCTTGCTCTACTAAATCCAGCTGGAAGCTTTTTATTTTCGATTCAATATTGGCTTTGTCAGCACCCATTACAAAGGAGTGATTGCAAACACATTTCCTGTGGAATATGTGATGGTGTCAGTGAGGGCTGGAGAAAGACACACACAGATGATAATGATAAATCATCTCTTGCTGTGTTATTTTTCCAAGCTGCCGACCTTGATTTAGGACAAACGAAGGCGATAACTAATATCTTGATCAACCTGCACGCAGAAACGCAGCTGGGCCGGTGCATCCCAGCAGCATGTCTCGGTTTCTATCGTTCCATCCAAAAGCAACTGATTCTGCACGTAGTCAGCAATAACTCCAGCACAGCTTGACACTTGGCGTACGGAAAAAAAGATATTGGATTGATAATTGAATTGGTGTGACGGAGAAAGTTTCGGGGAAATTATTTTGCAAACACATTGAGTGATGCTGCTTTTTCATTTCAGAGAAATGTGTGTGCATGTGTATGCCATCTGCGGTTGATCACGATTAAACTGTATCTTAAGTAAGGGCCAGATTATCCTGCCCTGTTTTGAAATGGGGTTATATTTTCATGACATTAGGAACACTGTAGCCAAGACAAATTGAAATTTATTTTCATTTTAACTAGATTTGAACGTAACAGCAGTTTGCATTCAGCAAAGGTGCCATTTGGTTTCCACATTTAACTCTGAAGATAAATAACACTGAATTATTTGAATAAAAAGCTTTACATAGCAATTCATGGAGAAAAAAAAAATCACCCTGACCGTACCACTGTTTCCTTTTTCATTTCAAGAGATATCAGCTCTCAGGAGATTGCCGCCGCTGAAAGCGCACCACGTACACCACTGATGACCTGCACCATTTCCTAACGGCTTCATTTAGTTCCAGGCATGGTGTCTGGCTGGGTGCCTTAACCTGGCGGGGCCCTTTGTGGCTGCCAAGCACCACAGCGCCAGCCTTATTATTCCCCTCCTGCTTTGACTGTGTAATTTGATCGAGTTATTCATAACATTTCAGCCCATGCCTTTCCCCAGAGTTAGCGTGACATTGGTATTTGCAGAGGATAAATGCATTATAGGATGGCCCGCTGCTCGGAAATTGAGCATTAATATTTGCTCTTGATGTGATGTATATAAACAGACAGATTTGCGGACTCTTGGCTCCTCTCTTGGCAACCTTTTTGGGGGAGGATGGCCCAATATTCGTCAAGAGAAGGGAGCTACGACAATAATAATAATAATAATAGCAACCAGTCATGTTATCTGCTGGGAAGGAAGCCTGCTGCTCTCTGTCTCGGCAGTTGGCTCGGTAGTTGGCAGCTATCGGTGGGATCCCGTTGGCACATCAGTCATCGCACTGGGCTCATTTCACTCAGAAAGCATGCGGCAGAAGGGGCGAATGCAAATGAAAGCAGGAGGGCGAGAAGAATGGGCCACTGCGACCGTCCCGACAGCACAGTCAGGTCTCCTTTTAATCGATGAAGCCATTTTTCTCAGAAGCGCCAACAAACCTACAGAGCGCTGAACGCATTCTTCTTTCTTTCAAGGCTCCAAAAGTCTGTGGGAATCTCCTCAAACGCAGCAATGACAGCCAAAATATGTTCTCCATACATAATAACCCTCCTACAGGCCTACGAAGAATAGAAAGCGTTCAGTCCTTGGGGCCAGCGGCAATGTTGCCCTCTGAAATATAAACTTGTCATTTGACGCAGCTTCCCGTTGCGGAGTCTCCCAGAAATGTCACAGCAGCTTGCAGTGGAAATACATAAATTATTTTCACAGGGGAGATGTGTATTTGCTATCAAATTATTCAACCGCAATTGCAAGATTTACGCACTTTCCCTGGATGCCATTCAAATTAGTTTGTGCGGAGCTACTTAAATCTTTTTTTTTTGTCTTGTCGGTTCATTGCTCGCTGCTGTTTGCGATTGTACATCTTCCATGTGTGGCCCAAGCATAATGTCCACTGTAACTGTAGTTAAAATTCATCAGAACTATTCCGAGCACATTTACAATATGAAATCTTGGAAATGTCGCCTGCCAACCTTTTACTATAACGATGATGTGTTATGGGAGTGATGGGCACTTGTGGCCTCATTGATGAGCAAATACCACGGGACAACGGACGTTTCAGAAAAAAATGGCACTGCAAGAGTAGAAGGTGGGGGGGGGGCGGATACGGAGAGGTACTGAATTGAAAAGGAAAAGAATTAGGGAGTCAACGAAAGCAGTAATGGGAGAGTGATGGCAGAAGGCACTTTCATTTGTGGATAGCTAGTGTACTGTCTCGGCCAGATTTGGACAGTCAGCTAAACTAATTTCCTACACCTCACGACTCTGAAGACGTTGCTCTTAGTCCACAGGTTTAATGATGGAGAAAAAGGTGAAACTGTAACATACAATGAGGCGAAATTTCCTTCAATTCATCATGCCCAGATGTTACAGTAAAAAACTGAATTCGCAGCGTATATAAATTGCTTTTCGTTCACAACCAACAGAATAAAATAACATTACCTCGACCACGAAACTAGCAAGACGTCATCGTGCTAACGAAACTAGCGAGCGATAGCATAAATCGCAACATGGGTTTGCACATAGCCGAGCAGTATTTCTTCTAACATAAAGCGTCACAGAATTGTTCACCGATAAGAATTGCTCACCGATAACAAAACAAACTTGTACATACCCACGATGCTACCAAAGGCGTGAGATGTATGTGGATTGTGCTGGTTTAAAGAGGAGGACCATAACGTTTTTCTATTGACGTTCTGCTTCTGCGTACGCGTCTTCCGTTTTCATGACGTCACGTCCGGTTATGAACTATGCTGTTTGCAATGAAATCAATAAAGTTACGTTGCATAAAGAAATACTCTTAACTATGCATTGGAATAGTAACGTTACTTTGGTGTAACTTAAATCAAACATTCAAAATTAGATTAAATATAAATTGGGGACAGAACAGCTAGACAGCCGTTTTTGTCCATTTTCTCACTGAACACTCAAAAGTGTTGCGCCTGTAACCGCAAAACAGCTATTTGAACCATAAAAAAGAGAGAGACTGTTAATCATATGCTATGGTACTGTATACAAACGGTGTACGCACTATGCTTCAGGGATTTTAATGTGGTGGGGTATTCCTGATTGGTGGCAAAATAAATTTCAATTACAGGTAGCTGACCAGCAGGACTTGAGGTAATTGCTACGCGGCAATGCTTTCAAACACTTTGCTCTGTTAAATTGAACACTGATGTAACTTGAAACTGGCTTTTGCCATGACGCTAGAGATGCTACGTTGTCTTCAGCTATCAGCGCTAATGGCCGCGCTGCTCATTAATGTGACAGATTTGGCCATAAATGCAGTGTGAGGTCCGAGGCTCCATGTTTTCCTCATCACATTGGAACATCTTTGGAACTGCGTAACATTCGCATCTCATGGGTGAGGACAAGCATTGTCCAAGGGTCATTACATCCCATCAGATGCTAGCTGCAAATCTAACACTCCGCTAATGTGTCCCACTCCACCTGTAACGTGGTTTGGATGAGTGCCCATAAATCAGAAGCAGGGGTCAAGGAGGTTCAAACCTTCTGTCAGACATACCGCCAAGCATCATTGGAGAGAAAGTATTTCCATTTCAGGTGTGTGTGTGTGTGTGTGTGTGTGTGTGTGTGTGTGTGTGTGTGTGTGTGTGTGTGTGTGTGTGTGTGTGTGTGTGTGTGTATTTATATATATATATATTAGAGCTGTCAGTTTAGCGCGTTTTTATTGGCATTAATTTAAATGAATTTTATCGGGATCAAAAATTTTCTCGCGAGATTAACGCGGCATACGTCACAGCGGATGTTACGTTGCTCTATAAATAAACCAGAAACAAAACATCAATCGCTCTGCACAGGTCCACGCACGTTTGTTTTGGCAGCGCGAGACACCGAAAACGGATACTTAAATAGCTCATGAATGGAAAGTTTACTTTAAAAAAGTTGCCAGATTGTTCCACTGACAAGACCAAAGTTACCTGTATGTTTTGCAGTCGTAAACCGAGCTATCATCATAGCACGTCGAGTCTGAAATACCACTTAATGGCCAAGCACACAGCTGACGTGCGTAACTCCGCCCCCTCGTCTCAGACCGACAGCTATGGATCATTTCAAAGCAAACAGCGTGGGCTAAAATGTTGCTGGAACAGGGGTGTCTTTATTTTGCTCATTTTTGCATAGTTGTCATGTTTGTCCGTCTGCAATCTGACGTTTAAACGAAGTAAATTGCGTTTCAGGTTGGGTTAATCATGCCGGCGCTCCACTTCCGGGATTGACTATTGGGACTTGTAGTTCTTTTGTTCGATTCGACTTTATGTTTGTGTTGTATGGTTTCTTACGTTTAAAACAATGAATAATGATGACGATAATGATACATAGTGAAATCAGGGTTGATTAAATTATTTATTAAACATATTGTTAAATAAATGTATTAATTAATGTCAATTATATACATATTTACATTGTGATGCAGAAAGATAGATATATTAATTTTTACTGCATTTATGTGTAGTTTAGGTTATTACCTGCTTCTGATACTTCTGTTACAACTACTACTACTCCTACTTCTGCTGCAAAGTGCTCCAATAAATGATCAAAAAAGTACAGAACGAGAGATCCTTCCATGCTGAATGACAATCCCGAACTGAACAACCATTACTGATTGCCAGCGAGAGCCTCCATTACAAGAATCCGAAATGATGTCGACATAAAACCGTAGAGAGACTTCTGAGCAAGAAGGACCAACAGAATCAGCATAGCCTGACTGCTGTGTTCAAAGCAAATTTGAGAAAAACGAAGTATGCAACCATGGCTAAATCCATTATAGGCTGAGTACTAGTTTACCTTAGATGTGCACTTTATAATGTTATATTGCGCTGTTTTGATTCCCTAAAAAGAGCTGTTCAAGCAGCTGTTGTGTGACAAAATATTGTTTTCACTGTTGTTGATGGACAGTAATATTGTGTGAGAGATAATGTGTGAATAACTGCTCCAAGTGAAAAATGTTCATGTAAAATTGAAAATCAAAATTGTTATTTCAGTAAATATTTGCATTTTGCACATAGAAAACTGATTCATGATTCCATGTTGATGAGAGCATTAAAATGGGGGAAAATAGGACAAAAAAATATAAAAGGAAATTCAGAAACGATAAAAAATGAGTGAGCAATCATGATTAATTTTTAGTTAATTTGAGTTAATTATGACAGTTGAGTTTTTAATTAGATTAAACATTTTAATCGTTTGACAGCTCTAATATATATATATATATATATATATATATATATATCCTCAATATTGCTGTTGCGCACTTGGTTAAGAACGAGTGCTAGTTTTTGTTTATTGATTAGAAATGGTCATACGTTGATAATATTGAGGAAATATTGCTGAAAAAGAAATCAGAAAAGCAGACTGCTGTGACTTCACTTGTCTCAGAGGGGGATCCATTCTGAAATCCGCTTCTTGTTCTTTTGTTGAAGGAAAGCCTCAACACAACATAAAAGGAAAGTGGAAAAGTCATGTAAACACCTAAAAGCAGATCCACCTTCGACCGCAGAGAACCTGGAGGGCTCATTGGTGAAAAAGGCAGGAGGATTTGGGTGGGCTAATGAATGACCTTATGAGCAGAAGCCTGTAGTCCTGGTCCAGCAACACCTCATAAAGCAGGTTCCCACATTCTTTTGGTCTTGGCCAGCCTTGTTCTCCACCTGGTCTTCTTTGAACCCTCACTCTGCTCCATTTCAGTTTCGGGAAGAGCTAGGAAGTTCTGCAGAATCGCTCATTCAAGTGTCCCTGTATCAGGATGGAAATAGGAAATCATTTTGGATTTCCCATGAGTCACTTGAAAGCAGGAGCGACAGTTGCAATTGGTCTCTTCAGGCCAAGACATTAGGGTTGTCGCCTTTCGGATCTGGAAATCGGGGACACTCCACACATGGTTGCGGCAAAACCATGGCTGGCTTGGCTCCCCCAAATCCTAAAATGTATAGAATCGCATGTATTTATTAAACATTTTTGATGAAAAAACAAAATGCATAGCGGTGGCATCAAACTCTTTAAAATATACTTGCAATCTGGTAAAATGACATCAAGTTACCATAAATGGCATATTACCTTATTTGCTCCAGCTATCCAAGTGTCGCCAAAGCCATCAGTATCAGATCTCATTTAATGAGCCATTTGCTGTATCATAGTACATGCAAGTCCGTGTTAACATGGACGAGCACTCCTTATTTTGACATGCTTAGTCTAACTTTATTTGAGTAAAACCATGCAATGGTACTACCATGAATGAAACAGTTGAGTACTGGTATATAAAAAGTGGAACATATTCCATCCTTCAACGAAGTGTGCATACACTCCTAATATTGAGTGAATTGTGATACACCGTAACCGAAACGGGAAATTTAATGGGAATAAGTGACATTCTTACATATTAATAGACGATTCAATTTAGTAAGGTTTCGATGTAATTTGTGTGTCGGCGTTGCAAAGACCCACACACGGTTTGCTGGCATAAATATGAATTTACTTGTTCTGAACCTTTCCTTTAGTCATGTCTCATAAGTGCATCAAATTGATGATTCAAGGTGGAGAGCCGTGTCAAAAACAGTCTGAGGTACTGCACCTCCTCCGATGTCATCTCCCAGGAGATGTCAGCCTCCTCCTCCGCTTCTCAGCCTTCATTTTCACGGATAAATAATTCCTTTGACATGCAAAACATGGATGTTATCAGATAAGACACATGGAACTTCATAAACTACAGAGGCAGTAATATTTATTCAGACATCTCCCTGAATAAGCAAGCTGAGAATAAACAAAAGAACACAAAGTATTTCGAAAGAATGGTGCTTTATCAGTACTTTCTAAAAAGCTGTGTATGTGCCGTATGTCAAATGAACATTCATACCCTTGCCCTTTGATCTATTATATCTATCTTTTGCTAGCTAGCTATCATGCTAGCTAGATAGGTAGCTGTCTGTCCATCTAGCTAGCTAGCTAGGAAAACAACAACAACAAGACAAATCTTGCTCGAATTTAAGTCTGTTAGGGCCACATACTCTAATAAGGCTCTCCATGTGTATGAAGTGCTGCACACAACAAAGAACCTACTTGAAATCTTATTTTGTGTAGCATTTTGACATCTGTTGCATACTGCACTCAGCAAATAGGCATTTTCATATTACCCGAAAGACAATGGGCTGAATCGCTCTCATAATCCAAATGACAAGCTTGGCTAACAGCCTAAACATCTGTAATTGTAATTTGCGGTGCATTCTCATTTTCAGGATGAGCTTCCTTATTACCGAGCCTAAGAGTGTCATTAGGAGATTGTAATTTGAAAGTGAAGTTGATGACATCTGTCACTCATGTTTTACGCCACAGTTAAATGAATTAGTGCCACTGATGTGAATGGCTTGCGTGGATGGAGACTACACAAGGCGGTCGCGGGAGTGCCGGAACCTATCCCAACCGTCTCCGGGCAGTAGGCGGGGGACAACCTGAAACCGGTTGCCAGGGCGCACACAGACGAACAACCATCCGTGCTCACAATCATACCTAGGGACAATTTCGAGTGTTCTATGAACCTGCCATGCATGTTTTTGGAATGTGAGAGGAAACCGAAGTCCCCGGTGAAAAGCCACGCAGGCACGGGGAGAACATGCCAACCCCACACGCGGAGGCCAGGGACCTTATCGAACCCTGCACCTCTTGCGTGGTGAGGCGGATGTGCCGCTTTCAGAGCAAACTTTTCAGACAAAAACATTTCTCATTAATTCGGCGCCAGCAGAGACACGTAGGGAACACAGTCACCTTGGTGAAAATGAAAGATGGCTCCGTTTTGGGTGACTTGAGTGACCATCAGCAGCTGCATGTGCGGTGATGTGATGAGCCCTGACCTCCGGCATCCGCACAACACAGACCGCAAATGCCGCCAAATCTGGCCACCTCACCTCACCTCACCTCGTAAACGCACATGCACACGCTCATTCTTCTCTCTCTCTTTCAGTTGTTGTGCCCCAGCTGGGAGTGGAGCCACCCAGACACAGCTCACTGAAGCAAGGCGCAAACTAGCACCTGCTCCGGCCTGGCTGAGAGTCCTCCAAGCACACGAAATGACCTTCATCCATTTATTTGTTCCCTTTCCGTTTCTTTTGCTCTCATCTCCCTGCAGCTTGCCGACCTCTTTTTGCTGCTGATTGCCCAGGAGTTTAATCCTCAGGTTCAAACACGCCCGACCATTTCCAGTGTCGCTACGCTGCGTTGTCTTCCCATTGCGAGTAAAACTGATTGAGCGGAGATTAAATTGGAGCCAACCACCACGGCGTCGCTACATCTGCTACTTCTTCTTTGTGAGTTTTTTACTCATTAAGGACCAGATTGCCTGGCCATGTTATAGTCATAGTTAGTGATGCAAGGAATAGGCTGAGGTGATCCTACTGAGCACCCCCATTGCGCAGAGTTCCTGTAAACCGCAGGCAATGAAACCCGCAATCCAAGACCAACAGTGGCGAACCCTGCGCAATAATAAAAACACTTGGTATGAGAAAGCCCATTTATCATTCAAACAGGAGACCGTTGGGCAAAACACACCAAAGATTGAATGGCTGCGGTGGATGCCTTAAAGGAGCCCCCGAACTTTCTGCTCACCTCATTTTGCAGCTCATCCCCGAACCTCCTGGAAGCCCCTCGCAGCAATCCGCAAGGCGTCTTCCTTCTGCATGCTGTCAGAGTGATGTCAACGTTCTGCATGTAAACAGATAAGAACCAAATGTGAAACCTCAAGAGAGGCATCCTGACTTCTCTAGTCTTATTATAGAGTTAATTATTTTCATGTTTCAGGGTTCTCATGGTAACAATTTAATATCACATTACGATATGCATACTTAAAAACCAGTTCACCAGCAAAGGAAAAATTCATTTATAAATACGAGTTCCAAAAGACATGTTTACATTTCCTGTTTTGTATAAATTATCATGGTTTAATATTACAACTAATGGCCCTGTATTTATTTATTGATCAATTTATTTAAGATGCAAAACTTGTGGACCAGTGCAATCAAAATTTCAGCCATTTCCAAAACCCAAACCACAGCATTGCCAGCAGTGAAATGTATGCTCCCCAGTTTCCAGCAAAACATTTCCATTTGTAAGACTGCAGTGGCCGGTGCTATTTATACCGTGCATTTGTGGCAAAGATGGCCCTTTTGTGTGAAAAGCGGGCTTCTTGTCTCAGGCAGGGAGCTGCAATCCCCTTCTGCAGAGCAAAATGGTTTAAATAATGGGATCAAGGGAATGAAACGCAACTTTGGAGAGTAATGGGGAAGTAAAAAGGTAGGTTGAGAAGAGAAGATAGAGGAGGGTGAATTTGAAGCAGGCAAACATACCGGTCAATATATTTATTTAAAAACACCTTTATTAGGTGCCACATTGGAGATAGGATTGCACTTCTGGAAGCATCTTACCAGAGATAGGCAATAGGGGGTAAAAGAAACAATGAGTTTAGTTGCTGTGTTGTTATGTGCGGCACATGAAGCAGGAGCTCCTACAAAGGGGCAAAAGAAAGGGGTTAGTGACATACAGCAGCTTAACTAAGGGAGGACCCTCACTAAAGGCAGAAATGCGCTAGCTGTCCTTCATCACGCTGATAAAGCAAATGAACCCAGAAAATGTCATAGCTGTCCATCATTACAGAGGTAAACAAGAAAATGTCTCAAGTGCCAATCAATGCACAAACAGGAATAATAAAATGAAAAGATATCATAAATGTCCATCATCAAAAAGCCCAGACAACTTCCTGCCCGTCGAGCCGCCGCTCCATCCTGCCCGTCCTCATGAACAACACCACAAGATACTCCAACTCCTCCACTTGCGCAAGATCTCATCCTCGACACGGTGAGGGCCCCCCGCCCTTTTATGACTTGGACCATTGTTTCAGATTTGGAGGTTTCATTTTTCATCCCAACTGCCTCACACTCAGCTGCGAACTGCTCCAGTGAGAGTTGGAGATCCCGGCTTGAAGAAGCCAACAGCACCACGTCCTCTGGAAAAAGTAGAGATGCCATAATGAGGCCGTCAACATCTTGGCTGCGCCTAGAAATTTTGTCCATTAAGGTTATGAACAGAATCGGTGACAAAGGGCAGCCTTGGCGGAGTCCAGCCCTCACCGGACACGAATCTGACTTACTGCCGGCAATGCGAACCAAACTCTGACATCTGTGGTAAAGGGACTAAACAGCCCGTATCAGGGGGTTCGCTACCCCATACTCCTGAATCACCCCCACACCCATGCAGCCAAGAGTTTAAAGCTGGTCCACTATTCCACGGCCAGGATGAAAACCACACTGATCCACCTAAGTTATATCATTCATGACTTCAATAGCCCACGACAGTTTGGTTTTGAAAAGCTCACGGTTCCGTACATTTGTTACGACTACTCAGGATCCCAGGCCTGACTCTGTGTAATGAATGAATGAATGAATGATCAAGTTTTCTTAAAATTGCTCTGACACTTTTTACTCAGGTTCTTTCACCCCTGGCGATGGGGAGATTAGACCAGGATCATATCCTGCCATGGATAATAATAATAGACACCTGAATTAATTCTGCCCTTTTTCTTATTTGACCTGACAATGACTGAAGGGTAGAACAGAGCAGGACACGCAATTAGTCATCGCTAATAATTCAAGTCATAATTCAACCAAAACAATGGCGATGAAAGCAATCTCCCTGGTGACGAACTGAAAAGACTTGCGGGCAGGTCGGGGTTATTTTTCGTGCGCGTGTGTTTTGTGTGGTGTGTGCCCTCAGCTCTCTGTACCTGCTTTCCCCACTGTGCTTTGGAAAGAATTAACAGAACGTGGTAAGTGGGAGAAGGACTGCGCTGAATGCAAGCATCTGGAGCACAGCGTCGGGTCCCGGGCTGCGCTCTGGCGCTCGGAAAGCCACTTGAAAACATATGGCCTTTTTTATGGGGCTCCGCTGTGCAGTCTGGTGGAAGCCGACCTGACACCTGATATTCCGAACGACACCTGTGATGTAAGGGCACAGGGGAAAATTGGCTTGGACTGTGCAAATGTCCCAGTTTTCTGCCAACGAAGAGTTCATAAGGGAAAGTGCATCATGTTTCCACCCCCGTGGCTCAACCAAAACTTAAAACTGTCCCTTTAATTGATTGTCCAGTGTAACACAATTTTACATGTTGGCTCTTGAATTTGACGGCCGGCCTCTGACTGAACTGAGAGTCTCTGAGGATAGAAGAAGCTCTTCAAGCGCTGTCAAACGGGAATGGCTTGAGTATGTTCCTTGGTGTTGAGAGCAATATGGAATAAATAAATAAATACAAATCCTGGCTGACCTTTTAACTGGTGATCTGCAGTCGAGTTTCCTGCTTCCCAAGACGCTGAACCAAAAATCCAGTTCAGCCTGCGTTTGCAAGACCCAGGAACTTGCCCAAGATGGCACACTAATGGCTTTCAGTGTTTAAACAGCGTGCGCTGCAACATTTGAATGGCCTCAGCGCTATCTGAATGATCTGACAAGCTGATTTCTCTGAGGAGAGATGAGAGGCAATTTGTTTGCCCAGTAGGATTAACGGCAGCGCACGCTGGATATTGGCCTTCACTCTCTGATGTGACAGACCCAATCCAGCTGTCAGTTTCAATCCGGGAGTGGACTGATGATGCAACAAAAGGATAACCATTGATGATTCATTTATCAAGCTGCTCTTCCAGTCTCACTCCACCGTTCCTCTCCATAGCTTTGATATGTCTAAATTAGACGACTCGTACGAGCCATCGGAAAGTCACAACTTCAATACCGCTGTGTTGTTTCTGACTTTTAACTAACTCAAAGCCGTGCATGACGTGACGCCGTGTTGAAGGAATCTGCCGGCTGCATTTGCAACGATCATTAGCGACAGTATTTGTCTGCAGTACTGAAGAGTTAGTGGGCGCGACCGGATATTAGTTGGGAGTATGCATAAGCATGTTCTCAATCAGTCCTGGAACACTCTGTCGTCTGCCGTCACGGCACCAGCTGAGACGCGCATCCGCTGCCAGGATTAATTCCCACTTTTATTCGACTGTATTATGTGTGTTGGCTTTGTTTTTGTTTTTCATTTGGAATTCTTTGTTCCAGTTGACGTCTTTGTTGTCGGTCCCAAAGGGGATTCCATGATGTGTGTCATTGAAGACTGAAATGATCACCGTTTGATAACAAGGTCTTATCTTGGCCCATACCTTATCCTATGTTTACTTTTGATGACCTAGGACACATCTTATGCTTTTATTCACAATTAAACACATTTCCCACACATACTATTTTTGCGACGTGCTTTTGTCCAAATACCCCGAGGATCACGAATGCTCCTAATTTTGGAACATGAAAGGGTGAGAGAAAGGAAACGTGTCACAGTCTCTCGAGGGGTTTCCGTCAATGGAAACTTCTTGATCGGGGCGAGTCCCGAGACCGGCTCCTGTGAAGACGTGTTCTGCCCAGTTGCATTGGTTCTTCCCAATCATTCAAAGTATGCAAAATAAGACACCAACAACAGGAATATGTTACTCCATTGCGAGTGACGGGGTTGGGGTGAGGGTTAACCACTTTATCGCGTCACTGTTGACCAAATGCTTCTTACAAGTTTTGTTTGCTTTGACTCAATCCGACGTTCCCTTCTCCTTCTCGCCGAACTGCATCTGCAGTTATTCTATCCCATAACAGTCCAAACATGACTAAATTCCAAAGTTTATTTGAGAGGGCCCGATGTCCTGCTGCCTGCTTAAATGAGGTAACTTCATCCTTGTATTTACATTCTCCTTCTTTGCAGATGAGCGGACTTGTGCTCCATCTCGATTCCTCCTTCCAGCTTCCACGCTTTGCACCCATAGAGCGAAGACGACACCGTGTGGAAAACCCCAACCTTTCTCCTCAACGTCGACTTCCAAAATAACCCTTCCGCTTCTACTTCATTGTTTGTTACATACAGTACATTGTGTGAACTAACCGGAAACTGGGGGTCGTTCCTACCGAGATGAATGCAGCCTCATACAAAGTGATCCCTTACAAAAATAGATATTTTTCTGGTACGTTTGTTGTCGCTAATTGTGCTGGCATTCTTAGGAAGTACTTCACATTTCTTAACAATCATACGATTAAGTGAACTGTACTTTAATCCTATTACCAAAAATATTAATAAAATGACAGCTGCTTTATATCGAACACGGTCGTTCCTTAACATGCACAGTCAGTACGGTTACAACTGATGCATCTGCAGAAAAAGCGGGTAAAAAAAAAAAGAAAAGCACGGGTGAGTCATCCTCTTTCAAGCCCTGGGCTTATGCGTAAGGTCGTGTCCCTCCCCTCAGCGCCGAGCAGAACTGAGTGTTAAGGTTGAGTAAACTAATCGAGTCTTTTGAAATGAGGGTGAGCCCCGGCTTTAGGTTCAATCACCAGGATAGAAAATGTAACCAGTGTCCTCTCATGGAGCTAACGAGAGGCAGGCCACGACCCTTGACCTCCCCCCACATTGGAAGGTCGCCACGCTCATGTGAAATTAAGAGCTATTAAGAGAAAAGTTCCTGCTAATGAGGACCCCTGTTTGGAGGTCTGTGGTGAGCCCGGCCAGCGGAATGCACACTCCTCGTGTGCGCCGGAGGGAAGTGAGTTAGCACAGCTTTGCTCTCGTGACACGAGATAAGGTGACAGTGCATTACATCTGTCCGATTTCACAGGCGTGGTGGGGACGGGAGTTCATTTGAGAAACTACAAGCCCCAGTTAGCCAAGTGACAAGCAAATGTCATTTATTTTACAATTTCCTTTTTGATTGAGGCTTCACAGATTTGAACACTCTCGAAATACTTCATTTGGAACATCTGCACAATGACATCCTACACAAAAGTCTAAACACGTCAATAACAAATACGGGTCAACGGTATGACGAAAAACATTCAGTCAATCTCAGAGTATGACAACTCGAGTCAAAGTTGACATGTAGGCTGACTTATTTTGATTGTTAGGAACGGTGAACTATTTGTCACGTTTTGCGTGGTGGTAGTTGTCGGACCCCAAGTAGCAGGGAGCAGCAGGGTGGATTGACCAAAAAATGTATTGAACAAAAAATACTCACAGAAGTACAATGGAAAAAAACACCAAGTCAAAGTACTCAAACAAAGTCCTGAAAATCACAAGAAACAAACAAAACTAAGACAGGAACAAAACATGGCAGGAGCACACGTACGTATACTCACAACCTAGACCCAACCAAGACTGACAGAACTCAGGGAACTAAATACAAGCAAAGTGACGAGACAGCGAGAAACACCTGGACAAGACACAAATTGTTGAGGGAGCTGATTGGTTCAACACAAGGGACACCGATGACGAGAACAGGTGGAGACAAAAAGGGCACGTGAGGAAACAAAACCAACTGTAACCAGACAGAAACGTAACACTATTGCTTCAATAGGACCTGCAAATTAAAAACATGTTGTGTTGCTTTCCAAAATGTATGAACCTATTTGGATGAATGTAATTAGATTAGCCCTTAAAAAAAAAAGTCTTTGGAATAGAAGTCTTCCCATGGAATGGAATGATATACGTTGCCGTTACTTGGTATGGACACATATTTTCAAAATCCCATGAAAATGAAAGTCAACAACATCCCGGAACGGTTTGGGTTCAACCTTGAAGTTACTTTATGGCCGATTGGCTTAAGTTAACAACGCGCCGTCCCTATTCAAAGCAAACAGGCACCTGTGATTTATGCTCGTGGTCACTTTAGGTCCATTCAATGATGGCAGTAGGGCATAAAGGCTCTCATCCTTCAACCACGGGACAAGTCAATATTGACACTGCCCAATTCTTTGTTTTGTCCAGTTCTTAGAGAAGAGGGCAAAATTGCTTGAATTATTGTTTTAACCATTCTGGGGTCAGAGCAGCCCAGACCTCCGAATGCCCTTCTGCCCTTGCAACAACAAATTAAAACATCATGTGATTCGATTTGTATGTGCCTTACCGATATTCATTTTCATAGTCAATTTACATCGCTGCTAAATGCGCAATGAGACCCAGAAATAAAAATGCAAACCCTGCCCACTACATAAATCACCCAAAAAGTTGAAATGAGCTTGGGTGTAGATTTTGTGACTCTCACAAATAATTCTTATACAACTGCTTGGTTGCAATCGAAAGAAAACTGTTTTATACAGTCAATGGGTGGGGGGAAAAAAAGGATGTTACAAATTAGGGAATTTGACAGTTTGGTGTACACTATCTGCTGCATTTGTCTCAAAATGGCTCGTCGGGAATGAGAATAAACAGTTGAGGTGTGCAGGGGAGGCCAGACATGCTGATTTATGGTCTCTGTGATAAATCACCTCCTATTTCTGGGAGGAGGCCACCATTGGATCCTCCAGTCTGAGGAACATCTGTGGATTCAGCTGTGGCCTCCGTGACCTGCAGGCAGGGCTGCCTGTTGAATACTCTTCCTCCCACTTGTCATTCAGCTCCTACCGATCCTTCTTTGCCATCTATCTGTTGCTGTTCAATCTCGTGTTCCTTAAGTTGTCATTCGCTCGCATTTTTTTTTTCGATCCTCTTTCTCAAATTTCACCAAAACATTTTTTTTCCCCTGCTGGCTCTCTGCTCCCTATCTTCTTACAGCGCTTAATCTTATCTCCCCGCTCATTTTCCCCCTATTATTCCTGGCCGCTCCGCCCTCTCCCTCATCTTCCTCTTAACCTCTCACATCCCTTCCATCATTCTCCTTGACATTATGAGACACTGCGAGTCCTTCATGTCGTGCAATTTCTCAATCTCAATAGCGTTGCATAAAAATTGTGCATAAGGACAAAGTCAAGAATGCCCAGAGGTCGTGGACTGTTTTGTGCTGCCCCCTGACGACACTCTGAATTTGATTCATGGAAATTTAACATTTAATTTTTTTTCTTTCCAAACCAGAAAAAAAAACATCTGCAAAAAACGCTGATAATTTGTTTTTCATGATTTTCACAGACCAAAACAACAATTCAAGGGATTGAGTAAAAAAAAAAAAAAATAAAAAAAAAAAATCCAGTAAAAAATGTTTTTTCAAATATTGATCTCGAACCACATTCAATGTGATGAAAATTGTATTCGTACAATTTAGGTGTGAGAGTACAGTGAAATATGCAATATTATAATTTTGAGATGTTTTCCACCAATCCCTAAGCATATTTGTATTCTGTATTATTAGCCTACGTGTTGTTGACATTTCTTAACATCTTACTTTGCAGCAGCAATAACTCTTCCTCGAAAATATCCATTTGATTGGTGTGCTATGCTTGTTATTTATCTGTTGGATTTGCCGTGTCATGAGACACACGTGAGGCTGTCATGCGAAGCCAAGGGTAGAGACCTCTTCCTAACTCTGTGTTTGTATGTTGGTGTGTCACCAGAGCTTGTCATTGGATTACAGGTCACACTAATCCAATCATCCAGCTGTGAGCTCAGTGAGAAGACATTTATGAAATGGACTGCAGCCGAGGTGAACACAGACCTCAGTCTGTCACCGTGTTACCGTTTGCTCAATGACAAGCTGTGCCTGGCCCGACTCTGATAGCCCGCGGCCACATCTCAGACTGATTGCAACGGAAGACGCCGTCTTCGTTTCAGTTTAGACACCTTGCTGGCACCTGTTGGATTGGTGTCTATAAACATGTTGTGTCTGTCCTTTCCCTCACAAAAAAAAATAATATATATATAGAGACATATATATACTGGCCTATTTGACACCTGGAGGATGTTCCAAAGTGAGGGAGGACAGACACGTCTCAGGGATAAAGCTTTTATCGGTGTGCCATAAAGGATTGGATCGGGCAAATGACTTTTTGCTTCCCCTGCTTGAAATGAAAAGGACATGAACTGTTGTTCCCCTTCGATGAACTGGGCTCTTCCATGCAGTTCATCATTTTGTAAACCCGGGTGGCTGAAAGCACATTTTCTCAGGCTCAAGTGGTTAAGCGGCCTGAAGGGGGGAAAAAAAGAAAAAAAGGATCAATGCTTTTCATTTTTAACACAGAGGCAATATTGAGCGCTTGAAACGGCTTCTGGAGTGGACACAGAACGGCGTGAGAAGCGAGAGTGTGAGAAGCTTATTGTTGTCATCATCTTTATCTTTGCTTGTTATCCGCTTGTCATCTTTACGGAAAAAAAGATGAAGGACATTTCACACCAACTGGCTATGTCCAGATTTAAGTCTGGATCTTGTTCCAAACAGACAATATTTGGATTGTGGACTTCACATGGCTGGTTATTGGCAAAGTCGAGACTCATTTAAAAACAAAGTGTGTTGAACAAAATGCTGTACCTTCAAACATTTATTCACTTACCATTATTTCCGTAGATGAGTGGTTGTAGTTGAGTAATTAAAAAAGAGGGGATTGAAACATAAACTCGACAATAGACCGAAAACCAACCCAGATGTTTGCCAGGTCCTGTACTGCCAATAGACACTTCTATAATTTGGTGGCAGCGACCACATCTGCAGACACAAATCAATCAGGCTAATGACAGAGGTCAATCTGCCAATTGGATTCGTACCTCTCATCATTAAAAAGTATTTAAAAAGTGAACAGCTTTCAGGATGTTGAGTCATTTGTCATTGAAGCCAATCTGATTGATTGAAAAGATAAAAACAGGCAATCATCCAGGGAAGGCAATCGAAGTATTGAAGCTTCCGCGCCAAAGCGGTTGACTCGTCCAGGTTGTTTGGGCTTGTTGAACTGACACGCTCTCACGCTGTCTCTGGAGAGGTCACCCACAGCTGTGACTTTGGGTCGGCCTGGTTCAGTTCTGCAGGAATTCTGGGCCACACAGGTCCTCTATCGGGGGGTGGGGATGGGGGTGCCGGTCAACGATAGGGCAACGGGCTCAACCCCGAGGGCAGCTTCGGCGATTGAATGATTGGTCGCTATCACAACCCAAACAAACTCACGCCAACTTTTGAGTGCTTCGGGTGCGAGTCGGACTTGAAACGAACATTTTGACGGCATCAACTCACCAATCACACACACACGAGTATTTGCGACACTTTGACAAAGTACATTGGAACTGGGCCACCCTGGTTGACCGAGTTGATGAGGCAACAGGGTCAGAGGAGCCATGCTTGCTCATATTCTACATGCCAATGATCAAAATGTACAAATCTGGTGAACCCCCCCCCCGATCCCCCCTTCTGAACTATTGCATAGTTAAGATTCCACTGTCAGCAGCCCTGAGCAGCAAAGGCTGTTAGCATGGCAAGCTCCCTGAATCGTGGACATTACTTTTGCTACGTTGCTCGGAAAACACGGACGAAGCTCAGAAGGGGTCACGTGAGGTGTGCGCGCGTGCGGGTGTTTGTATGTGTGCGTGTGAGTTTACACACACTCTACGGCTTTTGTGTGGATGTGTGAGTTTGCAGTGTTTGTGTTTGCAGGAGGTCATATATACAAAAAAGAAGTTCAACCAGGTGCCAGACGTGACCACGAGTGCAGATTGGACGGGAATATCTCGGACCTCCCACGTCTTTCTGGGTCCCACGCGTCCTGCTGTCCTTCTTCCCGAGGCACCGCTCACTATTCCTCATGAATCTGCATCGATCACGTGAACGTATTCCCCTCCATTATTTATATCGCCGGCGTCCTTTGAGACCAGCCGGGAAGTGTCACGCCGCAGCTTTTCGACGCCAGTTGAAGAAGAGAGATGGAGGGGTAAACCGATCCCATGTCAGCGAGACGCACGTTTACTTTTCCGCGAGGACTCGGCGATAGCATCACGAGCAGTTGGAAAATGGGAAACCCGAGACACGAGAGCAAGTTGAAGGAAGTCAAAAGGACTTTTGAGTCAAACAGACAGAAAGGGAAATGCATGACTCATCAGAATGTAACCGACAGGCGGCCCAATAGAAATCTTTGATTTGTTTCTCCCTGGAAACCTTTTCAAAGCTTCCAGTCAACAAAAAGTCAACCGATCTTCACTTCAGACTGGTTACCGACCCAACACAGATGTCTCTCTGCAGCAATATTTTATGATGAGTTCTCACTCCATACGCGGCATTCGGCCACACCCCCAGTGAATATACCGACTCAAATGTTTTTTTTTTGCCTGTATGAGGCTAGCACAGATTTATTTGTCTCTTCCTTTCATGCTTGACAGATGAGGCATCTTGAATTTGATCTTTCTCGCCGATTCTCCATTTCAACGTTGCGTTGACTTGTTTTCGGAAACAAGGAATTTCTGCGTCTCGGCGGCGCTAAACTGCTGAGCCGGCATCCAATAAAATGAATCCAATATTTGTCATGAAACCATTTTCCAAAGCAGCCCAATTGAGCCACATCAGGCGACTGAAGACTTACAAGTCCCGACTTCACGTCATTCCTTCTCCATTTGACGATTTCGCTGACACCGAACACCTTTACAACCTCAACGTAATTATCTCGACTGGATTTTCCCCACAAAATAATGCAAAGGCCTTTTGTCACACCGACCGCGGGAAGCTAACTGCCGGCGCGACCTTGCTGAGGAACAAAATGTCATCGTGCTTGTAATGTGTGATCATACGCGTGACGAACTTATGTGGGGATAAAGCGAGAAACATGTCTTGCTCAGCGATTGAAATATGAACGCGTTGTGCTTTTCAACAAAGAACGTGATTACATTCTGGTTATGAGTAAATAATGGATGATAATTGAGGTCATCCGAGGCTACTGTCACAACATAAATGGATTATTACACATTGTATTTAAAAAAAACTGCCACATGGTTGCCGTCTCTCCTCAACTTCATGTCATCTGCACTCCAGCCGGAGCTGCCGTTGCTCGTCGTGAGTGCGCCGCCTCGATCGTAAGGCCATGAGAAACATTGGCATGCGCGGCTGCGGTTGGTGCCGGCAGACCCACTGACCCTAATTTAGAACGACTCCATTGTCTTGGGGAACACAGACGTGGATCAGGCATAAATGAAGTAGGACAGCCACTTTGGCAGGGGAGATGAGGTGATTATTGCACCGCCATATCGAGCCGGAATATCGGCCCCCCGTGTTCGCACACGACGCACACAAAAGACTCACGCATGCAAGCTCATCAAGTCTCGGGGCCGCACGCTTGTGTGTACTCGCTGTGTATGCATGTACGTGACAGGCGCGCGTCTGCGAGCACACGCACACCAGCCGACACCCAAACAAACGCAATGCGGAGCGAGATTTACTGTAAACAAAGCGGATCGTGACGGCTTTCGGGTCAAGCCAAACACGTTTTTGTCTCTGTGATTGGAATGATTGCGGCCTCTTTGGGGTCGGCTGTTCATATGTGACGTGAGCTGATACGCTTTAGTGTTGAGGATGTTCAGTAGACTTTAAAGTACTTTTTTTGTCTGTCAGTCACTCCGACTGCTCTTGTTTTTTTTTTCTTCTTCATGGTATTCATTGTATCAACACAGCACGGACAAAAGGATTAGGACTGCCAGCCACATCAGGAACTGAAAATGCACATTTATAGCGATAATCGTTTCTTGTGGGGACATTTTGATTTTGGTGTGTGCGTGGGAATTTGAGAGGTCAGACAATTCACAATAACAAACCTATTTTTAAATGAGAATCTCCCGAACAGTGTCAAACTAAATGGAGAATTACTTTGAAAGGCTGACTTGATGTTCCAGCTCTTGAACTGGACTTCATTCATTGTCGTCGGAGTCCGCACGGGGTTTATAAAGTGTCTGCTACATTCTACCATATCTCTTTCAATTTGACTTCGCATTGCTGAAACGTGCCCATAAATATGAAACCCCACGTATTTTCATAAACTCTTTTGGCTCATGCATTCAGTCAGCTCACGACTTCTGAATGCCAAAACGATGACAGCGGAGGTCAACTCGATAGATGGCGCTTTATTAAAGGTCACCCACATGACTTGGAATGAAGCATCAGTGCGCAGGACAAGTTGGCTCCCACAAAATACATTTATTGTATTTCACAACGAAGTGTATTTTACAAAACACAATTCATCCTGCCATTCAGTGAAAGGGAGACTTAAATCCAGTATCCCTTTCAGTGAGGAAAAGCAATTTGGGGATTTTCACACACGATGCTGTTTCCATGGTCGCCACTGCGCGGCGCAGCGAGTCGCCGAGCAAACGCGACGTTCCGCAGTCAAGTTGCACAGATCTGAAACCAATATTACATGCAGCGAGGAAAAGAAAGAAAAAGACAAACGCTTCAAGGAATAAGCAATAAATATATGAACCCGTTTGTTTGTGTGTGCGTTGTAGAGAGTATTTATTTAAACTTGCTTGAGTCTTTCAGGGTGGAAAAGGAAAAGCAACTGCACATATTTATTTTTAAAAAAATGTCACGTGATTGTTGACTTATATTTAACTTTCCAACAAAAGGGAACGTTTTAAAAGGCGTGCCACTTGTGAAAAGAAACGTAAAACGCAAATGGAAGCGGAGCTTTGAAAACAAAAAAAATGGAACTTTACCTCCTTGTTGTGCTAAGAGGAGACTGTCAAAAAAAGAGGCTCGTTGTGGTTCCATGTTGACGATATGATCCGTTCGGGAATCTGAGACGCGCCCCGCAACGAACGATGTTGTTCTTGTAAATAAGACCGCCGTCATCCCAAATCAAAACGTGCACGCTCGAACCTGCACGCTGCAAAAAAATCACCGGGGATGCTTCAAGCCACACACAACGGAGATGCATTTTCTGCACACGGGGTTTCAAAGAATTCACAATCGCATTGTTTTTATTAGGAAAGCTCCGATTTTAGTTTGGAGACGTCAATTGATGAGCCGGCGGTACAGTCACAACCCGGAGGATGTGGACACTTTTTGCAGCGGGCTGCGGCTGCTACAACAGTGAGTAGGGAGAGGGAGTGCGCGAGAGTGGGGTGGGGTGGGGGTGAGGGTGGGGGCTTGTTGCAGGGGAGCATGGCTGCAAAATCCGAAGCGCACACTTGGTCTGCTTCCTTTCTGGTCGCTAACGCCGCCTCTCGCCCGCGCTCGATCCGTGCGACGCCGTCCGCGAACGTTCCAGCGCGGAGCCTGCCTGCCTGTTGGTGAACGATCGTGAGGACTAGTTTGTGGTTTTTTTTTTTTCAATTTGCATCCACGCGTTGAGACGTTTGCCGCTTTTAGTGGTCGTTGCTCTCGTCAGGTTCTTGGTGAGGAACATCGGCGAGAGATCCTCAGCTCAGAAGATTCCAGCGACGATGGCAGCATAAGGACTCTATTTCCCAGTTTTTTCCCTCTCGATTCAAGTGGAGCATTTTACTGTTTTTTCGCTCACAAGCGCGCCTCCTCTCAGGGAATTTTTGCAGCGCAAATTGGACAAACTGAGTTGACTTGATGAAAACTGGCTTTCTCCTTTAAATTTACTTTCCCTGAAGGGGAAAAAAAGGGCAGTGGACAATTTTATCGGAGAGACGGAGACTTATGAAGTAACTTCAGGGGCTAAACGAACTTGACTTGCAACCACATCCATCAGAGCCTTGAAATCAAACCGGGAGTGCCGTCGCTTTGGCTTCGTCGCCAACATGCCGCAGGTGGTGGAAATGCTCTTCTTTCTCGTCCTCGTCGTCGGGCTGTGCGCTCAGGACCCGGCTTCCAAAGTGGTGTCCGACCGCTACGCCGTCTTCTGGAACCGCACCAACCCCAAGTAAGTGTTCCTTCCCCGCTCGGCTTTCCTTGTACGCGGACGCACCGACGCACTGACAGAAGGAGATGCAAGAGTGACGCATTTTGCTTCATCTCCAACAAAAGCAATTTGCAACGACGCAAAGCAATGTTGATATTCTAGCCGGTAGAATTATGGCATCATCATCAACTCACAGCGATTGCAAACGCGATCCTGCTGCCCCCCCCCCCCCCCCCCAACTCATCTGATATTCCACCAAACCACTGTTCTTGCTGAAAAGTGTGCATTTTATTCACAGCTGACTCGCAATACCTTTTTTCATACCTGTGCGCCTTTACGCACCGGGACACATTTACCATTCTGCTTTGCGCCACTTCACATTTGAAAACCAAACACCCGCGAGGTGCGTGAAACGTACGTCAGTAGGTCGGATGAGTAATAATGTCGGGTCTCATCTAGTCGAATCTCATTGACGAGACGAGTCCTTTTTTGTTGCTTTTTTTTATAGAGATTTTGTGTCCCTTAAAAGTAGTGCAAATACATTGTTTCACTATCTCTCTATGCATCTTTGAGCCCATATGTGATTCGTTGGGATTATTTGTTTTGCTTGGTCTCAAAAGTATCCCCCAGCTCCCTGAAAGGTGCCGTACAAAGCCAATGCGTTGACAAATCATGTCCACCTTTTCTGGAGAGCCAGAAATGGGCTTGATGAGATTTACCGTCAAAACGCGCAGCGAGGCAGCCACCGTGTGTTCACAAGCCAAGGACACCCATGCCGAGAGCTTGCTTTTTAGCCCTTACGTTGACAGGATGTTGACGATACTGACGCAAATGTCGTAGTAAGATAAAAGGCAGAGATCTGTTGCTGATAAGCGCTTTTGGTTGCGCTCCCTGGCTCTCGTCCCTTCTCTTGGCCTTCAAATTGTTCCCAAGTCTGGATTCTTGGCTGCCATGCGCCCCCACCCCCATCCCGTCTTTACCTCCCTCCACCCGGCTCAAGCTGGGCCAGACAATCGGGGCGCATACAGAGGTGGCCAAGACGCAGCGTGATGTCGGGTCTTGTGAGAGATCCACACATGCCGAGGTCACACACTTGGTCGTAAGCTCCAGGTTAAGCGGCGCGAAGGGAACCCGTTGTCAGGGTCAAAACCGGGGCAGTACCGTCACTTACGGGGCACCCAGTGGCGGTTTTTCGGCACGGCACCCCGCCTGGACTTTGTCTCGAGAGAAAGGCAGCTAAATAAATGAGTAACTCTCAATGACCGTGTCCCTTTCTCATTCACAACTTTCATCCGACCCGAGCTGCATAATGTAGGCGAGCGCCATTCTGAAAGCCCCCCGTTCCCCTTTCTGACCTTCCGCGTTCCCGACATGCTCGCCCGTAACGCTGCGGCTTCATGTAACCGCCATTGGAGCTCGGAGGACCTGCTGCGTTTGAGTCCCAGCTTCCGCATTGGCGTTCTAATGGCATCTCCGGGAGCTCTAAAATTGAAACGGGAAGCGAGTTGTGAAATAAGAAAACATGTTTTTTTTAGTTTACATGATTTCAGAGAGAGCAACAAAGGAGCCTTGTTGTGATTTTGCTCACCACTCATCTCGGTCTGTGATGTTTGGATATGCGGGCAAACGTCTCTGATGCGCCTTGCCGATAAGACTCAGACAGCAAGACTCAGCGTGCAGGATGAGGGATTTACAGTCCAACCCGAGGATGATTCGGCTTTGCCCAGCGTTTGAAAAAGATTCCACAATTGACGGTGGAGCTCATAAAACTCGATGGCGTTATATTGTGCAGAACGCTCAGTCCGTCTGGATTTTGTTGGGAAGAAACTCACGAGAACTGAGTGATGCGACTCCTCAAGTTTGTTTGTTTGTTTTTTATTGTTGGCAAATGTCCCAAATATGGACTTTATTAGATTTGATTGAAGAGTTGGTTGAGTCCGGAGGCAGCAAGAAAACACGATTTGGTAACCGTTGAAAACTTTGTTTGCTCCCCTCTGAGATGATCTGCTTTTCAAGGGGCGCCGCATGCGCCGTCGGCAGCGCTTCTGCTGTAGTTGCTATGCAGATTTTTCGCAGATCTGGAGTTGGCGCCTGTGCGGAATTTGGAATCATACGGAATGAAGAAGAAACGCTCTCCTCAAAGGTGTAGAAAAAGGACGACGAGGATCGCTACCATGTCATGATGCTAGCTTGTACTAGCATATATATTTTCATCCATATCCCGTTAGTCCTTATAAATGTTCGATCCAAAGAATGTTTTTATGAGTATTGATATATATGGCATTCATTTGGTCACGTTTTGTTCTTAAGATTGCCAGGTTATGTCAACCTGTAGCACAGAGGATTGGAGGGATATTCCAGCATTGCTTTTTTGCCACATTTTGTCCGTATTTTAAAGAGCAACCGTCAATTCGGAGCACTTCATCTCATCTCCGTTAAAGTCTATGTAAAATTCCTCCATAAGTGACAGGCAAAGATAACTCATTGGTTGCTCCTATCGCAAACATTTTGGCAAGCACACGTCCATCAGATCAGAACGGGGCAAAAAATGAAAACCCGTCTTGGATCTCTGGCCTACCGAGCAGCTTTTTGCTCGCGTTCATCCCGCCATTTATTCGGTCTGAGTTCCAAACGTTGCGTTCATGGCCCGCCGCTAGAAAATTGCTTCAAAGACATCATAAACATCTCAATCAAAGCAATGGAAATATAAATGGTTGCATTTTGTGGCGGCAACGCTCATGTGAGAAAAATGAGCCGCAGATGTTCCTTGTCAGCTCTGCCGTCTGTTTCGGGCACCCAAACGATTGAAGAAATTGTGCGAGCGGGGTATTTACCGCTGCTCTGACAAGGAGCTATTAGCAAAGTCCCCGCTCACCCGCTATTTAGCTGCTTCATTAAAAGCCACCCGGGTCCATATGGTGGCGTTGATTTGGCCCAAGGTGTTTATTTGTCTCTGATGGGGGGGGGATCAGCGAGAGAATTCGGGGCCCGGGGTTTGCCTTCCTAATCTCTCAAGCTGTTTGTGTCTCCGACACCATGGAAACCGATACCCGTCCTCATCAAAGAAGCTCATAGGGCGGGACTAACAAACTGACAGCTGGGGAGAGAAGGTATCTCGGCATTCTGCGGGAGCACCGTCACCTCCCGAGGGGGGGGGGTTGCCTTAATCCGTGACAATAGTCATGCAAAGCTTTCCGCAGCAGATGCAAGCCATCCGTCCCCCTAATCAAAGAATCTTTTCAGTGGCCCGTTCTCACGTCTGATCAGTGCGCATATCGGCCGAAGAGGCCTCGGATCCGTTGATTCCCGCTGTCACTCACGGCGCCTACTCGAGGTTGGTGTTTGTTGGTGTTGGAGCTAATCCCCCCCACCGTGCGAATACCTCAATATGACACTTGTCCACTTTTCCTCTCCATCGCGCAATGACCTCCGCTATTTGTTTTCTCGCTTTAATCTTCACTTAAAGGAACAATACTCCACTTTTCACCGGGTGACAGAGTGATATTGTGAGAGTTTCCCAGCGGTGTTGTGAGTTGGCCCGTTTGCATTGTGTCAAGTGTTTACCCTCGCGTTCCCCCTCTCAGCCTTTCCCCGGCTCCCTGCCGGCTCGGTTCCGCTTGGATTAAAAAGGGACACAAAAAGGCAACCGCGTCCAAATATTGACTGGGTCTCAGGACCGATTCTCTCTCCCAGCGCCGGCGCAGTCTTCTGCTTGAAAGAGCGCTATTGTTGTCTCGGCATTTCACTGTGCGGGGAGACGGGACGGGGAGAAGGAGGAGATGGAGCGGGGTGGTGGGGGACGTTATCCGAGTTAGCGGAGGGAATTTACAATACAACACGGTCGCGGAGGTGAAAGGCGCTTCCTCGGAAGAGGCCGGAGGCTACGCGACGGGCCTTCGAGGCGCAGGGTGCGGTCAGAACCGGCGTGTCCGCTCAGAGGAAGTGTCAGAGGATCAAAGAGAGCTGAATGAAAGTGATTTCCTGCCCGGGAGCTTTCGAAAGTATTAATAAGTGCCGGTCAAAAGGTTTAAACCTTTTGGGGTTTATCTTCCATTTGATCAACTTGGTGCAGCGCCATGAATCTCCCTCGCTGGTTTTCAGTCGTTTCGACCCCAAATGAAAGCGTATCACCGGCCTATGAGTCAAAATGAAAGGCAAAGATGTTTCTGAAAGAATGATCGTCTCCACAAATCATAGGCCAAGTACAGAGTCCAGAATACTCCCCTCCCTCAAACAAGCCCCTTTCCCCTCTTTACAAGGTCGAGCATTGCTTCATTTGATATATGTATCCGCCTCCTACAACTCGGCATAGCTTCCCCCCAGTGCCTCCATAGTTCCTTTGTGAGAATTAACCACCGGATGAGTTAAACGGTGAGTTTGCCTTGCATTAGTCGTGCCTGAATCGTAAGTCCTTGCGGAGTGGGTGTCAACGGTCCCGTGGAGACGCCAGTCATTCCTCAGGCTCTCGATGACCCTGCCTGCAGAGAGGAGCGACCCCCGGCCCTCTTTTTTTTTTTTTTTTTTTTAACGCTCTGACTAATAAGGCGAGGCCCTCAGGCGGCTCGGCTTTGATTGACAGCTACTAGTGACGAGAGGTTACGATCATGTGTGGCAAAGAGTGCTGGTGGTTTACAACAAGAGGACTTTGTGGTCTCTTCTTAATTATATATATATATTCTCTCACAGTCACATATAGCAACAGGACGTTTTAAATTGGAATTTACAAATATTATTTTCCAGCAAACTCCAATAATGCTTTCTTCCACTCAGACATGAAGCTACAAATAATTATCTTGTCTAGTCAAGCATTTATTTATTTTTTTTTATGCATGACCCATCAGTTGCAATACAACAGCGAGGCAAACCATCGCAAACGCTTCAGTCTTTCCAAAGCAAAAAATACAGCTCGTGTCGACACAAACAAGTATATTTACCTGGAAAGGAAGAGTGTCATCGCAGCAGGCGGAGGCAAAGGTGTGAAATTGTTTGACCTTTTCTGATGTGCGAATGGTCCAGCTAAGGTCTGCTGAGCTTTCAGCGCGCTTGCAGAAGGCAAATTCTTACTTAATGAGAGAAGTCGAGCGTCGGTCTACTGCAAAATCGCATTTTCTCATCGGATCCGCTGGACGATAATTTCTGCACTGCGGCCTGTTATTTACTGATACGTTTGGGGTGTAAGATGTGAAACATATTTTTGGTATGGTAACAACTGGGCTGATCTTAAAACGTCATATCTGTCTGAACCTGGATAGAAAATTAATTAATTAAAATTAATTAATCGCGAAGTTAGTCGGGATTAATTGAAATGAAGGAGAATTGAAAAAAATGAGTTCTCCATTTTTTTTTTAAACAGAGTTTCGCGTGTGATTCAGAAATGAAAAAAATAAAAACATCCTGAAAAGATATATTCACGTTAACTTAAATGGACACCTTTGCTCCACAAATTAAATCCACTCATTCATTTTCCCTCGCACTTTCCCTCATTAGTGTCACAACACCGATGATTTTAGTGATTCTCTTTTCGACTATGATACATCCATGCACAAAGTTGTCTTAAAACCGAAAAAAGCTCTTTGATCTGGGGAGGTTGGGGGGAAGAAAAAAAGATTATAAATGTTTTTTTTCTTTTTCTGGAGGATTTGTCCTGCTGCCACAAAGGTCTCCTCCGTCCCCCTCTGTGTTGTGATAAGATATTGTGTGACTTTAGCTTTCTTCCGTTTGATATGCGCCCCAGTCAATGGATTAGCGGGAGACTCTTCAGGCCTAATCTCAGTTTCACTCCGCTGCACAGAGATTCACTTTTCTGCCGTTGCGACCTCGGCGAGGCTTTTTGTGAACGCTGTTTAAATGTGAGTGGTGAAATGGCATCCCCTGTGTCTTTGTAGGCACCGGTGAGGGTATTAGCAAAGAGGCTCTAAGGGGCTTAAGAGGTCAGCCCTCCTTTTGTGCGGAGACACAAAACACTTCCTGTGAGACCCTTCACCCCTCTGTGTTCCTCCTTCAGAAAGCCAGGTCCTGCCTGACCATTCACATTAATCAGTCTTACCTCCTAATGACCGCAGTAAAGCTCCTCAAAACTGCTTCCGAGGCGCTCCTAAAGAGCCACTAAGCCGCTAACGGTTTGCACAAGTCCGCCGCACTTTGCGTGGCGGCGCTCGATATGGCGGATAGCGAGGTGGCTGCTGCCGGGGGCGCCCCCTCACCCTCAACCTTATGTTCTTCAAATGACAAAACGTCAGTTCGGAGCGTGGCGGGAATTTTGAAAGGAACGCAGTCGTCGATGTGGTGTGGCCAAAAGACGTGATCTGTGTTTCTGTCGTTCTTATCGTAGAATCCAAGTGTCAAGATTGCGACTGTGCATTATGTAAAAAAATTAATTCAACCCTGAGCCACACTGAGAGTCATGACCCAAATGTTGTCGAGTCACTCATTTATTTCAGACTCGTGCAGAATTCGAATACGTCTCTTGGCCTGGATTAAAAACGCAGGGCCAGCTAATTTTCTTTTCTTTTACCAAGCTGGACTGAATCGGTCATGTCATAATGATGAGTTTTCAATTTGAAAAAAAAATTACAGTACTTTTATTGAGGTACTTTATGAGTGCTGATCGACACAAACGAACACGGTCGAGTTGTGGGAAATGGACCCACGCAGACGTGATTACGGTTGTCAGTGTCAGCTGATGATGAACTCGGTCCGACTTTGGCGGACCTTTCGCGTGACTGGAGGACCCATTGACTATTTGCTCCTGTAGGATTTCTGCTCGCTTGGTGCTTTGGGACTTGTGAAATATTGAATAGGCGCTTTGTGATCTTACGATAGAGCTCGGACAAACCTTCACACGCAACCAGGAGAAATCCAGGTCAGGACGGGAATGACTTGAATCGAGGCCTTGCCATTATGTCGCCCCCCCCCCCTCTTCGCAAATACTTTTCCGGGACTGTTACTTTGATTCTGGGGATTAAATAGTTATTTAATCAACTTAAGCACAGGTTCATTTGCTAAACTGTCAAACTGTCGAAATCGCTTTCCGTGACGACGTGTCTGATTTCTCCTCTTTGTCTTTCTTCCCTCACACTGTGTGGTGGAGCACCCAGCTGAGGCCGCCATTTTCCCAATTCGACTCCATTTTGTCTCCAAGAAAAAAACTAGGTTACGAACCTCTGTCAGTTACCGATGAACTAAATCGGTACACTTACATTTTCTGTAAAAAAAAAAAAAAAGGGATACAAATTTGAAATCTGACAGTGTACATTTTTTTTAACAGATATTATTGATGTTCCAATAGCGGTGTGGTGTCTTCTCACGGATTTTCTTTGGAATTCCTCACGTAAACTTTCAACTTAAAAAAAAACCCCAAAACAAAAAAACAACAACAATATTTTTTCTAGAAATATCCACATATCTGATTGATATAAAAACTATTTATTAGATATAAACACATAACACGGGGTAGGACTAGATAAGTTCCTTACTTCTTCCTATTCCCTTGAACATAACTGTTTTAATGATGACTGTGCTGAATGATGACTGATTTCTCTTACCTTATTATTACTGTATATGTTTTATGTTATGTTCAATAAAACCAAACCAAACCAAACCAAACCAAACATTTATATTGTTGTTATTATTGAGATATTAATGTCCAGCATATAAACATAGCATCTTCATAATAAGATAAGAATGAATAAGCTTCTCCACATTATCACTCACATTTGTTGTATTTACACTCTTAATTTTCAGTTTGAAACAAAAACTTACTTCAATAACGCGATTAAAAGTCAGAGCGGTATCACATGTGAGGTGCAGAGCAGTCTGAAAAGTTTGAGCCACGAATTGTTGTCACAATAATACAATCTGTAAAAACTTAGTGACAAAGTCTCCCGAAAATTGTTTGGCATTTTCACCCAAGTTGCTGATATTTTGATAAACGGTTTCCAATCATGGAAAGGATTTGCACAAAATCTACAGTTTCAGCTCTTAAGCCATAACACACAGGTCAACAAAACTAGCTAACTGAAAATAATCGTATGCAATAATTATTCTCTTTTGGGGGGGGGGGGGGGGGATGAATGTCGGTTTAGTTTGCGTCCCATCGGTACAATGACATTTGTCCGAGCTATGTTTATGCACACCGTTGTGGGTACCTGGTGCAGCTCGAGGATCTGACTTTGTAGCTGGGTGCTCATATCAGTGGTCAGGGCAGCAGCGCGACGGCAGCACGCGGGGCCGACGCTGCGAGCGCTGACATCCGTGATCCCCCTTTTATGTCTTGGCTCCATCAGGGCCCGGAGTTATTCTTGTGCATAATTGATGGAGGAGTTAGAATAGCAGAAGTAATGCGATGAGAGGGTGCAGCCGAGCGGAGCGAGGGATCGCGTGCGTGGGGCTGCAAACATTGCAGGGGACGAGAGGAGGGCATCTGGCGGAACAGGTCCCGGCGCTGAGTCCACACAGAATATGTCATGGCGCCAACCAACCGCGGCCGCCCCCTTTCTCCGCCAATGAGAGGCCTCCGCTCCGGCCGAGTACTACGGCCTTGCACCGGGGACCCGTTCGTTCCCGGATGCGTTCTCGGCTTCCGTTGCCGCTTGTATTGCGACCCCATTCACAATTTCTCTTGTGGAAAAGTTTGGGTCAGTTGGAGAATTCTACGGCAAGCCTTTTCAGTGCCAGCGGTGACACAGGCGGACGTCACAGCTTCCACAAAGAGGAAGCTAATAGTTCAACGTGTCTGTATTGTCTGTTGGAACAAAAAGACAATGTCACGGAGAAGCAACCTGATCCCCTCGGAGGAGGCCGCTTTCAGTCTCTGCCCGATTGACAGCAAACTCTTGTTCTTTGTTGTCTTGCAGAAAATGCAACAAGGGATGATTCTGAATTTCTCACTTGGTTCTCTTCATGTGAATGCAATGGACTTGCAAGCAAGCATTTTATGAACGCCTTTCAAATTATGTTCATGAACAACAGAGAACTTGTTTTTCACCAACCGGTTATCAATCAGTGTTTTTCTGCTTGCAAAAAACACAGACTCCCACATTCAGAAGCAGGTCGTGAAATATTGACTAATTTTCAGAAAAAAATACCTGATGTGTTTTTTTTTTGCAGGGAAGAATCATGATTCATATTTGTTATGAAATGCTGAATGAATAAACAAGTTCGAAATCGATCGAGCAAAATGCACAGCATCTATTTGTAGATTTGATGAATTCTCGAGATCTATGAAAGTGCTGAATATTACAAATGATGCGAGCGCATATCAAATTGAAACGTTGACATTCAGAAGTAGTTTTAACACATAAATAGGCGATCAATGAGAGGGTAAAAGTAATTATGACAATGAAACAGACACATGAATTAGTTATGAGTACGAAATATCAACATAGAATAGCGCAATGAAGTAGCAAATAGTAAATGACAATTGTCGCACATTAAGATTTGTAATGTAAACTTTTTAGGGTCTCTATATATGCTTTATAAAATTTGCTACTTTTGAGACATGTTCATACATTGTTTGTTGTTTGTTTTTAATGCCCTTATGTGTAAAATATACGATGAATACAGCTAATGGTAATTTTTTTGTCGTTTTGTTGGCAGACGTGTTCTTGCCTTTGCCCACTTGTCAGTATAATTTAAAAAAACAATCAGTGTTGCTGTGCAAACTTGCAAAATAATTTGCGGAGGCAGTAGCTGTTGTCTGAAGTGTGCTGGGGGAAAAAAAAAACAAAACGACTTGACCAGTGTAGCACTTAAGAGGTCATTGGACCTTGACTCAGCCTATTAAGGTCATAAAAGCAAAGTCATAAAGATGTTTGATTTGCTTCCTGAGTATGCTGGCTGCTTCGGTTTCCGTCCGTATTCTTTATGGCTAACGACTCATATTTCTGTCTCCAAATCTGCCGTGGGAGACACGACCAAAAGGTTGAAGTGGACTTTTGGGAGTTGCAAAAGCAAAAAGTAATTTTGAAAGGAATTTTTTTTTTTTTTTTTTTTTTTATGACGAGGGGTTGCAAACATATTTGTCATTTAAAATTACCCAAATGTTAAACTTGTGTGATATTATTTCAGTGTTATTCCCATTAATATAATGATATAGATATATGCTCATATAATTTGGGTTTTTGTGTGACATAAAAAATAAGTCTTCAAATTACGCATTCAGTTTATTATATTTCATTTCAGCATGTATATTTTGATGGTCGACAAACCGCATTTTATGGCATCAGTCAAGGCCGCCTACTCAAAATTGTCATTAAATGTTAGCAGCCGATCTTTATGCTATAATTTTAAAACGTCGCCCACTCCAGAACATACACAACATAGCTGAAGTGAAATTGTTTCTGAATGTGCACGTATCACTGTGTACATGTATTCATTATTTCTGCACGAAATGGGAAATAATTCCATATGTAACAATCTATCTAATGTGACGACGCTGTATCCAGTGTAACTGCTTTCCTGTGTCACCGTGATTTGGTTACACGTATTATTTGTTGTTGGTGTTTTTTTAAATATTGGAAACGTATAAAAAGTACTTCTGAGTTTATCAGCAAAAAAAAAAATAAATTAAAATCCTGTCCTAGGCAAAAAAAAATGTCATTTGCATGCTTGGACCTTGCTTTGATATCACCATGTGTCAGTGGCTTCAGGTTCCAAGTCTCTCACTTGCCCTCCGTTTCTTGATTTCAAGATATTTAGTTATGGGCTTGACGAAAGGGGCCAAAATTGACCCACTGTAAAAATACTGCTATGGCCGCTCCTCGGGTTCACACGGTCCCTCCCGAAGCACTCGAGTCCTGACACACGATACACCGAGCCCGTGGGGGTGCTTCGAGAAACACGGCAGCTAAAAGACGTCACGCACGTTTACCGCTCGCCGAGCCACTCCTGTACGGAGGGAGGCCCACACCAAAGTTTGCCCAGCAACCCGACAGTGTATAGTGGGACACGTTCTGCTTAGGTGCCGCAGGGCCGTTTGACACAGTTACGCGTTCGTATGACTCGAAAATGGATTTATAATGACCCAAAACATAAAATAACATTGAATTGTCATGTGATTTTGTCAAGAAAAAAGACATTTCAATCCGTTTAAAAATATATATATTTTACAGTTTGACACTTTAAAGTTACTTCTGTTTACATCATCATCATGTAAAGTCTTTGCCATCTGGCACCCACAATGTCGAAAAAAAAAAAAAGGTTGCTGCCCCTCAACTCGGCTTAAAAATGGATCGATATGCAAATGATTAGCCCTGACTTAAGGAGGGGGCCAAGGAAGGGTGCGTCGTCTCAGAAAGTCACCAATCAGGGTGGAGCTTGCAACCCCAAAGGAACCAATGAGCCATGAAGCAGCTGCACTGCCATTGGCCCGCTGAGGACGGATCACCAAAACTATGCCAGATACGCCAGGGTGGAAATAACACACAGTTCTTATTGCCCCGAAGGGAGCGGGGAGCAAGATTCATCCTTGCCGCTTTTCTTAAAGATGGAAAGTGGAAAGGCAACCGCTTTTTTCAATGGGTTATTATTTGTATGATCTGCGTGTGCATCCTGCCAAGGACTTGAGAAGGTTACAAGGAGCTCCTTACTTTCAATTTGAACGTCTCGTGCTATTCCCTTCGCATTCCCGCCTCGCTCTTCCAGCACAGAAACCCCCGCCCCCACCCCCCTTTCAACACACACACACATACACACACTTGCAGAAGGTGAAAAAAAAAGAAAAAATTGCAGAACCGTTTTACTTCTATTCATTGTAATATTCCAACACAACACAATTATGTCTAAATTATATTTTCATATTATTGTATGTATTCCAGCCCGAAAATGTGTTCCCTTTGCACAGCGATATTGTGACCAATGATTCTTTTTCTCCATTTGTGAGGCGAACACAATTTGGCGCGGTTCATTCAAATGATTGTGGTCTCGGGTCAATGACAAATATGAGGCATGATCTGGAGCTAAGTGAAAACAATAAGTGTAAAAAATAAAATAAAATGATTTGGGTTCAACTTGCTCTGCTTGATCAGTGTCACGCCACATCGAATCACCATGGCAACCTCGACTGAACGACGCAGCTCATGAAAGTCACACTTTCAAGCCTTGTCATATTGAAAGCATCATGACACCTTTTTCAACCTTTCACATCAATCTCCATGGCTTCAATATGTCAGTCACACACGTCATGCGTACGTTGTCAGATACCGTCTTAACCTTTGTCGTCAATTCACGGAATTGTTGTTCCAAACAAAATGCATTTCATTTCAAATATATTCTATTCTATTCTATTATATTGCTGTATATGGTTTTAAATGATATTATATGGTTAAAGATCAAGCTGCACCAGGTTACCGCAAAATCCGCACAGCTCATCGGGGCTAATTCTGTCTCGTTACACCTTTATTGCACACAATTCCACATATTGAACAGAAACGTGAATACGTAGGCGTTTTATTTGGGCGGCCGCGGTAGCAAACAAGCAACACAGGAAAAGATAGATGGTACATGGGGGAGGGGGTGAATGAAAAAAAATGAGTGAAGAAAATGAACACCATCGTTGTCGGAAATAAAAACAAAGAAATGACATTTGGAGTAGTCGTCGAATGTGGCGCGCACATGCACGCCTCCGTCCTTGCCTGCCGTCCAGATGCCGACTGCTGTTGCTTTGCTATCAAATAGGACAGCGTCATTAATTCCGCTCAGTCTGAGAATTTGGCGCTTTGAAGGAAAAAAAAAACCCAAACAAGCCAAATTCCTTCACCCCTGACCGTTCATCTGATTCTCTGCCAATTCTCACTTGTCCACGTGCGCGACATACACATCTGCAGCGCTCGTTCTCTGATGACACAACGGGATCAGTTCCGCCGTCGACGTCGGACCTTGGCGTGGACGGGATGTTTTTCATCTTTCAAATTAACCGGTCGGCCGAGTGGAGTGTTTGAGCTGATTGGAGGTCCTTCGAAATGGCTTCTCCCTCCATTTCTCATTCAAGAACAAAGCCGCTTTTAGAACGGGGGGCCTCTAATGTGCATATTTGGGCGCCGACGCACTGAACTGGCCGGTGTGGCAGACTTCGGGAGACGGCGTGACACAAATATGCCATTGGTGCCCGCGTGCGCGCACGGGAGAGCCCACGTGGACTTGTGAGCACCGTGTCACAGGTTGATCCCGTAAGTCAGCCGTTTGAGCCGAAATTGTGATTAATCAGCCGTGAGACGGTCTGACCGAGGCGCGGCTTTGCGTGTCGGAGTAAGCGCAGCTCGAGCCGTCTGGCCAGTCCCAAATGCTTTGGAGCTTAGCCGTGCGGACGACGAGAGAGGAGGCCGGTGGCAGCCTGTACCTGGAATGCGGCAGGCTTTCGTCTGGCATTTCTTCAGAACAATACATCTTTTTTGATTAATGTGTGCACTAGACTCAGGAGTGATAGGGGGGGGGGAGACCAAAAAAAAAGAGAGTCTCTATTGCTATTTTAGCAGCTAGAGTGAGAACGTTTTTCCTTGAATGCAATTGCTTCTGTGTATTGTACTGTCAGTAAACCTTTGCTAAGGACAAACCAGTCAAATTTGGATTCACACCAAATTAATTCATTCATACACACACACACACACACACACACATATATATAAGTGCCTTTGAATATTTTTGTGAACAAGTGCCATGTGTTCAAAAAGAAAGGAGGGTGGTACTGCAACCTCTGAGAGAGAGAGAAAAAAATTTACATTTCTCCAGTTCCAACCTTCAATTTTTTTCAAGAGCAAAAGGAGTTTTTGTTATCCTAAAATTGTGATGAAAACAAAACACTTAAACACACAACATATATATACTGTATATATATATTTTATACTGTAGGGAATTATCTTGTGTGTGTGTGTGTGTGTGTGTGTGTGTGTGTGTGTGTGTGTGTGCGTGCTCAGTATTCAGTTTGAAAATAGTTTCCCAAACATTTTCCATCCAGTGAAAACGCTCAGCGGCACGGTTATCGTCACAGTCGTCTTGGATGCGGCATCTGCTCGGGAAATCCAAAAGTGCAGCTGTCGGTTCGAGCGCAGCCATTTTCCAGGCTTTCTTCAGATGAAATACTCCCGGAGGAGCAACGGGGAATCAAGGTGGCGGCGCTTTTCAAGAATTCAAAGTCACATTCCCAAAGTGGTGGAGCAAACATGAAAGCGGCGTGCTTTCGCCGAAGCTCGGCTCGTGCGGACGGCGGAAGGCGTGTGACCAACTGGTGACGGCACGCCAGCACGACACAATGCAAACTTCACAATGTGCTCGACTGTTGTGACGAAGAAGTCTATCTTTCCTCACGAGCATGAGCTCTCGTCTGAGATTTCGCGCATTGATGAACCTTTGGTTTGATTTGCGAAGCGGCAGCTGCGAAACCGCCGAGCCACGTGGTCTTGCCTCACTCGATTTTCCCCGATTTTGCCTTATTTGCGCACCCGAAATCCGAAATGCCATTCGATGCTCGCGCAAACGCTTTCAAATTCGGCAGACTCACCCGGCGCGGCGTGTCGTGTCTCGCGCACGCCGCGCCCTCCCCACCAAACGTTCGGTCTGCCGCCCTTTTGTTCCGCTCCAGAATGGAGTTGACGCGTGTGAATCCCAACGCGATGGCGGCGGACTGGAGAGTTCATTATTTGTCGCTCTTCTCACGAGGGGGTGAGTGAAAAATCATTCCTTTGTGCCCTTGGAAGAAACAACCTTCCTCTGACCTCATGGTGAGCGCAGCGCAATGTCAAAGGCCCTTGCGTAGCCACACCCACTCTGTTGTCTCCAACCCCCGCCAACCCAACCGCCATCTCACAGGGAGCGAGAAAAAAAAAACGGCCTTGTTGTCAACAAATGTTTGTATCTCGCACTAATTGGACTTTGGCTCCGAAGAGGATCTTTTTTTTTTTTCATCCATGTCCAGATTCTGCATGTGCAGCTCCACAACACGCCGATTCTGTTCGTGGCGATTTCAAGATCCCTTCAAGAAAAGTATAAATGAGAGGTCCCCCCCCCCCCCCACATCATCTTCTCGGGTTGTCACATCTGCCCTTCATCTCCAGATGGCCGTTTTCTTAAGATCTAAAGGCGAACATAATGACCCGGATGAACCTTTTGGCTCGTCTTATATTTTTAACGTAGTGCAGCCTTTAAGTTCTGCTGCGGTGTGGGTGTCATGTCATCGCCACCGCCACGGCAGTTTCCCTTTCTCTCCTCAAAAGGGGACGTTGCCATTATCAAGTCAGGAACAATTTGATTTCTTTGAAGAAAACGGTGCCGCGCTTGTACGAAAGTGGCCGTTTGGGTTGAGACGAGCGAGTCGACTCGTGAGCCCGCCGTTACGGAACAATCAAACGGAAACTTTTATGAGGCACTTGAAATGAAAATCCCAAAAAAGGCAGCGGCAAAGACGTCCCGTTTTAGGAATTTGTCTTCGAGAAGGTTTTTTTGTTGCATTTTTTTTTTTTTTGGAAAAAGGAACATTTCTAGCAGCTTGTTTTAATTAAACCGAACGAAGCTCAAGAAGTTGCCGGCGCAAATGCCCCCCCCCCACCCCCTCCCGGGCAGGGATCCATACGAGACCAGACTCTGTCACATGCATTATTAGACTTTGGATTGCAAAGTGTGCGGCGTCACGAGAGGCCACTTAACCCCCCTGAGCTTGGAAGTCCTCGCCTTCATCTTTCCATCATGTCCCACTTCGTCTGTTGCATTCAAATGGCACATTTGAAGCTCGACGAAACCTTCATGGGAAGCGCTTGCTTCTTCTGTGGGGGAAGAACCGCTCACGGATGAAGCGGCCGCCGTTTTATTCACGTTCAAGCAGCGCCCCCCCCCTAATCTCAAGGCCGTCTTCTCGGCATGGCCGGCGTAACTCCAATTTGGAGCCTGGTCCTCTGCCATGAACTTGGCTTTCCTGCCCCTCTTCACCCCCCATTCATGTCAGTAGGCCCTGGCATTCATCTTGAGCTTTTTTTAAGTGTGTTCACTTTGGATGGCGATGAAAGGACGAAGGGGAACATGGGATCCTAAATCACTTAATGAGGGGAGACAGGCAACGCTTTTGTCCAGCTTGTTCTTTAGTTGCGTCCGGCCAAAGGCCTCTAACGGGCTCTGACACCTCGCTCCGCTGCAGACTCAAGAGCGTGCGTGCGTGTGTGTGTGTGTGTGTGTGCGTGTGTGTGAAATTGCGCTGGTGAATCGCCAGCATCCCTTCAGCTGTCGGCTTCTCCGTCCGTCCAATTTTTGCTCCGCATCTCAACATTAATTCGCATTTCCTAACTACATCGGCTTATTTGTTTGGTCTCCCGGCAACAGGAAGCGTATTTGGGATTGCAGCAAGGGTTAAGAGGGGGGGGGGCAGCGGGGGTAAGAAGCTGCACATTGTGTAAAGAAGGACGGCGTCGCTCCCTGCGGGTGTTTGGCCTCGGCCCGCAGATAGCATGTGAGCACGTGCTGACTGAGCTGGCGAATGAGGGCAAAGCCAGAAGGGAACGTCGGAAAAAATGAAATAAAAATGCTCTGACTATTTCTTAAAAGACAGGATAGGACAAACGGCTTTAAACTTGAATTTAATGTTACTTAAAAACTCTGCGTGGAATAGGGGCGAGTGATTTCAGGAAAATAATCATATTGCGATTCTTCAGACAGATATTGCAATTTTTTTTTCTTCAAATCATGTTTCAAAACAATCTTCACTATTTAACGGGAATGTTTGAATTGAATGATCCCGGGGATGTTTATTGACAGAAATATGCAACATGAATTATTATTATTATTATTATTATTATTATTATTATTATTATTATTATTATCGGGCTGGCCCAAAAGCCTTAAAATAAAATCGCATTTCGGAATCGATGATTGCCGCTTTGCGTATCGTAAAAGAAAATGACAATCACATCATTCAGAAGTTTTTGTTTTATTTTGTATATTTCTCTTGATATCAAACAAGCTTTCCACAGAAATGATATGAATAGATGTGTTATTTCTTCTTCAAAATGTCCCTTTTGTCAAACCACGCATGCAAACTAAATCCTGATTAAATGAATATGTATCAATACTTGTGGCACACAACAAAAAAATGGTCACTGAACATTAAAAAAAATAAAAATAAATCGGTGCATTTTCAACATATGACCAGACACCAGTGCAACTGACACCGTTTCCTTCAAATGATTTCTTGTCATACACAAAACAAGAGTGAAAATGAGCCCGCTGTGTCTCTTCGCAGGAGTTGAACTATTTTTTGTCAAACAGTCCCGAAAGGGGTCAAAAAGGCAAATGCACGTGGCAACCAAATCACGGAGTTGGCCGACAAAATTGCCCAGCTGACATGCCAACTGCATCAACAATGGAATATTTTGCACTGCGGCTTCGAGCTGGCCTTGCACAAGCTAAATCTGTGCAGCAATAAATTCCGAAAAAAGTCTTGTCATAAATCCGCTCGGCTAGAGAATCATGGCGGGCGACTTTTTTTTTTTTTTTTTAACGCACCACCAGCGGCTTGCAAGGCCTCAGGCTGGCTGAGGCAGTCCGAGCTTTGCTTTGTTGTGAGCGCCCCCCCCCCCACCACCACGACACATTTCTCCCCCTCGGCTTCCTCCATCGTCACATTCGCAACCTGCTCTTCCTCGCCTCTTCGTCACCTTGCTTCTTGACGCTTCTCCGGCCGCGCGGTGACCCGCTCCCGTTCCGCCCCCTCCCATCGCAAGGTAAGTCGCGTTCACCCGAGCGTGCTCAATCGCGCGCTGACCGCTCTTGCCACTCTCCGTCGCTCCTCCCTCCCCCGCTTCGCCGATGACATCCCTACCCGAAGTTCACATTAGCACTCGGATGGCGGTTTGGATTTTACACTGCTCCCTCTCTCCTGTTCTTGGTCTGCTGCCGTCTAACCTCTTCTCTCCCTCTCTGTCGCACACACGTACGCATTTCACACGCGTCGCCCGTGCGGACGGGCTGGAAGGCTCGTCGCGTTCCACAAACTCCTCTCGTGATTTTCCTCCGTCCTCCGAATATGTTTCAACAGAACTTGACCCGCTGTGGGAACCCTGGCCCCGAAGTGGCCTGGCGTGAACCATTAACATATCAGCTGCGAACAGTTGCTGCTTGCAACGGGCACACCCGTCCGCATGCGCGGACGTAATTGCGCATTGCTGCCGCGCCCTTTCCAGCCAAGATTTATATGGCGCTCTCGATTTAGCTTCGCCGCTGCCGCTTCTTGGCTGTGAGACCTCGGTCTTCTTTTCATCTGGGCAACGTCGGGGGCGGAGGGGGGGCGGGGCGCGGGGGGCTCCTTTCAGCGTTGTCTAAAACAAGAGGAACGCAATCAAGTTCCCATGGTAAATCACACTCCCGTTAACATTTCAAGCATCTCCCTGAATGCAAACCGAGAGCGGCACTGCATTAAAAAAGCGTCGAGAGGGCCACCGATGGCGTCGTACAAACAACGGCGAGCGCCAAAGGAAAGTCAAGTTGCATATCAATCAGTCGGGATTTTTGGGCAGAAATGCGTGGAAGAAATCAAACACTTGAAGGCAACATTTGATGGCAAATTGACTTTTGAATTTCTTGTAAACAAATAGTTCTGGATTTGTCAGGGGGAGTGGAGAGCGGGGGTTGGTGATGTGTCCATCATATTTGCCACATGTGAGTAACCACACATAAATTCGCCACGATGATGATGTGGAGGATGAGTCCAAACACGTTCGGAGGCTTTCGCTGTCTTTATGAGCTTCCGTCACAACTCTGGGCTAGCAGTGCCCGCTTGCTCCATATATGAGGGTATCGTCCGCATACAGCGTGCTTGACTCTGGAATGTTTTGGAACCCTTCAACATCCCGCCCCGTGCGTCTTGGCAGAGATATATGTATTCCGTGGACGTGTTTATTTCGTGAAAACCCCTTCCGAGAGCATCAGGGAGTGCAGACTTGATGGATACTAATCCTAACCATGTGGGGGTGGTGGGGGGAGTCTCAACAGTGGTTCACACAACTGAGTAGAAAAGTACATTTGAAGTTGAGGTCATAGCATCGTCCGAGCAAAGTGTCGAGATGACATGCAAATCCCCAGCTCAGCACCATACAATTAATCGGCTGACTTCAGATTTCCCGAAGCTTCCCAATTCCACGTCTTTGTGCGCCTCCTGTGTGAAACAAACCCTCTTCCGCACGCGCAGACAGACGTACGTAATTATATCGCTGCCCTACATGTGGAATGACCGGACGACACGACGACGAGCGTATTTTGTTCACACTTTGTGCGGACTTTAAACGGGCAACTGGATGGAACGCGGGGCCATGAGAAACCTCTGACATGAAAGGCGTCGTCTGCCCACCAAAGAAAATTCCGATGACACCTAATCACATAAAAAAAGGACAGAGAAGAGTGGAAAAAAAGAAAAAAATCTGTCCGGGCGGGCTCACAGCAACGCCGCCGGTTGTCTTGAGGGAGCGTAACCTTTGTGACATTGATAGGATTTCACCCCAAAGAGGTCATCGGGCATAATACAACTTGACCAACTTTCTTTCACTCGTTTTCTTGGAGCTGGGCGGATGCAGAAGGGGTGGATGTCACGTTGCCTCCTGCCTCCGTTTAACCAGACTTGCCTCCATGGACCGTTTATTTTTTTTTGTGAAAGAGATTTGAGAAACATTGATGGGAAATAAGAAAGAAAAAAAATGTCAACAATCTCCTGGCTTTTCTTTTGCCCACAACCATAGAGTGCCTGATCAAACATTTCATATTTTATGCGCTCTATTAAACCTTCCTGAGAAATTGCGGTTCTTTTTAATTCATGTTGCAGGCAACGACCGAAAGCAGTCACTTCTTTTCTTTCCCACTCTTTCTCCTTCATGCTTTGCTTTCTGCCATTCTGACAGAGTTTCCCCATGTCAAGCCAAACATGTGATTCCTTTTAACCGCTGCCTTGTCGCATCTCATTGCGGCAGTCTCCTCTGTGGCCTCAAGCAGCAAGGGAGGGGCGGGGGGGGGGAGACAGAGACACTTGGGTTTCTTTTATCGACGACCCGTGGAAAGTGTCGGTTTTGGGCTTTGCTCTTTATGGCCCGCTTGACGAGGCGTTCTTATCACAGAGTCGACAGTAAATAAAGAAAAAAAAAGAGATTTTAAAAACATACAGTCGGGTCACACGGTTTGCCGATCGAAGAATTTGGAGTCCCGTCTCAAAAAGTGGTCCAAAAAATCCACAGTTCAAACCGCCGTCAATCGTCCGTGTCATGTTTGGAGCGCAGCTAACGCAGGACGCGCATTTGCTAGCGTGCAAAAGTGCATTTCTTGGACCAAACTAATCGAAGCTGCCTCATAGCGAAAATGAATGACGCAAATGCGACTCAAACACGATGTTTCAGAAATCCGAATGTTGACCTTAACCCAAACACCGACCGCACGTGAACGTAGTCCCTGTCACCACCTGGCAGCATCGCCGGCAAGCATTAAAGCCACAACGTGACAGCCCGTGAATCGCGTTGCTCTAGCATAAAGCGCCCAAGACGTGTTTTATCAGCTGATTTTCTGCCAACCTCCATCGAGTCGTGCCAAGAGCAGCGTTATGTAACGACGTTGCACTCCATCCTCGCTAGATAAACAATCGTTTTGAATGAAACCAGATTAACGAAATGAAAAAGTGCAGCGCAAGTTCAGAAACGCGTGATTATTCATTTCATTTCACAACATCAAACAATGCTTTAAATGGCGACGGAAAAAATACCAATCAGCAGCTCTCACGGAGCGCGTGTTGCTGCGAATAAATTCTATTATATTAAATTACCGTAATTTCCGCACTATAGAGCGCACCTGATTATAAGCCGCACCCACTACATTTTTAGAGGAAAACCAGTTTTGTACATACACAAGCCGCACCCGTATATAAGCCGCATTGCCCACATTAAAACATGTAAACGTATTTACAAAGAAAGACGGTACACAGAGAGAGTTTTCAAAGTTTTAATAATATAACTTAACAATAATAACAATATAACTTTCTTCCCAAACGTTGCCTGTGACGCGGCAGTCTTTTCTACTCGAGCGCCCCTGGCGGCCGTTAGAAAAATTACATAAATTGGCCACATCACTGTATAAGCCGCAGGGTTGAAAGTTTGGGAAAAAAGTAGCGGCTTATAGTCCGGAATTTACGGTATTATTAATAAATTGAACATCAGTAAAAAAAAAAAAAATGGCAGCATACACGATCAATCGGATCCCCGGGTGCTTAGCACGTATCTTGTTTTGGACTAAAGCAATAATTTCATGTCTTCACCTCTTCACTGCTGTTCTATTTATCTCTTTTTTTTTTAATTGATTTCCCACAGCAGTTAATAAGAATCTGGATATGAAACAACAATGACTCATCTATGGAACAGGTTGATAACAAATGCCGATCCGATCGCTAACGCTGACCACTTGGCATTTGATGTGGCGCATAAGCATGAACACGGACAGGCGCCGCGTCCTGACAATCATGGGAAACTCCACATCGAGTAAATGCCGTTTCCGGCTGATTCTTTTTTCTGCCTTGATGTTAACCGGACTTCACCTCCTGACCCTGCATTCTTCAGCCTTCCACAAAAGCTTCAGACGTTGCTCATAGGATCGTCACCCAACAGCCCCCGTAGCAGCCCCCCCCTTGCCCAGCCTCTCCTCGCAACCGCCCCGTTGCCATTGTCTAAATGTCAGCCGACAAACAAACCACTCGTTCATACCGAGCCGGAACAAAACACAGCATCGTCCATTCACACTGCGATTGTCACACACTTGAACGAAGGGCGCAACCCCCCCCGCCCCCCTTGAAAAAAATGGGAAAAATACACAGCTTGTCTCCTTTCTCTTTCATCATGGGTGGGTGGGGGCGGGGGGCTGGACCTTGTCAACCCGGCTCAAAAAGGGCATCATAGCAAACGTGACATGGTAGCCAACCTGCGAGTCCGCCTTCTGCCCAGTGATTTGCGAGCGGAGGCCAAGAAAAGGCCCATTGTGGCCTGGCCCGTGTGGCTAATTAGTGTGTGTACAGCCATGTCAGTTGTCCCGTCATCTCGCCTTGTCCGATTGTTTGGCGAGTCTGAGCGCCGCGTTAAACCTGTCAGACCTTCATGACGGTGCGTGTTGTTGAGAGCGCAGCTTGGTTCAGTGCCGTTGTGGTCTCGTTGCGCAATGAGCTCGGACGCTCTTGACTTACGGCCGTGGATGGCGCGATATCCACGGCCGGGTCGCGCTGCGGGAGTCGAGTTCCGTTCATGCCCTTTGGGAACTTGAATGGATGCCCGGTCAACAATTTGTCGAGACGGCTCGTGCCAAAGCGAGGACGTGATTTCAGTCAATGATCCACAAACGTCATACAAATAAACATGACAACAAATGACCCAAAGACAATATTTGTCCATTGAACAATAGCAGGGAAGAGGTATTTATTTGATCGGGGTCTCCCCGGTGTCCCGTCCTTTTCTTTTGCTGCCGATATCTCAATCCGTGTCTTCCTCGCTTTATCAGCACAAAGATGTAACGGGGACGGACTGTATCAGGGCGTCTCTGCTTCCCATCTCCCCAACGCACACACACAGACAGACATTCTTCGACACACGCGGCAGATGAGAGAGGATGCACCAAAACAATCCGATACAGCCGCCGCCCGTGGCGGTCTCGCAGCGAGCACAGCGGTCCCGTGTGTGGCGATCCATCCAGAAAGCCATCCAGACAAGCGGAATTGATTGACCAGGACACTGGTCAATGTCAGATATTTGTTTGGGTTGGTGCAGTGTGGTCACTCAGACTGAACAGCCAGAGCTTCGGGCAGTGGGGTCTAAACTGCGGCTTGGGGATCATTTGCAGCCCGACATTCCATTTTTCTAACTGCCCGCGACATGACAAAAAAGAAAAATGATATTTGACACGGGCTGCAAGGTGAACTTTCTTGACTGATTTTGGAGGTCTTCGAAAAGTTGAAGAATTTAAAAGTGGCCCTTTCATCCTTCCATTTTTCTCTATGCAGCCCTCAAACAAAAAATTCCCCCCACCTCTGTGGTTCGAGCTTCACTCTCATTGCAACACTGTAAATGTGGTTGACGAGTTTATACGACTCTATAATCGAATACAATGAGGTAAATATGCATGACTAATTGTATTCATGCATTTTAGCGAAGTCTTGCATGTTTTGACAGTTGCACTTGTTACGAAATGTGGCTTTTCGAGCACTGATGTTGTTGTGTGTGTTTCATTTCAAGACTTGAACGCACCGCAAACTTGCCCCCTTTCAGCGCCGCACTCTAATTTGTAATTGATACATGCTGCCAGACTCGACGTGGCTCTTCAGAATGGTGATTTTAGCCTCGCCTTCCTCTTTGACACGGAAGCTCATAAAACGCCGTTTAGCCGCAGTCGCCGAGCGACCGAGTTGCTGGATGGATAACCCGGAAAAGTCATGTGATTGATGGAGGCTGCAAATAAAAACACTGGTGTATCCTCATGCGCGGAGATTTATTTCTCCACTTGACATGTTTCTGGGTCCGACTCCTTCTCTGATAAATACTGTCGTGGGACAAAGTGGATTGTATATGCTGTCGATGTTGTGGAACTTCATGTCATTTCCTTGACTTGGCGGGATGCTTGTGTAAGAAATGGATCCGAGGTTTTTCCTCATCTGTCAGGATTTACTCCTCGCCGAGGTCCATCCCTATGGTTGCGGGTTTTGAGGTCCCAGAGTTTGTTTAAGATCTTTATTGTTTCGAAATCCTTTGCTTTTGGTTTCTTTCGAGCATGGGTGCCCAATACCTCGATCGTGACGGATTAGTTGACCGCGGTCTGGTCCCAAGTCGATCGCGAGGGGTGGAGGAGGAAATAGGGGGGATAAATACATACCGGTAAATAAAGATTTGTGTGTCTGTGTGCGCCCCCCAAAGCTTCTTATCACATTCACCCAAAAAAAAAAAAACTATTTAAAAAGTAAAAGGTCACTTTGAACCTCCAGCAGCGCATGATCGGCATCATGTGGTTAGCGGTCAGCGCTCTGCAATTGCAGCTTGCGATCAGAGCTGTTGTGAAATCGCTTTTTTTCCTTTCATTCTTATTCTCATTCAAAATGTGTTTCTTGAACAATTCACCGACCGCGCTGGCAAACAAAGGCAATCCGGAGCACCGGAGAAGCATTTTAAAACAGTCTACGAGTGTTTCTGCACTGCAATAACACGAGCAAGAAAACCAAAAGAGACGCGATAAACACATAAAAAAAACAAAAATCAAAAAACAAAGCTATGACAAGAAAAATGACAACAGCAAGGAGTCTGGAAAGCAGCGCTTGGTCAACAACAGCGACCAAGAGTGAGGAGGCTCGATCGCTTAAATACACAGGCGCTTGATTGCACGACGAGAGACAGGTGCGCCGCTGAAGGGTCACGCCCACATCACCAGCCGGGGCTGAAACTAAACAAAACCCAAGACAAGCCACTACATCGACTGAGAGGAAACAAATATGCTGTTTAAAACAAACAAACAAACAAACAAACAAACACACTAATAAACCAAAAAATTCAGCCCATGCGAGTGTCATGAGATGCCTAGCTGAGCATTTTTTCCCCACAACTCTTGATCAGAGTGAGATTACCGGGCCATCATCAAGTGTCATGAATTGCACCACTTTGACATCTTGGAGGTGCCGATTTGCTGGAGGTCAGCGTGAGGGATGCAGATTGAAATAGCCAGCGCTACACGCCGCGCGGAATCTTTCTCCGTTTCGCTAATGGGCGTGCTGTCGTAGCGTTGGGAGGAAGAGTTATGGCTCCCATTGTCTTCTTGCTGAAATTGTTTGCGTGTCTCGGTCTTGGAATGGAGTGAGAGTGGTTCAGAAAATAAATGGATGAATTGTGGCGGTTGTCTGTCGCGGTGTCGAATTTCGTAGCTCGCTCAAGAATCCAAAATAGAAGGAACATCTCATGTTCTTTAGATACGCTTTCATAAAAGAAAGAGAGAAGCCCTCGCCGTCCGAGCCAGGAGCGCACGTGCTCCGAGAGTTCAAAGCCATCTGTGCCACATTCCTCGCTCGTTCGTATGAGTCGAGAGAACGCTGGCGAACCCCTGACGACGCGATGCGTTGACAGCGCTGGGATCTCCGTGAGGTTGGATGTGGGAGTCACTCGCGCTCATTATCGATTCATTCGAGTACGTGTTCATCGAATCGCCACACAGGCAGCGCGAAGGCAAATAGGTGCGTATGGATGGCGACGGGCCCTGCGCCAGCAGACTGCACGGTCATTAGTTGGAAGCAGACAGCGAAAAAAGATGACAGAGGGAAACCTAACCCTCGCGGGAGTCTTTTTTTTTTTGTCTCTGTAGCTGTGTTTGACATTAAGACGAACATAAAACTTGGACCACATTTTAATATTTGAACTCCACATGGCAGTTTGTAGAATACAGTGAAACTCCTCTACAATGAAATCGTGTTTGCGGCAAGAAATTTTTCACAACAGGGGGTTTTTCACTGTAGCAAATTTGGTGTGTGTGTGTGTGTGTATGTGTGTGTGTGTGTGTGTGTGTGTGTGTGTGTGTGTGTGTGTGTGTGTGTGTGTGTGTGTGTGTGTGTGTGTGCGTAGAATTTATTTAGGAAGTAAATCCCCGAGTTGTACAATTTGGCGATGTGTCAGGAGTTACTCATCCATGTTTGAGAAAGGGATTATGAGGGATGAGAGAGCGACATCCGCGCGAGAAACACGAAGAAGGAGAGAACCCGGAAAAGAGAGGGAATGCGCTTTCGATGAACAGATGCGGTCCCCGCCTGTCTGTTTTCCTTCTTTGGTCTCCTGCAACATTTAGCCAGCTTTCTATCCCAAGTGCTTCTCCATACTGTAGACGCAAACATTTTAATGAGGGGGAACCCCCAAGACCCTCCTCAGATTCGATTGCCTTTGGTACCCCCCCTGATCTTTTTCTCCATCACTCGTCGCTGCAACTCCCAATCTCACTCCGACCTGTCAGGCCCAACAGATGAGGAACAAATGGCTTTTGTCTGGCACACAACATGCGGGCGGGAGATACGTTTATCAGCGGCAGTCTTTACCCGACACAGCTCTGCTGGCCTTCAGCCCCTTTCTTCATGTCCCTCCTTCCTCCTCTCATCTCCCGACTGCCATTTTATCTGAGGAATGCGGGAACGAAGGGGACGCGGCGGCGGATGTTGGCGCTGACAGGCTGGCACTCCAAGCCGACACCTTCACTTGAGCCCATGCAGCCCTTCTTCTTCCACGACTCCCATCATTCCTTGTTATCGTTCGCAATAGCTTGAGCCAGCCTCCGTGCGTAGGAGTGGAGAGCAACTTATCTCAACTGTCACCAAAAAAAACAAAAAAACAACAACAAAAAACCCGCTTGGCATTTCGGTGATTTTTATTTGAATGGAAACAGAATTTGGCACTTCTTAGCTTAAATTATGGGCGGTTCAGCAAGTTTCTCGGAAGCCAAAAGTCACTAAAAAAGATTAGAAAAGCTCTCTTGCGCGAAAAAAAAAAAACTTTCTGCAATATCTACTTGGAGTCGATTCTTTGCAGGCTGGAAATTTGGCTAACTAACCACTCGAGCGCGATGCCACCCCTTAATCCTTCAACTCAATAACGACATCAAGTCACACTTTCAGCTTCCTTACTCTTGAGTTCACGTTCGTGTTCACAACGGCCATTCTGTGCTGAGAGTCCACTCGGGCCCATTTCAAAACTCATCCCAGGGATTATGGCCCAATTGTGCCGTGTTTGCTGTCAGCGCCGCCCGCTTGGCGTGGCCGCAGACGTGCCTATCAGAATCTCCCACTTGTCATTTTCGTGAAGCGGGCCCACTAAGTGCTCGACCACCCCGATGCTTTGCTCCATTTATGGTGTGGTTTTGAGGGGCGAGAGGCCCAGGGGGGGGGGGGGCTGGCAATGCCCGAGAAGCTTCGGTGAGAGCGAGGTCGCGAGTGATCGACTGCAGCCCCGTTTGAAGAGTGCGACACAGTCAAAGAATGATGATGTCAAATATGCGCTGATGGAGGAAAGACCTTCGGTCTTGCGACCCGCCGGCTTTCCTCACATGTCCGTTGTGAACTTTACGCTGACGCGCATGCCTTTGTAACGTACCGCGTACGTCTGGGAACTTCGGTGCCGTGCTAATGAGAAGCAGAACAGCCCCGAGGTGCGCGTCCCTGTGTGCGCTCTCTCACCGGTGTCACGTCACTGCTGCCACGACAAGGAAGCAAAGAAGTGAACGCAGAATTTGTCTTGCCAAAAAAAAACAAACGTTGGACGCGATGGAAACATGAAGGGCGGCCTGAATGAAATCATTCCTTTGTACTGATGAAAACGGACTTGTTTTGCTTCTCTCATTCTCCTGAGAATGAAATGCAGGAATGCAAGACCAACGAGGGTTGCGAGGGGCTTTCATCAAAAATCAATTCATCACTCGGAAACTCTGATTGGCAATAATTTGTCGGAATGGTCCTGCCGCGGGGACTTTATACAAAACAAATGTGACAAACAAGGCCTTGAAGATAACACAGATTCATTCTGTCAGGGTTCCCAAAACGTCAGAACGCGGATTTTGTGCTCCGGTTGACAGCATTATTATTTGGAGATGACGCAAACATCGGAGTTTCCTTCGTGTTCTGTTTTCTGTTCTCCGAAGTGACAGCTGGTGCGTGACCCATCGGTGAGGCCTTTGCTCCCATCCGTCGCCGTTTGGGCCGACTGCGCTTGGGAGCCCGGAGAGAAACTGAAAACGAATGACGAGATAGGCGTGCATTTTGTCCAGGTGAAGTTAAAGAACTCAAAAAAGAAGAAAAAGAAGACACGATGAACAATACAGTCTCGGTTTTGGCAGGAGAATTAAACTTAGGCAAGCGCCGTCGAAAATACAAGGGCGGATCGTTTTTCAGTGCTGCTGAGTCTCGCTTTTGAACGCAGTGGAAGAAACAGCTGTAAGGATTTTCAGTAGCAATTATGGATGACGGGGTCTTCGGAATTCAATGATCTTTTGGGGCCACTTTCACACGGCGTCGTGTCTGAACGAGGCCGTCGCGCAGCCGTTGCACCTTTTGCGCATTCAGATCATTCGATGCGCGGCAAAGTCAGCCAGGGCTAAAATTGCTTGGCGGGCGGTGAATTGCTGGTGTTCAACTCGACACACTGCTGGCGTTGCGCCAAACGCCTCTGATACAATCAGCGCTACTTTACGCATGAGCCAGAGAGACGGTAAAAAAATAAATAAATAAAAAAAGCAATGAAAACGCCGGACATGGTTTGCTCAATTAACACGTCGCTAAAGCGAGTAGTGAATGGAAGTTGCATGACTGCGTCGCATTTTTTCTTTTTTTAAATCATGAAACATCAAAAGATGTCATGCCACAAACCACACAAGTTCGCTGAAGGTTTTTCCAGACGCGCTCACGCGGGATGTGGAATTCAAGACAAATCTGGAGTCTGGCTGCAGCAGCCACTTGCTTCCCATCTGCACGCTGCTGCTCGGGCTCTTGTCACCTGACACCGGCTGCATGCTAACGGGGCCTGTGAGAGGTTCTTCAGGCCGGCAGGCGTATTCACACACACACACACACACACACACACACACACACACACACACACACACACACACACACACACACACGGCCCTGCGCTTCCTGGTGACAAGTGTAGAGGGACGTGAGCCAGAAGGCACACAAGAATGCAGTTTCACTCTGCCGGTGTGCGCGTCTTTCGAATTAGTCTTCTTGGTTTATTGGGTCGTCTTTTTTTCTTTTTACTTTGAATCATTTGCCCCTAGCAACCGAATCTCAACCAGCCTGCTGAAAAAAAATGTGCAAAGAATTACCTTTGTAACACGGCAGAACTGTAGATTTAGGCCAACTAAATCATCACATCGGTTATGTTCAAACATACACTCTGCCTCATATTAAAAATATACACGCCACCTGCTCCGCACAAAAGACCTCCTTTTAGCATGTTTTTGTCACCAAATTGCAAGACCGCAATGTCCAATCATCACGGTGTGTGTGTGTGTGTGTGTGTGCATGTGCGTGTGTGTGGACTGGAGGCCGGCCTGAAACACAGACGGCAGCTCTCCGACGGACTGACGGTGCCCATCTCCGTGCGTGTATGAATGCGGCTGTGTGTCTTGACCCGAACCTAATCATATAAGGGATCATGCGGATTTAAGGTTTTTACCTGCCGTGAGAAAAAGGCCAGAGGCGAGTGATGGATGCACCCTCAGGTCCGGGCATGTCACACACACATCGAGCCACAAAAGCAAACAAACACAAACGTGTTTCCTCTTCTCTCGAGCCACTTGAATAGACACACAGACACACGAGTCCACACCCACGGCCTACAGAGTGGTCAGTCAAGCCACCTGTGTGTACGGTCGGATTTGAGCAGTTTGCTTTACCTGACTGATGATGGCTTTGACTGTCAGGGCGGCCAAAAGGGCTTTGTTGAGGTGGATTAGCTGCCCGCAGCCCGTACTCGGGTTACGCTCAGCGTTGGCCTCGGCGATGGCCAGACGAGGCACAAACGTGGCAATTAATGCAATTAATTTAACCCAGGAAGCAAAGGGGGGATTAAGTGGAAATGGACTAGATCCAAATGTTTGTGTCCATATGCGATTGTCAGCCGCTGAAAGCCTCTGCGTCCGTGTAATGGGCTGCCTGTTCACAGGCTAAACGCTATCGGAGAAGTGTTGATCCTCTGAAGTGTCTTATGTGTGTTTTAGCACAGGGGCGGGTGTCGAGTGCGCCGTGCTCACGCTGCGTATTTGACCGTGTGTTCGTGAGCAAGTGCGTGTGCATGTGCCCAAATTGGAAATATGAAATATAAAAGCATCACAATACCAATTCTAAAACACCCAGTTGGAAGTTAAGCCCCGTTGTCGTGAAAATTCCAATCCCAAATGTCTAATCATGTCTTTGCGGCACTTGCTTGGTCAGACGGCTTGACTAATTAGTTGGAATCGGCGCACGCGTGAAACGGTGGCTCTTGTGAAAACCGGATGCCCCGCCCACTACTTCCACCTCTTTGGGTTCAGAAGCAGCCAGAGGAAGGATGTACATTAAGGGCCACAGTACTTAAAGTCATAAAAAATAATGATAGCGCCTGATTGTGAGCCGCCACAGTCCGACCGGTGCTTAAGTCCATTATGTCAGAACTGCCTGAGAGTGCTCACTTCGTTTTAGAGCCTTTCTAGTCATTATGGATGAAAAAATATTGCGCTGATGATGACGCTGCTCTTTCCGGAAGGTAATAAGAGCGGTGACACGCCATTGAGAACAGGAGAGTGCATGTGCGTAGGAGTGGGAGGAACGTAGAAAGACAAAAGGCTTGCGTCCGTCCGTCCAGCACTGCTGCCCTGCATTGGGAAAAAAAAAAAAAAAAAAAAGAGCAATTGGAGAGTTGGGGGAAATAATGGTGGTCGAAAATGAGCAGAGATGAAGGGTAAAGATGACAGGTCCACCCCGCTCCTCTCTTTTTGCCTCCCTTGGGGCAATCGATGAGAGATGAGGGAGGCATTGGCACTGGAGCTGGAGATTTGTCTCCACCTGACCTCCACCCACTCCCACCGAACGACACTTTTGAAAAGCGTTTCTTTTCTGATTTCTCCACATGGGAAAATACGGTCCCCATTGCGGACGCGCATACTGTTTCTTTACACTTGTCATCTTCTGGCCTGGAATTCCTTTTGTCCCTTTTTGCAGGTCTGTGTGAACAGCTTTTGTTTTCAGATTTACGTTAAACGTTGATGATAAGGTACCCTGGCTCACTGTGTTTATTTATTTATTTATTTATTTATTTATTTATTGTTTATACCCGCGTTTGTTTTTACTCCAACACCGATCGTGCCGCCAGACGCCGTCAGAGGCAGGTCATGAGGGTGAGAGCAAGTGTGCAGCGGCGTGGACAGCGGCAGAAGTCCGGTCTCACCTCTCCAGTAACAATTACAACGAAGCGCTGTGTTCAACGAGGCGACGCACGGCTCAGCGGCTGTCTAATCACTTTCAATCCGTTTCCCTTAAAGGGGGCCGAGAACGATGGGCCGAGTGGCGGAATCGAGCGCTCGCAAATGCTTGATTTCACCGCGGCGCGCGGTCGACAAGGAAGGAGTGAAAAGAGAGGCAATGAGAGAAAGACACTTGCTGACTGAGACACGAAAGCAAAAAGAGACATGTCTCCTCCCGCGTTTTCTGAAAGATGAGGTGACCTCTCAACCGTGATGGCTTCTTCTTCATCTTCTCCATCAGCATATATGCTTTTTTTTTTAAATTAATCCAAGGCAGTAGGCTGTAGGTACATTCTCCCATATTACGGCACGCCTCTCAGGTCCACTTATGTCGTGTAACAGTGTTCAATTCATTTTGTATGCATTGAAATTTGCCCACAAACAGCCTCGCAGTTGCACTATTACTGCTCACTGACCGCTCCGCGCATTGGGGAAGACGCCAATGAGGAACTTCCACTGGCCTTGATCTGGAATGCCTCAGCGGGCGTGAATATGAAATTCCCTCCAGTTACTTTGAAACTCTCTCATGAACAAATGGGAGCCGGGTCTCGATGTTTCGCGGCATGTGCAGATCAGAGATGGCCTCCGATTTGCTGACTGATGGACAAGACGCTGACAGACGCCCTGCGTCAAGGGGACAGGGCTGCCCGGGTGTTATAAGGCTCGGATTGAGCAGACCAGGTGGCGTTTCGGCTCGATGGTGGCATGCGAGACGCGTCTAAGTTTAGCCCTTACATGACGTTACATGTGCTGTTTTTCTGCGCCCGCTGTGGGAGTTGAAAGGGAGGAGACGCTCTTGCGACTAAGTGGTCGATGGATATTTGAGAGCAGGCTGCCTACTGTTAACATATTATTAGATTTGCACTCATGTTTTTTTTTGGTCATTTTCTTTCTTTGCCATCCACCGAATATTTTCTAAGTGGGGACTAGAGCGGTAGCAGGTACACTACATGTTTTTGTTTTTTTCCAGAACCTTATGAGTGAGTTTTGTTGAAACTCAAGGACAGTCTCACTGGCACCCTTTGTGCACATCTTCACTATTTTCGAACAGTTGCATTTACCTGCGGATGCCCTTACCTGCCTCAATGAAGCAAATGACCCTCAGCATGCGTGAATTACAACAGACTCCCTGTAGAAAACCTCAGCTGTGCTGCCATGTTGCAAGTGACAAGATGTGTCGTTATTCTGTCATCAGATGTATTCCAATCCTCATCTTATTTATTTCTTGAGCTTTTAATTGGAAACTGAACGGCCAGGAATGGATGCACACCGACAGACATACACCCAAACAGGATCTACAGGGAACCTCCATTTTTCGTGAACTTTCCCACTGCCTCCTTCCAAAGCCCTCAAATGTTCTCACATCACTCTGGCTTCTTGTCTTTCACATTCCTCTCATCCCTCAATAGTTGATTTGCTACTTTGCTCCTCCCTCCACCCCCCAGCAACTCACATGCTGTCCTCTCGTTCCTCCTATCGCTATTCCAAACTTCCACGCTTCTCCCCATAGAGCGCATATTACTCAACCAAGACAGCTCTACCGCACTTTGAAGTGCATGAGACCTCACTCGTGGATAAGTGCTAGTATTATAATATGCGTGTGTGTCTGTATGTGTGAGAGAGAGGGTGTTTGGAACCTGTGTGTGTGTGTGTGTGTTGGGGGAGTGTCGTTTTGCTGGCTTGTCATGGGTGGGTGATTGACTCCAGACGTTGCGGGTTCCTCTCTTTTGCCTCCGTCCCCTCCTCCACGGTTGCGGGTTAGAGAATGTGTGGGGGAGCAGCGGCACGAGGGGGGAGGCCGGAGCTCCCCGGGGTGCAGTAAAGTGATAGGGGAGGTCGGGGAGCTTTGGATCGCCCCTGGGGAGGAAGGTCAGGGGTCTGAGTCTGCACTTTGGTGATCAGGGCCGTGCTCGTCAAACGCACTTCAGGTGTGAACCGCCGTGCGTGCGTCAACGTGTGTGTGTGTGTGTGCGTGACGAAATGTCGTCCTTGTTTTTCACCTCAGTCCACAATTTTGTGCCATCTCCTGAGGAGTTCGGCCCAATTCACAAAGTGCACAACTGAGGATGTGTACTTAAAGGGATATCACGTATCACATGTGCCCTGAAAAGCAAAGTTGTGCCGAATTTGCTTTGTTTTATTTCATCGAGTGGTTGCATGAAATCAAATCATCCGCATCCAGTTACATTTTTTAAGTCGGCGATACATTTTTACAAATGTATCTAAATCCGAATGATTCTATCATCATGTGCAGCCACTTGACAAAAGACAGCGTCGAACCGTATCGACATTCTCATGTGCTATAACTCCATCGATCCTTCGCCCTCTGTCCTCTGCACATGACTAGAAGTTACGAGAAAAAAAAACATGTTGAAAAGTCTTTTCAAGCTTATTTCGCAGTGTCACTTGACTAGCTTGTATACGCGACTAAAAATAGCACATTGTCGTTCTTAACCACGAGTAGAAAAATTAATTTGGAAGTGAATGGAGGCCAATGCGTTTTGCACTTCACCTTCCATGCTTCGGCAACTCTGATGGACGGTGGCGAGGTCAGTCCATCACCTGGGCTCAGACACTGACCGTGGACTGGCTCTCCAGCTGAATAATGGACCGTCACTAACCCTTGACCTGAGCTCACAGTCGACGGTGTCAGATCAATATCGGCTTGCTGAGCGGCAAACGCGGGACGCTTGCTCTTAGAGGTCATTTTCTGCGCGCTCCAAAGGAACGCCCCCGCGATCATACCGAACGCATGCACAACTGTAGCCTGACTTTTTGCATTCGGCAGCACACTTTCAACCAGTAGGTGATGATGGGACATTATTAACTCATTCAGTACCAGCCAATTCTGGACCAAGTCTGAAAAGATGTTTAAAAACATCTTTATGAGTGAATGAGTTAATGGGGTGGGCGCGGTATTTTAACGGGACCTTCTCTGGGCCTCCTGGAGTGATGAGATGACGTTCAGGTATGAATACGATGCGTCTCGGCCAGAAGCGGAAGCTTCCTCTGATAAGAACCTGGTGTCCCGTAAACTGATGGAAAGTATCGTTTTTATGCAGAAGAGGGTTTACGATTTGTGGACACTCGCGGTTTTACATGAGCTGACGGTGACATCAAACCAATAAAATATATATATATATATATATATATATATATATATATATATATATATATATATATATATAAATAATAATAATATAACAGAGGCCCCCGTGCTGTGCGGGTCTGTTGACATCAAACCATATATATATATATATATATATATATATATATATATATATATATATATATATATATATATATATATATATATATATATATATATATATATAATTTATATGCGCGTGTAACATTGAATCATATCGCTGAGGATACGTCGGCGGCCATGATTGCAAATTGAAAACACGCCGTGTGCAGAAAAGCGCCTAAGACACACTGCGGCTCCAGCTGTAGTCAAGGAGGAGTGATTTGCACAGCGCGGACCACCAGCTTCCATAAACAGACAGCACTTGTACATTCTTCCTGTCTGCGTTTCCTCTGACTCCATCTCCAGCCTCTGTTGTATTATTATTATTTTTTTTTTTTTAGGTATCTTAGTTGCCTTCCCACAAGCAGCAATGTGTTTTCAATCTGAGACCAATTATTCATCTCCCTTGGCTTTGTTCCCAGCAGAGAAAGAGAGAGAGAGAGAAACAGAGGACCGTCTATACTTTACAAGCTCCATTTTCCCATCTTACCGCTGTCAACTCCGCATCGGACCGAGTCCCTTGACGGGGACGTTACGTGTTTAATAACTGCGTGAGTGCGTGCGTGCGTTCGTATGCGCACATGAGCGAAAGACCACAAACAGATGTGTGTATGCAATTAGCTAACCCAGTAATAACGACTTTAATTTCCTTGCGGCAATTCTACGGATGACGGGACACGCGCGGAGACGGAGAGCGGTTGATGGAGACTCCCAACCCCGTGGGCAGATGGCCTGACCTGGTTCAGTGACATCATGTCGCAACCTTTGCCTTCCTCCCCCTACTGACGCAGAGTACCCCCTGGTGGGAAAACCGGGGAGCGTGATAAAAGCGCAGCAGAAGGAGGGCTAAGAGTGCGGAGGAGTCACTTATTTCACGACACCGTATCACTGTGTGTGTGTGTGTGTGTGTGTGTGTCATCGGATACTAGTGAGTGTGTCTTAACATGAGTTCTATGTGTCTCCGCTGGCCTTTATGTGTTAGAATCATGTTGGGAAGAGTTAATCGTTCCTTCTCTTTCACCCCAAGTTTCCCATTCCCTTTTCCGTTGTTGCCGGATGAAATCGGCGCATCTAAAAGTCCCTCTCGTTTTTTTTTCATCACTCCCTCTGCAGTCTTTTTCTTTCTCTCTCTCTTTTTTTTTTTGAGCGCTTCCTATCCGCTTCTCCAAACGCGCACAAACCAAACACGGTGCTTGTTGCTCTCCATCCTGGCTCTGCCATACCTTGAAGGTGTCAGGCCAACACAACGGACGGGGATCAAGAAAGCAAACAAGGTAGGGAGTTGACTGAAAAGAGGGATTATCTGCAGTTATGTGCCTTGCCAAGAGCTCCGGTTACAGATTCATTGATAAGCTCCTTTTTTTTTACTGGCCGACGAGGGCATTCAACCCATCCAGAATCAAGAATCCCCACAACAAATGGATTGAGGATTATCGCTTCTTTCATTGACAGAGAGCTCATCATAATACAAGAGTGCTGAAGTGCGGTGTTTTTTTTTTTTAAAGTAAAGGTTGGTTTGTTTTCCGCCCCTCGAAAACAAAACAAAACAACGCCACCCGCTGCGCCCCAAAACAAAACAAAGGAACTCTGTTGAAATTGCCTGTGAAGGCTCAACGCGTCACCAAATTGCCCCCCCACCCCCAAAACCCGAAGCGTTTAGAAACACTGAGAAAGGAAAGGTCATGTCGAGCTGATGGTTTAAAAGTAATCCCCAACCTTTTTCTTTGGCTACGACCATGTTGCGCACGCACCCACGCCGATTTCCCGTTCGCGCATCGTCTTCGATGTGTTAACATTTGAGTGAATTGAAATCTTGCCGCGTGTCATATTACTGCCAGCGGTTCACTTTTACATCTGTATTTGATGACCCCGGGAGGAAAACCGTCTCGAGAAGCCACAGTGGGGGGTGGGGGGGGGGATGCCGGATGCTCTTGGGGCAAAGATAGTCAACATCAAAGCCGACATCAGCGGAAGAAAACTCCGATCAGCTTCTTCCTTCATCAAAACCGAAGGACAGTATAAGCTCACAACGTTGTCCGCTTGAATCCATCTTGAGTTGGGGTTGTGCTTTTTGTAGTTTGGCGGTATTTTATGTCTGTTGCTCAAAAGCGTCTCGATACGTTCATCTGGCCAACATCTGGAGCGCCCTTTTGTGCTCACTCTTCCCATACTGGCGATGGTAATATTGCGCTCCTATCGCGTCTATAGTTGTTCCAAATCTTTTTTTTTTAATGCCCCGCACCCCTACGAAAAAAAAACTTTTACTACAAGCAGTGCAGTAACATTTCATTTGAAGAAGAAGTAGAAGGATCAATGGATAGCTAGAATCTATCCAAAATGGAAATTCGGGAAGCCTGAATTCTCACACTTGTGTGTGGGAAGCCAGCATTTGAAGTTGTACGCATGTTAAGACACAACCTGGATGCATAATGTCCACACGATATGCACTGAAACGATATATGCAGCAATACAACAATAGCCCCTGATTGTTTGACTTCTCATTTGGTGGCGATAGTAAGACACAATCACAAGTACGAAGAGGTTGATCGTCATTTTCAGAAAAGCTGTTCCAAAGTGGATCGGGAATGAGTCTGCAATTCTTCAGTTTGGCTGACATTTGATCGACAGCTGCTCGCACGAGCAAAGCCGAAGCCGACATGTGGGCTTGAGTAAAGCCAGAAGGACAAAGCGAGACCATCCATCGCTTCTGGCCAAGGTCGTGATACCGCGGAGCCACTTGACCTCTGCTAGTCATAATATCAGCAAGCCGCACTAAAACGAAGGCTACGGGAGGACATGTTGAGTTTGCCTGCAGGCAAACTCTCAGAGGTGGTTCGGGGTGGGGGGGGTCTCTGGACAAAACAAGATATTTGTTGTCATATTTGACCAGACTAGAATCTGGACAGAGAGAGTAAAAAAAAATGTGAACGAAATTGATCACGTCACAACGCAGACATTCCGCTCGTCCGTGGCCGCTAATCCCGCAGCACATGTCCAATCTGCGTAGCGACAACCCGATACCCCCGGCACCCCCGACATCATGCTACTCGCGTCTCATGTAGCCCCGAACGTGTCAGCCAAGACATGACAGTTGCAACAGCTGTGCATCAAGCTTTTCTTTTCCACTCTCACCTGGCTACAGAACGGCTACCGCTTCTCCGATAGCGTGCACGTGGACCCATTGTCTCATTCTCTGATGTGGAGCCAGCGGATTCCGTTCTCGCCAAACAAAACACAATTGCTGCGTTGTTTAGCCATCGCATCGACCCATCCCAGTGCATACTCGGACTCAGTCGCCGGCCTGTTCTTCCTCTTCGTGACTTCAGTGAACAGAGGAGTATTCGGGACATCTGTAGCATGTCAGCGATACTGATCCACGGCCCATTAGCAGCCGGAGTGACACAAGCGGCCACGACGGCCTTAATCGCCGGCCGCTAAAAGCCTCACATATGCAACCTTATATGGCACCTTTGGGAATATATGTTTCCAATCATTCTGGTCTCGAATGAAAACCTGTCTTATCCCCGCTGAGCTGTTACTCCCCATCTCACTTCCACACAATTTACAGGAGACAAAATTGGAGGGCAGAGTTAAGCTTTAACACGTGCATCATTTTCCAAACCTTCCGCACAAAGCCGTCGTGGAGTTTTCATCTTTGCTAATGGAAATCACGTTCCAGAGTGGGATCCTCTGAAGGCGAAAGGCTAACCAGACATTTAACCCTGTATGGAGCTTCAATTTCAAGTCGGCGCTGCTTCGCCGTGACACTGCGACATGGCTTTGGACTGATGAAGGGCTTTCACGGGAGGATTTCTGCCAGGCGTCTTGCAGAGGATTTCAGCGGAGTCTTCCGAGAGGGTTCGGGTGATTGAGTCTGACGTATTCAGATTTTACAATGGCTACATCGACGTAGCCTGGACAGCAACATGAACTCTAACGACAAAATAACTTTTGTTATCAATAACATTGAAAGTTCATGATACTATGACTATGAGCTGAATGCTCATGTCCAAAATAACAGCAGGCCGGCGTGGCCAACAGCGTGGCCGAATGATCCTAAAAAGCATAAACTGTGAGAAAGGAAGCCGTGTTCTCCCGGGATTTCCCAAATCATCGCGCTATGAGTTCCAGCATTAGCGTGAACAACTTCACAAATTAAGTCAATTGGGGCTGCGGCGATTGAATGTTTTGGTATTCGGATATCGAACTGAAAATTCCAGCAATTTATTGGGTATTTGGATTTTTTTTTCTTGTGCTCAAGACAAAAACAACTCATTTTCCATCGAATAATGAACATGAATGACGTGAAATCACCAATGTGAACCCTATAAGGATGAAATGGAATACGTTGAAAAGAGGTTCGACCGTACCGTCACTTCTGAGCAACTAACATTTTCCTTTTTTTTTTCCTTTCCGTTCCTCAGGTTTTACCGGGGGGATTACCACATTGACGTCTGCATCAACGACTACCTCGACGTCTACTGTCCACATTACGTCAGCCCGCTGTCGGATGAGCGGGCCGAGCGCTATGTGCTCTACATGGTGAACTATGATGGCTACAGCTCATGTGACCACACCGCCAAAGGCTTCAAGCGCTGGGAATGCAACAGGCCTTTGTCTTCAAACGGACCACTTAAGTTTTCCGAAAAGTTCCAGCTCTTTACACCCTTCTCATTGGGTTTTGAGTTCCGCCCCGGGAGAGAGTACTACTACATCTGTGAGTATGGCGATGATGCTGACAGAAATCACGCAAAACAATAACTTTATTTCATTCGCTCTGCTTTTACAATGTTATCAAATCGGAGTTAACACCATGAGGGTGCGCAGGTTTCAACATTTTATAGCGGAAAATCGAAAGTCAAATACAATTAATCTTAAGACACCGATACGGGATAGAAGTAATTTGTTCCAGGGTCACATTCTTAACAGCTACAAAATAATACTTTCTTCAACTTTTGGCCAAATCTTTATATTCTTTTTTATTCTCACTTATACACAACCGTGGTTTGAATTCCAAAATGAGTCATTTAATTAATACTCTATATGAAATTAGAATTTTTTTTTTTTTTTTTACCCAAATAATTTGTTTCAATTCCGAATCACACAACATGAGTGTTTGACTTTCCCCGTTATGGTTAAAGGGAATATGTTAACCTTTTACAAACATGAAAAATGTTTCAGAGCGATACACTACTGTAAAAAGAAAAATACATCTCAGTGTTTTGTTCTGGTTCCCTGGAGGGAGGTTCAACCCGTAACACAAGTCACACGGAGGAAAATACTTCAGCTGTTTAGATTTGAGACTCAAGTGTCTTTTGTTGCTTACTGGCTGAGCTCAGCTTTCTTTTTTTCCTCCTTGTGAGAAGACTCAGGAAAACAAGCAGCTGGAAACTTCTGTTTTCATAAGTGATGTCAGCGCCCTGCAGGGGCAGAAAAGAGGGACTGAACAGATACAGTGGCTCCCGATGGTAGATTTGAGGTATTTCGAGAACACTTCAAGTCAAAGAAACCAAAAAGACGTGGTTTGGCAATCCCCGACAAACATTCAGCATAAGATTGGAGCAAGAATTAATTGACAAGAGACATAGGTTGGAAATGGAATGCTAATCCCAGAACACGGTTCATCCTTCACGGATTCGCTGTTTCACGGATTTTTGTCGTGGAGGTTTTTTTTTTTTTAACAGTGCATTGTGTTCTGCATCCTGATTGGCTAAGGGGCTGTAGCCTAATGTGAACAGTCATTCCTCATCTGTCTCAACAGTAGACAGTCACTATTGCAACGACACAGTAGCCTCATAGTGAAGTGAAACTAGCCCGGATTCTTGTGTTAGACCGTTGCTGTTGACACGAGGCCCATCAGATGTGCTGCGCTGTACAGAACGGTTAAGAAAATAATGCGGTACAGCTGTTGAATAGCTCGCTGATGCGGAATCAGATAGTGAATTCAGACTGCGCGTTTGCGTTATGCCGTGCTCGTGCTAATCGGAAACGCCGTAAAGTATGTTTTAGCAGCTGCCGCGATTGCTCCCACCGCAGACTGTGTCTTATTGGAACAAAGCATACATAACAATAGCCGATAGCTCATTGAAGCATCGCGCCTCAACTTTGGGTCGGGATTCTGTAAGTGACAAAGTGAGGTGGGGGTGGGGGTCGTGTCCGCCCGCCTCGGTGAGACAGATACTCCTTTATCCTCCTCCGCGGTGATTGTCACTGGCCCCAGGCAGGAGGGAAGCGGAGGCGGGGTCACGTCAAATGGATGACACCTGCTGTTGGCTACCGGCCGTCTGGCAGACAGGCATAAAGGCCAAGCGGTGTTGCCGGCTGGTCGAGCAAGGCCAAAGGTTACTAAGATGACTATGAAGTCATCGCCGCTAGCTTCTCAAGGCCTCAGAGGGCGGCATGTTTTTCTTATAGAGCTGTAGTAGAGCGGAGGAAGCCTGATCCTAATCTTGGGGATAGAAATCCAATTTTCAGAGGAGACAGTTGAGAGTCTGGCTCTCCGCCGTGTGAGGGAGATGACTGACTCGCCGTAAAGCCCCCGACGCTTCAAACGCCCGGGCTCAGCGCTTGTGTACACTCAGCGCAGATCGACATCGATAATGACGGGGGCTTGGATAGCACAGGCGGCTTTCCCTTTAACTTCTCGCAGAGAAACAAGCACGAGAGGCCCCGGCATAAACCAATTTTACACATCTGATCCCACCGTATTAAAATCGAGGTCTGGCTAATTCCCCTTACAAAGAGACCTTACATGCCTCATCGCAATGCTCCGTTGGCACCAAACCTGAAATCATGGCTGCGGCCTCGTCCATACAAACTATTATTTTGCGCAGAGTATGGAAAAAAGTTTAGGGTAAATTGTTTGCATACACTGAAATCATGCAGCAGATCACGTCTGAGTGGGAAGTAGAGGTAGAAATTGTAGGTAGAGCTGGAGTTTCAGTGAACGGTGGTGGAGCTCAACCATGTCGCTCGAGGATAGAAAAGCCAGACTTTGACCTCAGTGGCAGACATGAGTCGAGCAAAGAAGACACGAGCGTAATTGCTGGGCGCTGGAGTCTGAAGGGATGTTTGCATTTGCTGAGAAAGTTCCTGGGTGGAGGACACCGGAATGAAACTTTTTCAAAAACTCGTAATGTAAATGTGGCCACGAACACAAAATTCTTCACGTTCGGGTCTCCGTCATATGACACCTCGGGGGTGCCTAATTGCACTCGCAGACATCGTTGTTGACAAGAAACGAGCAGCTTTGTGTTTTCCATTCTTTCTGCCGAGGTTTATTGTCTCGGATTTCTAAAGTGGTTTGGCCTTTTTAGCATTCCAAAATATGACGGCAGCCACTGTTATTGTTGATGCAAGTTGTCACAGCTTGCAGAACAAACACAGCAACAATGCCGTTTCCATTTATTTATTTATTTTTCGTGGATGTCCTCTGCGACATTTGGAAATGTTGTACATGCATAGACTGATTGCCTAATTAGTATTTATGGTGCAGTCGAACCGTGTCACAACGTACCTGAAGGGACAAAACGAATACGTACGTTATAATGGCAGTTCGTCCTCAGCATTTCCAATAAAATAGCTGCCAAGTACCATGTATAATACAGTATGAACATTTATAGATGTAAAAACATGCACGTGTAATACAGTATAAACATGTCAATTACAAATACGTGGATATGAAGACAAAAGGATTTTATAAGACCTGAAACAAACAACTGTAACGTTGCTACCAGTGTAGTTTCTATTCTATGCGCCTTATAATGCAGTGCGCCCGATATATAAGATAAGATATCCTTTATTTGTCCCACACTGGGGAAATTTACATATATATAAAAATATATTTTCATAATAGGCCATTCATTGAAAGTGCGCCTTATAATCCGAAGCGCCTTATAAAGCAGAAAATACAGTAAGTGAAGCGAGATATGTTTTATATTAGTCCAAGAAATTGTAGGATTAGTTTGAGGGAACTGAAAAAGACCACGCGGAAAGCTCGTGGCACCACACTTCAAAGTGAGACGTGTAGATTTTGTCTGGCTGTGAGGGAGCTTATTGCAGACCCGTTGACACGGACGGACGGACGGACGCGGCGTGATTGACATTGTTTCTCTCTCACGTTCATATCCTGTCTCTGCTACTCGACAACTAATATTCCACTCCTGGCGAGGTTTACGGCAGTTTTTTATTTCCTCTCACGGACATGCGGCATCTGATATTGCAGTTTTTGAAATAAGAGCCTCAGTCACGGGTAAGTGTGGAAATTTATCACTGGGTCAGATTTTGTCGCACAGAGCTTCTATATGAGAGAGAGGAATTGAGTTCCCGTGTCGACGGACGCCTTTACGTTCTGTAGGCAGTCTGTGACGGAAAGGATAAGACATTTCTATGTAATAAAGGGCGTCATCACATCACGTCGCAGAGTTTTCAGCCAGTTTTGGAGCTTCAACTTTGACACAGTCATCATCATTTTTTTTTTTTTGTCATGTCGCGGACCCCTGAAAAGGGCCGTCGTTTGGACACCCCTCACATCAAAATATTCCAGACAATAGCGCTAGCACAAGCGAAGGGCAGGCCAGTGCTCCTGTCGTGTGTCAATGACCTGAGTCAACACAGAAACCCAAAAGTTTCTGGAAACACACTTTATAACTACTGCTGCAGCTTTTTGAAGGTGAGCTGAACAGGAAGCGGGAATGGAAATGCGCAGATGACATTGAGTTGCTTGATGGGAATGTACATGAAGTCGACACGCTTTTTTACACCAGGATGATGGAAGGAAGTTCAGAAAGAGAGATAAAGCTCCTGCGGGGGAGACTATTTGAAAGGAGATAAAGTTACATTCCTTCTCGGAATTAAAAAAAAAAAAAAACATCGACCTTGTCAGCTTGTTCGTTTCTTGTAGCCAAACTTGAAGAAGCTTTTATTGTTGTCGCATTTATGAGTGTGCCAATTAGAGAACCATCTTTACTGTATTAACACCAAGGCAGCACATAATAAACAACGGAAACCTTTCATTTTTAACTTGATTCATCTGATAGTTGTTTGTAGTACTTTATAGTTAAAACGTACAACTGAATCGAGTGTTTCTAATATTTCACTTTACATGGATATTGACAGACAATCCAGATTATCTGTGATGATGTGCTTCAAAAGTGTTGAAAAATGTAAATTGGTGTCGAGTTGGAAATGGATCAGATTGAAGAAAAACTGGAATCATTTGTGTTCTTTGTCTCCCCTTCCCTCCCCCTCCCTTTCAGCTTCCCTCACGGACGCCAAAGGAAGAAGGAGCTGCCTTCGCCTCAAAGTCTTTGTTCGGCCACAAAGTAAGTTGCGCATTGTTGGGACCGTAGTTTGAGTGACGTTGGATTTCGGTCATCACGCGTCGTCTTCTCTCCTCTTTGTGTTTCAAGACAATTGTGTGCGAAACTCTGGCGGCGTACAGGAAGGGGTCGACTTTGACGAAAGCAGTCACAACAGTCTCGAACCCAGAGGTTGGTGGGATTTTTCAGCAATGTGCGGGGGAGGGCGGGTATGGGCAGGGGGTCTTTCTTGAGAATTCAGGAGGTAGAGACTGCAGATGTTAGATGTCTTTGTACAAAATTCTGGTTTTGAACATATATTATTCATTGAACAATCCATCCAAAATGTTCACCATTGAAGGAGTATCCGATATTTGGCAGGAAATATATTCAAGCAAAATCTCCTGGTTTTGCCTTCAGATGACATCAGTCACGAGTCACCGGAGCCTTCTCGGAGGGACGTGAGCTCGGCCGCCCCGTGCTGCAATTCGCTGCTCCTGCTGTGCTCTGCCCTCGTCCTCCTGGCAGCGATCATGTCGTCATAGCGCCCGTTCTGAGGAAGCGGCCAGGAATTGACTATCCTGATTGGACTTACAGGCTGCCCTACCCTGCAACACCTCCCTGTTATTGAGCACTTTTATATTACATTAACAGAAAAAAAAGAAACAAGATAAACTCTGACAATCTTTCACAATGAAAGAGGAGGGGACCATGAAAAACTTCCATTTGCCAACTCGTGTGATTGACCTTGCCCATGCTGGAAGAGGCAGAGTCTCTTCATGTTCACCTCCCAGATATTCAGCATTTATTTGTGTCCAAGCAAACACACACACACACATACACACACAGCAACAACAGTGTTTAAATTCTTTCTGGATCAAGTTTCCGGGCCTTTTCTGTGTATGGATCCCATACACAGAAAAGTTGTATGGGATCTTACAAAGTTGTGTCAGACCCCAACAAGTAACATGACGACACCTCACATGAGAAGATCGCAGAGCGACACGTGGGTCAGAAGAAATTATGATTTTTTTTTTTTTTTGCATTGGGGGTGGGTGAGGGCGAGGGGGGTCTAAGGGCAAGCCTGTCACGATGTAACCTTCCTCAGGTGATAAAGGTGTTGGACGATTTGTTGACTGTGGATTAGCCTTTGTTGAAAATATATTGAGAACCGTTAAAGCAGCACTCATTTTTCATGTCTCAACTGAAGCAATGTTGGTCCCCCCCCCCCCCCTGCATTTTAATCGACCACATACTTCAAGTGTAGCAGCCAACACAGGTGTACAGTTAAATGTTGGAATGACATGTGCAAGGTATGTTTTGTTTTGTTTTGTTTTTATGTGTTTTTTGCCCTGGCAAGATGTGTTTTTTTTAATTGTCATTTCTCTCCCAGTCAAAAGGCAATAAAAACACATCTCGTCAGGTCAAATACCATCAGAGACATTTCATTTGGGAAAATCACACAATAATACTAAATGGAGTTGGTGTGTCTGTTTTAATCGGAATGTTTCTTGTGGTTTTACAAAGTCCAGTAAGGAAGGAAGGAGAGAAAAAAAAGAGTCTGATGCGCTATCAGGGTGTACAAATTGTGGAATATGTGTTTCAAATGTGGTATTAATGAATGTCACAGTTGTAGGTTTTCTCTTGCATTATTTGTGAATCACTGTCACGACACAATTGTTGTATATAGTCACACCACGTCCCCCTAAAGTGTTCAGTGACGTTTCCGTACCTAGAGCGAAGTACATAAATAGCAACGGTGAGTCTTTTTCAGATAAAGCAGCACAGATGTGGTGCGCTACGCTATGGCACAACCGCACCATTCATCATTCGATCCCGTATTTCCCCCGAATGAGAATAATTTTTTTTTTTTGTCAGAACATTTTGACATTTGCGGGAACAATTTGGTGGCACCGTGTCCTTGGCTTCCGGCACGATCGTTCGCTAGCGCACAAAGCGGCGGACAGAAACACGCTTAGATGATCGGTGCAGTTGCACGTAGTTTCAGCACGGCCCATGTTATTTTCCGATGGGGCAGCTACGGCAGCGATGTCCGTTTTGATTTAGTCGAGTGTCAGGAGGGATAGTGACAGATATCCTGTAGGTAAATACGCATAATAACATGAAAATAAGAATGGCAGAAACTTCATACAATGGAAAAAAATAAATTGTGGATGGATAGAATCATATCGTTGGGATCCAGTTGCATTTTTCAAGTTGACAAATAGTCGACGGCAGGCATGTTGTGCATCCCTGCCGGCTGCAACGCACCTGATTCACATGATCAGCTCATCAGCCAGCTGTGAAGCAGCACTGGAACGATCCTGATGATTTGAATCAGGTGTGCTGCTCCAGAGAGAGTCGCAAAACCTCAAACAAACAACAACCAAAAATCTCGATGGGAGTGTGTTTGTTTCTGCACATTTACAAAAGTCGCAACAATTTCGCCCAGTCGATGTCGCCTGATCGCCCACTTTCACGCGAATAATCTTGTACACATTCAGAGGTTACATGCATGTTGAATTGTTGATGTTTTGTAACACCACCTTCACTCACGACGTTGCATACGCATTGCATGATCTCAAATCCACTTAGCCCGCTTCCAGTCTCCGTATTTTGCGGATGTTTTTGGGTGTGTGTGTGCGTGTGTGTTCACATACCTGCAGGTCTGTGCAGATAACAAAAGATGGATTTATTGGTTTCATATTACTTCCTGACATCCACCACCAAGCCCCGGTACACCCAAAAATCTTCACCTCCGGCCATGTCACCATGAGAAAAGCAATCGGTTTTTCCTGGATACTGTGTATCCAACAATAAGTCTATTGTAACATACGGTGTTAGATACTTTGTTCGCACCCCCCTTGCCGGGTGATCAGTAAGAAAATAATGTTTGCTAATAGAAAACTCTTTCCTTTTGTATGTGTTTTATATGAAACGTGGATATGTTACACCCTTGCGATGTGAATTGGTGAAAAATTGGAGCATATTGAACGTTCGGTGGTTATCTTACACTCACGAATCATAGAAAAGAGCCTGAATGAAGACCAGATGGATCTTGAAGAGTCACCAAAAAAAAACAGACAAAAAAAATGGAGTAAAATAGATTTTTATGCGGGTGTTTTATTACAGTGTATCACCTCGATGCATTTGACGATCTATTCTGTGTTCCGAACGAATGGTGACGCAAAGGAGTGTCGGTCCATAGGCTTCGCTTTCTATTTGCTCCCATGAATTTGTTCCCATGTAACCTGCAGCCCAATGTCACGGCGTTTCTGGTTTGCAAATCCCTTTCTCATATTTTGCAGCTACAAAGGCCACGGCGTGCTTTTGTCCGGGAAATTATTTTTGCTATCGTTGCAACAACCAGTTCCCCGAAACTCCATGTTTGTTTTCACGTTGTAGCGAGTGTACCCTTTATCCGTCCCAATCTCCTCTGTTTCTGTTTCCCTGCTCAGTCTCTGGCTGGATTTGTTTGTTTTTTTTCTACAAAAAAAAAACTAAGGGGTGTTTATTTGTAAATACACATGTTGGAGCAGCTATAACAAATGAAAACAATCATGAACAAAAAAAAGATGTAATAAATATTTCTTTGTCATTGTAAGTATGGTGTGTGATTTTTATCAGGAATGACATTGGCTGGGTCAGAGCCTGTTTGTTTTGCCTGAGCGCACAGAAGAAATTGGGGAACAGCTGTTCCTTTCTAATACGCGGACTAAAAACAAAGCAAAAATATGCTTCGAGTGATGTCGCGAAAATGCGGAGGGCTTCTGGGAGGTTCACCGCGAAATGGTTTCACGCGCTTTTTCGTGCCACGTTCTGCATGGCTTCTGCATTTTGAATTCAAATCAAGAGATACTATATATATATATATATATATTTTTTTAGTCATGAATACGGTACACGACAATACACTCGTACGTCTTGATGGGGTAAATCCTGAGCTGGAATAATCTGCGTATCGTTCACTCTTTCCATTTCATTGTATCATTGTTATAACACATTTTAGACTTTGTTATTTAAGATTGGTGGTTGTTTCTTTTTTAATCATTAAGTTTGACTTTTTATAAAACAAAACTAAAAAAAATCCATCTGTTCACACATCCTGTCTGAAGGTTACTCTCAATGAAAACGTCAACCATCACCAAAGGAGAGACGTCTCAATGTCTTTTTTTTCCCCGCTCCCCCCTGCTGATGTGTGCTAAAAAAGACACAGGAGGAAAAACAATGTGAAGCAGCCTCTCCAGTCTTTGAATATAATTGCAAATCCTTCCAAGGTCAAATCTGACTTTGAGCATGTGTCTTTCTTGAAAGGCACATACGCTGTTGCTGCAACTGGCGCCACATCGCCAACAAAGCGGCACAAGTCCGGTCGCTGTGTTATGCCGTGTTTTCTTTCTCAACTGTTCTAATTGTAGGCTGCGTTGGCAATACGTTCCCGGCGGACGCGACAGCTCCTTCCAGACCGCTTTGGACAAAACGTGTTGGCCGTGAGACAACGCAGGGAGGGCACGATGGGCAAAGTTAACAGAACGTAATTGTGACGGATGCCCGGTGAGATTTTTAAAACGTAAAAAAAATTAGCCACGACAGTCAAGACAAACCTCATCAGCCTGAGCAAAATGGGGTGACTGCAATTAAACCTTACGGTAAATGATAAGGGCTTATCAAAACTCGGAAGCGCTCGGATAGTCCTTTCAAATTGGGTCATGTTCTGCCGAACCTGTTGTGGGTCTGTAAATAACCATCTCCTCTGCATGTTTAGGTACAAGAGATGGATTTATGAGTGAGCTGTTGATAGAAAACCCATACCAGATACGCGTATACCACTTTACGATACGGGAACAGTACTTTCTTATTTGTTGAGTACAAGTTTTGTCCACAATTTATGATCTGACAAAGCACAGTATGGATAAATTACTTTTGCACCAACTCGCTACTCTCAGATTAGCTTTACTATGAAGTGCAATAAATAATATTAGCTAGCTAGCTCTTTAGCTAGCTCTCACTAGGATAAAAAATGCGATGCGAGGCTGTACTGAAAAATATATATTTTACAGCCTAGTATGTTACCGGTTTGACACCCTCAAATTTATAATCCTTCATTTAACTTGATTAATTTCCCTGTCCTGTCAATCCTAAGAATGTCTCCCGTGGCTTTTGTTAATTTGATCTCACAAGGGGAGCCTCCTGTAAAATATCCACTTCAATTCGCAGTGCTTCCACGACATTTTTTTTTTCTTCTCCTGTCTGCTTCAATTTAGTCGAACGCTTAAACAGATGGAATTTGGCTGGGGCCTTTGCTAAACAAACCATTTGGGGAAGACGAAAAGATAATATCAGTAACCAAACAATTGCACTGCCTTCTTTGGTAGCAGTGACCTTTGATCTTGCGGCAACGCAGACATAACCCCAGAGGAGAAAGCCATATTGAAATCCTCATGAATAAATGACATTAGCTGTCATCGGCGGACAGCCCGTATTACTAACCTCCCCCCGTGATCCATCATGGAGACCGCGACCACTTCTGTGGCCCGCTCTTACAATGAAGCCTCGTTTTATGTAGGCCATTGTGCAATTCTACTCAACGCACATTTTCATTCATGAGCATTGGCCACGAGGAATAAGAGAACAACATCTCTCACTGGGTTCTGCGTAATTACTGGTTAGGCGTTGAATTGTTTTAGTTTGTCAGGTGAATGCTTTGACAACTTGCAAGAGTTACTGTACGATAACAATGTTACAACACAACACGGGGGATTCAGGGGCACTGCGCACAGCCCAGAGGCAGGTGTTCGTCTCACCCATGAGGCCCCCTGGCACCAAAAAGCAACCAAAAACCCCACACGTTGTTACTGTATGCTCGTAACCTCATGAGAGCCCGTGAGCCAACTCATTGACATGGCAGCGCAACACACTTTAACACGCTGAAGCAAATACACAACCTGCCACTGGAGGAACAACCTCTGCCCCATTGGAATTTGTCCAAAATAAAACAAAGTGAGTGACAGGAGACAGCAGTGCAGCAGGTAATTGCAACTGCTGTGCATTTGCGCGGGTTGCGTAACCAGTCGAGGTCATTCCCGCTGCGTTTACGATCCGGCTTGCATACGGCCATTTTGATATGTCACCTTCGAGTAGCGACAAAGACTTCCACAAAAGGGCACATGAGCGGGTCGTCTATTTTAATCTGGGGAACCTTCTCGATGCCTGCTCGTCAGGCGAGTGTTGGTCCACTCTAGACCATCTCGAGACTCCATTTTGAAAGACTCGGTCTTTCTGTCAAGAACGGTCGAGACCAGTGTTGCTGTTCTTCAACTTCATGAGTGTAATAACAAAGAAAAGCACTTGGCAAAATAACAAATGCCTTCAGTTCATGTGTTACTCACCTTCCACCCCTAAAACCCCTTAATGACTTCAACCTTTGCAGTGTTGAGTTGTGACTGAGACCCCTACCGTGCAGGTCACCAAATCCTGCAGTCTCTCATGTTTCATAAATGCTGCTTCTTTCAAACGTCATGATTTTAATACAAATAAAATGTTAATTTTGCAAGGATTGAGCTGAAAACAAATTCCAGAATCCCAAAGTCTTGATCTTGTCGTTCTGGTCTCATGCAAATCAATCTTGGGGCTGTATTCTTGTAGACGGCGCACGGTACACTCGGCTGCAGCAACGGATACATTTTGATTTGCATGCCGGTGGAACCCTCATTTAGCCTGTTTGGGAATTTGCTCGACCGCCATGCGCCATGCTGAGATTCCGGCGGCCCGAGGGCATTTTCTTTTACATGCTCCCGGCGATTTAGTGACTAAAAGTAGACTAAACACGGGACCAGCTCAAAGGAGGTCTAAGTTGTGGCGCAGGTAATGTCACTGAGATGCAGGCAGACAGTTTCTGAGCTCTGCGGATGTGTGCGGTGGATGTCATCATATTTCATTCCTAAATAAAACAACAGCGTGCATCGAACCCTCCCACTTATTCTCGAAGCTTGGTCTCTTGCGCATGGGACCGTTAGCATAATACAACATTTCCTTCAACCAGCGAGTTGCCAGTTGTGTGAGCCAAGAGTGCGTATTCCGACTTGAGTTGCGTCCTGAGTTGTCCCACATTCAGAAGTGTCATCTGTCACGTATGTCGATCCGTCGACACAGCCCAGCTAAGCGCAATGTTCCATGCTTGAAATGTGAACGCGTCTCGCATTTGTGTCTCTGTGTCTTCTGGAGAAGGGATGGAATGGACTGAGATACTCGTCAAAGTTGATGGAGCATAGAGCAGAATATATAGAGCTAAGTCACTCGTGCGAAATTGCTACTCTCGGGGCGCAGGGCGGAGAAAAATGTTCCACAGTTTGAGAATCAGAGTTCATTGTTGTTGGGAGATTGTAGAACACAACACAATGAGAAATGAGGAATACATTTTGAAAATTCAGGTGCAGCGCAACGAGCCCAAGCGCTCGCAAGGCTAATCGTGAGTACATGCACCGATTCATAGCTACATCTTTGTCTCTCTTTGCCAAGCGAAAATAAACTTTTCATCCGGTGCAATGATTGTTTTTCTTTTGAGTCCAAACAGCGCTCCCGAGAAGCAAAATGTTCCAGTCTGCTCTTTCCGCACTGTTCAGTCAAATCACTGATTGCAAAGCCAAAGTCACACCGGAGAGAGAAAGAGAATATTTGTCCTGGTTTACGGTGCGTCAAGAAGAAAATTATCCGTGCGCTGAAATAACAGTGTGTGTCAACCTCCTGCAGTCATGTGCGGAGAGACAGGCGAGGTGTGTTTTCAGCGTACGAAGAAACGCGTTGTGCGACGTCAACGCTCAAGCGGCGAATTAGTGTGTAGGCGGGGTCAAAGGCCAACCACTTTCATAAAGAAACACATTCGCCGCCGAACGGTCCCACATCATCCCCCACCCTCCAATTCTCAACTCGAGTTTACCTCTGGAAAAAGCGCACCAATAAACGGGACTGCTTTCTGTCATCGGAAAAGACACGCCCAAAGGCTTCACGTTCAATGACCTTTATTTACCCAACTACAGAATATCTAGAGAGAGCCGTGCAAATGTATTTGCTATTTGAAATTTCACGACAACATCCCTAACTCACGATGGTATGTACTGGAATATGGTGATTGGGCTACAATGACGTGCGTAAATGCGATGGATGGAAGTGATTAAAAATCAAGTGTGAATGGCCTCCTCAAATTGTGGAATATGATGGAAGAATGCCATCATCTCTGACACACCTACTGTTTTTGCCGACGCTTGATCTACATTCGGAACCTCATCATTGATATTCTTCGAGTGAAGGACAGCCGCTTTGTGTCAGGTCGCTGTTATCCGACCGCACGCACACACAAAACTCGTCTGGCAGCAGGACTTTCCAACTTTCTGATAGATGCGCGGCTATCTTTGTCAGGATAAAGAGATAATGAGATCTTTTGAGTCAGCCTGGGAGAGCAGAACCTCCCAGCCCCCCGCCCCAAAAAAAAAAAATCCAGGGGCAGCCGCGGGTCAAACCTCTCGGAGTGATTTATGTTCTTCCTTATCAGCCATAATGAGTGTTCTTACAATTAGACGGAGACACGCTATCAGAACCAAGCACCGTGTCAGCGTCGACCCTCGCGGAAACGAGTCTCCATAATGACGACCTGGGTGAGCTCGGGGTTTGTGTTTTTAATAGGCGGAAATCACAGTTTGGCGCGCCACAGCCGAGGCTTGTTACGCGGCCTCGGAGTACGGCTCTCACCTCGTTATTGTCGGGAATCAACTTGTTTTCGGGTTTGGGGGGGGGGGTTCGCGCAAACATACTGCGGCACACTTTGAAGTGTTTTAGTATCCTTGTAAATCGCACTTCTTAGTACTTCTCATGACCCCCCCCGTGTAAAAAAAAATAAAAAATATTTTTGGTGGGTAAGTTTGATGACCATTCCCGTCCGTCATCAATGTCCCAACGACTCTGCTGCTTTCAGCGAATGATTAATAACACATGCGCACATCCAAATGCCTTTGCGCTTTGAAAATATATTCCTTTTATCGGTTGCTGTTTCTCAATGCTTGATGCGATTCAAATATGTGTAATGTCGTATGGCGTGAAATACTGCGTCTGACTTATGAGCGATTCAAGCTCCCAGGGAACCAATAATTCACAATATATTCACAGGGGTTGTTAAAACATGGCCAAAAAGCATTCACTTTAATTTTGAAATATTTTCACCCGTGTTATTTAGGTTATAAGGAAAACCCGTCACTGCTTAGTGATAAAGCGCATCAAGACGATTCCATGATCAATGGCTTTGGTGATGTTTTCTTCAAGCGCCACCACAGAGTGAACTTGATGACCTCACTTTGACTACGGAATATTTTGAAGCCAGAAAATTGATTTCCCACCTACGTATATTAATGATATTGCTAACTGTGGCCAGGAGCGTTCATCATTCTGTTCCAGGCTTGAACTCGATTCCCAGAACTTCACCGCTGCTGCCCTTTGATAGTCAGCAAGCAATTGTTCCTCGTATAATAAGCGCAGGACGTGTTTGCTCCACATTCATCATTGTTCCGCGTAGCCCCTGACATCTCTTGTAATTTTCCAGCTCGAGAGATGCTACTGCCACGTGTCTGACCAAAGCTTGTATGGAGCGAGTACATAAAGCCACCCCCCCCCCAATTTGGAAAACCACTTTTGTTCTGATCAGAGTATCTCTGCAATTTGTGGCAGCTACGCGTTCGTAACGCTAACGCGTTTGGATCCGTTGATGTTTGCTCTTACCGTTGTCAAGCAAATTTCACCCAAGTGTTTGGTTGTTCGCCCACTAATAGGCAACATGCATGAGCCTTGCTGGCGCTGAGTGGTTTAAAATGAAAAGCAAACCAGTCAGTGTCACGTAAACAACCTCTTAGCTTGATAAATGTACGCAAATACAGTAAACACAGCATCACTGATCTGCAAATGGCTTTGACTGTCTTGGTCGTGGATTAAGACTAAATGCTGCCTAACAAGGAAAAAAAAAAGAAATGAAACCATTATAAAGGCCCCGTAGAGAGCCACTTCTTTGAGAGTTTGTCTTATTCATCTCTGGAGAAGTAATCTGGGAGGACGAGAGCACAATGACATTACATTGATGTATGTCATGTCTTTTCGGGCTTTCATATGAGGCTGTCTACATCCTCCCGTGACTCACCGCCGCCCCTTATCTCATATTTCCTCCGTTTGCAGGCCTGTAGGAAGCACTGTGCTCTTCAACCTGGACCCGAGCTCAAGCCCGAGCCATCTATTACAGGTCAGTCAGCCATAGCAGATATTTGCTCATAACTCACTCGGAGGCAATTCGCTCCTCCAACAGCATTTAGCCAGCTAATAATGATTTAACAGACAGCTTTCCGCAAAAGATAAACAGTAGCCTCCATCCTGACAAGGGAAGCAACTAATTATATCTTAGAACGCAGCAAAGAGGCGGAGTGTCTCTACACGAGGAAATAACCGCGTGCACATGTCTTCCATATGGCGTGCTGAGCCCCCGGGCGACTAGACAAAAGCAAAGTCGGAACTTCCCGGGGAGTTGCGTACGAGTCAACTTTGATCATTTGAGGCGAGCAAACTCATCCTAACGAGCTTTGATTCCATTTCTGATCATAAAAAAATCCCTTACCATAAAACTCACATATACTATATATATATATATATATATATATATATATATATATATATATATATATATATGTGCAGCTTTACTTCTGTTTAAAAATACATTTTTTTTCACGATGCGTGCTGACTTTGTGTCGTGCCCACAGTATGACATATTTTGGCGCTCTTTGTATAAGCAAAGGTTCCCAAGCAGGATGTCCCCCAAGCATTTACAAGGTTCAGTATTGACCTTCGGATGTTTGTCGTAAAGCGCCGGATAGCGGAGCGGCACAGCGGTGCGGAATTTCGGTTTCCTCACACAGTCAGAGTCTTTCGGTGAAGGCTGTGTGTGTTTTTCCTCCCAGGTTTTGTCACTTTCTCCCACGGTCCCCTCTGTGTTTCTAAGGCGGCAAGGGTGCCATCTCGTATAAGAGCCACAATGTCAAATCAGCAACAGGTTACTCGCATATGTTCTACGCTCACCTGTCAAAACATGAGGTGCAGCTGTTCCAATGAGACTCATACGGAAAGTAGGCGTAAATCACAAGGTGTTTTGCAAAGTTAAACAAATATATATATAATGTGCGTATTATCATGGGTGTCATTTTTAGATGTGCACAGCGTCATATTGAGGGCGCCTGTTGACTCACAATTTGGTGAAATTCAAGCCACTGCGATACTTTATTCACTGTCGTTGAGTGCTCACTTGTGGTTCTGATTCAATGGCCAGTTTGTGATTTTCGCCATTTCTAACATTTTTTTTTTCCTTCTGTAAACTGTAAGAAATACCGCGGCTGTATTTTGAAATGAGTTTGGCCAAGTAAGAGATGCGAGAGATGAAAAATGACAAGCAAAACGTCGCCTTTGATGATAGAATGTTGTGATAAAAAGAAAGAATTGCAGGGTAGGATTTCACTGCGCTGTCAATTAAAAGTGAGCGTCATCTTTGGGATGGGAGTGATGTGACGGAATCACAGTACGTTGCAGCTACATTTGACTGCAACTTGACTCTATTCATTCTGACGATAATTCCACTAAGTTTCTTTTCCTCCTCCTTTTTCTTACTTAGTGTGTATTTACTTATAATTGTCAATTTTTTCGTCTTTTTTTTCTGTTTGTATTTCATATGAAACTGTTTTCTTTGAACTATAAGCGCACCAATACACGGACACCCGCAAAATGGCAACCAAGCCATAGAGAAATTTAAAGCACGTCTATTTCGATTTTTATTTCCGCGACGTTGAGATTTATTAATTCTAATAGTCCCATCACAGCTCATATGTTTTTTTTTTGTTGTTGTTTTTTTTTTTTTTTTAATGGATGCGGTTGAAGTGAAGACAATATTGAAGAGGTTGTGCAGCATATGTTTCCCGCTGGCTGCTCTTTCTTCACACACATTCCTGGTTAAGGATGTCTTGTTTGCCTCGATAAAAATCTTTCTGCGCATGTGGACCGCAGCTTCCATGCTGTGCTGCGGGAATCTGAGAAGAACAATCAAGTGAACAGACGAATACTTGGAAGTGAAACGTACGCTTTCCGAGGAGACGGCCCAAACGGTTCCATCCTTCAGAACCTGTCCATGCATATCGTAGCCTTGGAAGCAGTTGGAGCTGGACTTCGCAGCGTGCCGACTGCAAATAGCCGTTCAGAATGATGTGTTTATTGTTCACGTTTTTTGGTTTATTCCAGATGGTCTGCGGCATCGCATGCGCGTACCCCGCATGATCTGCAGAGCAGCAAATGTGTGTCATTGAGCCAAAAGTTTCTTTGTCATGCCACTTTGTTATAACACATTTCAAAATTACGTTTTTGCTAAAATAGCTTTAACTACTTTTGGAGAGATATTTTATTGTTTTGTCTTTTTATTTTTTTCATTTTTTATTTTTACTTTTTTCAATGTGGATCAGTCATTTAAAGCTTGACGGGTTGCTTCCATGCAGGTTCGATGAGTGATGCTTTCCAGGTTTCCCTCAGTGGGATACAACTAATCAATTAAAGTTGATTCTAAATTTTTAGAACCCTCCGTGTAGCCCAGCTACATTTTTGTCTTTGAAAGCCAATTAGCATTGATTACAGAGATTCTTGCCCTCAGCCCCTAAAACAGAGGGCAAGCCAGTTCTCTGCATATTTAACCTTGACTACTTAAGCGTGACCCAGGGGGGGCAAATAACACATCGCACTACGATTACGTATTTGCTTTAGCAAATGTGGATCAGATGAAGGCTTTGCTTTTTTGTTTCATCATTGTCAACAATCCAGGCATTATATTAAAAGAACATTCTCATATATACACATTTTGATATGATTTTTTTAAATCCCCAAGTGTCTCTGACATGCTCTTGCAGTTCAAGAAAAATGACATCATATTCACAACACGGTAATGTCCTGCATGTCGCATTTGGAGAATCTCATATTCATTTGGAGAGACCAAGCGAAGCACAACGCAACGGCAACGCTCCTCTGAGGTGTCTTATTGAGTTATTGGATTTGTCAGGCCGTTTCCCTCTCCAGGGCCCGGTCATTCCCTCTCTCTGCTCCCAACTATGATAAACACACCCGCGCTCATTTGACCTCAACAACAGATTCAGTCTCGCGCTTATGACCAACTCTTGACAGTGAGAGAAAATACCCAGGGGTGACGAGGGTGGAGGGACTGGTGGGAGTATGAAGTGAGGAGGGTCAGCGAGTGTTAGGTGAAGAGTTGGTGCTGCGGGGGTCTGCCTGGTGGGCTTGTGAGAAGTACTGACAGACTAATTAGGACTTTCCTGTGTGATGCTTTATTTTTATATTTACTCCAGAGCATCAGAAGGCCAAACGACCCTCTGACCTGGCCATCTCTCTCTCTCACACACACACACACACGCACACGCACACACACACACGCACACGCACACACAAAAACAAATCATCTATATTGCAAGAGGAAACGACAACCAAGCACGTGACCAGAGAAGTGGTCATTTGTGGCGCCCTCTGCTGGCAGCATCAGGAAACTCTACTGTCATATGTTCTAGGAAAGTTCCACAATTATTTTTTTTTAACCTTACCTGAGACCAGAGGAGCCCAAAGTCGGTCCTCAAGGGTCGTTGTGCTGCGAGCTCTCCGGCTCTCCCAGGAGCAACACACCTGAATCAAATCATCAGGATTGCTTGAAAGCTGCTTCAGAGCTGGCTGCTGATGAGCTGATCATGTGAATCAGGTGCGTTGCAGCCGGGAGGGATGGACAACGGACATGTCTGCCTTAGACCAATTGTTGCTAGTCTATTCCATTCTTCTTCTTATTATTATTTACAATTATGTTAAACGACACTGAAAGTACAACAACACTATCACATCTGCAGTAAAATATCTTATACTCCTTTCAGTGAACATCAGAGTTCAAATTAAGGGACAATATATTTTAAATGTGATTGGGATACTGCGTTATTTTTATTTATGTGCCATGAAATGAGTCAGTAAATGTCTTCATTTCCTTCAACCAGAGCGGAGGTCATTAACTGTTATCACCGCCACCCGATTTGGCCCCAAGAAGAATAACAGGATCATTCCTTTCTGCGATGTGTCACAACTGGCACTTATGCCTCGCTGTAAGGGATGAAACGGGAGCAAAGGAGGACATTGAATCATGTCATTATGTAGTAACAGTGAGAAGTCAAATTCAAGGTTGATTGGTGGAAGGTCACTGTTTTTTTTTTCTTCAAACCGTCTGCATATTTATGTAGCAATCTCTATTGAACTCAGACCACAGTGCTTTCCTAACCCTTACGAAGTACTTATTTTAACCTAAACTATAATATTCCCTATTCAAGTCAGACATCGACTACTGCACACAATACAAACTTTTAAACTATGACTTCATTGTTTGGGGAGAACAAGTTACATGACCCGGTCATTAACTGTGGGGCTCTGATGTCCCCATAAATAAATCGATGGAAGAATAACTAAAAATATGTGTAAGTTTGCTGGACCATTGACAAATCTGAATCACTTGCCGTTGGTGATGCAAAAATTGTTTTATTTATGTTATTAGTAAGTAAAAGTCAGAAGTTAACAACAACAACAAAAAAGATGGGCTCCAAGTGCCCGGTCAGCATGTCAAGATCAATGCATTTTAATGTGACCTATATTACTATGAATTATTCATTGTGTAGTAAACAATGCCCGTGTGACCTACCTTTTTGAGGCGGCACATTACTCATAGGCATATGATGGCCTTAAATTCATACCTGGGGAAATATGACATGCATCTCCGGAGCTTTCCTTTATTTTTGGCTTTGGATGAAGTTTCTTAAATGCCTTTAAATTATACACCGCTTCATTAAAACAAGGGTCCTCGTTCAATATTGTTCATTAGAATTCATTTAACGATGCATGACCAACTGTCCAGGGAGGTACTCATGGAAGTCGCAGAGAAAATACAATTTTGGTTAGGAAAGGGGGTGACCAGGGGGGTTGACGGATCATCGATCCATTCATCCATTTTCTAATTGGTTTATCCTCGGGAGGGTCGCGGGCATGCTGGAGCCCTATCCCAGCTGTCTTTGGGCAGTCGGTGGGGGACACCATGAACTGGTTTACCAGCCAATCGCAGGACACATGGACCAACAACCATCCGCGCTCACACTCACACCTCGGGACAATTTACATTGTGCTGACGGATCAAACTATGTTAATTTGCATTGCTTATAACTCCAAAAACAACCTCTGTGTTGTGAGTCGTTTGCTATTCCCTCTTATTTTGAAATACTTGCAGTTCTGTATCCTCTATAACACATTCAGCCCTGTAAGCGAGTTTAGTTTAAATTAGGAGACAGCAGTCATATCAGAAGGGCGGCTCAGGTGATCATCGTTGTGTCACGACGGTGGGAAAACGCAGAGTGGGAAGAGAGAAATGCCGGGTGTCACCTCAGGGTCATGACACGAGGTGCAATGCCCACTGAGTGAGAAGGCCCCAGGGGCCTCAGCTCTTGTAAGAGCCCACCCCAATCCCCCAACAAAACACCATGTTTCATTTGACTGCCTCCAGACGCTTATGCTCAACATTGTGTAGACATTTTTAAAAAAAGAATCACATTTGTCAGTCAGCACAGTGGAATTGTTCACTGCTATTTTTAAGACATGAGAGAACACTTTGTCAAGAACATGTACGTGACCTTCTCACATTTTGTCTGGTTTGGAGGTCTCGAGTCCTGCCATTTAACATTTTGTCCGACTGCAATGGACAGTTCGGACTTCAGAAAAAATCATCGCTGTCACCCTACTGACACTCAAGGACTTGCACATTGCAAGAACCAAGACAAGGGTATGGAAAATCCTCCTGATCTCCCTACATCCTGCCTACCACCTCTTCCAGCAAGTCCCTTCAGGTAAGCGCTACCGAACCACGCGCACCAAAACTGGCAGACATTCCAACAGCTTCTTCCCTCTTCTCCAGCTGAGATCAAATTCAAATCATGCTCGCGGTCCCATTTGAACTGATATTCATTCATCACGGGCAGCATTCAGTTTGTCTTAAATGGAGGCCTCCTGCGTCTTGGACCAGAACCAATATCGGTTATCCCTTGAGCATGGCAAGGACTCGCCGTGTTGCCAGGAAGAAAGAATTCCCGAGAGGGAAATAAAGTGTCCATGTGGATGCCGGTCCCGTATGTTCGCTGATAAAACAGCATGTTTTCACTTAGGTCTGAACATAAACGGTCATTGAAGTCCAATAAACAGTCTGCCTGCAATGGTTGCAAGAACTCGGAGTTAAATCACACAAAAATGATAGGTTAACCGTGAAATACAAGAAGAATTCTTTCAATCATGAAAGCATGTTATGGCTCACGTTGATGTGACATCTGCTGTTAATCTCGAAGAACAACCCGACTGACCTTTCGAGCTCGTTGGAATTGTAAGAGAAACTCCCATCCGTCATCCGCCCATTTTGGAGACTGCTTTTTTTCTTCTGTTCAGGGTTGGGAGTAGCTGGAGCAGGTCACAGCTGACTTTGAGGTGGAGGCACGCGAATGGTTGCCCGTCATTCAAAGGGCACGAGGCAGACAGTTACGCTGGCATTCACACCATCACCCGCGTGGGAACGGAACCTGCTTTTGCGTATCAGCTCAGCAAACCATTCCACGGACAAAAAAAACGTATTTAAACATTCTTAATTGTCGCACAGGTGAGAAATGAAGCTAAACACACACAAAATAAATAAACAAATGCAAGAATGCAAACCTGCAAGCTCAGAGTTGTCGAACCAGATGTGCTAAGCGCGCAACCACCCGGGAGCCGCAAACTCAATCAAGACTAAAGCATGGGTAACGACAGCAGCTCTAATTCTTAAACGATGAGATGAGACAAAGATGATAACAACCATCCAATGAGGATGTCAGGCAATAACGGGATACGACTCATTGAACGGCAATTTTCGCCCGCTCATAAATATATTCACTTATCCGAGCGCCGATGAGATAAGAATCAAATCAGGTGAAGCGTAATGACCGCCATTACTGGCGTGATGAGGACAACATCGCTGCGAAAGTCGATTACGTCTGATCGATGAAGGTACTTGCTCATTCAGGGACGGGGAAAGTACTTCTCGTTTGCATACGATGTAGGTCGTAATCTTGTGTCCCATCTTCCTGCAATCACCGCCGAATTACTTTTTCCAAACGTTTCAAAGACATTAAACTGACAACAGTCACACTTTCTGTAAACACAGTTGGGATGGAGATGGATTGGGCCTCCTGTCTGTTATTTTCTTTTTGGGCCAATTAACGTGAACAAGGAGGAGTTGCGCAAGAAGTGTTGAAAGTCTCGGGATGAAAACAGCAATTAAAACCCGAGCCACCTCATGACCACAAACATGCAAACTTGCTTCGAGTTACTTGGATCCCGCAGTGGAAAAATAAATCAGCTTGATGAATGAGCCACATGCGACTTCATCAAGTCTTGAGACTTAGACCGTATTTTTCCAAGACAGTCAACCTGAGGTATAACAATAGAAAGTTGAAAAAAAGAGAAGGCGGAATGAATGTTCCAAAGTCATTAAGTAAGACACCAAGAATGTCCTCTTCCTTTACAGCAACTTTGTTTCGTTGGCTGAATCACCGCCGTCCCCATGAGCCCATCTAGTCTTTCTCAAAACAATGAGGTACTTTTCACCAAAAAAAAATCAATTGACACAGCATATCTTAATACGTACGGCGTGCTTGATCCAGCTCGCTCTGGGGTCTCCCGGAGCTCCATGTTTTCTTTGATGGATTCCGTCTATCGTTGCGGCATGCCTGATTTCATCTCATTCTGGTGTCACGCAGAAATCTCTTGAAACTCGACTTCGCATAGCATATAATAATAATAATAATAATACATTTTATTTATAAGCGCCTTTTAAGACACCCAAGGACACTTTACAATAACAAAAAACACAAAACAATACAAAACAATACGGGTTGAGCAGCGGCAGCCAAACGCGCCAGCGTTCACTCAACCCGGAAGTCAGAAAGAAACCACGAGGGAGAGAGAGGGGGAGAAAAAAAACCACGCTCGAACTATCCTCATTTTGAGGATAATTTGAGTTAGGCAAAAAAAACTCCTGCACAAGCATATGACAGTTACAACAGGTCACAAGACATAAACAATGAAGACGGTGATACAAGGGAGTGTATAAAGGAGGGGGTGATGGTGGGGGACTAGCTTCCATGCATATTTTCATCAGGGGAAGGTCGAGATAGCAGATGTTGTTTTGGTAGCAGGCTGCCCAAGAATTTAAGACAGCCTTGAGTCCGTGGCTTATGTCTCTTCAGTGGCGTCGATCAGCCAAATCCGTGATTTCTGTCAATATTTGAGCACGGATTCCAGTTTCTCCAAGTTCTTGACCATCTTGCAGAGACGCTCCAAAACCGCAACAGTTTTTGGTTGAGCACAGTCTGAGTCTGAGTGTTGGACATCCGCACTTTGCCATCCTTAGACCGGCAGCCTCTTCCCTTCCAATCGAGCTGCTCCCGTCGGTTGAATTTTTCGATAGATCAGGAAACTGCTAGCGTCAAACAGCAGCATACCTGTTATCGGAAGGCCGATAATGTAGATGTCATCCACATCCTCAACGGACAGTGTTGACAGGCACACCATTCTCCGCTTCCTCCAAGGATCTAGGGTGTACCCAGCAGCAAAAGTCCCCGAGGGGCAAGTAGGCTCCCCACTGCCTGCTCATCTCGTCGAGAAAATTTTGTCGATGGCATCGAGAGACCAGCCAACCAATTCCATGTTTGTTTTTAGGATGAAAATACGACAGGAGGCTAGGAAAGTTAGACAAAAGACAGCACATGGACTAAGTGGCGAGCAGGGAAGGGTGGGGTGGGGGTGGGGGACAGGAGCAGAAAGCAAAAGCGTCCGTCCATCTTCTTCGTATTCATGTTGATTATTTCCGGCCTCCCGCCGGACTCGTTCACACGTCTGCACTGTCAAAGTACGTTTGACAGCTGCAGGAAGATTGTGAGACATGAAGAGTACACCCTGCGCCTGACAGATGACGAGATGCCGCAGTCATGCCAAACTGTTGACACACAATAGAAACCGGGGCCAGCTCCCGATTCTCGCAGTAATTGTCCTCCTTGTCAGCCTCAGAAGTGAGCCGAGGCAGCGAGTGCGATCCGCCATCCCGTTGGACGGCGTTATCAGACTCCGAACAGCAACGGCGGAATGAGAACGCTAACGATCCACGTCCCGCTCCAAATGAGGAGCGGATTGATGGAGCACGGCGAAGCTTTCGAGACACCGACAAGCGTGCATCGAGTCAGCGCATCATCTTGGCTGCTCAAGATTTCGAACCATAACAAAGTGTTTCTGATCCGCACATGAGTATTCATCATTTCCTGAGTTTAAGCCAGGCGGCACAACAACAGAATATCTCTTCAATTTTTTTTTTTTCTGTCTCTTCACTCAATAGTCCAGGTGTCTCTGATATTCCATTTGATGCCGTAGTAACCCATCAACGTATTAGTACGGCATACAGGAATTTTAATGAGGTCAGGACATCATATATTTTCAAGTGGACTATGCACCATTTTTCAAAAAATATCTCTAACATCTAGGGGTGTCCAAAGTGGGTTGTGAAGGTCCTGCCTGCTTTCCAGCTCACACAGGAGCAACACACCTGAATCAAATCATCAGGATTGCTTGAAAGCTGCTTCGGAGCTGGCTGCTGATGAGCTGATCATGTGAATCAGGTGCGTTGCAGCCGGGGAGGGATGGAAAACAGGCAAGGAGGCGGCCGTCAGGCCCGGCCGGAGACGGACATGCCTGATCGAGATGATTCGATTTTGCGCGGCCCCTTGACAAAATAACACGGAGTAAATTCATCACATTTTTTTCAGGCTAGGTCATTGCGTGTTTTGGGGAGATTTTCTTCGTGCTCATTTTAGGAGGGTTGTACTACCAAGATTACAACAACCATGATGCATGACCACCCTTTCACCACCAGATGGTAGTATTGGATGCCATAATACCGAAGAGCAGCTGAGCGATTCCAACATGCAGGATCTCCAAAGCGCCATTGGGTGGCGGCAAAAGATCCAGCAATCAACAGAAATGTGAAGCGTCAAATGACATGAATTGAACGGATTTAGAATTATTTTTAGTACAAAGGTAAGAGGGAAACCAACATATCATTACAAAAATATTGCAGGCTACATTTTTCAATTAGAAAGTGTGTGCAACTTGAATGGGTTGGGTCTTGAATGGATGTGTGACCTGCAGCTCATTTTGGGTCATGCTCCCTGAACAGAATGAACTCATTTTTAACTGCAATGCAATGTACAGCGCAGTCCGGGCCATAAGTGGCATTCAAAAGGAAATAAATTGAATCACTCCTGAAATGGCTTCTGATTGTGCACATCAGTGAGATTTACACAACAATCCAAACACATTTCAAAAAGCAGCCCTTGCTAAGCAATGCGTTGAGATTATTAGCGAATGGCAGCGACCTAAATCAGAAAGCGCACTTGTTGTCACTCGCTCGAGATGAGGCCAAGGATGATCTGCTATCGGTTCAGACTGGATTTTTTTTTTTGGGGGGGGACAGATGATGTGCGTGCATCCATATGGTGGAGCTCGAGGCCTCCTTTGTTCCGTGACTGATGTGCCTCGCAACTTTAAAGGCTTCCTCCTGCACCTAAGCCCCCCGACCCCCCCCCTTCTGTCGATCTGCTGGCCGAATGACGAGTCAGCCCCACGTTGATCTGGCAAAGTGTGCTTTTCGTTTTGTGTGCTCTGACCCCCGTGCTCCCCGGCCCCCGGCCCGAACCCGCCCACACCCGCATCTCCTCCTGCAGCCTGCACACTCACTCGCTCCAGACTTTGTGTTTGGGGTGAAAGGCACCGTCTCAAATGTCCAATGCAGCCACAGCAGCTGCTGCTGGACCTCTCTTTTCTTTTGCACAAAAGAGGCGAGAGGTGCAGGGTCCCCATGCACCTTTGTTGGAGGCCCCTCCCCTCGTTTTTCTGCGCCCATTGAAGAGGGCGCAGAAGTGTTGGCTGTCGCTTTTGTCCGACTTTTGTTTTGGCGAGTGGAGCTGTGGAGGAGGTGCGGAACAAGCGCATTTTGCGCTGATGTTTTTCTGCGGCGAACACCAACACGGGCGCACGACGCAAAGTCAGTGTGACGTTTGTGAGATATACATGAGTACATGTGACGTTGAAAAGTCAATCGTGGTTTTACGTCAAAGAAGAAACTGACTTAGTCACTGGCGCCGTGTCAGATGCACATAACATAAAATGTTAAAAAGACAACGACGGGGATCCTTAACGGGAATTTTTAGACAATCCAACATGTATTGTAACATGTTTGAATTCCAAATGCGAGTCCTTAATTGCGGTTATTAGTGTCCGTGTAATATCACTGCTGCTGTGTCTGTAAGAAACCCTTGAGGGCCCCAGCCTTGCAGCACTCAGGGGAACAGCAACAGCCGTGTGTGGGCTTATGTGTGTGCGTGTGTGTGTGTGTGCGTCCGTGCATGCTTATGTGCTTTCATGGTCATGATGCATCATAATATTAGCATAGTTACCAGACGGCCTCTCGCCTACCTATGACATCATCACCCTACAAATCTCTCATTCACAAAAAAAAAAAAAAAAAAACCGCACTGAATGATATAAATAGTCCAAACATAGAGTTTTTACTACAAGTAAATCATATTCGAATCCAAGCTAAGTGTGGCAGCATATGCGCGCTGGCTTACTGGCACTGATGGGAATTTGTACATTGAATCATTTACTTGAATAATTAATTAAACCATTCAATTTGATATATTAGTGATGCCTGAAAGCACTCGGGCCGCACACACACACACACACACACACACACACACACACACACACGCACATGCACTGAATGCAGTCCATCAGAACCATCTGCTGCAACTCTCTCGCACATTGAAAAGATTTTTTTTTGGGGGGAGGGCGACTTTTACGTTGAAGGGACACTTGAGAAGCGGCATGCGGCTGCAGCGGCAGACCTCGTCGACGGACCCGGTTGAGGAAGGGGGCAGATGAGCTGCGGGGAATGTTTGAAAAGAGCAAGACTTGAAGCCAACACGCCTGTTACGTGGAGAGCCGCGCGAATGGACGGCATGAAAGCGGGCGCTGAGTTGAAATGTGTTGAAAGTGGGTAGGATGGGGAAACATTGACATGAATAACCACAGTATGAGATCGGAGGTGCGTTCATGTTCCTCAAACGACATCCACTTATATGGATGAGTTGCCCGAGCCTTGGTCGTCACTGCTCTTCATCCAGCCTCTCCTTCTTCTGCTCATTAAAGTGAAAAGCAGATGGAGTGAGTGGCGGGTGGGTTGCCGAGGAGATTGAAAGTGCTGATTGCGTTTCAGCTGGTCCTGCTTTGTGTGTGACGGTGGGGCGTGGAGACGACAGCAGCTGTTGACTCGGCAATGGTGACACAATGCTCCAAGGTCCGTTTGGCTTTGGAGTGTGAATTCAAAGTGGCAAAGGACTACTTGTAAATGTCTGAATTGCAACAGAAAAAATAAAGTACGCGTGCCAAGTCCAACTTTTTATTAAGCTTTAACACACTCATTTTCCAACAATATCTATTTTTTTTCAAGTGACATACTATTAAGTACATTCTTTAATATTTAGCATTCATTTCATGCAGCCGTATCCTAAAGTGAAACCTTTAGGGAACAGGCATGGGTTCTTTTTTTTTTCCAAGATTTATCTTTTTTTTTTTTTGTCATTGTTAAACTTCTAAAGTGAAACCTTTAGAGAATTAAGACCATTCTGGAAAGTGGGAAACATTTTGGCCGACTGCAACTGTTGTGGTGTTGCTCAGCCAAGAGGCCGTGGTTAAAAAGTCCCTTTTTAACAAGTCCTCTTCCTTCAGCACCGCTTCTTCTCCTGCCGCGCGTGCTTCGACGAGCGGCGCGTGCTCCTCCGCGTGAACGCACGCGCCGCTTCTCCTTCCTCTCCAAACCTCATCCGCACAAAGAATGAGGGTCGATGCGTCGCTCTTGAGGCATACCTGACCTCGTTCGCACAAAGAATGAGAGTCATCTTGGCATGGACGGGACAAGAGGCGACGGTCGCGCGGGGGCCCCTGGGGCCGGCGCCGCGCCGCCCGGATTGGGAATCCTCCTCAGGAGTATCCGGGTGAGCCAGGACGGCCTCATCCGTGCATCGGGATGAGCGTTTCCCATAGATGGGAAGCTTCACAGGGAGGAGCCCGATCCCACGTCAGCGTCCGGGGAGGCTGACCTCGGGGACCCAGTCGTTCAGACGCCGGCTCTCCTCGCAGAACAGGTGCAGCTTCTCCAGAGAGGGGTCCTCCCAAGCCCCGTCCGTCGGGTTCTGCTAAGGCAAGAAGCTGGAATTCAGACGCGTGCTCCCCTTTCACACAAAGGTTTTGCAGTACACTGATGAGCCGTACGAACCGTGATGAGGACGCAGTGAGCATCTTCGAGCTGCTCCGGCTTGTCGGCGACAATCTCAGCCAGACGCTGCAAGTCGCTCACTCGGACGATGCTGATGTCGTTGTCGAAGCAGAAGGACTGGATGAGGGTGAAGTGGATCTGCAAAGCGACGTCGCACTCGAAACCCTCATCCACGGCCAGCACGCAGAAGGACACGCTGTCCGGGTCGCTGTCAAAGCATTGAACAAAAACACAGACGGTTGGCTGTTTCAACTGATTTGCTCATCTTTTATCGTGACGAAGAATTCAAAGAAGCACAATCTGAGACGGTCACTGAACGCGACTCCAACTCACTCAGTCATTATTTTGGCACTTTCATAAACTCCAACGGTGAGTCGAGCCTCGCTCTGAGCACAGAGCAGAGCTTCCTTCAGAGATTTTCCAGGAGACTGCATTTTGGTGAGGTTGTTTCCACGACAGTTCAGTCAATGATGAGCGTTTTTGCTTCTCTCAAACACGCCGCAGCCTTTTATACGGTCGCGGCACACGCCGAGTGTCTGATTGGCTCTTTGGTGCACAATGGCTACAACAGACCCGCTGGCCTCCGCCTGCCTCTGGGACGTGTGCCTTTAGAACTCTTCCAAAGTCCGGGCAGTATCCTTTCATTGAAAGGATCAGATGAGAGAGACTTTTTGACCTTTAGATTATTTTGGAATAATGACAAGAGAGAAACCCTTCTGTCAAAGCTCTGACTTAAAAAAAAAAAAAATCAACATGTGGAGGTTGCGGATGTTTAAACAGTCAATTCAGAATGACATTTTTAGATGCCTTGTTGTATAAATGTTTGATAAATCTGATGGGAAAACTTGGACTAGACTTATAATCAATTTTGGGGTCATCATGCCTTCATTGACTGCAGGGATTTTTTTTTAAAAGAAATATTTGAACATGATTAGCTGTCATAAAAAAATACAAGTGTAACGTTAAATTGGCATGCCCTCTTAATGATGAATGCAACATGCAGAAGTGAGTCATGTTGCAGGAGAAATTCGTTGCGTGCATCTCTGAAGTCCTGATTGGGAATAGCAATTTCACTTTTATTGCTTTGAGAAGAAACGACAGCTCACATCTTGCCCACATTCCAGTGTAGGCTGCATGATGGCCAACTCAACTCAAGTCATAGTAACTTTATATGCTTTTTGGACGCCAGGACTGTGCGACTTTTGCTCTGTCTATACATATTTGTAAAAGCAATATACAATTCATATTGTTCATGCAGTGTTGCAGCATTCAAAGAGTAAAAGAAAAGGAAAAAAAATCTCCTAAAACACGAATTTCTAAGTCGTTCTAGAAAATGTGCTGCGTCATCAAGCAAACCATGTCGAGTGTGACTTCTCGGACTTTGACTTCTCGAAGGACATGTTCGCTTGCACTTTGCATAAGTGAAAAGCGGCGGCACGCGCCGCTAGTTTGCATACGTAAAGAGCGCCCTGCAGTCGAGGCGCGTGGCATCTGGAGATATACGTCCCAGTCTTATCTCCCCGTCTGCATCCATCTCCATGACGACCGAGCGGCGCCATCTGTTCCCCCTGGGGAAGGTGAAGGGGAGGGTGGACAAAGGAGGGTGGACAAAGGAAGTCGGCCAGCACAATACTGTGCATTACGGTAATCTGTCAAAGCGAGTGGCATGGGCCACCTTCAAAATAAAAGTGTATCCACGAATGCATAAACGTCATTTGTTTGGGTGAAAATAAATTAATAAAAATATAAAATAAGTAATTTCTTGGCTGACTCTTAGAACAGCACCAATATACACAAATACATCGCTCAAGTGGAGATCATTCGGATCTGATGTCGGCCTGTGAAGTGACAAGATGGCCTGTATTCTGACATGTTGATCTTTTGCCCATTTTTAGAACATCCGGAAAGAAGGAATCCAGCACCCGGCTCTCCACACAGACCACCCTCGTCCGGATCCAATTTTGAATGTTGAAATAAAAGATCTCTGAAAACTGACATGTTGACCTGATTTCTGACAAGATGTTCTGAGCGCCTGACATGTTGACATTTTAGAGCGTCTGGAGATAACTACGGCACCCCAGCTATCCAACCAGACCACTTTGGTCCAATTCTGATGTGACATTTTGGAATAAAAGGCCTCCAAAATAGGAGAATATGACCTGGGTCAAGTTGGTGTGAGCGCCTGACATGTTGACATTTTAGGGCATTTTGAAAAATTCCTAAAATTAGAAATTCCGTTATCCCGTGAGGGCCTTAGGTCTGGAGGTGACTACAGCACCCCGGCTATCCAGCCAGACCACTTTGGTCCGATTCTGATGTGACATTTTGGAATAAAAGGCCTCCAAAATAGGAGAATATGACCTGGGTCAAGTTGGTCTGAGCGCCTCACATGTTGACATTTTAGAGCATTTTGAAAAAATTCCTAAAATTAGAAATTCCGTTATCCCGTGAGGGCCTTAGGTCTGGAGATAACTACAGCACCCCAGCTATCCAACCAGACCACTTTGGTCCGATTCTGATGTGGAATTTTGGAATAAAAGGCCTCCAAAATAGGAGAATATGCCATGAGTCAAGTTGGTGTGAGCGCCTGACATGTTGACATTTTAGAGCATTTTGAAAAAATTCCTAAAATTAGAAATTTCGTTATCCCGTGAGGGCCTTAGGTCTGGAGGTGACTACAGCACCCCGGCTATCCAACCAGACCACTTTGGTCCGATTCTGATGTGGAATTTGGGAATAAAAGGCCTCCAAAATAGGAGAATATGACCTAAGTCAAGTTGGTGTGAGCGCCTAACATGTTGACATTTTAGAGCGTTTTGAAAAAATTCCTAAAATTAGAAATTTCGTTATCCCGTGAGGGCCTTAGGTCTGGAGATAACTACGGCACCCCGGCTATCCAACCAGACCACTTTGGTCCGATTCTGATGTGACATTTTGGAATAAAAGGCCTCCAAAATAGGAGAATATGACCTGGGTCAAGTTGGTCTGAGTGCCTGACATGTTGACATTTTAGAGCATTTTGAAAAAATTCCTAAAATTAGAAATTCCGTTATCCCGTGAGGGCCTTAGGTCTGGAGGTGACTACAGCACCCCGGCTATCCAGCCAGACCACTTTGGTCCGATTCTGATGTGACATTTTGGAATAAAAGGCCTCCAAAATAGGAGAATATGACCTGGGTCAAGTTCGTGTGAGCGCCTGACATGTTGACATTTTAGAGCATTTTGAAAAAATTCCTAAAATTAGAAATTCCGTTATCCCGTGAGGGCCTTAGGTCTGGAGGTGACTACAGCACCCCGGCTATCCAGCCAGACCACTTTGGTCCGATTCTGATGTGACATTTTGGAATAAAAGGCCTCCAAAATAGGAGAATATGACCTGGGTCAAGTTGGTGTGAGCGCCTGACATGTTGACATTTTAGAGCATTTTGAAAAAATTCCTAAAATTAGAAATTCCGTTATCCCGTGAGGGCCTTAGGTCTGGAGGTGACTACAGCACCCCGGCTATCCAGCCAGACCACTTTGGTCCGATTCTGATGTGACATTTTGGAATAAAAGGCCTCCAAAATAGGAGAATATGACCTGGGTCAAGTTGGTCTGAGCGCCTCACATGTTGACATTTTAGAGCATTTTTAAAAAAAATCCTAAAATTAGAAATTCCGTTATCCCGTGAGGGCCTTAGGTCTGGAGATAACTACGGCACCCCGGCTATCCAACCAGACCACTTTGGTCCGATTCTGATGTGACATTTTGGAATAAAAGGCCTCCAAAATAGGAGAATATGACCTGGGTCAAGTTCGTGTGAGCGCCTGACATGTTGACATTTTAGAGCATTTTGAAAACATTTCTAAAATTAGAAATTCCGTTATCCCGTGAGGGCCTTAGGTCTGGAGGTGACTACAGCACCCCGGCTATCCAGCCAGACCACTTTGGTCCGATTCTGATGTGACATTTTGGAATAAAAGGCCTCCAAAATAGGAGAATATGACCTGGGTCAAGTTGGTCTGAGCGCCTCACATGTTGACATTTTAGAGCATTTTGAAAAAATTCCTAAAATTAGAAATTCCGTTATCCCGTGAGGGCCTTAGGTCTGGAGATAACTACGGCACCCCAGCTATCCAACCAGACCACTTTGGTCCGATTCTGATGTGACATTTTGGAATAAAAGGCCTCCAAAATAGGAGAATATGCCATGGGTCAAGTTGGTGTGAGCGCCTGACATGTTGACATTTTAGAGCGTTTTGAAAAAATTCCTAAAATTAGAAATTTCGTTATCCCGTGAGGGCCTTAGGTCTGGAGATAACTACGGCACCCCGGCTATCCAACCAGACCACTTTGGTCCGATTCTGATGTGGAATTTTGGAATAAAAGGCCTCCAAAATAGGAGAATATGACCTGGGTCAAGTTGGTCTGAGCGCCTCACATGTTGACATTTTAGAGCATTTTGAAAAAATTCCTAAAATAAGAAATTCCGTTATCCCGTGAGGGCCTTAGTTCTGGAGATAACTACAGCACCCCAGCTATCCAACCAGACCACTTTGGTCCGATTCTGATGTGGAATTTTGGAATAAAAGGCCTCCAAAATAGGAGAATATGCCATGAGTCAAGTTGGTGTGAGCGCCTGACATGTTGACATTTTAGAGCATTTTGAAAAAATTCCTAAAATTAGAAATTTCGTTATCCCGTGAGGGCCTTAGGTCTGGAGGTGACTACGGCACCCCGGCTATCCAGCCAGACCACTTTGGTCCGATTCTGATGTGACATTTTGGAATAAAAGGCCTCCAAAATAGGAGAATATGACCTGGGTCAAGTTGGTCTGAGCGCCTCACATGTTGACATTTTCAATCGTTTTGAAAAAATTCCTAAAATTAGATATTTCGTTATCCCGTGAGGGCCTTAGATCTGGAGGTGACTACAGCACCCCAGCTATCCAGCCAGACCACTTTGGTCCGATTCTGATGTGGAATTTTGGAATAAAAGGCCTCCAAAATAGGAGAATATGACCTAAGTCAAGTTGGTGTGAGCGGCTGACATGTTGACATTTTAGAGCGTTTTGAAAAAATTCCTAAAATTAGAAATTTCGTTATCCCGTGAGGGCCTTAGGTCTGGAGGTGACTACAGCACACCGGCTATCCAGCCAGACCACTTTGGTCCGATTCTGATGTGGAATTTGGGAATAAAAGGCCTCCAAAATAGGAGAATATGCCATGGGTCAAGTTGGTGTGAGCGCCTGACATGTTGACATTTTAGAGCGTTTTGAAAAATTTTGCAAGATGTTGTTTTTAATGCTGTGTGTTTGTTCATTTTCCCCTTTAAATAGATACAGTGTGACGAATGTGAAAGGTGGTATCACGAGCAATGCCTTGAATGACCGTGGATGGCATGGCAAAGGCGAAAAGGGAAATGGTCATGCGTTGTATGTGAGCCATGAGTGTGATTTGGACACCAGGGAGACCTTCATCTATATATATCCGAGTGTGTGTGTGTGTGTGTGTGTGTGTGGGGGGCATTATGAATATGTACATGAGTGTAAAATTGTGTAAATTTGTAAAAGTGTGTATATGTGTCTTTGTGTATATGGACATTATGAATATGTACATGAGTGTAAAATTGTGCAAATAAATGTGTAAAAGTGTGTATATGTGTCTTTGTGTATATGGACATTATGAATATGTACATGAGTGTAAAATTGTGCAAATAAATGTGTAAAAGTGTGTATATGTGTCTTTGTGTATATGGTCGACGCTCAGCATCCACACATTTTAAATCAGAGTGAAGCTGCAGGCCGGGGTGCCGTAGTCACCTCCAGACCTAAGGCCCTCACGGGATAACGAAATTTCTAATTTTAGGAATTTTTTCAAAACGATCGAAAATGTCAACATGTTAGGCGCTCTGACCAACTTGACCCAGGTCATATTCTCCTATTTTGGAGGCCTTTTATTCCAAAATGTCACATCAGAATTGGACCAAAGTGGTCTGGTTGGATAGCTGGGGTGCCGTAGTTATCTCCAGACCTAAGGCCCTCACGGGATAACGAAATTTCTAATTTTAGGAATTTTTTCAAAACGATCGAAAATGTCAACATGTTAGGCGCTCTGACCAACTTGACCCAGGTCATATTCTCCTATTTTGGAGGCCTTTTATTCCAAAATGTCACATCAGAATTGGACCAAAGTGGTCTGGTTGGATAGCTGGGGTGCCGTAGTCACCTCCAGACCTAAGGCCCTCACGGGATAACGAAATTTCTAATTTTAGGAATTTTTTCAAAATGCTCTAAAATGTCAACATGTCAGGCGCTCACACCAACTTGACTTAGTTCATATTCTCCTATTTTGGAGGCCTTTTATTCCAAAATGTCACATCAGAATTGGACCAAAGTGGTCTGGTTGGATAGCTGGGGTGCCGTAGTTATCTCCAGACCTAAGGCCCTCACGGGATAACGAAATCTCTAATTTTAGGAATTTTTTCAAAACACTTGAAAATGTCAACATGTCAGGCGCTCACACCAACTTGACCCAGGTCATATTCTCCTATTTTGGAGGCCTTTTATTCCCAAATTCCACATCAGAATCGGACCAAAGTGGTCTGGTTGGATAGCCGGGGTGCTGTAGTCACCTCCAGACCTAAGGCCCTCACGGGATAACGGAATTTCTAATTTTAGGAATTTTTTCAAAATGCTCTAAAATGTCAACATGTCAGGCGCTCACACCAACTTGACCCAGGTCATATTCTCCTATTTTGGAGGCCTTTATTCCCAAATTCCACATCAGAATCGGACCAAAGTGGTCTGGTTGGATAGCCGGGTGCTGTAGTCACCTCCAGACCTAAGGCCCTCACGGATAACGGAATTTCTAATTTTAGGAATTTTTTCAAAATGCTCTAAAATGTCAACATGTCAGGCGCTCACACCAACTTGACCCAGGTCATATTCTCCTATTTTGGAGGCCTTTTATTCCAAAATTTCACATCAGAATCGGACCAAAGTGGTCTGGTTGGATAGCCGGGGTGCTGTAGTCACCTCCAGACCTAAGGCCCTCACGGGATAACGGAATTTCTAATTTTAGGAATTTTTTCAAAATGCTCTAAAATGTCAACATGTCAGGCGCTCACACCAACTTGACCCATGGCATATTCTCCTATTTTGGAGGCCTTTTATTCCAAAATTTCACATCAGAATCGGACCAAAGTGGTCTGGTTGGATAGCCGGGGTGCTGTAGTCACCTCCAGACCTAAGGCCCTCACGGGATAACGGAATTTCTAATTTTAGGAATTTTTTCAAAACACTTGAAAATGTCAACATGTTAGGCGCTCACACCAACTTGACTTAGGTCATATTCTCCTATTTTGGAGGCCTTTTATTCCCAAATTCCACATCAGAATCGGACCAAAGTGGTCTGGTTGGATAGCCGGGGTGCCGTAGTCACCTCCAGACCTAAGGCCCTCACGGGATAACGGAATTTCTAATTTTAGGAATTTTTTCAAAACACTTGAAAATGTCAACATGTCAGGCGCTCACACCAACTTGACCCATGGCATATTCTCCTATTTTGGAGGCCTTTTATTCCAAAATGTCACATCAGAATTGGACCAAAGTGGTCTGGTTGGATAGCCGGGGTGCTGTAGTCACCTCCAGACCTAAGGCCCTCACGGGATAACGGAATTTCTAATTTTAGGAATTTTTTCAAAACGCTCTAAAATGTCAACATGTCAGGCGCTCACACCAACTTGACTTAGTTCATATTCTCCTATTTTGGAGGCCTTTTATTCCAAAATGTCACATCAGAATTGGACCAAAGTGGTCTGGTTGGATAGCTGGGGTGCCGTAGTTATCTCCAGACCTAAGGCCCTCACGGGATAACGAAATCTCTAATTTTAGGAATTTTTTCAAAACACTTGAAAATGTCAACATGTCAGGCGCTCACACCAACTTGACCCAGGTCATATTCTCCTATTTTGGAGGCCTTTATTCCCAAATTCCACATCAGAATCGGACCAAAGTGGTCTGGTTGGATAGCCGGGTGCTGTAGTCACCTCCAGACCTAAGGCCCTCACGGGATAACGGAATTTCTAATTTTAGGAATTTTTTCAAAATGCTCTAAAATGTCAACATGTCAGGCGCTCACACCAACTTGACCCAGGTCATATTCTCCTATTTTGGAGGCCTTTTATTCCAAAATTTCACATCAGAATCGGACCAAAGTGGTCTGGTTGGATAGCCGGGGTGCCGTAGTCACCTCCAGACCTACGGCCCTCACGGGATAACGGAATTTCTAATTTTAGGAATTTTTTCAAAACGCTCTAAAATGTCAACATGTTAGGTGCTCACACCAACTTGACTTAGTTCATATTCTCCTATTTTGGAGGCCTTTTATTCCCAAATTCCACATCAGAATCGGACCAAAGTGGTCTGGTTGGATAGCCGGGGTGCCGTAGTCACCTCCAGACCTAAGGCCCTCACGGGATAACGGAATTTCTAATTTTAGGAATTTTTTCAAAACGCTCTAAAATGTCAACATGTTAGGCGCTCACACCAACTTGACTTAGTTCATATTCTCCTATTTTGGAGGCCTTTTATTCCATAATGGCACATCAGAATTGGACCAAAGTGGTTTGGTTGGATAGCCGGGGTGCCGTAGTCACCTCCAGACCTACGGCCCTCACGGGATAACGGAATTTCTAATTTTAGGAATTTTTTCAAAACGCTCTAAAATGTAAACATGTTAGGCGCTCACACCAACTTGACTTAGGTCATATTCTCCTATTTTGGAGGCCTTTTATTCCCAAATTCCACATCAGAATCGGACCAAAGTGGTCTGGTTGGATAGCCGGGGTGCCGTAGTCACCTCCAGACCTAAGGCCCTCACGGGATAACGGAATTTCTAATTTTAGGAATTTTTTCAAAACGCTCTAAAATGTAAACATGTTAGGCGCTCACACCAACTTGACTTAGTTCATATTCTCCTATTTTGGAGGCCTTTATTCCATAATGGCACATCAGAATTGGACCAAAGTGGTTTCTGCTGCGCGCTCGGGCCGCACACGAGGCACTTTACATTCAATCAACTACGAAGTTGAGAAAGTGCAAACTCAACAGACGCTCCGGAGAGTTTCTTTGCTGAGTCTGGATCATCAAAGTGTGCAATAATGCAGATCGGGATAGTGAAACGCTTCCGTGCGTCTTTTTAAAAAAAAACTTTTGTTCGCAACTGAAGAGAATTATTATTATTATTATTATTATTATTATTATTATTATTATCCAATGAGTGCGGGGATCCCGGAGTTGCAGTGGGTCACCAGATATCGGGTGGGGGGGGGGGCTCATCGCCAAACCAACACCTGTCGCGCGACTGCCGGTCGAAGCCTCCGGAAAAAGCAGATGTGCCGCAGCCACAAAGGATCGTATCTATTTGCACGCGCCAGACCCGTGGCTGCGTGGCCATCAAATCCTCAAATACACCCCGCACGTTTGACTGAGCGTCCGTCCGCATTGAAGCCTGCGCCAACTCGCAACGGCGAGCGCACAAGCGGGACAGAAAGTGAAAGGTGCAAGTTTGCAAGTAAACACTTTTTGTTGCTGCAATAATGTCCCGATAAGCGCCTGTTGTCGCCGAAAACACACGCTCAGCCTCTTTTACGTATATGTTGACAGTATGCACACATGCGGGCGATTTTATCAGCGCCCATGACATGGACGGCACTTTGCATGGTAAAAGTCTGGACATGCAGCAAAAAGTGACTGTGGCCTCTTTGGCATTCAAATGGAATCACAACTCAGACGGGGCAGCAAACTTGTGGACAAAAGGTGCGTGCGGCGCCCCGGGTGGGGTTTGACCTAGGTTTAGGAAGGGGCGGGGTGTAGGGGGCCATCGCGACACTTCTCCATCTGCCGTTTTGACTTCAATTGCACAATGGAGCGAGCATCCCTCCTCTTCAGCAATGGCAGCACGCCTGATGACATTTTGGATCATGACGCACGCGCTTATGTTTTTAAATGCATCTCAAATGGGGTTGAAATGAGTATGCGGAAATATATAATACACATTCGAATGACATAAACTCCACACAAAAATAAAAAAACATTTTGCTGAGAAGTGAGCAATGTTCCTTAAAAGTTTGTAACTTGAAGACATTCCCTATGGGGGATCCCGTGAGTAATGAAATAATAAAAAAAAAACAGGCAGTTTTTGTTGTTTTTTGGGTGGGAGGCACAGCTGATGATCACGTGGTCTGCGTGACCCCTGCAGCAGCACGCACAACGTTCTGGCACGCGCTGCTCATTTGCATTTGTATGGGCACCGTGATAATAGAAGGCTTTTCTGCACACACAATAGGGCTGCTTTATGGCCAGCCCAGCCCCGAGTCCACAGATGGCAGCGTCCACCTGCCCTCATGTGCGTGGGCTGCTGGCTGGGGTGTGGGGGGAGTTGCACACTTTCTCTACGCTGCTCCTAAAAAAAATGAGGCAAACGAAGCTTTATGTTTGTATATCTATTTCTGAGGAGGATTCCTCAAAAGCTTCGTTTTTGGCATCATACAGTATTTTTAGACGTGAACCATGCGTGTCTGCAAGAAATCTTTCACATGGAATTCACTGAACCGTAGTCACGTGGTGCTTCTTTTGTAAGTTGCACAAAAAGTTTTTTTTTTTTTTGCGTGCGTAAATTGGGCTATTTTTAGATTCAGGCCAGGCTGCAGCATCCCCGAGGGGGAGCGTGCGTGGCTCGATGACCACCATCAATCTGCCACGAGCCAGAAGTGTGACAATGGCATTATCATACCAATACACGCGGCTGCGGCCAATCAGGGAGCAGCTCATTCAAAGCCTCGCACGAGCGGCTCTGTATAAAAGGGGCAAGCCTCTCCTCCGAGGACACTGCTCTTTCTGCGGATCTACTCCACGCAACCTTTCTTAGATACTCGAGCTTGTGAGGAAATCATCATTCATCATCATGACTCTTGAGGAAGTTGTGAGCCAGAAACCCACCGAGGCCGAGCGTGCACATTGCACCGGAAAAGCCCTGGAAGAGGTGCTGGTTACCGCCATGGACAACGACGCCGTCACCGTGGGAGTGTACGAGTGCGCAAAAGTGATGAATCTGTAAGTATTTTATCGACCCGGCAACTTTGCAAAAACTTCTGAGGACATTTGGAGACGGTGGTTCACTGTTTGCCCCGTTTGCTTTGACAGCGACCCGGACAGCGTGTCCTTCTGCGTGCTGGCCGTGGATGAGGGTTTCGAGTGCGACATCGCTTTGCAGATCCACTTCACCCTCATCCAGTCCTTCTGCTTCGACAACGACATCAGCATCGTCCGAGTGAGCGACTTGCAGCGTCTGGCTGAGATTGTCGCCGACAAGCCGGAGCAGCTCGAAGATGCTCACTGCGTCCTCATCACGGTTGGTACAGCTCATCAGTGCACTGCAAAACTTTTGTGTGAAAGGGGAGCACGCGTCTGAATTCCAGCTTCTTGCCTTAGCAGAACCCGACGGACGGGGCTTGGGAGGACCCCTCTCTGGAGAAGCTGCACCTGTTCTGCGAGGAGAGCCGGCGTCTGAACGACTGGGTCCCCGAGGTCAGCCTCCCCGGACGCTGACGTGGGATCGGGCTCCTCCCTGTGAAGCTTCCCATCTATGGGAAACGCTCATCCCGATGCACCGGATGAGGCCGTCCTGGCTCACCCCCGGATACTCCTGAGGAGGATTCCCAATCCGGGCGGCGCGGCGCCGGCCCCAGGGGCCCCCGCGCGACCGTCGCCTCTTGTCCCGTCCATGCCAAGATGACTCTCATTCTTTGTGCGAATGAGGTCAGGTATGCCTCAAGAGCGACGCATCGACCCTCATTCTTTGTGCGGATGAGGTTTGGAGAGGAAGGAGAAGCGGCGCGTGCGTGCACGCGGAGGAGCACGCGCCGCTCGTCGAAGCACGCGCGGCAGGAGAAGAAGCGGTGCTGAAGGAAGAGGACTTGTTAAAAAGGGACTTTTTAACCACGGCCTCTTGGCTGAGCAACACCACAACAGTTGCAGTCGGCCAAAATGTTTCCCACTTTCCAGAATGGTCTTAATTCTCTAAAGGTTTCACTTTAGAAGTTTAACAATGACAAAAAAAAAGATAAATATTGGAAAAAAAAAAGAACCCATGCCTGTTCCCTAAAGGTTTCACTTTAGGATACGGCTGAATTCAATGATCGCTAAATATTAAAGAATTGTACTTAAGCGTCTGTCACTTGAAAAGAAAATGCAAAAGAAAAAAAAACTTCAGATAATGTTGGAAAATTAGTGTGGTAAATCTTAATAAAAAATCACCTTAAATTACAATGTGGGCTTGTGTGTTTTCCTTTCCCTTGGAGGACAGGGTAAGGTCTCAGAGAGGAGTGAAGGGCTTTTTTTCCGATAAAGTTTGAAACTTGTCTGAAAGGGGGGCTCTGGTCTGTCATCTGCTCTACTGTTGTCCCCCTTCAGCACAACACACGACCCCCTGCACCCCTCCCTCACCACTCATCTAATCTGCATGTGTAAAGACACAATAGAGCAGCTCCGGGCTTGTCAGATCCAGCAACCCAGACAGAAGCCCCTATTGTCTGCCCTGCAGATGTCTCCACAGCCACGCTACGCCATCTGCTGTTCCTGCAGGAGGGGGTCGGCCAGGGCACGGCTGAGAGGGGAGGAGCAGAAGCTTTAATATGCTCTGCTTGGGGCTGGGGGTGGGGGGGGCATTGGGTTTGGGTCGAGCTGGTTTGGGCCGGTCGTGAAAAAGAGAGGGGTCCCGACCGCAAAGCATCTGGTGTCCTGCCAGCTGCGGTTGGGACAATTGTTGACACGCAGGAACTTGCTGAAACTTTGGTAAACAGGCCATACGAAGACCCCGTTTGGACACCGTTTGCGTCAGGTATATGCCCCACATTGTCCCTCATTCAGCAACTCCCCATGATCCTGTTCAGGATAAGCGGTGTTGAAAATAGATGGATGGAGATATCAATAAAGAGGTGTATTTTTCAGTTCCTGTGTGTTTCCAAGCTAAACTAATTAATGAATAGCAATCAAGCCACACATGTAAAAGAATTACTTTGAAGAAATTCAAAGAACCAATGATATTATTTTAGCACTCATATCTGGACCCAAATGATTATATGCCAGCGTAAATCAAATCAAATTAAATCCATGTTCGAATTCATGTCGTATGCTGTTTGACCAGGCTTCATAAAATCTCAAAGCATGTCATGATTCGGTTTGGGACCAACAGGTGGCACTGTAGGGCTCCCCCTGCAGCTGCACACCTGTTGGTCGTTAGGTAATTAGTTGTATAAAAGGACTCCCGCCCGAGTCCCGACCACTCATTGTCGGGTCCTTGTTGCGGTTTGCTACTGTCATGTTTGTTTGTTTGCTTGCTGCTATGAGGTTTCTTTCAGTCAGTTACTGTTATGTTTTAGCTTCAGTCGTGATTTTTGTTTGATACTTTGGACTGTGTTTGTTTTGGATTTACTTTTCTCTGTTTTCATACAATTTGTCAAGTACACCCTGCTCCTCCCTCCTGCCTGCTTTTTGGGGTCCGCCACCTTGCAACGTGACAAGCCCACTGACAACAACTGCGGCTGTTGGCGACGGGAGAAAAATGTTGCCTTCACGGCAGGGTTCGTCGAAGGTCGCGAATGACAGCGAATCCTTCGTTTTATTGTTTTTTTGTTCTTGTTGGCGACCTTGAACGAACCCTGGCAAACTCTTGACGTGAACGCGACATTCACTGCCTTCAAAAACACTGGGAATTGTTCGCCGCTGAGTGGGACAGGGGCTGATAACCACGCGATGAAAAACACACCGGGGTGGACCTTGTGTTTTTTAGATACAGCGACATCAGAGAGGATGTGGAATCAAGGAAACAGAGAATTACAAAATGCACATCTCTTGTATTGCAACAAATTATCCCCCAAAAAAAAACCTTATGGGGACATTTTTGAATAAGAGTCGTTTAACACATCGAGATGTGAATCCCAGGCAATAAAACCTTCTGAATTTTTGCTTCAAATTCATATTTGATGTGAAACCCAAGTGCCTTCGGTGTACAACAAAACCAGAGGAATTGACCGCGTCGTTGTTATACCTTTGGACGGGTCTGTAGAAAAAACGATTGAAATCAACACAAACACAAAACCGGTCTCGGTACAAAGATCCGCTGAACGGAGAGTTTATATTATGAAAGCACACAGAGTTTGGAGGTGTGCCTGAGGCCCCGGTATGCTCGAAGTCCCTCCCGCTTAGGGTCCCTCACCATCCCTCGAACCACCGGCAGAGTGTCGCAGCCCCTCCTCCTTTGCGCCCGATGCAGCAAGATTCGATAGACCCCCGTAAGGGGGCTGCGGCAGTCATTCAAGTGATTGTTCAGCAGGTGTACCGAGGTAAACCCGAGCTTCTTCATGGAGCACCTGACCTCCTCCGTCTCCTCCTCCTTCACAAGGTCACTACTGTCCGAATCCGACAGGCCTTGCAGGGGGCTGGCTGATTCCGGAGATGCCAAGGACCAGGGGAATTCCACAGGCAGTAGCCAATCGCAACCCAGCATCTGGTCAACGGCATACCGTTCGAGGGGATCGGCCTTTAAGATGCCCCTGATGAGCCTCTGACAGGGGCCGGGAACCCAGGGGGGGATACTGTAGGTGCCCTGGATGACGCATCGCCTCAGCTTGCCCATGGTTTCGGCACGGAACGGCATGGTGCCGGTCACCATGAAGAAAAGGAGGACCCCCATTGCCCACACGTCCACGGGAGGGCCCAAGTAGCACTCGTCCCTGAAGAGCTCCGGGGCGGCATACGGAGGCGAGCCGCAGAAGGTGTCCAGCGTATCGCTGCGCTTGGAAACCTGCGTGCTGAATCCAAAGTCTGCAACCTTCACGCAGCCGCTGGCGGTGAACAGAACATTTTCGGCCTTCAGGTCTCGGTGGACGATGTTATTATTGTGCTGCAAGGAAAATCATGAAAGAAGCTTTTATTTTTGAAGAGTGAGAATTTCGTCACGACAAACCGTGGGAAGCTAACCTACGTAACGAGGTCGGACCGTCGTGTATTTCATGTTCGTGCTTACATTTGACCTGAAAGTCAAATATCTCGAACAATGGTGAGTCATGCTCACTGCACCGACTCACCATATATTTAATGGCAGAGAGGATCTGGGCGAATGTGATCTTGCTGGTGTTGTCTGCAAGTTTTCCCTCATTGCAAATCTTGTTGTGGAGGTCTCCACCACCGGCGTACTCCAGCACCAGGTAGAGGCGGCTCGGCATCTCCACGACTTCATAGAGACGGATCACGTTGGGGTGCTGCAAGGAGTTCATGCTGCCGACTTCCCTGGAGAGAAGTCGCTGGGCCTGATTGTCAAATTTCGTCTTGTCCAGGATTTTAAGAGCCACTTTATCTGGAAGGACAAGTGATGAGACTTCAAACACACCACATTGAAGCGTCCTTAAACAAGATATCGAAGCTGCAGTTGCTCCTGACGCGGTGTCATCATTGAGAAGACGGCGTCAAAGCACTCCCAGTACCGTATAGAGTACATCACAAACTCACAACAATGAGATCACTGTTAATGGGTACCTTTTGTCAGCGCATGAAAAGCCATTTTGACTCTGGAGAAGGTCCCGTGGCCAATCTCTCCTCTGACTTTGTAGAAGCCGACCCTGCGGCCGATGACCAGTTCCTTGATGGTTCGGTCGTCCTTGTTCATGTCCATCGTGAGCTTCTGCAGCGGGGTAAGGCACAGCGGGCCATCTGCTTCCTCACCCTCTGCTTCAGGGTCTGAGCTGTCGGTCAGGCTGTAAAGGCTGTGGTGGAGTCTGGGGCTCGCTACCTGGATCTGCCCTGCAGGCATCTTTGGTGATGCTTTCATCTGCAAACCCATCATAGTCAATTGTAGAGTAGAGACAACAACTTCTAAATCAAGAGTGAGTCACTTCAAAAGGTAAAAAGGAGTGTACAGGATACGTTTTGTGACCAAGTATATGACTAAATGTGCTTTGCGCGCGGCAATCTCCTTCATGAACTTCGGCGAGTCTGTTGCTGCTTTCGCAATGTAGACCTCGCATCTTATTTGCACCGATTTTAAACGGAATGAGACGAGTCGTTTCGATTGGCCCGGAATGAAGTCAGCTTGCACAATGGTGCAAATGGCCATTTCTAAGTGCGGCCAGGCTATGAAAATAGCAAAGAAAGAAAACTCTACTCATGTACACGGTTAGACAGGGAAATATTGGTGCGCACAAATACTGCACGTCTCTTTCTCTCTATGTAACCCGTTTGTTATTATCAAAGCTATTTTTTGTATGTACTTAAAAAATGGACGGCAGACCGCAAATGTGCCCCAGGCTGTAGTTTGGACACCTCCGCTGTACACTTAAGTATGACCAAACAATGACACACAGATTGATGCAAAGCCTTCATCGGGCTTATTTAAGAGATGCGTGTTCTTACCAAGTTTCCAAACTGCTGGTTGGCATCAAAACACAGCTGCGATGTCCATTTTGGCGGGGTAACACGAACTGTGGACCTTGGAATCGTTCCCCATCACAACGCTCCGATGGACGCCAAAACTCTGATGAGGAGGAAGGCTTCTCAGGCCACACCCCTCAGCTCACCAATCCGTTAGCTTTTTGCCTCATTGAGGGACGATGTTTTATGCTGGGGTCATGACCTTGAATGCTCTTTCAGTTTGTCCCAACCCTCGAAAAAGGCTGATATCAGCTCACAACAACAAACAAAAAAAATGAAGCGCGACCGCATTCACAGCAAATGTGATCGAGGTGAATCGTGGTTGCTTTCTGTTAGCGTGTGGCTGTGTCGCATGTGGTGACAAGTGATCTACTCGCTTTTGGGAGATGAAACGTTACGCAACCTTCTTACAAAATGTTCCTGGTGAGATTAGTGCTGGGCTCCCTCTCAAACGCTGGTCTGAGTAGCACAGATAATGAGATTACAAAGCGTCGTGTCAAAGCTTCACCAGGAGGAGCTTCTCCATTCAGGTGTTCCGACACGGCGAGCAGTAAAGCGGGCACACCTCGACTCTCAAGCGTCTGAATTCCTGGAAAGGTGAATTAGAAAAGGACGAATAAAACATCATTGCTACTGGCTGTAGACCACGTGTGTCAAACTCAAGGCCCGGGGGGCCGTTTCGAGTTGAGTTAACTCCAAGAAATTAATCATTCAACGAGTGGACGTGAATTAACAGTAGAAAAGATCAACAGAATCGTTTTTTGAACGGCAATCGGTCTCGTGTTTTTCGACTTAGTGCTCCTCCTGCCTGCCCTCCACCGATTGAGATGTCTGATTGGATTAAAGCCTTAGGCAGGAATACAGCCTGTGTTTAACTGCGATCTCAGTGCACTGGTCACCTGCCAGCTAGGCGGTCAAACTGCAAATCAAGGTATGACAGGACACGGTGCATTGGAGACGATGATCCTGTTGGATGACCCCGTGAGAAAGTCAAATACCGGAATTCAACCAATCCGGAAATGTTAACACCCAGGACACTCGCAATTGCCAAGTGTTGCTTGAACCTTCCGAAGTGACAGGGCAGCAGCGTCCGACTAGCGCCGAAAACAATTTAGGTTCTTCTTTTCTTCGAACGGCTGCAGAGGCTGGCAACACGTTGGCTGTCCTCCAGCTCTTTGACTCTCTGACGTAGAGCCCCAATCTCCTTGTTCTTTTCTTCCTGGATGAACTGCAGCTTCTGACGGACAAACAAGCACGGTCAACACAAACAGGCAAGAGTTGACGAAAGGGCCAACCAATCACTGAATGTCGCTCTCTCAGCAGAATCACAAAAATACGCGCTCACCCTCTTGAAGAAATTCTGTGCAGATATAACGGAGTCGTGTTGCTGTTGCTGCTGCTGGCTTATCTGAGCAGTATTCTGCATTCTCCCCAACTTTTCACCAAACTACAAAATAAAATACGCTCGGCACGTATGAAGCACTGTCATTCAAAATCAAGGCATGCCAGAAGTTCTCCAGTGCCTGCTGCTTTGGATCTGTAGTTACCACTTTGGATGCTGGTCCTAAAGTCCATCTTAAAACTAAAAACAAACAGCAGCACTGACGGAGAACCAAAATGCAATTGACCTCAATTTGCAGCTTCAGAAGCTCGCTTTGCTGTTTTCTCTCCTGGTCCTTCAGCTTCCTGTTCATCTCCTCCAGATCCAGATCCTTTTGAGCCAGTAACTTCAAAACTTCAGCCTCTTTGGCTTGCACTGCAATAAGACACATGCCGCCCAAAGATTTTTTTCAATTGAACTTTATGGACAACAACAACAAAAATAGTTTGGTGCTATTCACAATGTGAATTTATGACATGAAAAAATAAAGTTTATAATTAAAAAGAAACCAATTCAATCGTGTGAGAGTAATGATGACTGCTCTTACTTTGACCCAAAGCTTCTTTGTGGGCCTCCTCCACCAGCCTCTTGCAATCTTGAATGGTAGTCTCTAGCGCCCTCTTGTGGCTCTCTTTGTGTGCTTTCATTTCACCGTGCAGTCCTTGGATCTCAGCCTCCTTATCCTGATGTTTAAAAAACAAGATACATCACACAGCCACACATATTTTTATCTGTTCAAAAAAATATCACAAAGCCATCAATATCAATGACTATAATCAAGCCCAGTTTTCACTCAATTCAAACGTTACCTCTGCTGCTCTGATACTCTGTTGCTGCAAGGTTGTCATTTTGCTCTTCAGCGTCTCATTCTCCACTAGTCATGAGAAAATAAAGATTTGCGTGATTATTCTTATATGAGCCATACTGTAACCTGAGTTTTGTTGTGTCATATACAGGACACGAACAGTAAGCAGCAAAAAAAAGAAAAGTCATTGGGGATACATCCTACAAAAATGAAGTGACATCATCTTGGACTAGTTACAAATATGTAACAATACTGTCCTAATTCAACACAAGTACTAGTGTTACCTCTGAGATTGCACTGCTCCTGAAAAGCCTCCTGCAGCTTGTTCACTGTGGCAAGGAGGGCATCTCTTTCTGAAAGAATGTGATACGATGACCCAGCAATTTATTGAATAAAAGCAGACATTTTGACGGATGAGGATGCTGATTATCACAACCCTCGGTTACAGTGTGATGCTGTACAATTCGAGGTCAAGACTATCTTTAGGATAGCTCTCGAGTAATAACCGTGCCACAATCAGTTCAAATGGATTAAAATGAAACTGGAACTCACCTTCAGTGACACCTTTCTCCTTGCTCTCATAAAATTTCACTTGTCTATTGGCGTCTTCGAGGATCGTCTCCATCAGGATGTTTTTACCATTTAACTCTGTAATTGTCTGTGTTTTTAGTTTAATAAAATGATTGGGTCAAAATACTACCGCCAACATGAACAAGCCTTTCACAGAATACTGTATACACTGAATATACTGCAAAAAAAGCACCAAGCTTAACTTCCGGTATCCAAGTTAAATATGAACTTACATTTTCGAGGACGGTGAATTCCTCTGTTAATTTGTCAAGATTAATTCCATTTCGCAGGGCCATGTAGAACACAAGTTTAGAAAGAACCAAACAGCGAAAAACGTCTTAAACTGACGGAGCAAGAGGGAAGTAAGCTAAATCGTGTCCAAGTAACAAGTAGCTAGCTGCGCAACGATGAAAACTAAACGCCAAAGTCACTGCCGGTGACTGCCGATGTTTATTGATACGCTCTGAAGCGTCATCATTTGCGTTTTGAGTTGAAACCATTTACTGCCTCCAACATCACATAATTAAAAATTGAACTGACACAATAAAGTCTTTGAAAATGAGATGAATTTTATTAAAAAAGAATGTACTGTACAAACTAAAACATTGAAACGGCAAGTAGCTCATGTGCTAACAACCTGTACTTCAGTCGAAGTTCACGTGTGTAAAACAATTCATGATTAATTTCCTCATTGTGTACACTCCAGTTAAAAATAATAATAACTGCCATGTTCTGCTCTGCCTTGTTTTTGTTTTGGTTTCGGCACCAGCTGGAGTGTTGGGCGTGACCCTTGAGCAATGCACCTGTGTCTTGTCAGGCAATCAAGCTGCAGCCTATTTAAGGACTGACTTCGACGTCTCTTTGTCAGATTCTCAACCATGATTGTTGTTTATGTCCAAGTGTCATTTTCTAGACCTCTTGCTCATAGTTGCTTTTGTTTCGATTGCTTTTTGTGTTGTAAATATCCTTTTGTTCAAGTTATTTTGGACTAGTGTTATGTTTGTGTGTTTGCACTTTTGTCATTTTGTTTTGTGGATTTTCGTTTGTCAAATTTTTCTTGCCGGTTGCAAACGTTTTTTTGTTCTTGATTGGTTCATGGCTGTTTGTCAACAGCGATTTGTGTTTGTACTTTGTTGGTCTCTCTCTTTTCTCTAAATATATATTTTTGTATCAGTATACTATTGATCTGAGTCTGCATTTTGGGGATCCACTTTCCAATCAGTCTTTGTTCAGACTTGACTAGTGACTACTACATATTTGTGTCGCATGAATTCCACGGCACAAAAACCAGACAACGTACACAAGCAGTGAATACTCGAGAAGCTCAGAAATCACGATGACAGTCCATCTGTCACAGAGCATTTTTATTATAGCTGTATAAAAACATGGCAACACATTGCGAGATCGTTTTGGAATCCAAGTCACAATGAATGAGTCTATTTACATGAAAGTTCACCCTGAATATGGAATACAAACACCTGTATACATTCTGTAGAAAATGCTTTCGGCATATACGGTTTAGATGAAGGACAACATGCATTTAAAATTCTGTGAAAAATGGCGTTTGCAAAAGGAGCATCGTCAAGCATCAACACATGCTTCTGGCTTGTACACAATCAAGAATCAATGTTATATAAATGTCAATTCAGTAGTTAAATTGTTCAATACAAACACTTCCGCATGAAGCTCATCAAGCGTATTAGCTAGCATGTTACCCTCAACAGGCTTGCACAAACTGACGTGAGATGGTGCACGGTCAAATTTCTGTGCACCGACAGATTTCAGCTCTGGATTATGATACGGGTTCCCTTTTGTTTATGAAGTAAACACATCTGCCACTAGGGGCAGTGTCGCACAGAGGTTGTGGAGATGAGAGCAGGACGGGCATCCCTCTCTATTTTTGGTGAACTGACATTCAACACTGACCCATACTACTCCCAGTCATAAATCATCAAGACTTTTTTAGGAGTTTGTCCTGACCGCTGACAGAATCATTTTAACTTTAGAAATGTCATTGCAGGTTCATGGTGTAATACTTCCCAAAAGGTCGGGGGTCAGGTAGCCATCTGGTGTTGTTATGACCCTTGAGGCTGTCTGCTGCGAATCAGGTATTGAATTTGATGTTCGTACGAGGCTCTTTTGCCCCTCGACGCCCTCTGATGAGGAACTCAAGTCTTCACCCGTTGAACAGAAGTCATTAAAATTGCACGCAGGCAAAGATGGGCTCATTTTTCCTGCATTGAGCTCTGAGGTGTAGGTTACACGGGGCTCCGGATTGTTCTTGTCCTCATTTTTTCCTGCTGTTTGGATTTCTTTGGCATCTGTGACTGCGTTGTTCTGCATCTCATCCTCGGGGGACAGCAGCACCTTGCCAGATGGCTTAATTTCGCTTACCTGCGTGTACAATGCCTCTCTGACAGGGATTTCGAAGGTGGCTCGCCCACTGTGGCGTTTGGGCTCGGGCAGCCCGTTCGAGAAGCAGTAGCCGGCTCCTTATTACGGATTTGGTTTGTGACGAGGGAATGCAAGTGTGATGTTTCTGCATCGCTGGCTAGATCAGGATCACAGTAGCTCGCGCGGCCTGAGTCATCATCCGTGGAGCCCATGGGAAGATGTGAGCAGTTGGAGAACAACGATCGATCCATGAGAAAATCAGTGTCCATGTTCGTTAGTCTGTCGCTTTGCTCCTCAAAGTCCAGATCGATGAATTCCACCCAGGCGTCGTTGGTGTACAGCTCTGGCCTCAGATCAGGGGGGGAGCCCAGAATGGATGTCAACTCCTTGAGCTTCCCTTTCTGTAGGATTATAGAAATACAATTTGAATACAGAAGTTTATAACTTTTGTTTGATAAATCATCAAGTAGAGCAAAATATAATGATCAGTGTAGGAAGTAGCACGTGACTTTTGTAATGCGCTACGGTAATAGATTACTTTGTTCCCGTCTAAACGTAGTATAACGAGTCACTCCTTATATTTTTGATATACCGGTACTATTACAGTTACTGGGACCAGTAACACGTCACAATATCTGCACAAGACAAAATTGACACACACAAAAATATATATTTTTAGGTGCTACTTGGTCATGTTATTACCTAATTGATACTGATCATTGATTTTTTTTTCATTGCCAAGCATGTTTGCAAGCAAAAAAAAAAAAAGAAAGAAAAAAGGCAGAATCAAGTATAAAAGCATTTGTGGATACCTTGAGTAGTTCAGGGTCAATTCCTCTTATTTTAGGTCCAGGAACAGGTGGTAGAAGAATGATCAACAATCTGTGGAAAGGGAAGATGAAAATGTCAAATGCAAAATAATATATCTAAAAAAATGTAACTAATTTATCTGAGCTGGCACACAGTTAGTTTAGTGCTGAATGTGTGTGTTTGTGTGTTTTTTTGTTCTCTATGTATTTGCACTCTAAGGTCAATGTGTTACTTTGATTGAAGTGGCAGAGACTGTAAATCATTTACTGTCTATACTTGTTGGAATGGCTGCACTGCTACAGTATACATGTGACCTACTTTTCCTGCTGCGATATGATGGCCAACATCAGGATGGCGACCAAGCACAAGGTGCCAAAGATGAGTAAAGCCAACAAAGGAAATCTTGACGCTGGAAAAGTCAAGACACACGGGATCAGATATTATAATTGCTCAAAAGAAAAGCGGGGTGGGGGGAGAAATAAAACCCTGCATGTGTTTAGTGTAGTTCTTTGTGTGGTTATGGCTGTTGCTCATCATGGAATGCGTGTGTGCGAATGTGTGGGTGTGCACGGGTGTTGGAGAGGTTGTTTACTTGTATTCTGTCTAAAAGAATTTGCCCACCCCTGCTGTATCGTGTCCCATTATACTTTTGTGTTTGTAGTGTTCTCTTGAATTGTCCCCCGGCAATTTTCCGGTGAAGTTCGTCCCTACTTAGCATGTGTGTTATTGACTTTTCAGTACATCTGCTGTAAATCTTAAGAACAAACATGTTTGGGTTGTTTTTTTTTACCTTGAGATGAAACATGGACAAATATCGAGTCGCTGAAGATTCCAAACTTCTTCTCGCCGTGCTTTTTGCAGCGGACCCGAATTTCATAATGGACATCACTTTGAAGCCCGTACAGGGAACAATGTGTACTTTTTACAAGCTCGGCCTGTCGTCAACAACAGAGTCATGTTTCAGAAAACACATTTTGGATTCGGATTTCAAATAGCGGCGATCATTCATGAGTCGGGAAACAAAATAACCAACATGTCTCAATGGGGAACGAAACAGTCCGGGTATATAAAGTGCATAACACGCACCGTATCCCAGTGTTCAGAATCGACTTTGCGGTGTTGGACCTCATACTGTAACGTCATCCATCCCATCTCCACGTCCGCAGATGGAGGCGGCTTCCAACTGACCATGATGTCATAGAAGTTACCGGTCAAACTCACGTTCAGCATTGTCCAGTTCACGCCGAGAGGCGGATCGGGTTGCACTGGAAGCAGAGTTTGGTTGTCATTCTTCCCGCATGATATCTTTGTCTCGCATGAAACTCACCAATGTCCTGAATGTTGAAGTGCTCCTCGTCATAGAGGATGCTTTGATCTCTGGAGCGCAGCTGAACGCTGTAATCTATCCAGACCGATGTGTGGTTTTCACTGAAGAAACACTCATTTGACCTTTCCGTGGAGTAATGCGGACACTCGCTCCACTCTTTAGGAGATGGCTGCAGGGGTCTGCAAGGGTTGGTAAAAACAATATGTGGGGATCATCTGGATGGTATCATAAGAGGTGGCTGGTAGTAACAATTCAAGCGGGGCATCAATAAGCGTGTCAACTCATTGTTGGGCGTTACATCCAGTGCTAAATTTGCCCTTTAGTGTTTTTTTTTTTTTTTTTAAATATTTGATGCAATTTTTGCTGGCCTTTAAAACCCGCTGAAAAATGATAAAGTCAAAAAGAAAATTGTTTGTGAGACACATCTGCAAATGCAAATCACTGCTGCATTACACCTTCATAATCGAGAAGGCCAAAAAAAAAAATCAGCCACAGACATTGCTACAGTTACATTACACAAGGTTGAATTGCTCCTGAATGACCAATCATGCTACACCCCCAAACTACTTGGTATTTGGTATCGGCACTTTGTCCAGACAGAACTTTTCCGCTTACGTTTTGGTCATGTAGAATAAGCGCACATCTTGTGGCTTGGAGATGTTCTGCAAGGTACCAACATCCCATCTGCAGTGGAAAGTCTCCATATTGGTGGACACGCAGCCGGTGAGATGTGGATACTTCACGGGTATTTCTAGGAAAGCGTCAAAGGAACGAGAGAGAAAAGTAGTAGAACATGACAATTCTGAATTTTTTTTTTTTTTTTTTTAATCGCTTTTGCCATAGAGGGAAGGTCAGTTGTACTTTCATGGAGCAACTGGACTCTCGCTTAGCCGCAGTGCAAACATTTGCATCTTCCAGGAAGTCACTTTATTGCTCTTCAGCGCATTACTGCCGTGTCACTTAGCCAAGCGGCTATTTTCTGTCTACACCAGAACACTTTTGGGGGGGATTGGGGGGTCTAATTTTATCATGTAGCTCAACAAAAAGCTAATTCTTTCATTCAAGAGTCTGACAACAAAGTTAGTTCAGTTCGTGCACACTGAAACAACCATCGGACATTTGGCAGGGAATATTAGCCGCCGTTAATTTGCCCTGCGCTCAAAGTTAATCAGTTACTAGACTGCAGCACACCGATCGGAGGTAAACTTCGGTCAAATTCGACACTGTGGATTAATCAAATTCGACACTTGCTCTAAATCATGACATAACGTTTTTTCACCTCAAGACTCAGGGCCAAGCCACTTTGAAAAAAATAATGTAAAGTTTATTGTGATGTAATAGGAAATTTGTTTTCCAATGTGCACTTGCCATGTGGTTTTTAATTGATTTTGTTTTATTTTAACAAGCGATAAATTGATCTGTACAATGAACAATGTCGGGTTTATGATACATAAATGGTCTGGTCTTAAACAATACGTTTGGCTTAAACCTAATAATGGCAAATCATTGAATATGAAAGACAGTCAACTACTACTACTTCAGTTCGGGTTGTTAACTTACTGAACGCTTTGACTTGCAGTCCTGAGCCTTTGACTACGATAACTTCCCAAAATTTGACCAAACGAGTGCGGCACAAACATAAGTCGGTATGTCATGAATCAGAAATAATGCAAACAAATCTGTTGCTTGATCTGAGCAAACCAACTGTAGAATGAGGCTAATTATATTTTCCGGCAAAGGTCCACGTGTGGAAAGCAGCCGAGAGACACTCAATCCGTATTTACCATCTAGATTATTTTCTGCCATATAGATTTCGTCTGTCCAACAGATGCCCTTTATTGTATATGAAAATGGCATTGCATCAACTTTTTGGTTTTCTTTCTGTTTATTTTTGCTTAATATCATGCATTATAACCTACAGATGTCTATTATGGGCATTCCTTAGACTCGGAAGCTGTCCTCTGCTGTAAACAGACCGAGTTACATAACAAGAAGCAGCACAGGAAGTCGGGACGTGGATGGTCAACAGGGATGTGAATTTATTGTCTGTCTGTGGATAAAACAAGATCCATGAACACAAAGCTGTTTTTTTCCTCAGCAGAGTTGAGTGGTCGCAGATTGGAGGCTTCGCACTTGAAACAAGCAACTCGCCATTGTTTGAACTTCTCAAAATTCCTGGGAAGCCAATTTCCTAGAAATCTGCAGGCTGCTCTCCACGTGGAAGGCGTTTTGTGGTTTTGCAACACATTTTACCACCAACCCGCGATTCTCCAACGGGCTATATTCTATTTTCCTGCTATTTCAGTTATCTTTTAACCTATTAAAACACAATTTAACACAGCAGCGGTGTTGAAATTAGGTTGATATAACGACACAGACAACAGCCACGTGGTCAAGGGCGGGTTTCAAATCCAAAACGCGGGATAGAAATACACTACTGTACTTATTCATGATGCAAGTACTTTACTTTGAGTTGCTCAACATGCTAAAACCCTTCAATGGGCGTATCTCCATCTAATCAGGCAACAACAATAGTGAGCAAATAAATCCTGATCTTTTTCAACATACCTTTGCGAGAAGCAGATTCCAACACTGAGGCGGTGACGCAGTGAAGACAAAGAAAGAAAACAGCAGCCATTATGTTGATCTGTGAAGGCAAACATATGGCAAGTGTGCTCAGTACAGCCCGCAGAGCCGAATCAACACAGCACAGGCACATCTGTACACTGCGTCTTAGGGCTCTCCCTCCTCATTCCATTTCAAGAGTAAGAGAACAAGGATACGCGCCGCACGCCAATAAAATGTCGCTTCCCTGCACGTTATGGTAATGAACTGTCACGTTGTTTTTGAGCAACAAAATAATGTCAATTTATGGATACTTGAAGCCTTGCAAGTCACAAAATTATACATGGAAAAACAATCAGCCATCCGTCTATTATTCAAAAAGATTCTCCAATAAATGTTGTACATTACATTAACTTGAAACTGTTTTGTTTTTTGTTTTTGCTTTTCACATGACGAAAGACTTTGTCACTCGTGAAACAAACAGTGAAATGCATATACCAATTTCCCACATTGGGACTCGGATTAAGTCGACCGCATAATATTGGGCAGACTAAACAGCCTCTGCCGCAGATGACACAACACAAATGCAATTTTACAGTATAAAGACACTTCATATGAAATCATCCCGACAATTTATTGTGTTATATTTTTTGAACAGCCGGAATCAGTTCTAAGAGGGCCACAACAACTTGGCTCGTGATGGCCCAACACTTGGCGACCGCTCAAAAAGACTTCATGTCATGTCCTTGCGTGACTCCCGAATTCCAAAGCCCCCTCCAAGTGTAGTATTGACATATGAATATGGTATTGCACAACATATACACAACTCAACATTGTAAAGCACTATAAAAACAACCACAGCCGCATACAAAGTGAAGTACGTCAAGGAAAAATGACAACAACAAAGACGGGTGAAACAAGAAATGAGCATGAGGAAAACGACAAACATCAGAAATATACTAAACAATGCCAAGTCTCATTCTGAGTCAAAGGCCGAAGAAGTTTTCAAAGACAGAAGACAGAAAAATGAACAGAGGAGGCGGATTTGGCTCACGTTCGCGGGAGGTCATAACAAAGAGAGGAAACATTCATACATAATTGCAGGAAAAGGATGCAAATTACCATTCAATTACAACATGGAGAATTAAACACACACACACACACACACACACACACACACACACACACACATTGCTGGGCTGTCAACCACACTTGCAAGAAAAAAAAACGCTATAACACAGTCACAACAGGTTTTTTTTGTTTCGTTTTTGTAATCTGTGTACAATCTCTTCCTGTTACTAAGGATATGAAGAACATTCTGTTTACATCCCCTCCGTTTCGTTCTCAATGCCAAATGAATGTTCCCCTTTGGTATGCTGTCGAGGATCGCGCAACAACATTCCCAGAGAAAAATCCAAACCGAGGAGTTGTGACTCGCCTTTCTATAGCGTACTACCAAGCCCATACGCGTGACGACTATTATGGAACACGAGCAAGTTCAACTCCGGAGTAAACATGCAGAAACACGCAGGAGACACTCGAGAGCAGACTTCAACTCGCTCACCGCTGAGAAGTGGAAAACAAGCGTTTCCCAGCCGCGCGTTCCCATCGGATTCCGTTGATTCAAACACAAGACTTGCAGTAACATCGGCGAATTACAACCGGGGGGTCCAACCACACCACGTTGTGGAGTCTGGGGAGTGAGTACAGTCAAACTCCGTGGCTGTTGAAATATAAAGTTGAAGTTGTGCACGCCCTCTGTTGGCGAAATATGGGAAGTGCATAAAATATGAGCTTTCCAGGAACCGCGCGTAATACGACGCGTATGAAGTCGTTTGAGGAATTCTTAAGAGTCCTCCTCGAAAGACCTGCAGTCATAAAACAAGTCGAAATAGCATCCGTTCAGCAATTCTACCTTTGAAAAGGATTGCACAACCCACCCTTTAGAACTTGTGTTTGATTCATTCATTCATGGATGGGGAGGAAGTTCCATTGACACTTGGACGAGCTCACAATCATTTACTTCAACGCTAGTCCATAAAGAATTGGGAACCACGCGAATTCACAAAATAAATAAGTAATTAAAAGGTCCAAGTATCCATGCACTGCTAACATTTTCACAAAATAGCCACCGTGCTCACCACAGAGGAGGGATGCCGTCAGACGTAAGCGTGACCTCTGACCTCACAATGTTTTGCTCTTGACAAACATCCAAAAGTCACACAGCGGTTTGTACAAAGTTCTCACAGAAGAGTGAGAAGTAATATCTGTAAAGAGGAGGAAGGGGAAAAAAAATCTGTATTTTATTTGTTTTTTTGTGACTTTCTGCCCAGCCTGTGCATTATGTTCATACATACTATTAATGTCGGTAACACAGTTTGACCAGTCATCATAATCTGCCATTTCTATTCCATAATTTGTTGGGTGAGGCAACACAAGACTTTTTTGGGGTGCATAAAGTAGTTTTTCGTTGCCTATACTCTATTGCTTTATGTCGAATAAATGCATACTTGATCATATAATCCAGGCGCGTCCTAACTGTGTGAGTTTTAGGGCTGTTGGCAACCCCAAAAAGTTGTCAAGATCCTCAACTCTTTGCCTTAACACCTTGAACAGAAATCTGCTGAAATGAACTAAACAATACAAGCGACACATTGCGGTCATTGCTTTCTTGACTGACTTTAGTGTGTCTCAAAAAGTTGACAAATTTCAAAATGGCCCTTTCATCCCTCCATTTTGCTGTAAGTGGGCCTCAAGCGAAAAAAATGTGGCCACCCCTGAAACGGTTTAGCAAATAGGATGTGTTGACCTTTGTCCTGTTCCAGCACACTCAGCTGCTGATGGCCCTGTTCGGAATAAACAACGATTGCGCAACAGTGCTTATAATGGAGCACTCTGACAGAGTAAAATGCAACATTCACTTTCAGTCAGGATTCAAATGTACAAACAGTATTCAAGTGGGAATTATCTTAATTTATTGTTGGACACACACCATATATTAAAATGATTTGGAATTTGAACCGAGAACTCTGGCTCACGGTGTGTATGTAGTCAGGCATATGAAATGTGCTTGTTCCAATTTGATAGACGAGACTTTCGCCAGAGGGGGGGAATTCCAAAAAATGGACCTCTGTTGAGTAATCTCTCATTGCTGGTGATATGCCACTGCGGGTTACGCCGCTGGACAGAACAAGCATCGAAGGAAGGCAGCATGAAGGTAAAGCCGGAAAATGTTGAAGATCCTCTTCATGGTTGCTTGTTTACCGTAATGTGTGGATCAGATTCAGTTTCTTCAGTCTGATCGTGTCCTTTTTGATTTGCTGCTCATGTTTAAAATGCCGAAATGAATTGAACCCACCGATGTATATATTTTTTCATGACTTTTCATCGAATTCAAATTCATGAAGTCATGTTTGTTCTTGTTTTATGTGAACAGTTGGAGTTGGCTGGAGCACTGCCTTCTTTGGCTTTGCTGCTCGCATTTCTTTTTCCTGTTCAGTAAGTAACAAATAACCTCATACACTGGCTGAACAGTGTGGGGGGTGTTCAAATCTATGACCGTTTATGATTGCTTTAATTTGTCAATGATATTTATGTTCATCAGCTGCTTTCTCACCAGTAACGTGAGAATGTAGCACTTGATAAATTCCAGTATTGCATAAAAGTACAGTATGTGATATTCCTTTTTTAATTTTTTTTTTTTTTTTTTAATTTCACGGTACTTGTTCTAGCTGCCAGCAGCCAATAAACTGCAGGTGGGGGTCTTTTGGAGATTGGTCTGAGTGTGACGGCTGCACCAAAACAAAGGTAACTTTCGCTAGTGGTGTGCAACCTTCATTACAATCTTAACAAAATGTTCAGATTTGCGGCATGTGTACACATACATTTAAAAAAAAAAATCACATTCTAATTGACACCCATTATACCCATGAGGTGCGCACTCGGACTGTGGAGGTGTATGCCCAATTTGGTGGTGCGCCATGCTCAGGAGAACGCGCCGAATCGCATGCTTGCGTGCCACAAAAGGGGTGCCCCCTAGAAACGGGTTGTGGCCGAAGATTCCGATGCACATCTGGTGAGCTAAAAAGCACAAGCCACCAAACGCATTTTTCCTTTTTGAATCAAAATAGAATGCGGGGAATTTTGACATTCTTTCAATTGTTGTCCGTATCAATTCTCAAATGTCGTCAACGAAGGTCACTGCATTAGCCAGTCTCTGGTGTGCAACGGAGATCAGGACTGTGAAGATGGTCTGGATGAGAGAGGCTGCCAGGCAGATAACAGCCAGTTTGTATGCGAGCTTGACAAAACACCGCCCAACTCTGAGTTGACTGGCAGAGGGTGAGTCTCTCAAAATCAAACCACACGTTCGTCTTCATCATCGTTCTTTCGTACTGTTTATCAATATTTATGCAAACAGACACTATTTAGTTCCATACTTAACATATGACACTGATGTTTGTAAATCTGGTGGCCTTGTTCCTATTACCAGGTACGACGTGCTAACAGGGAAGCTGAGGGCAGGTGTGATCAATACGCTGAGTTTTGGTGGGCAGTGCAGAAAGGTGTTCAGCGGTGACCATAAAATTTATTATCGACTCCCACAGAACATCCTCAGGTACAATTTTGAGGTGAGTAAAAGAAAACACATGCTGGCAAAGTACCTTCTGCCAGTACGTGCCAGCAATGTGGGGAAAAAAAAGAGCAGGAAACATTTACAAGGTTCCAGAAGAGAATCGGACTCTACAAACATTGACTCAGATAAATGTATACACACATATGTATTTTCCAGACGAGTAGCACAAATAATGATGTCGGTAGGCACACCCGGATAAAAACGAGAGATACCCAAAGCGCAAGCTCGAGGCAAGAGACAAACGTACTAATCAAAATAGCTTGTCAACAAAAGGGCAAGATGATCTAATCGCTGGTGTCATAAAAGCAAAATAATTACATTGAATAATTTAGTTGGAAAGCAGGGAACAACAGTGCATGTGCGGTAGAGGAAGGTTAGGTTGGACAACAGCGTTTCAGATGTTTTCATTTGAAGCGGCGTGTTACGTGATGTTTTGTTTGTCCAGGTGAAAGTGGACAACGAGGAGAGCGATGAGTCCTATGAAAGCTCCTGGTCCTACATGCAAGACATCCAGGTCAACTCTTTAGCGGGACATGACCGTCGCAGCTTTCACAAAGAGCTCACGGAAACAACGGTAGCAACGGAGATAACATTACATCCAAAAGGATTTTGCCTGCATTTATACTCAATTTTCATTCTCTATCAACGTCAAACAGAATCACAGGCTCCTCATTCTGAAGAACAAAGTAGAGTTGGCCCAGTTCCAAAATTCAGCCCCTCAGTATCTGACCCTGGCCGAAGAATTCTGGAAGGCCTTAATCTCGCTTCCGTTCACGTACAACTACGCTGCCTACCGACGACTTTTGCAGACGTACGGCACGCACTATCTCGCCGAAGGCTCTCTTGGAGGCGAATACCAAGGCTTGTTGGAATTAGACCGCCAGGCATTCGTCTCATCCAGTAAGAATCTAAATCCGTATTTTTTGGCCTTTGGAAAATCAAGGTAAAAGTTTAGGTGAATAGAAGGAGAGTGGTAAAAAGTTGTCCCCGACAAACATAAACCTGACTTCATGTCTAAGTAACCTTACACGGAGCATATGGAAAATATTCTTTTGTCTTGTCGATATGTAGGATCTTGTTTAAATTATGATAAAACAGGACACAATTAAGCGGTTGATGTGATGTGATGTGATGTGGTCTCGCTCTTGAAATTGTGTTCAAGGCGCAACCAAGATAGACTACAAGCATTGCTGGAGAAAAGTCAAACGAAGGCTGTTCAGAAGAAAAGTCAAAATCGTCTGTGATAAATTCTCCAAGTCGACATCATTTGATGAAGGTGAGCCTAAGACCTCACTCTCTCTGACCAATGAACCAAGACTCAAGTTGCATATTCTTCTCATCAGAAAGAGGTGTGAACAAGATGCCCATTAAGGTGAACACGTTTGGGGGCGATCCGTCGTTTTCGGATGTCTTGAAAGTTCTCGATCTGGAAAATCCAGAAGTCAACGGAGAGGCCTATGACAACTGGGCCTCCTCTGTCAAAGACTTTCCCGACGTCATTGACAAGAAGGTATTAACACAATCACTGGCTACAGACTTGATTGGGGTTCAAAGAAGGCATTATAAACAACCTTGCTCAAAACCTTTGATGAACCAGGGCAAGGCTTACTGAAAATGGAAAAATGTGTTTGGTGAACACGGTGTGTTTGGTTCACCAATTGATGCTCAACTGGTTTATATATACATCAGGTTGTACTCTCCATTGATTGTCTCGAAACTTGCATTCCAGTTGCGCCCTCTGTATGAGCTTATAAAGGAGGTGCAGTGTGCAGGACTAAAAAAGCTTCACCTGAAAAGAGCCATTGAGGAATACCTGGCAGAGGAGCACCCGTGTCACTGCCAACCCTGTCAGAATAACGGCCAGGCGCTCCTTACTGGTTCGGAGTGTCGGTGCATCTGTCGCCCTGGAACCTCAGGACGAGCATGTGAGCAAGGGGCTGTGATCGGAGAACAACCAGGTAAATGATCAGAAGAACAATTAAAACGGGAATCAACGCCCCCCCAAAATTTATTTGCATTCATATGTTTGCAGCACGGCATCCTGACGTGATGGCCTTTTCAATCAACAATAACTGACATCCCCCAAACGCAGTATTAATCAGAATCCGACCAGTGGGGGGTGCATACAACTTATTATATTCAAAGAGAATGTCACTGTTGAGCGACAATCTTCTGTTTTTGCAGGCGTGATTCACGGTGGTTGGAGCTGCTGGTCATCCTGGAGATCTTGTTCTGGGGGTCAAAAGTCAAGATCCCGCACCTGCAACAACCCCAGCCCCAGCAGAGGTGGCCAGCACTGCCCCGGGGTGCCTGTCGAGCAAGTGCCCTGTGAAGATGCAGACTTACAGTATTTACAGTAAGGACGTATGCATGAATCATTTCTGATCGAATGCAACTCCAAAATTAAAATGACGACGTCAGAATTGATCCACAAGGATGTTCATTTGTGTAATCCGTCGCTAACTTGTGCGCAGGATGATGGAGCCGCAATGTTTCGGCCTGTCTGTGACCCCACCAAAGATTTGTGGACCTCCTCCAAACCTCAGAAATGGCTACATCCAGGTGGATTTTGTGTGACTAGTATTTAAAACCAGGGGCGGGGCCACACCGGGGCTCGATGGGGACTTTCCTCAAGGGTGGGGGTGCCATGCCTGGCGGTGCGTGTGTGACTACAGGGAACATGTTTTATTTATTTTATTTTTAGATTATTATTACAATTGTCATTTTTAAACGAATTAAAATAACATGTAATTGCACATCCGCTACAGTAGATGGCATGGGCGCTCTCGTTTCCTCTTCCTCAGTGGGGCGTAGCAAAAAAAATGGTGAGAGTTAACTGAATGTTTTAAGCGTGTCTTGCTTCTGTGTGTGTTTTTCAGACCCCGAGTGACTTTTATTTGGCTGGGCACACAGTGCAGTACTCTTGTATAGATGGCTATTACCTCAGTGGAAACGCTCTGGCTGAATGTACTCCAAGTCAGACATGGAGGAGTGAGGCAATTGTTTGTAAAAGTAAGCGTCCTCCTCGGTGCATGTACCATTGACATCGGTCAGAAATAAAGAAACTGCAATCAATGAATGTAGCGTTAAAATAAAGTTAGACAGCTCAAGTCCAAGACCACCCAACAAAGGCTGTGGTGGAACCTGGTGAAAGTGGGAGTGGAAAGCTTTTGGCACAGTTGTATGGAAACATTTGACCGCAACTGTTAGCTCTCATGTTCCAATTACACTAAACTGCAAGACATTGTTTTGCGTTCACAGGTTCGACGTGTAATATTCCTCATCTCAACGATGATGTTGCGGCCACGCCCGTTAAAGAGAACTATCCGATTGGAGACAGGATATCCTTGGCCTGTCCCGAAGGACTCATGCTGACCGGTGACGTTTCAGAAATCATATGTAGTGCAAGTCTGCAATGGTCTCCTTCTCCCACCGCGGCTCACTGTAGGAAAGGTGAGCGTGACGATGTATAGCACGGCCGCGTTCATTCACGTTCATCCAATCATCTTCTCTTTCGACTCACAAGTGAGCTGGAGCATCCCAGCTGACTTGGAGCGAGATGTGGAATACACTCAGGACTGGTCGCTAGCCAATTGCAGGGCACTTCAAGATAAAGAAAAAAACAATGCCACTCTCATTTTTCTACGAGTCTACCTTTCACCTTCAGCACAAACGTGAAAAGGCTCAAAACATGTGTCGATCCTCCTCCAGAGACCCGTCTTTGTCCTGATTTAACGTTTCGTCTTGTACTTTAAGATGATGTGACTTTCCCACTTGCATTCCCTCTCAGGCCCCACAGCTGCGACTCCTCACGAGGGTCTGAAGTGTAAACTCTGGGAGAATGTCGGCAAAACCGAGTGTGTGTGTAAAATGCCATTCCAGTGCCCGTGCGTATTATTTGTCTCATCTATTCTTTGGGTTGAATCACTGAAAATGTCATTCAAATCATGGACTGTTTTCTATGTGTTTCGAAGGACTTCTCTGGAGTTGTGTGCCAGAGTAAGCTCAGGCCAGCCTCGGGTGCTTGGTGTTTGCCAGCTCGGAGCTCTGCAATGTTTAGGCCGCAGTTTTACGTTGGTCAACGATAACGAATGTGACTGGCCGGAAGGGAATAATACCTCGGGAACAAAGTGCCAGGGTGAGTCAGGAATACTCTAAAAGTGTTGTCGTTGTCATGACAAAGTTTTTGTTGTTGTTAGCAAAAAATACACACAGCTGTTAAAACATTTGTCAAAGGTGAGAAAAAGCTCAGGGGATTTCTGTAAGACTAGGTTTTAGTTCATTTGTTGACTATTATTCCTTCCTTGTGTAGAAACATAGCCGTTTTCCTCAATTTTGTAGAAAGCAACCAAAGTATGAAAATGCACAAAACTTATATCTCATATTTGAATGAGGGCAAGGTCTAACCGCCCCCCCTGCCCCCCCCCCTCCCGCCCCTTCCTTTTTTTCTTGAATTAGCTGGAAGTTGTCAATGCCAGAATCCATCGGAATGCCCAGAAGACTCAGCCCCACTGTGCGTGACCTCAGGTGTTGGCAGTGTTGCCATGACGATGACCGAGTGCCAAGTGGGGTCCAGGAGGTGTGCTGGGGAGCAGCTCACTGTCATCAGCATTGACGCATGTCCCCAATAAATGTTCCCTACCTTTTCGTTGTGTTTTAATATGTTCATCCACGCAGTAAATAGTCCAAGAATCCAAGGAGATTGTCATGTTTTTATTGTGTCCAAGCAAATAACAACCTCACGCAACACTCATCGTAACGCTTTGTGAAACATGTCTCAATCTCTATTTAGCCAATATTATATCTGTCACGCATGTAGCATCAAATGACTTTTCATGACGTTGAAAAGCGGTAAGAGCAAACAGAAGTGATTTACGAAATAGGTTCAACTTATGAATGAAACAGTGGCAGAATATAACAAGGCAGCCGTGGCAAGCTCGCTAGAACGTCAAATTCCAAAAATGCTTCCAAAGTAAACTTGCTTCTCCATAATCTGCGTATTGTCAGTGCATTTAGGTGGGCCTGATTTCGGCAGTCTATCTTTAGCTTATTTAAAACCCATTCATTCATTCACCTTCCGAATCGCGTGATCCTGACTAGGGTCGCAGAGGGTGCTGGAGCCTATCCCAGCTGTCTCCGGGCAGTAGGCGGGGGACACCCTGAATCGGTTGCCAGCCAATCGCAGGGCACACAGAGACGAACAACCAACCGCGCTCACACTCACACTCACACCCAGGGACAATTTAGAGTGCTCAATCATCCTGCCATGCATGTCTTTGGAATGTGGGAGGAAACCGGAGCACCCGGAGAAAACCCACGCAAGCCCGGGGAGAACATGCAAACTCCACACAGGGAGGCCGGAGCTGGAATTGAACCCGGTACCTCTGCACTGTGAAGCAGACGTGCTAATCACTGGACTACCAGGCCGCCTATTTAAAACGCCAATGCACATATTTTCTGGTCATTTTTGTATCATGTACTTTGGCTTTTGGGATGGGGTTTGATTACTTTGATTTTTTGTGATTACATTTTAACAAATATGTACAATTTTTTTGAAAATGTAATTTTTCACAAAAGTATAATGGTGTCATTTTGTTGAGGTGATCAGGATTCGCACACACCTTCATTGAGGATCTCAAATTGATAGTTGGCACACCTCAGAGCAGCCATGGAGCAAAGATCCATACTGCGAGTCCTCTTGATCCTGGTTAGCATCAGACAGAACTTGTGCTTCTCAACTTGGGGACACTCGCGAGCAGCAATGCACTCACACTTCTGAGATGCTGTAGACACAATGAGGACGGACACGGATTTGTTTTGATTGATTGATTCCATTTCAGTTGTAAAAGATGCCCCAAATAAAATCATCATCGGTCACCCTTACTTGAACATCTCTCCCATTCATAACACGTGTCAAGATCACACGACTCTTTGAGAGAACTCTTGGAGGCAAACTTGGCTCGGAAACGGGCCCACTCCAGTTTATCCGGATCAACAGTGTCGCAAGCGCCTTCGGCGACAAAGAAGAGTGGGTCGCCGTGGCAACGGCCGGCGTGGAAGGAGCAGATGGACATCGGCACAGTGACGTTGATGTCAGTGTTCAGGATACAGAGATTCTCTGGTTCGGATCTGGGTGTACAATCACACACACACACACACACACACACACACACACACACACACACACACACACACACACACACACACACACACACACACACACACACACAGATATATATAGACGTTACTGTATGTATCGTCCACAAAATGAAAGAATATGTGTGAAAAACGTACAGGCAATTCTCTCGCGGTATGCAGACACACTGAGAGCCTTGGTGTTTCTCCCCTGGACCACACTGACTGTCCGGTTCAAAAGGTTCCTCTGTAACGAGAGAAGTCTTATGTTTCTTGAGGGAAAATATAAAATATCAAAAAAAGCCGCACGCATGTACCATTGGTGCAGTGCAATCCTGCAGGTAACGGAGGTTCCCAGGTGAGAGCGTCGCTGCACCTGTAAAAGCCTCGAGGCAGCGGCGACAAACCCGCCTCAACACAGTTCAAACCCACCGAATCGGCCACTTTGTACTCTTCTTTGCTGGGGAACAACGTCATGCCCTCAGGAATATCGGGGGAAGACATATCTTTCCTAAAAGTGCAGGATAACATGCAATAAGGAAGAAAGCCAGATCATGACATGACAACTTATTCCAAGAATCCGAAACCCACTGAGGCAGCTTCCTTTTGATTGGCTCCACGTCCCGTCGGGAAGACAATTGATGAACTGGAAACCCTCCAGCTCAAATCCTGTGAAACACTGGAACTCTTCATCCTCGCCGAAATTATAGTATTGCTTTGCTTTCTGGACACAAAAAAACGGAAAGGTTAAAGAGAAAGAGGATCAGTTCTGGTTCTCCGTGGAAAAAGTGCAAATGTATCCTGCCAGACAGCCACTGATACAACACACGCCACAAAAAAAAAACGGAGTGTGCATGAATATGATTGCCTTTACCCTGAGGAAGCTGTTGTCAGGCGGCTTTGGCCTGCGACAACCCTGCACACCAGGAGGAAGCTCCTCCCTCCATCCCGTCGTGAAGTCATCATCATTGTCACATGTTTCATGTCTGGACAAGACAACATGAAGGGAAACAGTCAAATTCGTTACGACGACTAGAATTCCCGTCATTGTTTGTAGCAGGTGGAGTTGACTCTCATCATGTGTTTTCTCGTTTGAACTTTTCCTACGGTTTGAAAAGGGAGATGTGACACGGTTCCTCATCACTGTCGGGACCCTTGCAGGGTTGGCCTCCTCTCAAGGGGGCAGGGTTGTCACACCTCCTTCTGCGATGTCTCTTCATGGAGGCGCCACAGCGCCTCCATGGCCCCCAACAGCTCCAGGAGCCATCAACCTCCTCTGTGAGTTTCAAAACATACAAGTCGGAGTGGTATTATTTGAACAATTCTTTTCCATGAGTGGAGTTTTGTTTCACTCATCCAGTTGATGATCACGTGTCGGGTCACATATCATTCAAGGGTACCTGAATCGTAGTCAGGAGCTCTCTGCTCACAGTTGGGCCCAAATGTGCCGGTCTGGCAGGCACACTTGCACTCAGTCCCAAAGAGAAAAGCTTTGGCATTGTTGGGGCAGGGAGCGCACTTGCAGGTATCAAACTCTTGCAAGTACTGTAGCAAGGCTTTGGTCAGGTGCCTCCTCTTTGTGGCCGCACACGGGATCCCCCGCACCAGATCTATGATTGGCTGCACCTGGTTCATCACGAAATGTCAAGTTGGTCCTTCATTGGATTTTCTTTGAATTGAATTCGATACATTCCGCGTGTTTGAATCTTTTCAGCATAACCTTGAAATCAACCACAGCAGGATTATCGAGGACAGACTTGGCCCAGTTCTTGAAGGAGTTTCGATCGGGAGCGGGGCCTTGCCTCTCCCAGGCCAGAGACGCCGCCTCTCTGGTCCGTCCGCCTTTACCGCAGAGTAGGACTTCTCCGCTGCCTGGATGTATGAACCTGGCCCGGACAACAACATGAAAATAAAAACACGCCGGCGATACTCGTCTTTGTGTTTGCTGTTGCCAAGTGGCAGGAACCTTGATATTTTTGAGTCATTTTGTTGTCGGCGCACATCGGTAGAGCCCTCCCTTGAGCCAGAACGATTCTCCATTTGGTCTCTCGGCCCAGACAGCCTTTGACATGTTCCTCTGTTTCACCTATTGGCGAGAAACCATAAAGAGTGTCGCGGCACAGAAAAGGACATCACATTTGTAGTATTTCTTGCGTTAAAATTCCTTGTTACGGGTTTATTGTAACATTGAATAGCTTTTAGTTCCGTGGAGTACCAAGAACCTCAGGGCTTCCCGCACCTGAACTGGTAAGCTCCTCTCGGCTGTACTGGTAGAGCAGATCATAGAGGCCTCCAAGTGTCCCTGAGCTGTAGTAATGAGTTCCAAAGCGTTGAAAGATGTTTCTGTAGAGGCCGTAGTTGTATTCGACGGGGAGAGCGTGGAGGAACTTGAGGAAGGGTCCGGACAAGACCAAATCGCTTGGGTCCCGAACTTTGAAGGTGGACACAGGCAGAACCTGGTGCACCCGGAAAAACATGGAATCCTAACAAGAACAATGATTACATTTAACTTGGTCGATGAAATAAACCTCATGTGATTGTTCAACATCGCTCGCAATATTTTTCCTTCAACAATCCGCGAAGGAGCAAAGCCGTGAAAGGTTGAACTTGTTTGCTTACTCACCGATTTCTTTGACGCTTCGAACGCATCCTTTGACTTTATATGTGACGTCACAAACCGCCGTCCAAAGAGAAAGATGTCTTGGTTTGTCTCCTCCTCATTGGATTTCTTCACATGAATGGACTCAGAGTGCAGAGGGCGGGGATCCGTGCTGAAGTCTTCCATCACGCCAGCCTTCACGACCACAACCACAACAAAATGAATAGCAACTTTGTGGCAAAGATCTGATCGAAGGCAAATCGGAGGGCGTGGCCCCCGTCTTTCACTAACTGATCGGTTTAAACGACAATATGCCGAATTTGTGTTGTCGAACCAAACGGGGACTTTCAAAGTGGCAGAGACACGCCCTTCCCCCCTCTTAAATTAGAGCACCAAATTGATCGCACTCTCATTCACGTCCTCAACGAGACGAAACGGAGCGCATCTACTTTTGGACGGAGACTGACTGTACTTGATGTTACCTGAATGTCAAAGCTCTCAAAGTTGTGCGGTATCCGATGGTAAAGCAGTGTGCTCTGAGGCCTCCTGATGATACAACTTCCTCCCATGAACATGTTGTCCAGGACGGCCCCTCGCGGCTCATTTGCCAGCGCGTCGAACCTTCCAAAATATATCCGTTAGCGCTTCAATCCGGAACACCTTGAAGATGAGCAGAAAGCTAAATCTCGTTTCGGTTATGATAGAGAAGGTCAGGGTGCCGGCTGCACTGGAAGCTATCCCAACCAAGAGGGGGAGAGACACTCACACTTCGCCTCCCTAGAATCATTTTGTTTTCAATAAAACAAACATGGATGTTTTGGAATGTGGGAACGAGCCAAGTTAGGGTGTTGGGGCCAACTGATGTTCATTCTTGTGGGCGAAGCGAGAAGATTTATGGGCGTAGCAGCACGGAATGCGAGCTGCTGCCTTGACCTTTCGCTCACCCGTTCCCCACCAGGTCAGCACCGGGAGCCACTCTCTTCTCGGCTGGACACACAACTTTGAAGTGAGCGCAATCCCTCTCGTCGGAGTTGTCTTCGCAGTCGTTCTGTTTGTTGCAAGTTAGTGTGGCGTTGATGCAGCGTCCTGAAACAGCGAGCGAAGGTGTCAGAAGAAGTCTGTCTGAGATGCAATAATATTTGGGGATTTTTTTTTTTTTAAGATTGAAAAAATACATAGTTTTGTATACTGTAGTTTCGAAAAACATACAGTAGTGCCCAAAAGTAGAAGGAATTAGCCAAACTAGTAATAGTGTCCTCCCAGTAGAAGGCACACCGCCGATACCGTTGTCGCATTTGAAGTTGTCTCTGCAGTCGATTGGTGCCAGCTTGCACTCTGTGGCAGGATAACAGGGCCTCTCTTCCATCAGTTCCACATTGCACGACGCGCCACCAAACTGGGATGGCGTTTGGATGGCCCTGGTCCGTAACTGTGACAGTGACATCAAAAGCAAAGCTAATCACTGCTTTGTTTTCTCATGCAAAAGACTTCCCTAAAAAATTCGAATGATGGCTGTACTCCATCCCGAGATCCCTTGTCTCCAATTCCATCACAGTACTTTGCTCGTCCGATGTCCTTTTTATAAAACTGAAACGTGCTGACGAAGGAACCTTTTGTACTAGTTTTGCAATGTGACTTGCCTGTTTCTTGGCACAAGGGGAGCAGTCAGACCAGGGCCCAAACTCTGTCAGCAGGCAATTTATGGGACAAGCCTGCACATTACAAGCCTTACTGTCACGACTCTCGCACAGCTGGTGACAGCTGCTCTTCCAGTAGTAATCGTCATATTGAAACTTCCTGGACAAAACAAATCTTTTCCATCAGAATCCACAATCTATAGATTTTGATCTGTTTTAGAGTCAACCAAGGTGCCCTTGCCTTTGTCTGCTCTGCGTGCCGTGGTTGCATGTCCGGGAGCAGGTAGACCATGGGCTCCAGGGGTAGCGATCACAAAAACAAGACAGACCGGCGGATATCAAAGTGAGGAGATGGAGCAGCAGGAACAAACTGGCGGAAGAGTCCATCGGAAGGCTTCCAACAAAGACTGAAGGAAAAGTGCATATCCGGGACATAATTACTCATACATCAAGTCAAACATTCATATCATATCTTCTTGATGTTTTTTTTTTTTTAACACAGTGGGCGGGGTCCACCCTGAACCGGTTGCCAGCCAATCGCAGGGCATACATAGACCAACAACCATCCGCGCTCATACTCACACCTAGGGACAATTTAAAGTGTTCAATCAGCATGCCATGCATGTTTTATTATTATTATTTTTTAATGTGGGAGAAACCCAGAGTACCCGAAGAAAACCCACGCAGGCACGGGGAGAACATGCAAATTCCACACAGGAAGGCCATAGCCGGGATCGAACCCACGACCTCTGCACTGTAAGGCCGACATGCTGACCACTGCAAGTCACCAAGTCATGTTTCCGCATGCATCGTTAGAACTGTCGTTTACGTTTTGTTATAACATTACGTAAACGGCTTCACAATACACCACGCGAAGATGGATGAAATAGTCTGACTCACCACACACAGAGGTGCGTCTCAGCCGATCACTGTTGAGTCTGAAAGGTTGTCTGCACTGCAGGCAGAGCTGATTCTGAACCGAAATTTGTATTGACAGGTCCTTATATGTACACCCTCCCTCTGGAATTTCTCCTCGTTTTGGACCAACTTCCCACTCAGCATTTTAAAAAAAAAAAAAAACGTCTCAAATTGGCGTACCTTTTTTGATAACAAAATTCTGAACATGTGAAGTAACATAAACTAGTTGTCCCTGCAAATTACGGGAAGGAAAACACAGAGGAGTTTCCCGTACGTGCCAGATGTGCTCCAGATGTGCCGTGTTAAATCTTGACACTTTCATATTGAGGGAGCAGAAAACGTTTTCTCCCCTGCAATTTCACAATCTTGCACTCACACGGTGCTCAGTGATCCTTTATTCACGTCGTGCTGTATTTGTGAATTGGATCCATGGTTAGGAATGTTTCAAAAAGCAAGCTGTTGAAAAAGTTGGCTCTTTCTCAGTTACATGGGTTGTTTTTCATTGTTTTTGGAATATGTCCATCATTACCAGACCGAGATGTCTTTAATATGGCCAAAATATTGCAAGGACATAATTTATGAGTTCCATTTGAGAACCCCTTGAACCCACAACAGTGAATAGCATTCGTTTTGAAGAAATATGAGTTTCCATTTCTCAATCCTGGTTGTTTACAATAGGTCTTGGGAAAGGAGTGGAAAAATTATCCTCTGCTCGGCCATGATGACAAATGTTTGTGCTATATTTGTAGCATCCATCCATTAGTGACATCTGACACGTATGGGACCGCGGGAATACAATTCAGCCACTTTTAAATGTCCGTATTTTTAATTGCCATATGCTTACAATTCGGAAAGCTGAAATACTGGATAGAAAACTTTATTCACATTATAAAATTAAGCTGTACATACATAGGCGTTGCTTGTCTACATAGAAGGACACTAACTACACAATACATGCCATGATAATAAAAATACGCATGAAAAGAAAGGTTCCACATCAACATAAACTTTTCAAATGGCCGTACATTACATTGCATTTACATTCAGTGGAGAAACGACTGGAGTACAGATCGATGTGATCAGTGACATTTGTCTTCAAGTGGAATCGTGTTGGGTCTCTGCGGAAAAGATGTCAAGCTGAAAAAGACGTTGCTTGGCATGCTGTTGCTGAAAACGACTGCGAGGTCTACTCGTGTCCACTAGAGGGGGCAATGACCAAGCCACACATGCATTTTTGAAAACGGTCATGACGTCATTAAAGCTTGATTAACAAATGAAGACTTTCATTGATTTCGACCTTGGAGTCTGGGGGGTGGGGTGGGCGTGGGGATATAAACACAGAGAAGGTCAAATGAGGCCTGTTTTGATTGAACTGGTGGTCACTGGGAAATTGATATTCTTTTTTTTTTGTTTTCTTTTTTACCGGATAATCTGATCCGTTACCGCCGAAGGAAACGGGTGGTCTTCATTCAAACTAAATGTCATGCTGATAAATCTTGCAGTTGGAGACATGTCATCGTCGTACAGCACTGAGCAACCGATACCACCGTGCATCAACACTCTAAAAGGGGAAATCAAAGACGAACGACATCGAGAAAGAAAAAAAAACGTTGAGACTCAGCAAACGTGAAAGGCGATTCCCCTTCGCCCCCTCTCTCTGAAATGAAACGCATCACTGGAACCAGGTGTGGGGATGCGACATCCCACCGACACGCTATTTTGTCCACAGCGTGTACCTGCTGTGAAACATACGGTACGTATCTGGGATTAACACCGTGTAAAGTGACATACATATCGACGGGACACGAGCACAGTGAGAAAATAAGAACGGTGATAATGCTTGTGCATAGCCCAAATATATACAATTTAATTCAATATACTGTATATGTTGAAAACTGAATAATAAACGCAAAACCTTCTCAGCTCCTGGAAACACCACGAAAGACTAAAAGGCCGATGCAATCTAAACAGTGCCGTTTGTGGAAAGATATTATTATTCAATGCTGGAGGAACGTCCGCTGACCCGGGGACGACGGTGTATCTTTCATAAGGACGAGAGGATAACCAAACGTGTTGATGTACAGTACACGATGAACGGAGTCCGCGACTGTTAACCGGACACCATGCAGCAGAGTCCTGGGAAGCGTCTCTTCCTTTGGCGGACCAGCGGGTGTGGAGTCAGATTCAACAAGCTGCTGTCGTCTGTGACACACACAGCATTGGGGTTAATACGTAGTACAAAATACACAATTCGGTCCTCTTACAACATGAGCAGGTCGTTCGTGGATCGAAAAAGTATCAAAACACGGCACCGAGATCAATTATTTTCAAACTTTTTGGACCCCATTAATATGACCTTTAACCTGTATGACTCAACTGAAAAAAAGTGATATATATACATTCAAAGTCATGTTAAATGGGAGTCAGCACACAACTGCCACCGCTTCAAGTGACTCAGATGAATCCCAAATAAAGTTCAGCTGTTCCTGAAGCATCGCACTGGCAAGAGTTACAATCTAAAATGGTAAACATCAAATTTCACTGTTGACACACCTTGATTTTTCAGTGGCAAAGGCATTGTGTCCCTGAGTTTGCTAAGAAGATTTCTCATCTCCTGCATATCTCTGCCAACACAAAGACAAAAGTCATGACGAGTCTGATTTTTGCATGGAGGAAAAAAAAAATGTCTCGAAATGGACGACCAGTGTTTAGCACGAGGGCAAAAAGTCACTCTGAAAAGTCTGCATACCTCTCGATGTTTTCAATGTGGACTCCCACCAGCCACGGATCGTGAGGGTAGTCGATGGGTGAGGAGGAACGGTCCTCGAGGATGGGAACATCCGAACTTTCGTCCACCCTGAAGTCCATCTTCGGCTCGGAGTCGGTTCCTCCAGGGTCAGACACAAAATAACATTTCTTGAAGCAAAATAAATACATTCTCCATACTCTGGATTTACGCTGCAACGGGTAGCTTTGGTAAATAATGTACAGGCTTTGTCGGAAATAACACACTGCTGACAGTGCTGACATGAACAGTCAGATCGTTGTTGTTAGCTTCGTTGCCGAAATTGGTCTACAGTATAAGGAAGTGCATTGCTCCTCTTTGGTGGGTTTGAATTCGGGGCCGTCGTCAGCCCCATCGTGTGATGTCGTGATTGTACTTTTTCTGTGAAGCTGCAACACCCCCAGCAGGCACATGGACTTCAACATCTCCGTGATGAACATCTCCAAGCAACACTGCAGCTGGATGAAGAGCCGGCATATCTCCGGGTGGATCTCTCCGTCCTCCGGGCTGCAGTGGCGGTTGATAAGGGAGGAGTGGGAATTTAAGAAAGGGGCACACAGTCGATAAGAACAGAAGACGGAAAAAGAAATCTCCTAAAATGACAATAGGCCGTGTAAACATGCGCAAAAAACCCAAATAAGACTCCTGGGGTACCCCTTCTCTAATCCGATTATTGGGTCCTGTAAACCCGATGTCGAACAGGTCATTGATTTGTCTCTCGCTTCAAGTATTTGCAAAGCGTCTTTTCATGAGACCCATTTGCAAGTAGCAATGATGCTAACGCGGTGTTTAGGATGGTGATTTAACAAACGATTGTGTTCACATGATAAGGCGTATTTATGATTCCTAATCACTGCACTTCTTAGTAGTTCACTGTGTTATTTTACTTTACTATACCTTTATTGTGCAGAAGAATAACACTGAATGAACATTAATAAAACGTTGAATTTCTCTCTAATTGCCGTTGCTGATTCGCGAACGGCGTGTACTTGTCTCAACCGGTCCGTGACACCCCCCAAAAAAAGGTCGGTCACCACTGCTATAAATAACCAACGCAAATCCCGTCCTTGCTATTTCATCCGGCCACAGAAGGTGACTCTCATGCTTACCCAGACACAGCGATGAGGGCGAGGTCTTGATGCGCAGCCCGGGCCATCGAGCATCCTTTCGCTCGCGTGTAGTGCATCTGAGCCCGCAGGGAGGGACAGTCGGCTGACATCTCACCCACAGAAATGACCTGTTCCCGGTAGAGCGCCACCAGGGTGTTGAATTCCTGCACAGTCTGAACAAAATCATCCGCTTGTTGTTTTCCGTGCAGACGAGCGCGGGTACCGGTTGACGTGTTTTCAAATCGACTGGCGACGGTGATTTGCCTGCATGCGTTATACACCTGCACAGCCCCCGAAATGGGGTGCTGACGGGAAACATCTTGCTGTGGCAGAAACTCACCATCCTGCTGACGTCCACGGTGCTCTCCCCGTGCTGCTCCGAATCCGTCGTCGGCCCTCTGGTGACGGGCAAGACGCTGCCAGCGGATCGGGGGCGCTTTTTCCGCCCGCACGGTGCAGAACTCATGCATGCAGAGAGCGCCCGTCTTCTTCTGGCGGCTTGCTGTGTCCTCTAAGCGAAGCAAAAAAAAAAAAAAAGACGATACCGGTTAGGACGCCGCAGAAAAAAAAAAGCACGGCGAGCTAGCCCCGAATGAGGCGAACAGATGTTCCCCGGATGAGGACAGTGTAGCGGGGCGGATGGACCGCCAGCAGCTCCCTCTGCATCCCCCAGCCGAGAGGAGAGTCACCTTCAGCCGCTCGTGAAGGCCGAGGGGGAGGCTCCGACGTCTTCCGCCGCACGCTCACGTGTGAGGAGGGGAAACAAGTCGTCACCCTCCCGCCTGACTTCGCCTTAACCCTTCAGACGCCGCACGGTCTGAGGACACCTGCAACTGCTACTTTAGCAAAGTAGGAATTTCAAGGATATAACCTCTTTGTTCAAGATCCTGGCTACTTGAGTTAAGTTTTCTTTTCACCGACCTGTAATGGACACAGATGTTCAAGGGTCAATGCTGACTAAACAGTCTGTTTAATCTCAATTTTTTTAGACTCGACTCGATTTAAAAATGAATTCTGAGCTTTACAAGGCTCTCCGTTTTGTGTACAATCCCACCGCTGTACGGTGCTGAAAAATCCTACAAATGATTTGTAATGATTGCTGGGTGGGTTTTAAAATGTTGATGTGTCTACCGAGAGTCAAACCTTGCCATTTTCTGAGAAATGTGAACCAAAAAAACCCCCCAAAACAAATCAAAGAGTTAAATTTAAGGTGGATGCAGCCATGTAGTTAAACAGGACGAACCCCAAATGGATTCTCTTCCAAGTGTTGAATACACAAGTAAGTGATTCAGCACCCCAGCTCGGCATTGAACCCAAAGACCTTCTTGTGGCAATTCCTTTTTAGTCCTTGTCTTATCTTACACCCTTCAGCATCAGTGTGTGCATTGAGGTAAGAAGCACTCCATGCTAGAGTTCTCCAAGCTGCGTCTATATTTGCCCGCCGCGACCCGACATGGAATTAGCGTCCGTTCGCCAACGTCCGAATCACTCAGCCACAAAAAGTTAAGTGCATTTACTTTACTTATTTAACCTACAGACAGTCATTTAACATGATTTGGAAGCAGGGTTTTTTTCCCGCTGCTACCACCTGTGTCCATCTAGGGTTGGCTGCAACGTCCAACTAAGTTTCATCCACATCTGATCCAATCCATGAATATTTCAAATACAGTAACCTGGTGAGATGCTTAAATTCCCATCAGCTTCGGATACAATTTGAGGTGCTTATAGTACAGTGCCTTCCCTATTCGTAAGAGTTTTGTGCGTTTGCGTGTGAGCGAATATGAGACTGCAGACACACAAGATAAGAAATACTTAAGTCACCCCGCAAGTTACGGAAGGGTTTGCGGGAGCTGGGCAGAGGCCACTTAACACATGAGGCATTTTCGAAGAACTGCTTTCGAGCGTGGTACGCTCTCTGGAAAGAGGCTTCTGCTTTCCAGGCTGAGTTCCAAAAAAGAAGGACGCGGAAAACACTGCTGCATTGACTTGCGAGTCGAATCCGATGTCACCAAGCTCCAATCTCAAATCGGATGGTTGTTCGTCTCTGGGTGCCCTGCGATTGGCTGGCAACCGGTTCAGGGTGTCCCCCGCCTACTGCCCGATGACGACTGGGATAGGCTCCACCCCCCCATCCCTCGCGACCCTTGTGAGGATTAAGTGAATCAGAAAATGAATGAATGAATTGATCTCGATCGTACCTTTTGTGTGTGTGTGTCAATTAAGGAATAACATATATCTAGTGCTCCATAAATACAGTTGACTTGACTTGACTTGACTTATCTAATTTCTGCATGAATACATTAAACGTAGGCAAACTTAAATGCACTGGATAGCTTGGGGGGAGGGGCAGGAGGAACGAAATACTTGTTTGACTGTTTTCGCCCACCCTCGCCCCCCCAAAAACCCACAACAACACTACTGGGGTGCAATTAGCTTCCTCCCTGCACCATCACACGAACACCGTGACGCACTGGTATAAATACGCAGCATCTCTCCAAGCCGTGAGCCTCAAAGAGTGGCTGGTCCGCTATGCGCTGCTCAAAGTGGGACAGCGCGCTCTGTGCCATCGAGGAGCATTTCTAAATCGTGCCCAAGCGGCATGGAGGACGCAAGCAACACGACAGTCTCGCCTCAGTTCGACCTCCCTTTAAACAAAAACGGCACAGCCACCGAAGACGAGGAGGTGAGGTTGAGTTCCCAAGTCCTCACCTCCTTCCTCCTCTGCGCGCTCATCCTGTGTGCGATTTTTGGGAACGCGTGCGTGGTGGCGGCGGTCGCCCTGGAGCGCTCTTTGCAGAATGTGGCCAACTTTTTGATCGGTTCCCTCGCCGTCACCGATTTAATGGTGTCGGTGCTGGTCCTGCCCATGGCGGCGCTATACCAGGTCTTAAACAGGTGGACGCTGGGGCAGATTTCGTGCGACATCTTCATCTCTCTGGACGTGTTATGCTGCACCTCGTCCATATTGCACCTGTGCGCCATCGCGCTGGACCGATACTGGGCTATTACCGAGCCCATAGACTACATGAAGAAGAGGACGCCTCGCAGGGCGGCGATTTTGATCGGCGTCACTTGGCTGGTGGGCTTCTCCATCTCGGTACCGCCGATGTTGATCATGCGCTCCCAGCCCAACAGCGTGGAGGAAGACAGAAAGAACCCCAAGCAGTGTAAGATCCGGCAAGACCCCTGGTACACAATTTATTCCACCTTTGGCGCTTTCTACATTCCGCTCGTGCTCATGCTGGTTCTGTACGGGCGCATATTTAAAGCGGCCAGGTTCCGCATTCGGAGGACCGTGCGTAAAAGCGAGAAAAAGAAAGTGGCCGACTCCTGCTCGGCTCTGTCGCCCGCGCTCTTCCACAAAAAGACGCCGCGGGAATCGCAGACGAAAAGCTGGAAACGAAGCGTGGAGCCGCGGCCGGCGCCGTGCGTCAACGGCGCGGTCAAGCACGCCGAGGACGGAGAATCTCTGGAGATCATCGAGGTTCACGGCAGCCTCAAAGACAACCTCCCGCTGCCGAACACGCCGAGCACCGCGCCGTTGTTCCAGAGCAGACACGAGAAGGCCACCGAGGCCAAGAGGAAGATCGCCTTGGCTCGGGAGCGCAAAACGGTGAAGACGCTGGGCATCATCATGGGCACCTTCATCCTTTGCTGGCTGCCCTTCTTCATCGTGGCCCTGGTCATGCCCTTCTGCCAGGAGTCGTGTTACATGCCCCGCTGGCTGGAGGACGTCATCAACTGGCTGGGCTACTCCAACTCGCTGCTCAATCCCATCATTTACGCCTACTTCAACAAAGACTTTCAGGGGGCTTTTAAGAAAATCATAAAGTGTCATTTCTGCAGACCCTAGGGCCCTTTTCAATGGCGCCATCCTGACCGCAGCTGCCCCGAACAAAACAATCCTGTCCGGCGAACGATCCTAAAAGAAAATAAGTGACTATATAAGCGACTCCAACCATCACCACGCAAACCATCCAGTATTAAATATCACCTGAGGTATGTGCATCCATAAAAATCTATGGTCCTCATGCTGTTCTGTCATATTCAATCAAGATACAATTTAGAATAACCGGCTCGTCATTTTTAAAATTCTGCAGCTCTGAAATTGAGACTAAATTTATCCACGTGCATATGAAAACCTGTTGATGTCTTCTGGGTTCATCTGTGAGACTTGAATTAAACGGTTGGCATTAGAAATAAAGTGTTTGGGTTTTATTTCCTTAAAAATAAATCACTTTGAGTGATATGGAATATTGTTTCAAGATTTCTGATTTCATTCCGTTAAAAAAATCAGATGCAAAATGTACTTTCTGTTTCAGACCATCAGTTTTACGAGCACATTTTTATGTTCAAGTACTTCTCCGTAACGAGGGGCAAATGCAAATGCTGAACTCATAGCCGAATCTCGATTTCAGGAGCATGGGCACCTTTCTTGCCTTGTTTTTTTTTTTTTGTCTGTTTGTTTCATTCTTTCTTTCTGTTTTTCATTTTTGTCACCAGTCAACCTAAAAAGATATCGTTGTTCGGGTCAGGGTGTGTCTCTCACGGCCGTTCCCTCTGTCACTCTCGGTCTCATAACAAATAATATTTCTTGAAAGGCAGCAGAGGGAGGGGGCACCCAAATGGATGAGAGGTGGTTGCCATGGCAACATATGGGAGATGCAAACTCCGGGAGCCGAAGGGGCAATTACCTGATCAAAGGCCTGGTACAACACAAGAATACAGAGGTGCATTTGAGTGGCCCACAGCTGGCGGCCGTCAGATACAATGAACAGGTGTATTCTTTTCTATTATTTTTTTTTGTATTCTGGTATTTGTTTTACACCCGAATGAGTATTCGTTTCAATATCCTGCAGGATAAGAAAACAAGTAAAACAGCTGGCGAACTTTATAAAAAAGCAGTGAATTGTGTATGTCACACAAGATAATAGTTATGACTCATATTATATATATATATAAAATGTGTATATATTATATATATATAAAATGTGTATATATATATATATATATATATATATATATATATATATATATATATATATATATATATATATATATATATATATATATATATATATATATATATATATATATATATATATATATATATATATATATATATATATATATATAATGTATATGTGTGTATACATATCCGGTCCGGGTGATAACATATATTCCCGATTGGTACGAAAATAAATAGATAAATAAAAAATGGACTACTAGTGGTTGCAAGAAGCCTGTGTTACTGTATTAAACTGAACGTATTAAATTTGTGCTCCATTAAGCATATACGCTTGGGAGTAGATTGACTGATGATGAGCCCAGGCCTCGCAACTTAAATCAGCTTTCCCGTGGCTCTGCAGGGGTTACACGCTCTTGTAAATGGATAGCTGAATGGAACCCAAGCGGAACATTTTGCTATTGCTGTCAAGTGCAGTTGTCCGCAAGTCGTCCTGCTTATTGAAGGCGGTGAAAAGCATGCTTTCGACTCTTGTATTGTTGCATCAAACTAACCCCGGCAGGGGCACCGTCGGCACTCTGCTGTCACAGGAATTATGTTATGGCCTTTCACAAGCACACTGCACCCAAATAAGGAATTACAAGTTTGCTCTTGGATTATTTTTGCCCAGGCTTAGAAGTGAAGCGACAACAGCAAAGCAGCTCATTTCATTAAAATAGCCAAATGATGTTTTTTTAATAATTTTTTTTAATACACAAAATGTTTATTGAATAGTTTATGGTGGAGAAAGCAGTGACTTAATTTTTGGATTTTTGATGATAAACAGGACATTCAATTGCAATTACTGACCAGGTTCAACATGTATATAAGGTGCCCGTGCTTCACTGGAGTACAAATTCCAGCGCAGCTTCACCACTCTTCATTGCTTTGCAGGACTGTCAATAAAGTCCCATTCTCTTCATTAATGACCAATATGTCGTGTTTATTATAGCAGCGCGGCGCCTTCCAGGACTTGTCGCTGTATATTGAGCTTGCATGGTCTCCCTTTGCTTGCACGGATTTTCTTCCAAAAGGTACACTGAAGACTCTAAATATCCCGTCAGTAAGTGGTTGGTTGTGCCCTGCAATTGGCAGGCGATAAATCCACGATGTACCCAACCACACATCCAAAGTCCCCGCCCACTCCCCCAAGACAGTCGGGATAGGCTCCAGCACCCCCCGCGGCTCACGTGAGGAGAAGCGGGAAAGAAAATGGATGGATGGAGGGACGGTCATCACGTTTTGTTCTAATCCCATGCGGAGTCAATGGCAGTGTGTTGACTTGAACTCACCAGGAAGTGTTTATCTCCTCTCTTCCAACTATTCTTGTTTGTACATCCAAATGTGGTTTCTTGCTGCTGTCTGGGTCTTTTCGCGAGACCGACAAACAAAGTGATCAACGCTAATTGCACATTTGCATCCCAGTGTTTGAAAGGGTTGTTGTGGTATCCTGCAGGAGAGACAACTTGGCGGGCAATAACAACAATTACCATTTTGCTTTCGCCACATGTTGTTTGGGAATGAGAGAAGTCAAGATTGCCTTCGGAGTCTCAAGGCTTTTCAAGAAAAGAAATCATAAGTCAGGAGTCGTGCACAAAATGCATATTGTCAGTTCATTGTGTGAAATCACCACAAATTGAGAATATAAGGGATGATCGCGGGTGTGTTACTGGTTTGGCCCCCCGTCTGCATGTCTGATGTCGCTCGCCGTGGTCCATGGAATGCTTGCCGACATGGTGAGAATGCTCAGACGGATGGAAAATGAGAGGGAGCGTTGCTTAGCAGCATGTATTATCATTAAATGTCATACTTTTGAATGTCAAGTCCGACCGCTGAAGTTGTTTTGTGGAAGGTAACACAAAAGTAACGCCGAAGAATTGCAACACATTGCAATTCGGGGAAAGTAACGTTCTCATATAATTACCCGAAGCAAATAGCAACATGAAGAAGAAGAAGAAGGAAATCCGACTTCACGATGAGCATCATGCTCTCGGGTCAGACAGACGAGTGTTCGAAAAGAATGACCTTGGAATGACTGGATAGGCTGGAGAGCCTGGAGGGCCTGTAAGCGCCAATCCGAGAGTACACGTCGACGTCTGAGCAGGCTCCCCATGACAGGTGGGGGCTCGGCGCGGCGGCGGTTTGGGTCGCGGGCAGAGGAGGCGTCACCTGGAGTGAAGATACTTCAGGATGGACGGACGCCGGGGGCGGTGGCATCGGGGCCGGGAGGGCTACTGGAATGGGTGGCAGTGGGGTGGCGGCAACAGGTATTGCTATGGCAACGGTTGGCACGGGTGGAACAGTGTGCGCAACGTTGCCATTGGACAGCTTCTCATATGACGGAGGGTGCTTGAACGTGTAGGTGGCCGCGTGGTAGAAGCTGCGATACTCCAAAGCGTGTCTTGCACTCGCCATTCTCAGCCTGCGGAACAACCACAAAAATCGACGTGATCCGATGTGACGATCGTTCGAAGGAGGGGGGGGGCGAACTTGCCCAATCTTTCGAGTTGTATCTCAAATTCGACTGTACCCCAACAAAGATAGCCCTGTGCTTAGCCTTGACTTAGGAAGTTGGACAGTTTCGGTATTTTCAACAGATGGCGAAAACAGAAGCTCATTAGCTGAGGTAATTATGTGCAGTTTTGAAAGAGCGATTATATTAGTTTGACACATTGAACCCGCTTTGTAATGTCACCTGAATGATAATGACATGCTAATGACTGCAAGGTATGCCTTTCAAATTGAATTTAGGGTTGTTGTTTTGTTTTTGGAACAAGTTTGGACTTAATCGGAAGTTCCGAGCTCCCACTCAGTGACGCGGTGAATGTGAATAACAATGTCACGATCAGTGTTTTGGTTCATTTGGTGTCGGCCAATCAGCTCCCTCGGCTACCCGTCACAGGTGTTGCTCCTTGTCTTATCAGTTTGCTTGAATTTAGTTCCCAGGTTTTTTTGGTTATTGTTGTCATTGTGGATTTGTTGCTTCTCTTTCTGTCATCGTCAGTCATCTTTCTTGTTTCTTTTGGTGATGAGTTTAGTCGTGCGACTAGGAATCATGTTTTGTCGGATTTTGTTCATGTCTTATTTTGGTTCCCACACCCTCCTTGATTTCCTTTTTGGCGGGATTAAACACTCGTCTATCTTCCCTTGCCTCTCTGCTTCCCTGCCCCGGGTCCTCGAAACCACAAAATAAAGTTTGTGGCAGAGAATGATGAGCTGAATTCGTACATGTCCGTGAGGTTGCTCAGTTCAGTCAAGACAAAAGTGGAAATTAATTTTGGCGCTCATTTCATACACACCTGTGTCGTGTTTGTAAGAGTCTGTAGAGAAGCCACAAGATGACAGCTCCGGCGAGAGTCACCAGAAGCATCACGACTCTGGCATCCAAACTCCAGCACGATTTCCCAACCGCTTCGGATGAGCGACATGTCCTGGAGGGCTGCGCCGTCTCCATTTCTTGTTTGGCTCTGACTGCTGCTTGGACTGGGCCTGGCTGGCTGCTGCTCCGCACAGCTGTCTCGGGATGGGGAAAGAAAGAAGGAGAAGTGCTGTTGGCGACCTCAGCTCGAAGCGTCATCGCTACCAGCTTTGATCGACAGAGTCTATAAACCACGCCGTCCGTGATGCTTAGCTTCAAGTGGCCTGGAAAATTCATTGTTAAAATTACCGCTAAGCGATTAAAATAAATAAATAAACGACAAAATCATGTTGTTCGGGGAAAAAATAAAATAAAATACAAAAACAGAGCTTACCTTGAGCACCAAAAGAGCGCTCTGACTGTGTGATGGCGCAGCCTTCCACTACTAAATGCAGAATTCCAGGCATGTACAATTGGTGGGAAGCTAGTAAAAACAACAGGAAACGGTGCACTTCCTTAACAGAGTGCTGCGATGACTTCCTATCACCATGGTTACAGGAAACTAGTCGAGGATATTTTTTTTCTTCTTTGGAGATGCATGTGCATCGAAAGGATGTCGAGAATAAACGTGCCATGACGTGCATCTTCCTGACAAGTGTATAAATGAAGTCGCTAAATGCCCTAGCATCAATGCCGTAGAATAAATGCACACTCATAAAACGAAATTTGAATCAAGGCACAGCACGCCAGATGCACAGGAGGAACACACATCGTCTGACGTTTGTGATGCTGCTTTATGTGGAGCAAAGACCGAAACTAAACATATGCTGTCTCAAAGAGGAAGTAAACATCTGCTTCAATGCTGGTGGAGGTCACCAGATGCAGACAGACGGCAGGCGCTGTGAAAGGTTTGCTACTATCTGATTCAGCCAGTATTCAGGAAACAAATAAATGACACGCCGGCACTAAAAAGGCTCGCTTCAATGCAAGTCCGGCTTTCATTTATCGGTCTAATAAGTTTGGATTCCGGGCCGAGCCAAAAGGGAGCAACTCTTAGCTCGCACTCAATATCCCTGCTTGGTACTTTCACAATCCTTTGATATCAGAGAGAGTCATATTAAAAGATCTGTTATCACAAGTCCAATTGTGGTTGAGGGGGAGAGGTGACCCGCCCAGACAACCTGGCAGAAAATGGAACAAGGAACAATGCTCCGTCCTAAAAGCGCAGGCAATAAAAGAATGTCATTTTGATTTTTGCATTGCTAATTCCATCCATTAAATCCAACATTCCTCATTCACCAGCAGGCGGGCCACCCGTCCGTCGTCACCGTCGCTCCGTCATGAAATCTGTGTTAAAAAAATAGCTTTGAAAATAACCAATTGGATGGAAGTTGACCATCATATTGTCATGATTCTGTTTGTGACCAGCAGGTGGCACTGTAGGGCTCTCCCTGCAGCTGCACACCTGTTGGTCGTTATCTAATTAGTTTGTTTAAAAGGACTCCCGGCACGACTGCTTGCTGTTGGGTCATTGTTTGTTTGTTTGTCCTGTCATGTTAGTTTCTGCCATGGTCTGTTCTTTTTTTTTTTTTTTTTTTTGCTTGAGTCATGGTTTTGGTTTGCTACTTTGGATTCTTTGTTTTCAGGACTTTGTTTAGGATTTAGTTTTCTGTGTTTTTTATTGATACATCAACTACACCTGCTTTTTGGGGTCCACCACCACATTGCAATCGTGACACATGTAAAAGATTGTGGTTGCCATGAGAGGTTCCAAATTGAATTTGACAACATACTTTGTCTTAAGATTTGTTAGAAATGTGTTTTTTAAAAGATGGTCGGCATTGGTGAAGTCGGTTGCTAACAGAAGAATGTCTCTCACAAGGTGATACGGAGGACTTTTTCTTGATGAAAGTGATATTTTCATTCGAGTTGGTTTTAGCATACGACTCTGGCTTCAGCACTTGATGGGTTGATTTATTTCGGAGTCCTTGATGGAGCCATCGTGAACGTTCATTAGCTGTCGTCGATGACCCTTTTTTTGTACGGTTCCCTGATGCTTTGCACTTAAGATTGAATCCGTCCTTCACAATATCTAATCAGTGCGATGGCGCATTCCGTGGCAATGATGGTTCAATCATGGTCACAACTGCTCCCGAGGATGCACTACAGATTTCCTAAGATGCTGGTGAAAAGGAGGATGGTTTGCGCGTGATTGCTAAAATAAATGCTAACAAAGAAAAAGAAAGGTGAGAGCAAGGGTGAGGACGGCAAATATTTGGGAGATGATAGCGTACAAAAGAAGCCGGGGAGATATGTAGATATCAATTGATATGTAAATCTATTCATGAGCTTTTGATATGAAGAGTGACTGTGGTCATTTTCCTCATCATAATAATTATTTTGATTGTTATTGAAATTATGATGATTAAAAATGTTTATTCTTTTTTTTTTAATACTTGGCATTTACTCAACTGCCAAAATTCGACCACTCAAAGCTGTTGATGAAGCCGACGCAGAACATTTTTGGACAAGCTGGCTGATCAGCATGAACTCATCTGCAATTGCATTTCTCACCCAGTTCGTCAAAATTGGAGTTTGCCTCCTTCAAGTTTGTCGGTCAAGGTAGGAGGTGCATAGGAAATGGAACCTGTTGTCACAGACAAGGATTTGTTTTGTTTTTTTAGGTTATTATTTCCCTGACATGTTTCGGTGGAAGTCTTTCGCCTTCTTCAGACTCTGGATAACCTAAAAAATAAATTAAGATCTCACCATATCGGACACTAAAACCACGTCGATCAAATGACTAACTGCAGATCACTAATTGTCTAATTGATGCCCAAAGTAGCCAAAGCCTTCCCGTCGTTCTGGGCCAGAATCTGCCACCTCCATCAAGCGTTTGCTCGTCGGCAATGTGCACATTCACGCGCACGCCTCCCGCTTGAGGCTTGGTGCTGTCAGATCGACTTTACCCAGCAGACAGCGCAAGGTCATCAGATGATGACCAGCAGCCGGGCCTGCCCCCGGTCACCCGGCTGTCCATATTCATCCTCAGTGAGGCGGCACGACGCACTCACCGTCGGCCCCCATTTTGGGACGGCAACTGCAATGCTGTCATTCTGACGGATCGGTTCCGATGCACACCAAACTTTGGGTCTTGAACTCGGAAGCTTTGCCTTCGTCTCTCAATGACTCGAGCCGGTCGTTCACACGCACGGGCTTGCTCTTGAGCCTTACCAAACGTAATCACGAAACGTATCATGAATCGATTTACTTTCTGTCAGCATTTCGTATCATAATTGTTAAAATCCCGCAACAGAAGAAAAAATGCATGAGTGTATGAAACTTGATGGAAGTCAAGAACATGGTCAAATCACTCCAAACGCTTTGTTTATATTTGAGACTTGAAAAAACTTCCCTCCTCACCACCAAGCTGTGACCCTGCGCCAATCTCCGTCAACAAACAGCGGCGTGCTTGAATGCTTAATAGAAAAGAGTCGAGGGCAGAACGTCAGCGGGCTCTTGATGGCAATCATCGGGTTGCTCGAGCGGAAATTGGTGCTGCTTTTTAATGCGCCTCTGTATCAAAGAGAAAAACACTCGCCGGCAAGTGACAAGCATCGTTCGCTCACACTGAGCACAAATATACTCTCTCATTTCGGTTCTCGCACAAGACCGCCGGCCGCTTTTCGCCAGTAATTTCATCGACATCTACAGAATCCTCACAGGGGTGTTTTGTGATGGCCCCCATGGGTGTCACGTTCGTCCACAACAATGGCCGACTGATGTTTGGAGTGCTATTAATAGAATCACCAAGATAACATGCACCTTGCCAAAGGCGCATGTCACAAAAAAAGTCCTCCCCCAAGAGATTTTTTTGTTTTTTTTATTAGTTTTTCTGCAGCCATCAACCTCAGATAACAACAAAAGCAAAAGTGCGCTTTTGGGGCGCACGTTCCATTCATGGGATGAACACCCATCGAAAACTACACCTCGAAGCACGAAATCCAAGAAACAGCACTTGTCGGTGTCTTTCATACAGTAAGTTGCAAAATCACAATACAAGCACAGAACGACGTTCGATAAGGAACAAATGAAGTGAACGAAGCCAGTCGCAAATTCAAACAGGCTCTGGATGTACTCGTAGTTACTTGCTGGCTTTTCTTTTCCGCGCATGCTTGCGCGCCTTTCTTTTCTGCGAGCGGCAGTGAAATTGGCCGGAGAGAGACGAGCCGTTCAAGCTCGGGTCGTTCCTCGCCCTGGTTTGTCCTTTGACAAACTTGCAGAAGAAGGAGAACGGTGGGAAGGGAACGCCGTGATCCTCTTTATATTTGGATCCTACCGTGATCCATTTTTCTTGGAGATAGAAGGGCAACTTCTCCACAAGTTGTCCCAGCCCCCTGGGTGTGTCAAGGTATGTTAAACCAGGCAAGTGTCCATCTTGCTTCGCAGCTTCCAGTTCGCCGATGAGGTCCGAGAGCTCCAGGAGCCTGCCGGGGTCTTTGCGGGAGAGCTTTGGGAATTTCTCTATTCTGGAAAACAAGGAATTTTCAATGGCCTCCGGCAAGCCGTAGACTTCTTCGAGTCGCGTCCAGATCATCCCCAGACCGACAGAAGGGCGCCTTAAGTGGACCGCTTTGACCCTCGTTGCGTGTTGAGAAGATTCTGGGCCCAGCCACTTGATGAGGAGGTTTATTTCTTCAATCGGCGTGAGACCGACGTCGGCGACGGTGGTCTGGAACGTGAGCTTCCAGTTCAGATAGCTCTCTGGTTTGTCATCAAATTGAGTCAGCCCCCCAGATAGCAGCTGAATCTTTGCTAGGAACTTGGCGAGGTCACCGATTGCACGATCGCAAGGGTTTGAATTGAACCTCTGCTGCGCTTGAGGTCCACCACGGAAAGCGTCCGGCTGGGGTACAGTATTTTGTGCTTCCGGCTCTCGGTCCAGCGGCAAAAGGTGATCCTGACCGGCTTCCTGTTTGATGTGAAGGGGTGTGAAGACTGATAACGGAGGGCCGGCGTGTTTCTCCTGGTATGGTGTGACATTGTAAAGCTGGGCAGAGGAGTTGCTTTCGATAGGAGTGGGTTCTGCTTCTCCGTGTTTATTTATATATTCGCTCACTTTCTGCTCTGGGGTGGTCTGAATAGGGAGGAATTCCAATGCTTCTTCGCCTCGTTCTTCCATACTAAAGTGGGCCGCAGCCGACTCCATCGCATCCGCTTTGGCTGTAGCCGCATCGGCTTCTTTTCTCTGATGGAGAAGATCTAGGCTGGCTTCCAAGCGTGCTTTTTCCATTTTGATATTGATTTCTTCCTCAGCATAGGCTAATCTGGCTCTTGCGGCTTGAGCTTCAGCCTGAGCGAGCGCCGCCTCCATCATGGCTCGGGATGAGGCGGATGACCTACTCAAAGATCCTTTTGAAGAGCTCACAGTGAGCGGTGTTGCAGATCTTGAGGATTTACTGGAGTGGGAGAAGAGCGACCCCATCTCCCAGTTGCTTTCACCGCTAGCAGCCGTTTTCTCCATTTTGATTTGCGAGGGAGGCTGCCGAAATTGAATGTGTGCACAATTGGCTCTCCTTTCAAGCTGGCGCACGCAATCCCGAGATTGAAGTTCCGCTGCCCCTCGCAGAGCGCTCGGATTTCGCTTTCTCTTAGGCACCGAACGCAGCTCAACTACAACAAAAGAACAGAGCGCTGTTTGGTAAGCACCAAACCAAGTTAGCTAAGCCAATAGCATACATGTGCAAACAATCGGCGTTGACCAGTAATGATCTGTGCATAATCGTTAAGTGTCTAGTATGAAACAACAAAAGAGTGCGAGTCGGTGTATCCGCTGCAAATGTATCCACTTGCTCATGTTGCCATTCATAACTAGAAATAACCGGTTGATATGAATGGAGAAAACTAACACCGAGGCATCTTAGCTAACGTCATAATGGAATGTGACCAAGGCAACAATGAACATGAATCCAATTAGACAGCAAAGAACGTTTACCTTTGGTCCTTTTTTATTTCTTGGTCGTGCTGAAGCTTCTCTTTCCAAAGTCTCTTGGGGAAAATGAGCCCTGGAGCCCGATTCTATGTGACATCGCCTTGAAAGAAGTGTGCTAATAAAGCTTTGTGACATGGAGATGATGGCGGAGAGTAACGTGTCATTTACATTTGCTCTGTAAAAAAAATAAATGAACATACTGAACCCCGCGGTGTGCTGACTTTGCACCCGACATGCAGTGTGTGCGTGTGTCATGACCTCCACTTAACCCTCTTGTGTTCGATCAAACCTGAGCCACTGTTCTAAATGTTGGTTAGATTGAGTCAGTCGCCATATCGTGACTTTCGAGCAATACCCTCCAAAAAGCAGAATGATGACACACGCGTGTAACACGAAAGAAAAACATTGCGCAGTTCGGCACTATGGGTAAGAATTAGATAAGGTCAGATGATATCGACAATCGCCATTAGACAAAGGCTTTCATTTCTACAAGCTCGGTCTCCGTGAACATGCTCACACTTTGCACTCAACAAGAGATACAATGTCTTCAGACGAAAGTCATGTTAGTTACTTTGCGCCCGGCCTGATCGAGTGCACATTTCCTCAGATGCACAGAATGTACGGGTACCTAAGTATTTCCTTGGAAAATAAGACAAAAGTACTTGTAAACAAGAAATTGGGGAGCGGGGGTGGGGTGAAGTGCACAATGGCAAATAGGTAACATTAAAGTGCATCCTAGACTACACTTTGAATCGCCACCTCACTCAAACCTCACAGCGTTTTGCACCGACACTCACGTCTCCTCGTCGGCGCGGAAAATGTATTCATTTGAAAGAGGAGCGTTATCAGGCGATGTCTTGCCCACACGGCCGCTGATGGCTGCAATCAGCAGGAGGAGGAAGAGGGGGGACTTGAGAAAGCGGCTCGTCAGCACTGATATGGTCTTCTGGATCACCTTTGATTGAGTTCAAATCCTTAAAGGATGTGCCGTGATGATTGCCATTGCGCGTAGCGCCTGCGCGGGTGGCGATGTCTCAAGAAAGCCGTCATTTTCTATGCATGTCCATAAGAGTGGAGGCACGCGCTGGAAAGGATAAGAATGAAGATTCGCAGAAGTAAAAGACAAGATATGTGTCGTGGTTCTGTTTGCGGCCAACAGGTGGCACTGTAGGGCTCTGCCTGCGGCTGCACACCTGTTGGTCGTTATGTAATTAGTTGTCTGTTTTCAAAGGACTCCCGGCACGACCACTTTCTTTTTGTTTTCATGACTTTGTCTTGTATTTAGTTTTCCCGAGTATTTTGGTCATAAAATTTGTCTAGTTCACCCTGCTCCTCCCTGCTTTTTGGGGTCCTCCAACTACACCACCATCATGCAAATTGTGACAATATGTCCGTGAATGAGAGAGGAGATAAAAAAATGGATGGACATCAATCTTCTCAATCCTCCTATCGATAGGAAGCTGTCGATCTTGCTTCAGAGATGTCCGACTGAGTGATGGGATGTCGTTAAAGGTCACACATTTATTGAGTGGCGTCAATTGCAACGCTGGAACGATGAATATGAAGATATGAAATGGCTTCTTTGTGACCGCATTTCTCAAGTTTGTGACTCATAAGTGACGCTTATAACGGGAAGTACCACATGTGGCTCAAGGTCATTTTTAGACAAGAGGAAGTGGTTTTACTAAAAAAAAATATGAGGTGTGCGGGATGACGATAGTTCAGGTGAATACCCAAATGAACGTCATACGCAAATTATGACAGCAGTGTAAACATAGCCTAGTTTCGGTCTCTGTCTCGGTTGGCGTGGCCTTGACGAAAACGTTCGCTTTTAGAATACAAATCAATCTTTGATCAAGCTCATACTCGGCTGTGCACTTTGAGCTATGAAAACAAAGCCGTCATGCATTCGTAACAATCGAGATCTAAATTCATTAAGGTTGCTCACGCCGACTTTGTTCGTCCGCGTTTCATGAAGCCTCTTGAATGACACGTCCCCTTTATGATTCACGCTGAGGTAACAGGAAGACGGCCGTTTCAGTCGTGTCTCCATCTATTGGAGTAACACAGTTGTGTCACACAGACAGACACGCACACACACACTTATCAAACTCTTACCCCCCTGTAAAATTCCACAGGCTGCCACCCCGTCTGCGTAAATGATGAATAAATTCTTCGTTTCATCAAACGCAATTTTTCATACGGTACCTCAGTCAAATCGTCGCCATGACGAACTTCACAGTTATCGGATCAGCCGAGCCAAAAGCAGTAAAATCTGACCGTCATCCAGTGCCAAACACCCACTGACATTTTTTTTTCTTTCTGAATTCTTTCCTTATGGAATATCTGCACGACAGCAAACAAAGAAGGCATACATTAGTTGCTGGTCGTATTCACTCCATCCGAGCGTGTCGAACAAAGTCACATGCCTGTAATTAAGGAATACGTACAGAACAAAAGAGTGTATGAAGGCCTCCATTGTGTGCTGGGACATGTACAAGAACCTCGGTTGGGGTTCGGAATAATTTAGGAGAACTAATAACTTTAGTCCAACCCCTGATTGATTTTGTTGTTCTAACTTTACGAGAACATTTGAATCAGCATCATTTATAAATCATCCAGTAAGTAAAAAGATTAAAAGAATCCAAAAATGTCTTAGAAATATAATTGAACCTCATTACATAATGTACTTCGAGGGACATGACGAATCTCTACGTTATAATGGGAGTTCGTTGAAACCACTACCAATAAAATGGCTGCCAACTACGATGCGTAATACAGTATGAAATTGTTTTTAGGTGTAAAAACATGAACATGTAAATACTGTATTACAAACGGAGGGGTATCTTGTGCTGTCCATTTTGTTCAGCAGCACGGGCGTCATTAAAATGACGAGAATCTGGTCGTTGTCATGACGTTGACGTTGATGTTGTAAAATGGTATATTTTTATATCTATATCGATATAGATATCGATATAGATCTATCTATATAGATATATAGATAGATCTATATAAATATTGATATATAGATGTATAAGTATATATATATGTTAAGTGTAAGTGAAAAACCGAATCCACATTTTGTGTAATCTGGGCCTTCTTGCCCCCCCACCCCCCGCCCCCCCTGTTCCACAGTTGCAGGTAACCTCAACTCTTACTCATTCCTCTCCACAAAGCCACAATAGCCCTGCCCAGCTTCTCTGCACGGCCTACTTAAGCATCAGATCGTCCCAAATGACACTCCCACATCTTTTTGGACTCAACGCAAATACTTTAGACAGAATTTAAGGGAACTGAAAGATCCGAGTGACTGTTGTGGTATCGTCGGGGGGTAAAAGGTAAATCTATTTTGATGAATTCATATTTGTACCCAATATTTCTTAAAAATCCCTGGAGCGGCAAGTACAGTGTTGATGTATTATGGTCCTTGGTCATATGGACTGTCATTTTATTGTTTTTATTTGCAGGAACCAATTCATGATGGATTTTCCAACTTTTTCACTGATGGTTGTACTTCTTGCGACAGCTTCGACTAAACCAGTAAGCCTTGACGTACTTTTCACTCCCCTCAGAACACACGTATGAGTCTCTTTAAAATTCTGATACATCCTGTACATGAGTGTAATTGTCTCTTATTTTTTAAATGGCGTGAGTAAACTGCACCGTGCTATTCAAGCAGGTCTCTAAATGTGTAAAGGCAAACACCCGCAAAGTGTGTCCTTGTATTCAATCATTTATGAAAGAAAAATCAGTCACAGTTTTAGGCGAGTTGTGATAGGGAGGGAAGCAGAAGTGGAGACGGATTTCACATTTGACTTCACTTCACGGGAGAGGCGATTAGTCAATAACTCTGCTTCATTAAACCGACAAATTTTATTCTGTATCAGCACTGCTAAATGATCGGCTATGGTGTATTATATTCTCCCCTTTGATATTCCATCGACAGGTTGATGAGAACTGGCTGCAGGATTCTGCCATCAGCGAAAATAACCAGAAACAAGAATCACTTGCTCGGGACAACTGGAGTCATTCTTCTGAGTCCGCTCGCTCACATGACTCGGCGGAGTCCAGAGACGTCTCTGAAAGTGAATCCGCTGAGGAGTCGATTGAACTGCTGTCCGCGGAGCCACTGGCAGAATTTTTCGAGGAGTCATCCGAAGAATCCTCTGAGGAGGCAACTGAAAAGTCTTTCGAGGGGTCCGCCAAGCATTCCTCTGAGGAGTCATCAGAGGAATCCCTGAGGAATCCTCTGAGGAGTCTTCTGAGGAGTCGTCTGAGGAGTCTTCCGATGAGTCTTCTGAGGAGTCATCAGAGGAATCCTCTGAGGTATCCTCTGAGGAGTCTTCTCAGGAGTCGTCTGAGGAGTCCTCCGAGGAGTCGTCAGAGGAATCCTCTGAGGAGTCTTCTGAGGAGTCTTCCGAGGAGTCCTCCGAGGAAGTTCCCGTCACAGATCCCATGATGACAACCACAGACGACACAAATACATCCACACCCAAACCTGCCACCACAATCTCAAATGAGCAAGGCGCAACCACACCTGCTGGAGATGTGACCGTAAGCCGTGGCCTTTCCACAGAGTCTCACATTACTGAAAGACGAGGAGACAACTAAATTTAAAAAGGTGATGATTGTGGGCTCAAAGTTGTTATCTGGACTCATTGTTATCTGGATCCATTTTTTAAATTTGTTTCTAATCAAACATGTTATAGCTGCAATGAAAATCAGGAAATGAACGCTAATATTGCTTAATATTGTATATATTGCAAGACATTTGTTAATAACTGTTCAAATGGATGAAATGTGCTGTTTTCAAACGTACCATCGGGTGTACATACCATACCTCTAAAATCCCACAAATAAATGTTATGTTCCACAAGAGTGAAAAAAAAGCTGTCAAAATGTATGTTTTCTCACACAAAATGCCACTTACACATTGCATGGGGTGAAAAAAAAATAAAAATACATTCACTGGTCCAAGATGCCCCTAATGCTGTGTCTGCTCAGTGTATGACATGATGGTCGGATTCAAAGTGTCTACCGCCATCTAGTGGTGATACACATGAATTAAAGGGGGCATGTGGGAATGATGCCTTTCAATTGCCTGTGTGTAAATGTAATACAAAAAATAGATATTTTCTATACTGTATACGAATATGTCGAGATAAAAAGGTTTGGGCACACAAGACAAAAAAAAGTTAGCAACCATTACATTAAAGGGTTATGGCCAAGATCATTTTGACATAGCTAATATTTGGTGATGTTGTATGTATGTTCGTCTATTTGTATCATTTCAAATTGTGGCCGTCTTCACCACTTTTATGGATTAAATACAAAAGGCATGTTCACAAATATGCACATGTTTACGACAGTAAAATGATTTATTCCTCATTAATTCACAGCCAAGGACGGTTCATTATTTCCACCGCAGTTGCGGTCACAATACAAAATAATAACGGGCAGAATTTTGTCCGCCGGCTGAATGATTCAAGATGTTCTGTGTGAGCAAAACTGTGACAAAATAAATCAACCGTGTGGCAGGGTGGATTAAAGTAAAATAATTTTATTTATACTTTAGAAATGGTACAAAAAAAAACATGACGATAGACATGAAGGGGCAGGTGCCAACATGTAGTGTAAAGTAAGAACTGAGGACGCTGACAGATTTGATACGATAGCAAGCAACAAGCTCAACCCCACAGGAGGCAAATACATGGCTTCAAAGTTAGGATGCTTGAATTGATGACGCGCATTTGGAGCCAACTGCGCATCCCCTGGAGTGCGACCCTGACATGTTTTGATTATTTGTGGTATTTTCTTCCAGATTAAACTTTTGAATTCAGCAGTAAAGACCTGTTTCGATTTAGACAAATAAAGTTGTGCCACCGAGCTCACACTTATTCTGTGAACCCGACCAATAACTGATGGTAAACAAGCGTTTTGGATCGTCCCTGCTGGAAGGAGTGTCTCCCGAAGTGGACCCGAACGGGATTTTCCGGATGATTTATTTGGCGGTGATGACCACCGGCATGTTAGTGGTTTCACGGGCCGTCTCGTGCTCATCTGAGTCACTCTCCATGCTGTCGCTCTCGTCAGAATCGCTGTCAGCGGCTCCAGGCGTGGCCGTGGTCTCCTCACTGCTCTGCTCGGGTTCCGACTGCTCTTCCTCCTCCGCATCTGCCGAGCTTCCGCTATCGCTTGTGCCATCGGTCTCCTCCTCCGCTGGGAGAGCGTCTTGGTTCTCGGGAGTGCTGGTATCCTCTTCCAGCATGTCGGTGTGCTCCTGATAGCTCTGAAGCCAGGAATGCAAGCAAGAGATTTATGAAACACGTGCAGAATGTCATGTGCAATTCAGGACATTAATGAGATCGAATGATACATTGTACACATATGGAGGTGGCCATTGGCCATACAAACGTTTTGTGTTGCTTTGGGCTGTCAATGTTTCACTGAAAGGCAGGACTGTGTTTCCTGAAGGCTATTTTTGACAGATTTCCCGCTGCATCCGCTGTGTGTAAAATTGGACCTCTTGTCATCCGTAGATGAGGTAGCAAAACTCTGGCCTTTTTTTAAATTGACTTCTATTTAGGGTTACCTGCATTTTATGTTGCTCTCCATAAATAAATAAACCATTCGGGTCAGTGTGGGTAAAAAGCCACATCGTGTTCGTTTGAGGGCATCCGTATGTTGACTTCCAGACTTAAGACAAACATCAGGCTTTGAAGGAACAAATCATTTCAGGACACCTCCCGGCTGGCTACAGCCAGATGGAACGGGACTCATTTAAAGGGCAGAATCATCCGGCCGGCAATGTCAAGGCGCCAGTTGAAACTCTGTAATTAGGATTTTCGTAAATTATGCCCCTGAGTATTTCGGCTACTGTATTTTTTTTGTTCCCTTCCTTTGAAAGTTTGCATTACTGGTTTTGCAACATTGGCTTACTTTGGTTTTGCAGAACGCAGGCAACGACTACGGTGGTCTTGGAGCTTTAAAAAAGGGATTGGCAAGGTGTTTTAATTGGAGGCCTACAAACTTGTGTTAAGTCATTCAATCATTCACATGCACGTCTTTATTTATATGTAGATGTACAGCTCTGAAAATGTAAACAAATAAAGGACCAAAATAATTTTGAGACCTCATGCATTTTCTAAAGGCGAACTCCATCCTAAACTTGATACCTGGAATGAGTCTTTTTTTTCCCCCCAAAGTTCTATATGTGTCACCGCCATGAGTCCAAAAGAAGAAGTCCTAGCAAAGGCATTCATGTATCGATTAGTCACAGAGCTGCTGAAGAACTGATGCTGAGACACCCCGCCTCTAGTATCTTTCCAATATGGAATTGATATTCCGTTGACTGATCACAGCGCACTAGTTTTGCCAGTGGGCAAAGGCCTCTAGTTTGACACCACAAACACACAGTTTGAGCAAGCAGATTATTGAGGTCTTGTAAAAATAGCCACCACGTTACTGATATAACCAACCCAATGTGGAATAAATTACCCCCTCTTGCCACAAAGTTTGTTTTTTTTAGTTGCTCTCGGTTTCATGCAGATATATAATTTGTACTTGGATTTCTTTTCCGCATTTTTAGCAGTCGGACCTGAACGCCCGTCGAAAATCGCATGCGGTGCTCCAACTGACCTCGCTCTTGTAGACCTCCGGTGACTTCTCCACCTCATTGTCGATGGGCATGTCGTAGCCCGATTTTTTCCCCGTGTCAACGTATTCATAGGACTTGTAAGATGAAGGAGCCTTGTGGTAGGTCTTCTCCTCGGCGTAGACGTAGCTCTTGTACTCGCTGGGGTATCCTCCCACGCTGTCGCCGCGGCCTGAATCCGTGTCTGTGACGATGGTGGGCAACAGGGGTTCCTCTGTCACAATCACAGGCGTCGCCGTCTCGGGAGCGACAGTTGAAGATTCGCCAGACTCGGAGCTGTCTTCCTCATCTTCCTCTTCGCTTTCCTGGAGGGGCAAATCACATCATGTGCTGAGATTCAAACCGGGAACTTCTCGACTGAGAGGCAGAAAAGTGAACCACGTGCTGTGGGGATCCGGCTCACCCTCAACCTTAATGCGTCGACTGTCCGCAGACAGTGTTTGTTTCGACTACTCACGCTCTCCTCCGATTCGTTTTCATCATCGTCGTCATCATCCTCATCATCCTCATCATCACCGTCTTTACTTGGCTCATCTTGGTTGTCGACGGAGGGCGTGTCTGTTGCGGCCTCGTCCGGAGTTTCAAAGTTGATTAAAGCCGGAATCTCGACTGCTGCCTGCTCCAAAAATGCAGAAATCCAAAGACAGACCGATCAATTATACAAGGCGAACGGTCTCGGCGCACCGTCTACTAGAATTGAAACGTATTCTGACCTCATCAGAACCGGCCGTAATCTCATCCGAACCAAGAGCAATGGGTGCTAAAAATTTCTGGAATAGCTGCGAGAACATCGGCGACAGGTGAGTTGCAGTGTGCGCGGTCTCAACCGTTTTCTCGACGCCAACACATTCGGAACGTAAAATGTCAGCGCTTTGTTTTTCGGATTGCGGGAATGCCTTACCCTGAAGGGTGACACGCGGAAGCGAGTCAAGTCGGCCATCTTTTTCCTGAAGAGTGAAGCCGCGGGTCGTCTGACCTGTGGACAAGCACGAGAGTCAACGTGGATGTCTCATCCTCCGCCCGCCTGTCCGACGTTATACCCACCACTTCTTCAGAGCTCTCTGCCGAACTGTCGGAATATTTTCTTGCCTGAAAAGCAGACGATCCCAATCAATAAAATCAATAAATGAATAAAACTACAGTTCAGGAAATTGTGCGGGTCATCCACTGATATCATGCAAACACGAGCGGTGTCGAAAGGACACTTGAATTAGATTGGATGCTTCATCGGTGCTTTGAGACGATGCAATTGCACCGTTACCAAGTCATTGTCGCATTTCGTTCAATTAAACTCAACTTAGTTGCAATGGATGGAAAACAAAACACGTGAAGTTGAAGATAACCGAAAGGAAATCACTCACTGGCCGGCAGAGAACTGCAGCGAAGAGCAGAACAAAAACAAATGCCACCTTCATGGTTTCTGTTCGGTGTCTAGAAGAACCAAAGAAAAGTAGAAGAAGAAAAGATGATGAAATGAAACAACCAAATACATTTTTCAAAGCAATAAAAAAATTAATTGTAATACATATAGAGCAACATCAAGCGTAATACATGTATGTACATCAACAGAAATAACCCGTTTTGGTTTTTGCCTTGGAGTTCGCGAGGTTCATTATTTTCCGCCACAGGAACGAGAGAGGACAAGAAAGTTTGGACTCTGCTTGTGTCATTTATGATTTGTGTCGCAGTGTTCAGGACACAAGTTAAAATTAAAGTGCCTCCGCCACAAGACCCAAGAAATATGGGAACAACTCAAAAAGCCAAGCTCACTCACTCACCCACACACACACACAAACACACGAGCAGACATACAGAGCAAAAACTAACATCTCATTTCCAAACCATGGCTAGTAATTTATTGCCGCACGGCCTCAACTCTTCAGTCTTTTTTTTTTTTTTTTTTTGGTGGGCTTCCCAACAAGCCACGGGGATTTTCGACCACTGGGCCTCACAAGCAAAACACCGCTGTTGGTCAAACTGAGATGTTGGATGGGAAGCTATGAGGGGAAAAAAAATCAGGGATCCCCGTGTGAATGAAATGAACTTTTTGCACAAATTGGGATTCATTTGACTGTTTACTCAAGAAGATAATCCGACGTTGCTTCAATTAAATGCTCCTATTTAAGTTGGGAGAACTTTCCACAACTATTTGCTGAGGTTGCTCTTCAGCAGTAACATGCAATTCCCCTGCACCCAAACCCTCCTACTACGTTCCAGATGTTATGCAGTACATGTTCTCGCAGCAGCTATTAAAAGCAGCACATAGCAAACAAGTATTAGCGTTCAAACCACAATCCCGACCAAACACTCCGTATTGTCGCTCACATTGCATGTGCTCGTACTCACCTTAGCGGGAAGAAGATCGATGAGGTTTGATGGCAGTAAGTTCCCGGGATGCTGCGCGCCGGATGCCCTGTGATGCTACTGCAGTCTCCTCTGGCCTTTAAATCGCTACGCTTCTGCCAGCGGCCAATCAGAGCCGAGACTGTGATGTCATGAGGTTAACCGCTCCACGGTCCACCTCTTGTCTGTCTCCCCCCCCACTCTTCCTTTGGTTTGCGGTGCGGGGGCTAACGTGCGTACACACATATGGAGAATTAAATTAATCTAAGAAAATACACTGGCATGATGTAGATCCCCCCCCAAAAAAAACAGCAACAAGTGCTGTGACAATGATTCAACTTCCTTACAGACAGAAATATGTCTCACTGAGGTCTTGCCGGATTGTGGACAGTTTACTGATTCATCGTAAAACTGTCAACTGACGAGAATAACCACATTGTCATGCCCGTCGGTCGCCTTTCTTAAAAATGGAGATAGATAACGTCTGGGTGGTTGAGTGGTTGGCGCTCACTTGGGGCAAAACGTACGTGTATATGGCCTGAACAGGTGGGCAGACAAGCGTTCATTCTCAGTGGGAAAGGAAAACGCCTTTCCCTGTTTGAAAATTAGGCAAAAGAACTCCGTGATCAGCTATGTCGCTAAATGTTGCATTTTCCAGTGTATTGATCTGCGATTGTTTACTAGGGGCGACATGGCAATGCAGCCGTTGGACAAAGTGACACAAGGGTACCCAAGATGAGGACATTGATGACAGAAATATCAGCACTTCAGTCCCATAACTGTCATCATTACCGCCTCTCAAAATGTTCCATGATGATTGGATGGGTGGGCGATGTTATTCCTGCGTCTGGTCTGGCTATATCGTCTCACTTCTTGTTTCCATGAAGGCACGTTGGTCTGGTCGTCGGTTTATTTTCGACACAATGACATTTCGTGGACTGAAGGACGACAGTTAGCACTTCGACGTCGTTCGACGTAGTTGTCATCCATTCGCCCTGTTTGTTTACCCCTTGCCGTCTTCAGGGTTGAGAGGTCGGCTGTTTTCTGTTTAAGTTCTGCTGGAAGTTGCATTTGAACCATGCTATTCATTCTTTTTTTTTTTTGTCCTGCTGCACTAATATTCCCATTTGGGCAATGCCATTGGTCGCTGGACGGTGAAGCATGAGTGTGGTAGAAGGTGGAGGGATAAAGGGAGTGAATCGTTCATTGAACAGCCAGACTGTTGTGTTGACTGTCTGCTTTCCCGACTGTTGCCGTTTCCAGGGAGGAACAAAGCAACACGCATGTTTCATGATCCCATGTTCATCATTTTCCTCTAATGGTGTTATGTCGCCGTTAAAACGTTTGCGTCGACATGACCTTCAAGACCAACATTCAAAGTAAATTGTCTTTTACACATGTTTCGAGCTTATCCGCAACTATACACATGACACAAAAGGTTTTAGGGGATTTTTAAAATCAGAACTGATGAACTGTGTTCTCCCGCATTTCATGACTATGACTCGACTTTATAACCAAGGACCGATTATCGGTCCCTGTCTCCTGCGCTCTCCCTCCACGAACCCGTTCTTAGCATGTTTGATACTTGCAATCGGAGACATCTCTGAGGAATTTGTACAGACGGGAGGCGCCGTTATTTTGAAGACTTTGGGGCGGAGGAAGATGCTTGCATGGAACACCCTCCACATGTTGGCTAGCATGTCAAAGGCATTCTTCGCGACCACGTGTCCCCTTCATACCGGGACGTTTGCGACACAGTGACAATCCGATCTGCAAATGTTCATTCACCTGAAAAAAAAAGACAAAAATGCAGATTTTTCCGAGCTTCAGTTCGAGCGAAGCACAGATCTCAAATTCCTCTGCGCTCGATGACTCTGGAATTATACCTCATGGGGAAGCCATCAAAATGTCCCTGCTCAGTATTGCATTTGGTTTGGCAAATGCTTCAGAGAAGTCTCGCATTTGTTGTCAGGGTTGTCGTTACTCTTCGGAACTCACTGGAGCGGCCTCACAAAAGGCACGGTCGCTTGATCGTTTATCGGTGTCCTCTTCGGATAAAGCAGTGAGAACTATCCAATGGGGGGAAAAAAGAATGGCATGATTGCATTTGGTTGGCAATGCAGTTTGTCTCACCGGGGTGTGTTCTTCATAGCTGTGGCTGCGAGTGCATGTTGCCAGCAGGATTTTGGGGTGGAAAATATGGATTTGTTTTTGCACAGTTTAGGAATGACAGAGAACCAAGACGTTGCAAACTCATCGGAGTAAAGTTATTGGAGTGACTAAGGTTGACGAAAACACACCACGCCAATATTTTTTCAGTGGGTCTTGGGAGTGCAATGAAAACAAACAGCGAGTCAATGACAATGTCATTTGATTGTGCGAATGATTCGCGTTGCAGGGAAGAAATGTGAAATAATAATCATGAAATAATGCGCTGTTTGTACTGTACATTGTACAATTGAAAAAAAACAATGCGCAAACTGAATTCCGGCTGGTGCCATGTGTCATCCAAACTATTTTTATTTGAGGGTGTGGCTGCAGAGGGGCTGCGCGGGTTATTTGTGTCTGGAAGAATGGCCGCCGCGGTCGTGTTGTGGTCCGACACTAACCAGACTTTTACACGCTTGAGAAAAGCTGGGGCGAAGAAAGGGGCGACGAGGACGGGAAAGAGAAGAAAAGCGAAATCACTTCCCCAAACAACATTCAAATGATCGCCATCAATCCGTCGAGTTTCTTTACAGCTTTGTCCTCATGAGGGTCACGGGTGAGTGGGAGCCGATGCCAGTGTTTGCCTACACTGGTCGCCAGCCCACCACGACCAAAATGGTCTGATAAGTGTTTTTTTTTTTTATCAAACGCTCTATGAAGTAGGCTACATACTTAAATCCGATCCGCGTCATCTATACTGAAGTAGGTTTACTTTTTGTCGATCCCTTTAGCATGCCCTTAACAATTGGGCAGAAATCTGTCGCAAGTTTGCTTGTTTTCACATGTAAAAGCCTCACTCACACAATCCTGATCTCAGTCGACCCGTATGCTTTGTGGAGCTGTTCTGGGAAATAACCGGAAACCACCATGACACTTGGGGACTTACCCCAAATGGTCAGCGTACTGTCCCATGGTTTGAGATGCTTCTACCGTTTCATGAACAGATCATCAAAGCTCAGAAAAAAAAAAAATAAAGTCACCGACCACAATCCAACCAAGTGGAATCAGTCAAATCAGCAGCTATCACACATGATGAGAGCAAAAACAATATTTTATTCTTGAATTGGTAAAGATCCAACTTCCATTTGTCAATAAGTGGAAATCCGTGTGTAGTGATGTTTTTGCCGTGAGCATTCTTTATTTTGTTTTTATTGCAGTCCTGAATTAAAGATTGTTTCATCGTAATTTTACCCCCTCATAGACGTCCCACTGTGCGTTTCTGTCAAATTGTGTCCAGACGAGGAGATATTATGCAAGCTTATCCAGCATACTGTTTTAAACATGGTCTTCCTTTACATACGAGACCATGTGATTACATGCCTACGCACGTATGCTCCAGCTCTAATTGGCAAACATTTGAGCAAAAGTAGCGAGTTGAGAACTAGCACTCATGTGGCTCTCATTGGATGGGCCAAATGTAATTACAGATCAGCACAAAGTCAAGGCTGACACTCCCTGAGAAGAGGCCCCGCTGCGGGGGCCAAGGAAATGACCTTATATGGCCACTTCCTTTGGGTAACTCCGGGGCCTAAAGAGCACCTTTGTGACCCACAACAACCTTTCTAAACATGCTAGAAAGAAAAAACAACAACAATTGAAAATACAACAAAGCATGACAAAGACGTAAGAAGTACTGGCAGGTTATGTGGCTTTGTACTGTCTAAGGTACGTCTTCAACCCTCTTCCTCTCAGAACTGATTTAACAACATGAAGTGGCCTGACACTTCTCAAAAAAGTGTATGATGACTCACTTTTATTTAGACCGCTGATCTACTCCCAAAACTGCTGATTTTTTCAATTGCTCATGATCCCATCTTTTGCTTTAAAAATGCCACTTCTGAAACAGTTTCCCTTTTCTCTTTTCTTCTTGCACTGTTCGTGTGAAATTTGAAACATTAAAACATTATAACGTCAGCAAAAGATTTCCTAAATGGCCCACACAATCAGGCCCCTGTTTGAGTGCAATGTTTGTATTAACTCCCTGAGCCTTTCCCACCTTCACCTGTGGCGTAGCCAATAATTGCTTGACCGTACAAGTTTCATAACACTGTAATGTTACATAACTGACGACAGCCGGCGTGTCTTTTCTTTGAGACACACACACACACACAAAGAAAAAGCACAAAAACGTTCCGGTCAAGCTGCCAGAGATTCTACTTTGGTGAGCCGAGAGTGAGAACTAAAAATACACACTAAATGTCTGAACCTGGGAACAGTCAGCTGCAGGACTGCCACATACTATACTGTATGTCTTTCTCCAGTGTATGTGTGCGTGTGTGTGTGGGGGTGGGGGGACGTCTGTGTCCTTAATTACGATGACATGGGAAAGGAATAAATGAAAATGTTTTTTTATTTTTATTTTATTTATAACATGCAAGGAATAATGAGTATTTTAGCTCCCAATATCTTGAGAGTGTTTTGACCTGACAAAGGTTAGATTTCTTGGCAGTTACTGAGATACAACTGGAATTTTGTGTGGACACCCTGCAATTTCAAAACATTATCACTAGATGTCGCCATTGTTTACTTTAAAATGCCGTCTTTGTTGGTCTTAGTTTGGATAACCTTTGGCTGTGTGTTCTCTGAATTGTCACGCTAGAGGGCGGCATCATTCCTCAACTGCAAGTCGTCATATGGTTATTATAATTTTTTTAATACCTATCTATCTATCAATCATTAAGCATTAAGTCCGCTGGGCTCGTGACTGCGGAAATATGGTGATTATGCATGTGGGCATGTTAAAAAAAAAAAAATAAAATAAAAAAGGTGCTGCATTGAATTAAAATTAGAGACTGTTATTTTTTTGTTCTTTTTCCTTCATCTGTGTGCGAGAAAACTGAAGTAATGAGGAACTAGTAACCCGCTCATATGGAGAAGAATTCATTGATTATCAGTCATATCACTGGATTTAAAAACAAACAATCTTAATAATTATCTTAATTGAATAAGGAAAATGAATGGTGGAGGGGTCTTCAAATGTAGCAAAGAAAAAAAAACAACAGACAAGGAAGGCATGAGTCAGAGAGTCCGCTCATTGTTGCTGTTGTGGTTTGACAGGTTTCCTGCGACTGCTAAAAATGGTGCAGTGTGTTGTTCTCTGTGAGACTGCGAGAAGCGTGGGTTGAGAACCGACGCTTCACGCGCTTTCTGTCAGGAAAGGACAATATCCCCCTCACCAGAAACACACATATTTGTTTTTCCCCTCACCAAACCAAAATAAAATGTTAAAATGTGGTCTCTCCGGTTGATATTCATTTTTCGTCAAAATGCTGACTGGACGAATTTTAAATGCAGAAGTTCCAAACCGAGAATTGACAATATTAAAGGCCAAAGAGCATAATCCGCTGCTTTGAGTAAATCCTGGAGTCATGTACAATTTTATTCTCTGAAGTGAAGTGGGCTCTTGAAGACGCTTCTTCCACCCCTGGCAGTATATCACAGCCAGGGGGTTGATTATAAAATATAATAAAGATGATAATAAGGATAAGAATGTATTCAATAAATTGATTTTGACTTAAAGGGTTCGACGCACACTGTTGTCATATAGACGGAGGAAATACCATCCACCAAAATTGCATGACACTGCCCGGCGCCACAACTTAGATCTGCTTTTAGCCGGTCTAAAAAGGAGTCTACTTTCTGCCACCAAATTGTCAGGTACGCTGGGAGCAAGTCAAAGAAAACACCCCCTTGTCCGCTAGGAGGCCAGCATGGCATAGCGAGCTCTGCCAAATTTCCAAACATGCTCCACTAAACTTGACCCAACATGAAAAACAAGATTGTTAGTGCGCTGTCTATGCACAGTAGAGCCCGTACAATCACAATAAGCAAAACTATGACCCCCAAAGGCACAAATGAGTGTCGTATGCTCTATGTGTGAGTGCAGGCCAGAGGGGAAAACGGTGAAGGGAGGGTTAATCATGCCAAAGTACTGTACAGGAAAAGAACCGGCCAAGGGGGCGTGTGCCCTCAGTTCCTCTTCCAAAACCACAATCTTATTTGTTTTATCTCCAGCTGCCTGAACTTCTATCATGCCTGAAAGCCTCCCATTGAGTTCCGCTTAAAGTGTTGGTTTTCATTCTGTGTTTGGTTAAAGTTTCATTTTCACCCTCTACAAAGCTGCGGACTGCCGGTCACGTTCACCTTTTCTCTTGAACATCGTCTTTCTGTGCCCGTAATCTTGAATTCAGTTTTAAAACCCGGTGTCGTCGCCACATGTTTATGCGTTTACCCAAATGTTAGTTTTCACTGACTCTAGTTTCCATTTCAGTCTTTGTAACTTTCAATGAGACGCTACTGAGGAAAAACAGCAGATGGGTGAAATAATCATTTGCATTTGCAGTTCTGGAGAGAGTTGGAGAAATACTTCCATACATTGCATTAAAGTGCAGATGAATAGTTTAAATTGTGCCGAGATGCTGAGGTTACCCCTACTTTGGATTAGCCACAAGTGAATTGAACATTTTTATTAATTTTAGCAGTTTTTGAGGTGTTTAATTAAAAAAAAATAAAATAAAAATCGTCATGATGGGAATAAAAAAGTTGCAAAGAACGTCAAGCCCCTTTTATGTACATGAAGTAGAAATTTAGCAGTCATTCCCAATGATTTTTTTTTCCTCTGACAGAAAAAATGAATGAATGAATCCTTTATTGTCATTGCACACTTCTAGCAAAGTACTCTGTACCCACATTTGGGACTAGAAATGACTCGTCATCCAAATCTAATCCATTGAAATCTACTGTTTAAATTTGAGATCCGAAGTGGTTCAACTTGAAGCTCCTCGGGTGGGTGTTTATGACATAATTACTGACCAGATGTTTGAGGGAGTTTTCTCGAAAGAGGAAGCAAATTCAGAGTCCGGACTGGCTGTCAAAGCAGCAGCACCCTTGCGCTCGGGATTTCTTTTCGCTGCTGTCATTGTTTGAACCATCGAAATGAAAAGCGTCGTTATTTTTGCCTGGGCGGAATGGAGGCTGCCCTAATTCTGTGCACAGAAGCTTCTAAAAGCCGCGTCAGGAAGTGATCTGGGCTGCGGGACCGAGAGCTGCGATGACACGCGCAGAGGAGCGGCTGCTCGACTGACGCGACACTCTATGGGTGAGTTTCCTCCCAAATTGCAGTCCGGTTGAGCGACATCAGGACTTTTATACTTTCATTTTGCATTTGCTATTGTGCGGTTTGTGGATGAAGAAAACGTCAGACATCCGTAGACCCTTCTTCTGGTTTCTTTGCTCCTTCGATAAATGTCGGGGTAAGCTCTTTGCAGGGTCCGAATACCGGGTAATGATCAAAATGTAATGAATGCAATCGGGGAAAATTGTGTGTTGAATCAACTGAATTTTATTTTGTCAAGTGGCTGCACAGAATAAAGTAGTATCAACTGGATTTAGATGCACATTACTTATGAACTGTATCCAGATGCAGATGATTTTATTTTGTGCCACCGCTTGATGAAATAAAATTGAGTAAAGTTCAACATGCCTTTATTTAATTGATTTTTTTGGACTGTTTTGCTCCTCATTGTTTGCCCGTGTCACCTTTTCTTCTGAACGTTGTCTTCTGGTGTTTCGCCTTGCAATTGTGTTCTTCCCACTTCTTGTCAAGCGCAATGTCAAATTTGGGGTTTTACTCACTGACTACTCACCACAGTCTCGTCGCCAGAACCTCGTTGTTTTTGTTCTAAGGAGTGTGCATCATCTCAACAACTTCACTGAACAATGACAACTTTTCATACGCTAAAGATGTGAGCTGACGCTGATCTTTGCATCAAACAAAACTCAATGCAGCTCTGCTTACCTCTTGGCTTTGACATGATTGTTATTCACCCTTTTTGCAGTTCGGCTGAAAATGAAACCACCAGGCTGTACAAACTCAGCCACACACATACACACCGAGAGGGAAATTAGCCTGAAATGTGTTTTCACAAGCTTAGACGAGACAGATGTGTGACCACATCGGGCAACCAAAGTTGCCACACCAGGTGTCTTTACATGAGACATTGTCTGAAACGGGCCACCCAGACTCATACCCAAACAGTTGCGTGCACAGATGAGTGACTCCGAATCTATCTCGAGGATGTTCACCTGAGTTTTGCTCTGCATTTTGTTATATTATAATATATCTAAGTTAAGACAAATAAAATCAGACAGTGAGTTGGTGCGAACGGCAAGTGGTTTACTGATGACAATGTTGTGAGAAAAATGGATTTTGTGGGACAGTGGTAGAGAGAAGCAAACAACAATTCCCGGAAGGTGGCCCACATTCTCACCAGAGGTATCTTCCATTTAGCACGTGCGGTTAACGGTGGAAATGCCATCGACCGGATATCCAGACTCATCTCTTCAGCTGCATTTGCGACATCCCGCCCAGTCTGTTTTAATATAGATTTAGCAATAGATCTTTCTGAAATATAATAATCATAATCATCATCATCATCATGATAATAGTATCACAATAGTGTCACAATTAGCGGCGTTGAAAAGAGGGTCTTGTGTTTCCTACATGCCTCACAAAGAAAGAAAGTCACTTCTGACAACTTACGGCGACTGTCTACTTTCAACGAAACTGAAAGTCACAAAATGAAAAAAAGACAAATAATAATAAAGTCGTCATTTTGAAAGCAGGTTGACACGGAGGGATTTCAGTTGAATTGATGACGGTGACGCCGTCTGCCCGTGCTGCCGTGTTGCGAGCCGGCAGACAAAATGTCTTGCGGTTTGAGACTAAAGTGAATGTGTCACTTACTGTAACAGGAAGCATCCTCACTCTCAAATGTCGGAGACGCACGTGTCAGTGTATCCGCTGCTATGTGTATTAATATCGACTGTATTTCGTACCTTGATTGTAATCCCGGCTGTCATTCCATGCAATTCGTTTTTATGGGTGTTTATTTGTTAAAAAGAAGGAAAAAAAATACTTCCATAATGCTGGCCTTATTCAGCAGTTGCATTTTATTTATTTTTTTAATTAACCGATTTACAGTTCTAGATGAAAAGAAGGCATTACCAGTGGTTAATTAACAAAGATGTATTTTATGTTTTATTCTAAACGGGTCATTGGCGGTCTATTGTGTCACTCGCCTGACTTCCGTGCAGGCGGTGTGGGTTCAGTTCTCACGCAGTGACGGTGTGAATGATTAGTTTACAGACGGTGGAGGAGATGGAAATTTATGAGCACAATGGCGTGTTTCCTGTGATTGACAAGGCAACCAGTCTGGTGCTGTTTTTCAGCCAAAGTATGATGGCTAAGGACTGGTCACTAGCAGGACACATACTGTACATTTACTGTATAGAAAAGCAGCCGGTCATGCTCTCGTTCACATCTATGAACAATTTAGAGTCTTCAATTTACGTGCACTGTTTTGAGCCACGGCGCTGCCCATAATATTATGCCGTTGAATTTGTTGACTCTATTTTGTTCTTATTTTCTATTGTTCAATTGTTCTATTTCACTTCCTCCAAACAAAAGTATTTCCCAACTTCAGACTGCAGGTGAGCCGTGATTGGTCGTTACCTGAGGCCTGCCTGAGCAGCTGCGATGTCATTTTCAGTTGACAGCAAGTGGCAAAATGGCCGCCCCCTGAGAAGGCTAAAAGAGGTTTGGATTTTGCTGCTGAACTCATATTCCACCAGCGCAATAGTGGAAACATTATTTTCAAGACAATTTGGGGGTTGACTACCCCTTTATCAACTCAGATTTTGTACTTTGCTGAGTCTCAACACAGGTCTTGTCATTCATGCCCACTTCCTTCAGCCTCTTTTCTCCTATATTTAAAATTGACAGGGTTCAGCCTTAGGAAGGAAGTTGGTGAGTACAAAACTCACATCAGACTGAATGTTGTGAGATGTGAAAAAGCTTCACTGAGGGAAAATATGCTCTTGTATGATAGGGAAATCCAAAACAGAACCACCATGAAAGGGTTTCACAGGGTCAAGGTCACTTGTAATACACGCGTACTCTGGCCCCACAATATACTTCTATGGCCAGTTACCTGAAAGGAACAGCCATTTTCATTGAGGGCCGTTTTTCTGGACTGCCAAGGATGGAAAGTCCCCCCCATCTTTTTTCAGTTCCTTTGTGTGCACACGAAGAGCATGTTTGTGCAGAGGTGTGGGTTCTTTCCGTGAACCAATCGCATTGTGGCTGACACAAGGCAGGAAGGAAAACGCTTCGTGCAGCCAACCAATCACAACCAAACCGCTGCAGGAAGTGAGGGACAGACTTTGAACAACTTCAAACCCACTCCGCAGAATTAACAGAAGACACAACTGATTGACCTTTTCTTCTTACTTTGACCTTCCGTACGTCCTTCTACCCATACATTCTCTCAACTGGCCACCATTGGCAACCTGGTCTACTTTTTCGGTCTCTTCTCTCAAAACGGACGCCCCCAACTCTTGCTATGTTCAACGAGACATTCAACCGCCATCAAGCTTCGTGAGGTAAAAAAAAAAAAACCCAAACATGCTGCACTGGGATTTGCTACCACCGGCATGTATGTTCCATCTATGAGGAAGTCCACCCTGTGGAGCTCCAAGTCGAGCGCCAGGATGTGTTTCCCAGAACAGCGGGATGTCATGTAAGTGGGGACCTTTCTTTACTAGAGTTTATATCCAAGGCATATATGCATAGAAGTTGTGTACAATATACCGTAGGAAGTCATTTCTTTTTGAAATGGGCGTTGTTTTTGTGGCATCTGTCTTCACCGATGTCAGTTTCTGTGACCAGAGAAGGTGTTTCAGTCAGATGTTGCTTATTTCCTCCTGATGTTGTTATCTGTTTGAGATAAGACTCCATGCCAAGTCGCTTGTTGGTTTGTGTGAGAAAATGGGCCATTTCCAGGAAGTGTTTTAGATCCGACCCTCAGTCAGCGAAGAGTATGGGCGTGGAATCTTATTTGTCTTCCGGCCTCGTGCTCTTTCTCTTGACCCTCAGAATTTGCTTCGATATGTATTAGTTTAGAATGTCGGAAAGCGAGTTACTACACCGTTAGGTTTTCGTTTGGTTTGCTACCTGCGGTTTGGATTTGCTCAAACTCGATGAGGGGGGAGGGGCAGGAAATCCAGTTGATAAACAGAAGGAGAACCCGGACCCCTGCCACACTAAGACGAGAACGGCTCTGTCCGCACCAGAGAACAAACCACGCGTATCTTCTGTCTGTCTACTTGCAGTCGCCCCACCCTAATGATGGATCGGCTTTTTTCATCTTTTATCTGCATTCCTTTTGCAGCCGCTATGAGATTGCCATGCCGATCATTCCTGGGGCTTGACTCAGTGTTTCACTTTTAGCGCCAAAAGTTGTCAGCGTTTCACACAACCCTTCCAACCCTTTTTTATAAAAAAAAAAGCAAAACGCAATGATGAGTTTCACCCCTCACATTTGCTAATGCCTCACATGATGTCACATGGGATGATTTGAAATATTTATTGATAAAGTTCTGTACAGCTGTACGGCGTCATTCTTAGGCCACAAATCATCATCCGCCATTTAGCCTCCGGGGTTTGCTGATAAACTGGAAGTTACCCGTAAACTCCTTTGAGGATGAAGGGCTGGACTTGCGGTGTTTATTTTAACACGAATGCACTCGCCAGACTCACACAAACACACTTGCACACACACACTGACTAAATACGCAGATTGTTGGCGTGTTGAAGCCAAGGCACTATCTCGCGTTAGGTGTGTGAGGGAGGGCACGCATGAGAAAGGTTTTCCAGTAGAGGAGAAATTTCACTATGTCAACCTCAAGAGAGGAAGAGGAAAAGCAAAATCAGCCGAGTGGATTTCATCTGGGTCCGTTCAAAGGTGCTGCCATCGAGCTGCTGCCCAGCGTTGGCGTACAGGCGGTCGCCTCTAATGTCCAAAAAGGCAGCGGTGTGGTGAAGAGCATCAAAAATAAAGTCGACTTGAGGTAGGCGGCAAACAGAACGGGTCGTCGCTTCTCACGTGGCGCAAAGGAAGGTGTGATATCGTTGCATGTGGCATTCATACGGCGCCAAGAAGGTAGCGCCGATCAGATATTCTGCAGCTGACATTTTATGTTTACGTTTACAAAAGCGCCGTAAATTATTTTGTGTGTTAGTAATGTTGGATTTTTAATGATGCGAAGCGTTTTGTGCATAAAAGTGACTCTATAAATCAAGCTACATTACCGTGCCCTGAATTGAAAGAAACCTAATGATGTCATGGTTATCGCAGCAAGGGAGGAATTTACTCCATCCGCTTTTTCTTTTCTCTATTTGACTCACCAAAAACGGTACATTGCGTTTGCCTCACACATGGTGACTTGGGTTTGTCGGTTACACTTGTTTTTCATGGAACTGATTTTGTTTGCTCCAGGAGTGAGCAGTCAGCCCGATCTCTGACATACATTGCCATCTACTGACCACTTTTGTCAGAGCACATATTCCTCAGAGCAGGAACTGACGCTCCACCATGTCATTTCTTTTTAACCTTGAAGCCGAGGGATGTGCTTACTGGCTGATTTGTCTTTGCGTCTTCCCTTCGCTTCCTAACTGTGGTTCCATTTCACTGACATTCTTCCTCGACTTCCCTTTCCTTTTCTTGCAGAACCATGTCATCTCTGGAGGTGTGTTGGCCAGTGCCGATGCGAGCCATTGGCGCACAGAACCTCCTCACTATGCCCGGAGGAGTTTCCATCGCAGGATACCTCCACAAGAAGGGAGCCAGCCAATTTAGTCTCATGAGATGTGAGTCAATAGTGACAATTTTTTTTTCCCAAGCAAACTTAATCCAATTTCTAGATACAAATGTGGAGATGTTGTGGTTGAAGAGCCAGGAGTCAAAACGACTCACATCACCAACAGTTGTTTATGGCTCGATCGGTGTTCCTTGCATCGTAACCTAGCAACCAGAGCCACTCCTCCTAAAGAAGCACGAGTCGCTACTCTCCATCCATAAATTTCCCAAGCGTTGGCATGAAAATCAAGATATGGCAGCATTTCCGCCATCAACGGAAGTAGAGCCCCATGGGGGGCATGGTTAGCCCTTGGCGGTATCACAAATCGGTGCTGCATGAGCAGCGTCAAAGGACCCTATTTTCATGACATCGCGATACCAGAAATAGACTCACTGGGGTCCGTTCATGCCGTTGGCGGGTAAACTGCAAGTTCTCCCCTTGCGGATGATTTAGTCAGCCGGGCATGTGATGTGGGTAATTGAAGTCTGCCTTAATTGCAACAACGACCTGTTATATTAATAGTTCTGAGAGTGTTCCAATAACATTATGATTTTGTGTTAGAATTACACAAAGAGATGGCCAACTGTGCTGATGTCTACCTAAAATTTCTACTTGTGTACCCAAGTGTACCTTATGTGACCAGTGAGTGATTACTTTTTGCTTTTCTTTTCAGGGCCGTTGAGGTATATCATCATCCACAAGGGCTGTGTGTACTACTTTAAAAGTAGTACGTCTCCTGCACCACAGGGAGCGTTCTCTCTGAATGGTTACAACAGGTCAGCAGTTTTTTTAATCCGTCATCGAGAGCTGCTCAGATTTGTATCCGAGTTTTTAAAAAAATGCATTTCGTGCGACGCTATGTTTATCTCCGCCCACAGAGTGATGAGAGCAGCAGAGGAGACGACGTCTAACAATGTTTTTCCATTTAAGATGATCCACTTCAGTAAAAAACACAGGACGTGGTTTTTCTCTGCAGCGAGTGAAGACGAGAGGCGGGTAGGAACAATCACACCCACACGTTGTCGCTTTGTAATGCCGTATGAATAGTTGTGATTTTGCGATGAACGAGCTAAACGCTCAGACTGCAAATATATATTTTATGCTGTGATGCAGAGATGGATGCGATCCTTGCGACGGGAGATTGATCATTATAATGACAGAAAAGAGTCCCAGATTCCGAGGTGACCCAATTATATACCCATTCCGATTCTCCAAGACAGAGCCAGGATCGTTGTTTCCTTTGCTTTTTGCATCGCGTAATTGAGTGAGAGCATTGTCGTTGTCGCCACAGTGACTCCGATTCAGATGCAGACAGTTTCTATGGGACCATCGAGAGGCCTTTGGATATTAAACACCCAATCAATAATGAAGACGCTGGTAAGCCGTGCGCAGGAAATTGATTTCTGGATGAATTTGCCACTGAGCTCCTCAACCCTCCTGCAAGTAGAATATGGTGAGGATGATGATGATGAGGACGACGCTGAGGAAGACTATCTGAAGCCAGACGGTGACAGTTTTCCGGCATGTACAAGTAAGCCAAGTAAGCACAACTCCGACACACTCACATCCACGTTGGCGTCCGCATGCAATTGTAAAAGCAAGATTTAAAGGGCATACATTGGAATATATATCTATGCCTTGCCGTGATTCCCAAAGTTTGAGTGGTATCCTGTAGCATTCATCATCACGCTAAGTTGAACTGTCTCTTGACTTTGCCATTTGACAGTAACGGGACCTTCAAGAACAAAATAGCTGCCTAAAACCAATTGGAAATGTTGGTTCTACCTCCACAGGTCGACCCACCGGGCCCCCACCTTCTTACCCCCCTCCTCCTGTTCCGATGATTCCTCAGCGGCATCGAGGATCCTGTTTAGACGTCCACAAGGACCTCCCACCTCCAGTCCCATCCCACAACAGATTCCAAACCAGCGCAAACGTCAGAAAGACCCCGACCTCGATGTCGACTCCCATTCTGAAGGACCCAAACAAAGGTCCGCCCCCACCGCCCCCCTTCACCGCCCAGCTGCACAACCACCCGTCTCTTATCCCTCCACCGCTTCCTCCACCCAATTCACAGCGGCCCCTTAAAAGTAGGGTGCAGTCTGTGGTTGGGCCGGGGCCCGGCAGAAGACACCAGAGGCATTCCTCAGCTGTTTCACTCCAATCCCCCACCAACTTGCCCATCTGCGACCAACTCGAAACAAGGATGCTCATCATCAGTGATTTCGATCATTGCTCTCGCGATGCCGGAAGCCTCCCGGCTCCTGGCAGCAACCACCTCACCAACCACCGCAGCAAGCCAAGCCGGCCAGTGACCAATGCTGCAAATTTTGAAGGCCCAACCCCAAACCTCGAATGACTCAGACACCCTGCGGCTACCCACCGGTACCCTGCCACCCACCTCGATCTCCGCTTCTTCAAACTGGATTGCACAACCAGTGTCCAAATGCACCAAAAGCTCCCCCAGTCAAGCCTCCACTGCCTTTGACCAAGCCCAGGCAGCCAGGCACGCCCCTCCAGTAAGTTCCACTCGCATACACGTTATGGCATTTTGTGGCAGTTTGGCAGACATAATTCGGAAATATTCTTACAAAAAGGATGCTTTGCCGTCTTGTTTCAATTAGAATGTATTTTGGCGACAGCAGTCCTGCTATTTGAAATGTGTCTTCCCACCAGAAGAGCAGCCCCAGAAGGTCAAAGTTTCCGTTTATCAGGAGACAAGACTGCTACGGAGTTGAAGAAGAAACAAGACCTGAGCAAGTGCACTGAAGGCGACGGTTCCGATGAGGATTATGATGATGTAAGAAAGATTGCAAACGAGTTCTGATTTATTTACAATCATGAGACTTGAATTACCGTGAGCATGAACACAACACCCTGTTGGCAACACTTGATTACTATGTCACACCAAGTAATGAAGAGCTCATTTAAAATATATTTAACAACCTAATTTTCTTTGCAGATGTATCTGCCGAAATCTGTTTTCATTGACTCGACGGAAACCAGCTTTGTAGAGAAGTATGACGCTGATCATTTGAATGATACTTGTGCTATCAGAGTTAGACACATTGTAATATTGATTTAATAGTCATATATGTTTTCGCTGGTGGGCCAGCCTTTTGATTCCTACATGAATGTAAACGTAATGCAAAAGACTTAGCAAGACTGTTATTTCTTCATGCTTATTGCTTCCACTGCTAAAACCTGGTGACATTTGCTCCTGTAGATTATTTAAGGAGAGCTCCGTCGTGCTGCAAGATGGTCTTTATGGCATCAGGAACTCTGGAACCAAAACATCCAAGGTAAAAAAAAAGAAATAAAAAGTTTGCATGCTCTCCCCGTGCCTGCGTGAGTTTTCTCCGGGTACTTGGGTTTCCTCCCATATTCCAAAAACATGCATGGCACTCTGATTGAACACTCTAAATTGTCCGTAGGTGTGAGTGTGTGTGCATGGTTGTTCATCTATGTGTGCTCTGCCATTGGCAGGCAACCAGTCAGGTTGTCCCCCGCCTACTGCCCGAAGAAAACAGGGCTAGGTTTCAGTACGCCCCGCGACCCTTGCAGGGATGAAAGTGGATCAGAAAATGGATGGATGGATAAATATTATGGCCAATGTTTTGCCAAAAGTTGATGCTTTGATTTGATTGTGCAACCATGGTAACACTCTAACATCAATGTGTTCAGGTGCTGGTGGTATGGGATATCAGCATAGGCAAAGCCAGAAACTACCGGTTGTTTGAAGAGGTAGACATGTTCATATTTGACCATGACATCAGTATAACATTTGAAATTCCACACTGAAAGTTCCCACTGTGTGAAACCGCAGGCCGACCAGGTGTTTCTGGACTGCGACGCGACCTTCCCCACTCTTTCAACCCTGATCGAACACTACTACAGCCATCCTCTTCCTCACCAGGGCTCCCTTTGCCTGCAGAAGCCTTACTCTAAATAAGCATCACTTGAAGCGAAAGGGAGAGCTTGCAACGTTAAAATGCCGACGATAGCAAGGAGACAAACCTGCCTTCAATTCAGAATCGAATCGTCGCCATCGAGAGCTAAATATCACTCTCCTCACTTGGGGTCACACAACTGGCTGGTCCTCACTCTATATTTATATTTACTGTCCAGTACATGCGAATGTAAATACGAATGTCATTTTCTACAAAGTAAGAAATTGTAAATAAGATGAAACGGTATAAAACTGGGCCTGCTGTTGTCTTTTCTTTTGTAAACAACTTGTTGAAATAAAGTCAAAATTATAGCCTAAAAGCCTGCCATGTATTCATCGAGTGATTAATATTTGCTTAAAACACAAAAGAAAAGTGTTCGGTTTGTGACTTCCTCCTCAAGAACAGACACAAACGAAATTGAGCATCAAGTAGCGGGTAGGTTAGCGTTAGGGTGCATCTTGCCTGTAGTAAAAAAGAGAGAGAGAAAAATATTTAAAAATATTATTCGGCGAGTATGGGTACCTGTTCATCCAAACAAGGTTGGATGTGTGCCACCACACCAGTCGGATGATGTCTCCAGATGATTGCAACCCACTTCAAGTGTCGCTGTCTGTGGTGCTGAAGTGTCGTAAAAATAAAAATAGGATGACCTATGTATTTTTTTATGCCATATTGCACGTCTACTTAGCTTTCCAGACAAACTAGGCCCTCTTCACCTTGAAAGGTCTGTTACGTAATCTGACACGACCAGATCCTGATTTTAAACACGTTGCAAAATGGATTGAACAATACATTTTGATTACATTTTACAGATGACAGATTTTGGAAATGTCTGTCATCTGCTTAGCTTTTGTGAATCAGGCTTTTCCGTTTGGGAAAGGGTTGATCTATGGATGAACGCATGAATGAAGTGCAGTGAATGCACCGATTCGACACGAAACACCTCATTTATTGCTGTGCTTGAAATTTATGGTTGTAGAGCGAAGGTACATTTCGTGGGATTCTACTGAGAACCTTGGTCGTTTCTGCCACCCATCTGAACTTCTTTAAAGCAGGTTATATCATTTGTGGTTACCGTTATGTAGCAATAACCCGTTTGACAAAACAAATGTTCAGTCATCTGCAGTGATCCATCCCCCCACCAATAGACATAGCAGGATATTTGATGAGAAATAATCATTCCATCTGCAATATTAACTGATGCTGGCAGTCAACCAACGCAAACAGAATTGTTCAGTGGCTTGTGAGGGTTTTTTTCCCTCAAAGAACGTAAGAATCTAGGGCAGAACAAGCTTGAAGGGGAATCTGCGGCCATCAGCCATCACTAAGGATGAGGTTCAATTCTCTGATAGTGACAGAGTCTCTAAAATTGGCAACAAGCAACGCACTGGAATAATCAAAGGTCCTATGATCAACATGGTGAGGGGTGGTTTCAGACAATTACAGGGACAATGAGATTCGTTCAAAGACACGTGTCAAACTTAAGGCCGGAGGCAGTAGAACTGGCACGCCACAACATTTTATGTGGCCGGCAAAAGCAAATTGTGTGCAACTGACTTCCTGTTTCTGGCTACCAAAATTGCAAATGGTTCTTTTAAAAATGTCAGTTAATACTGTCAGTGGTGATTACCACTATTATTAATGATTTTCAATGGACAAATAGTCTCCAGTCCTAGTCTTGGAAGGGGGGGGCTGTGCAATCTCATATAATATTCTAGATATAAAAAATAAAATAAAATAAATAAAAAAACATGCATTGAGCTTGACAGTTAAAAATTGACAAGTGTCCCTTGAGTAGTGGTATCATCAGCAACTCGTGGTTAAACGGGCTCCCTCTAGTGGTATGCAACAGAATCATTGCATTGCCCAAGTACTGTACTTCAGCTGTAGTGAAATTTTAGGTGAATGATTTTTGCATTTAGCTTTATAGAACTGCTGGTTTTAAAACATAATGGTATATTTTCATTTCACTTTCATCTACAGTAAATATTAACTGCATCACTTTCTAAACAGTGTTTTTCTCTCCTTTCTTTAAGCACAAAATTGTGCAAAATATTACAGTGGTTTACAATATTCTTCTTATTAAAATTATTGATAATACCTCGGTCTTGTTTTTGATACACACTGAATTATTTAATTACTATAATTAATTATAATTAATATTTATGTTTTCTTTGTTATTATTTCATTTATTATTAATACAGTATTTTAATGTTGGTCGTATGGTGTTCCTCGGAGAGCTTTTGTGAGGTGGCATTGAGAACCACAGCTGTACTCTAGATAAGCACGTTAAATGGTTATTAGTCAGCAAGTCAACATTATTCAGGTGTCATTTATCTAATGTTGGGCTGTGGATCAATAAGATGGGTTTTTGACATAATGCACGTTTTGATTCAGATAAAAGCATGCAGTATTTTTGTATTGTTGATGAGTTGAAAAAAATGAAATCAAAAGCGGAGTGTCGTACAATTTAGTGCGGATCGTTAAGGGTTAACAAGACGTCGAGAAGGAGGAGGGAAAAAAAATCCACCTCGGTTGAGACGGAATCGGTATTGCACCAGCTAACCGATCATAAGGGCCGGCCTACCGTCACATTTCCGAAATGGATTCGGTGTGGAATCAAGTAAACAGATCCACGAGCCACCAGTGAGGCGCGTGATCGTTACCGCTCGTCGGTTCCGTCAAGGCGCGCGCCGGTCGGTGGGCTGCGTGCGTCAGCTCGCGTTTGCGTGTGTACGTATGCGCGTGCGTGGGAGCGCGTGCGTCCGAGCGCACGTGCGAGCGCGCGCCCGTACGCGCTTATGTAGTGGGCGCTTGATCCGCGACAGAGCAAGCAGGGCACCGCCAGAGCAGAGCGAAGAAGGCAACCCGCCAGTGCTCGGCTAGCAACCAACCGCACGTTCCACGGCGAGACATGATCGCGTCCACACCCGGAATCCTTCTGCTACCGCTGCTAATATGCCTCCAGCACTGCGCGGGCGTTCGCGGTAAGTCTTGACTCTCACCGCGAAGCCGACGCTGGCAGCGCGCTGTCGGCAACGTTAGCTAATGTCGCCGCGCTTGAACACCTGTCTTGGTGCTGCCCCCTGATTGAATGACCCAGCTCGGCTGCGCTGCTACCTCGCGTTTATTGTTAGCAATGTGACAATGCTGGCATGACCCGTTTTCTTTCCAAGAGATTCGATATTGCCATAACCTCGCTACAAATGTACATTGGCCATTCGAGCTAATTATTTCGGACTCCTTGGAATGAATGTCGAAGCGGGCCCGTTTCGTTTGTGTTGCGCAGACACATTCGCGTCTAATTATCGATGTAATCAATGAATTTATTCCATCCGAAAAAAAAACCCCGCTTGCTGTTCCCATGTGTACGGAATCTGCTCTTCTCATTTAACAGTACTGGGTGCTATTGACACTCATTTATTGTCAAATTGCTGTGTAGAAGTGGGTCACGATGAGTTCTGGAATGACATAGTGGCGACAGCTGAGTTTACCTGCCGCAGCTGACTTGAGTCTCGCTCTGATAAGCGTGCCGGTCTTGTCTGTGTGATGTTGTTTTCTCGAACCAAATGCCGTCGAAATAATAAAACGAATGCTCCAATACCAACATGCCATGCCTTGATATACAGTAGTGCAGTAGGTGTAAGTGTTTGTGAGAGTATTACTGTCAGCAATTGTAAATTTATGCAGTTTCTGCACCAGAGTTGAGTAAATTTGTACTAAAAACTTAAATACGACTGAGCTTCACTTGCGCAGTGATTTGTCTTCCACTCGAGCACAGGTCAACAACGTGGTCCTTGTGGGTACTAACTAAGGAGCTAAATTGTAGACTGTGAGCGTCTTCTAAAAATAGTTCACCAGTGATGGGATATTGTCATTTTCTCTGAATGCTGGAAAATCGATCATTTGAAAATGTCAACCCTGGCAGAGAGTTATGAACGTAATTTGTTGCCAATTGATATTTGTCTCTTTCCTAATTGGGAGAAATCATTAACATGATCTGTGTCTTCTCAGCCCATTACTGGGTGCATCCACACAGCCATTCACACCAAAGGATAATTTAGAGCAAGGGGTGTCTCAACCTTTTCTTCCAAGGCCAACTGACAGACAAATCAAAAGATGCAATGGCCATTTTGACATTCCTCATCTTTAATTCATAAACGAGCTAAAATCAGTCTGGGGTTTTGTGCTCAGGCCAAAAGAATAGAAGTATTATTGCCGGTAAAATCTTCATGTTAGGTTTAATTGTTTTGTCGCCCCCACCCATCTGTTTTTGAGATGTCCTTTTTTTTGTTGGAATTCACCTTGTGCAAAAATGAAACTGGATGTTTTTGCCTCTGTGGTGTATACTTTGCCAGCCTATATTAGCTCAATGTTATTGTGTGTTCATCCCAAACGGTGATCTTAAGGAGTAAAAAGTGTGTGTAGTGTGTGGCCTACGCAACAGTTGGCACTGGGGTGTTATTTGGGCTAGTATGTTAGCTAATATTTACTAATACTTCTGTCCTGAGCAGCAGCAGAATCTTACCTCCACACTCAGAGCCACAACAAGAGCCATCTGTACTTGACAGACCTTGACAGCTTCTCCTTCACTTTGAACCCTCTCTGTAGAAATTAAATGAAAATCAAAGCCCGGATGTGTAAGTTGCCGCCAAATGGATTTTTTTTGATTGTGTGCGGGCTGATAACTTAAATCACCCATACACCACACGAGGCAGATTCTTGTGATTGAATACCATTAGCATTTGTTATACACTCACCCTTTGGTTCAAACGGACAGATCATAACGGGAACGTGACAATAAAGACTGACATCTCTCACGGCCGGCGAGATGCAAGACTTTTTTTTTTTTTTTTTAGAGACAGCTCATAAATGGGTCCTTGCTGATTTTGATAGGAAGAGGGGGAATCAACCTCAAAATTGATCCAATTATATGTAGAGCGGGCTTGAGCAAACAAGCAACTATTGCCTCGTCTCCGATTCTTCGTGCTTGCGAAACGTAACCGGAATGCAAGTGCCTCCGACTCTGCCGAGGCAAGACAATTCTGAACAAGTCACTCAACAGGAAATGATGCCGGAACACTGTTGGACTCATTTTACTTAGTCTTCACATTGTAGCCTTGTTTTCAATCTTTGAATTGAGTTCACATCACATTGGAAGAGGAAACGCAGGCTCAATGATCAAAGGCTTTAGAGAGAGAGAAAGAGACACGTTCGCTTTTTCGACTTGCATTTTTTTCTTTTATTTGATATTTAGATGTGTTGAGTGTTATAACGCACACCGTGTTATTCACTAAACAATTACCCCTTGAAGAACTAAAAAAAATAACAGGCAAGTACAGGCTCGTAGATCTCGATTGAAGAGCCTCTTGAGCAAGGCGTCTCACAAATTAGCTCAGCAGCAATGCTTGCCCTGATTAAAATGGATGGAGCTTCCCTCCGCCGTTACTATGATGGCACACTAGACCCAGATCCTCAGCTACATGAGCGCAGGCGGCGTGGGGGGGTGCGCTTGGCTGCCGAAGTGGGCGGGGTGGCGGACTGCAAGAAAAGGAGGAGGAGGAGGGGAAACACACTGCAACAGTTTGTGTTACTGGGGAAAATTGCATTAATGTGACCGCCAGTGGGACAGCATTTATAGAAAGCACAGTGGCAACCTATTTTTAGCAGGACGCAAAGTGCAAAATCCCATTTTTCTTTCTGTGAAAGTCCACTGCTGTTTGTCATGATCTGTTTGTCTTCCAGGAACAAAAACGGAATGCGTGGCCAACCAGTTTCAGTGTGCAAATGGTCGTTGCATCCCGTCTGTTTGGAAGTGTGATGGCGACGAGGACTGCAGCGATGGCAGTGACGAAAGGTCATGTGGTAAGAAACTCTTGCTGATTTGACGTTTTTTTTGTTTTTTTTCCGCACATTCCCTGCGATTGTCAGACTGATTGCTTTTCTCTTCCTCCTTCCACAACAGTCAAGAAGGTTTGTCCAGACTCGGACTTTGTATGTCGTAATGGCCAGTGCGTTCCGAAGAGGTGGCAGTGCGATGGAGAGCCAGACTGTGAGGACGGGTCGGATGAAACTGTGGAAATTTGCCGTAAGTAGAGGCCAAGCCTGTCAACTTGAAGTCTGATTTTTGAATTTGTGTTTAGATTGGATGTTAGCATTGTTTTTTTAACGACTAAAATAGCGTGCACTATACTCTCTCATTGATCAAACTCCACTCCATAATTCATCAGTTTTTCCTGTTAATAACTAATTTTTGGATTGTTGGAGATTAAATTACATCTGGTTAGTCGAGACTGTTTTCATTGTCCCTTTAAAAAAAAAGGCAATATTGCTCCTGAACTTATATGGGCAATAATTTGATCCAGTTCACCGAAAGTCATCCCCCTCGAACAATATTTATGGTGGGATTCCTGTAGGTCTTGAACTTTGAGGTTCCGTCCATGTGCATGTGATTTAAGTTCCAGGCATACTCACGGAGTGTACACGGGGGCTAAGCTGCATGTGCAAATGCTTATCACTGCGGGGTTTACCCAGCTGTACTTATTCTTAGGAATGGATAATGCTGCACTTGCATTTCTATTGACCTTAACGGGCTCCGGTTGACTTGGTCATTGGTTTTAAAAAATATATGTATTAAAAAAAGAAACTGCCATAAGCATATGGCAATATTAGCGATTAACAATTCTGTGCAACAAAACATAAAAGGACTGCAAGACTTTTTGTTGTTGAAATGTGACCTGTGTGGGTATTCTTTTTTTTTTTTTAAATCTTTATCATGCAGATATGCGGACTTGCCGTCTGAATGAGTTTAGTTGTGGCGCCGGTTCCACCCAGTGCATCTCCAACTTCTGGACTTGTGATGGCGAAAAGGACTGTGACAATGGAGAGGATGAACTCAACTGCGGTAGGCCAAGATCATATTCTCGTCTGCGAAATTAAAATGCCCTTGAATTCCAATTTGGCTTTGTGTGAATTTGCAGGTAATGTCACCTGTGCTCCAAATGAGTTCACCTGCGCCAGTGAACGCTGCGTCTCCCGAAACTTTGTCTGCAATGGCGAGGACGACTGCGGCGATGGCTCCGACGAGGTGGAGTGCGTGCCTTCTTCCTGTGGCCCGAGTCAATTCCAATGTGGAAATTCATCGTGCATCCCCGATAGTTGGGTGTGTGATGAGGATGTTGACTGCCAGGTAAGGGAAACGCAATAAAACGGGAAGCGTAACATTTTACAAAAGGCGCAACTACATTTTCATGTCTACGGAAGACATCACCACTGTACTGTTCCTCCAATTCACAGTAAATGCAAATGATTTAGATTGTTGCTTGAGGAACTGTTGTTCATCCCTTTTTAGTTGCACCCAGCCAGGTCTGCATCGGCTAATTTGCGCTTCATGTCCATTGCAATCAATAGCGCTCTTCTCACACACAAGGATGATGTGGTGCACGTTTTGAATCCAACTTGTCTGTTCTTCTGTAGGATCAGTCTGATGAGTTGCCATCACGTTGCGGTCACCACCCAACCCCACGAGCCAAATGCTTCACCTGGGAGATGCAATGCCTTTCAGGACAGTGTATTGACAAAATGAGGAGGTGTGACGGAGACCCCGACTGCAAAGATGGCAGCGATGAACAAAACTGCCGTAAGTGCAAACCCATGCACCATATAAACTTTTTTTTTAATGCCATAATTTCGGGGGGCGTTTTGATCGACTATGCGAACCAAAATGCAATCGTCGAAACAAATGGTTCGGCCATTTTTCACAAGCCATCCCACTGATAGTTATGTGACTTAGTTGTACTTAAATGTTCACACTGTGACATAAGCTTTCCTGTTTTTTTTCCCATGAGGTGCAAACCATGTTTTTTTGGGGGGGTTGTTTTTGGGGTTTTTTTTGTAACTTTTTTGAGTGCCTAATGATTGAACGAATGATGTATGTGGTTGGCAGCTGTACGCAGTTGTGGAGCAGATCAGTTCAAATGTGATGATGGGAACTGTATCGCGGGCAGCAAACAGTGCAACGACATCCGAGAGTGTCCTGATGGATCGGACGAGCTTAACTGCAAAAACCGTAAGTTCTGAATTCTTCAATTGTCTATCCCCTTCCCCCTGCTTTCCTGTTTTGTTTTTAAGCAAACAAGGTGAGAATTTCAATCCTACGTTCACTTTGGTGTTCCCCATTTGCGAAGATTGCTTTCTTCCTTGAAATCCACGTCTGTAGCAGCAGCTGGGGAATAATGATAGAAATTGACCTATTGTGATGCTTTTTTTTTTTTTTTTTTCCTTTCTTTGCAGAGACTCACTGCCATGGACCCGAGAGGTTCAAATGTCGCAGCGGGGAATGCATCGAGATGAGCAAAGTGTGCAACAAGAATCGAGACTGTCCGGACTGGAGTGACGAACCCATCAACGAATGTGGTGAGTTTTGCAACGCAAAATAGGCTTTTTAACAGCCCGTTCGACGATGTGTGTGAAAGTCCCCCGCCATCCATAGAATACATTGTCGAGCGGCGCAAAGTACCTGTGATGACAGTTGGCTGAACGCTGATGCGGTTTGCCCGTTTTGTCATGCTCTGCAGATGTCAACGAGTGCCTGATGAACAACGGGGGCTGCTCGCATCTCTGTAAAGACATGGCGATTGGCTTTGAGTGTGACTGCACGCCGGGCTTGCAGCTCATCGACCACAGGACTTGTGGAGGTATGACCGTTTTTCTTCACCCATAGTATTCATTTTAAACATTGCTTGTTCACGTTAGCTAGCGATACTGCAGAGAATGTGACCATTCCAAATGACTGATGTCATTCGACCCCTCTTCCCTCAGATATCAATGAGTGTGTGAACCCGGGCATCTGCAGTCAGATCTGCATCAACCTGAAGGGAGGATACAAATGCGAGTGCCACAACGGCTACCAAATGGACCCCACTACCGGCGTCTGTAAGGCTGTAGGTGAGTCATACCTGAGCCAATGGAATCGTGGCAAAAAAGATTGGGTACCGCTGTGCTGAAAAATGATCAATAATAACTTTCAACTTGAATGACGTTGCGGGTTCGAATCCGGAGTTCGCATGTTTTCTCCGTGCCTGCCTGGGTTTTCTCCCGGTACTCGTTTCCTCCCACATTCCCAAAACATGCATGCTCGGTTGACTGAGTAAAAATGAGCAAGTCCTCCTTTTATCCAAAGGGAAGGAGCCCAGTCTGATTTTCACCAACCGCCGGGATGTCCGTCGTCTGGGCCTTGAGAGGAAGGAGTACACTCAGATTTTGGAGCAGCAGAGGAACACGGTGGCGCTGGATGCGGATTTTGACCAGCAGTTGATGTTTTGGGCCGACTTGGGACAGAAGGCCATATTCAGGTAACTTGCACGTGATTCAAACACCGGTCGTCGTGTACAACTGCCGCTGTCTTTCTCAACAGCACCGTGCTGGACAAACGAGGCGACGTCAGCACCCACAACAAAGTGATCGAAAACGTCCACTCTCCCGTTGGAATCGCCGTGGACTGGATATACAAGAACCTGTACTGGTCCGATCTTGGCACCAAAACCATTTCTGTCGCAAACTTTAATGGAACCAAGCAGAAGATTCTCTTTAGTCGTGGCCTGAAGGAACCAGCTTCCATCGCAGTGGATCCTTTGTCTGGGTAGGTGTTTTTTGTATTTTTTGGTGGGGGGGCGACAAACAGTATACTGTACAATCTTCCAAAATCTATTTTCTGACTTTGTATTCTCCTCTGTCAACTGTAGGTTTCTGTACTGGTCTGACTGGGGTGTGCCAGCCAAGATCGAGAAGTCCGGTATGAACGGAGTCAATCGGCAGATTCTGGTGGCGACGGACATCCAGTGGCCAAATGGGATAACCCTCGGTAAGAACAAAGTGGTGCACTCCAAGCCTACAAGTCGGGCACGATATTTGATGCGCCTGATTTTAAATATCACTTCAACAGATTGGATGTGATTTCATGACATTATCAGCGACGGCGGGGCGGTGTTAAGTTCTTCATCTTGAAAATGTGGCTTATGGATGATTTTGGGTTGTTTTAGCCCTTCAACATTTCTGTTTGTCCCTTTTGGACCACATTTGAATGACCTTTTTTGACATGTTAATGTCGAATTCTTCTAATATTGCGTCCGTTGTTGCTCTAGATCTGATCAAAGGCAGGTTGTACTGGGTCGATTCCAAGCTCCACATGCTGTGCAGTGTCGACCTGAATGGTGACAACAGGAACAAAGTGCTGCAATCTTCAGACTACCTTGCTCATCCTTTTGCTCTGACTGTGTTTGAGGTATTGCTGCCACGTTTTTTTTTCTTTTGGAGCAATCAGTGGGATTTTTTTGTCCTTGTATTTTTTTTTCTTCTTTGAGGTGTTGACAAATATATACTGGATTTTTTTTCTCTTCCCTTTAAAAAAAATTAAAAATCGATATGCATGTTTTGACCCTCCTTTTCAGGATCGTGTCTTCTGGACAGATGGCGAGAAGAAAGCCATCTACGGAGCTAACAAATTCACCGGCTCGGACATTGTGACACTCGCCAACAACCTGAATGATCCACAGGACATCATCGTGTATCATGAGCTCATTCAACTTTCTGGTAAGAACATAAAACAGAGGGTTGTGTACAGGGCCCCAATTTGTGTAAACTCAAACCCAAAATGGATTGTGTGATGAAACCATAAATTGTGGGTCGTTTCCAATATATTTAGAAAATTCTTACAGATATTTAGGTGAATGTCAAATGTTACAATTTTCACTGTATCCCAATTGACTCTCCATTCATATTAAAGTGAACTTAATTATTTCCATTCATTGCTGCATGGTCATCTATTCCTTGACCCGGTGTCGCATGCTTTTTGCAAAGAGTCCGCTGTGCTCTTCCTTGTAACGCGACCCAGGAAACGGCAAGAGTGGATCAATGAATTCAGTGCCAGCCAAAGGTGGAAATGAACTAACCGGAAGCCTCGACTTGTTTTGCAGGAACCAATTGGTGTGCAGAGAAAGGTGCAAATGGAGGCTGCAGCTTCATGTGTCTGCCTGCACCACAAATCAACAAACATTCCCCCAAATTCACTTGCATGTGTCCGGGAGGGCAGGAAGTGACTGCTGACGGGCTACGCTGCGGGCCGGGTCAGTTCAAACGTGTTGTTTGCCATCTTGTAGTTTTAAAGTGTCTCCATAATCCAAGAATGTATTTTCTTTGAAAAGATGCACATCGAATGGCTGCTACGCTAGCAGTCTTTTCATTCATTCCTTGCTTAACAATGTGACTGGGGAATACTCGTCTACTCAATGCTGGCTGATTTTGAGCCATATCCTTCCTTCTACCTCCCCTCCCAGTTTTTTTGTTTTTTTTTCTTTAAATATATACAGAGACAGTGAGAGACGAACCCGGCAACGGAATTCAGCGCATATAAACTCCTAATTAGACTCTCGGCTGCAGACCGAGCAATCGGTGTAAACAAAGCACTGGAACATCTCCCTGACAACTGTGCGCCACTGTGCTCCTCAAAAGAAAAAATGCCCAGTTTGTCGAAGTTGCCTTGCGAGTTTGCGCGTATAATTGCGTTAACACGCCCTTCAGTGATTTTGGCCTGTTGAATTAATAGCGTGGGAGAAGAATGCCTTTCACCATCCCCTCGAGTTGGGCTGGAGCCAGAAGCCTTTATACTCAAAACGTATTTACAATTGCAGCTGCTCCAAATGGAACTGGGGATCATTTGTTCTTCGGCTTTTACTACCGCCTTGTTTTGTCACACAAGCTAGGTGCTAAGCACTGCCATCCAATGGACGGTGAACCACTATTTTGGACTTAAACGAGTAATAGCTTCCAATTCCTTGGGGGGGGCGGATCCTAGTAAATGTAGCGGCTTTAGCCAAAATGAAGTCAAATGCTTTGGATCCACTGTCGTCCCACATAGTTCTTTCTAACGAATGTTTAGTATGTGGCGCAAGCATTGGGCGATTTAAAATAAAGACTTTGCAATCCCATCTTGCGTTCTGAAGCGCCTCCTAAGATATGTATGTCGCATATTGGCTTTTTTTTTTCACGAGGACTCTTTGTTTTTCCAGAAGCCAACGTGAGTACGTCAGTTCAGGTGAACACAGCCAGAGGTTCTGCAGCGGCTTGGGCCATCCTACCCATCTGTAAGTCATCTGAATCTGAATCTAAGTCATCATCCTTATCACATATCCTTTAGAATTCTTTGAATTAGTACCAGCACCTGTTATATTTGGCACCCGATCTTGTTGCAGTATTTGAGTGTCAAAATAAATCCTACTTTGTGCAAAATATGCTCCTGTTTGAATTCTGATTGACCTTTTGAAAGCGTCGGTACAAATCACTCATGGCGGCTGTCTGTTCATGGCTTGCCACTTGATGGCGCAATTCCAAGGTGGTGTTTCCCTCCCCTGATTATTTTTTTTTCTCTCCTTCCCTTCTTGCCGGCGACTGGCTCAAAATTTGTGTGCGTGCTCACACCCTTAGTGGTGCTCGCCATGGCGGCAACCGGCGGCTATTTGATGTGGAGGAACTGGACGTTGAAGAACCACAAAAGCATGAACTTTGACAACCCCGTCTACCTGAAGACCACCGAAGAAGACCTCAACATCGACATCACACGGCACGGCGCCAATGTGGGCCACACATACCCAGCAGTAAGTAAAGGCCATTGAGCCGAAACGTATTCAACAAGCCACCGCATCTCACAACATGCTTTTAAACAGCCCCCCCCACGGTTGAGCTGATAATATCAGCAGAGAAGTAAAATGGGTTAATTGCTGCAGAGTCCCTTCGCATTAAACTAGATTAAATCATTTCTTAGTCGCAGAGGATTGCGAGTGCTTGCCAATGACCTCCACTCTCATCTGCAGCCTTCCGTAATCTTGAGGGTATTGTTGGCCATCCGCAGAGCACAGATGAACTATATTAACCTCAGGCCGCTCAAAGCTCCCAAGCAGGTCGACGCTAACCTCGGCCGCTTTTGACCAAACCAAACCGCGCAAGCAAATTGTCTGCAAAGTGGCATAGTCATTTCCTGGGACGTCGTCAACGGGAGCCTCGTGTCACTCCGAAAGCCGCTTCATAACTTCGGAGTCAATGCAGCTTTTGGTCACGCAATCGGACTTTGGAGGTCAGCAGGCATCACGTTTGAATCATAATTCCCTAATTCTGTTTTCTTCTCCTTTTTTCAGATTTCAATTGTGAGCACAGAAGATGATCTCTCATGACCACGTTGGTGTCCCATCCCCGCCCCCCTACCCCATTTTTTGTTAATTAACGGAACTCATGGCAGAGCCTGTCATCTTCTTGTTCCATCAGCAACGTCGGCAGCGCTCACAGTCGCATGACATGCCTCCTGAAGTGCATTCAATCATGATCAGTGGTGACAGGAACTGGAAGAAATGTTATTTATTTTGTAAATACTACTTTGGATTGTGTCGCTTTGTTCTCATTGCCCCGCTTTTCCACCTTTGCTGCCCTTGCCCTGAAAGCAATTTCAGTGTTGTTTTTTTTCTCCACCTTTCACCCCTCCTCCAAAAAAAAAGAGGTGAGAAATTCCCAACAACGTACGGGTTGGTAGCCTCTTGCTGAGCTGTTTGTGGGATCTTGAAATCATGCTGGAGGGCTTCAGTCCCGCTCTCACCAAACGGATAGAGTCTGCTGGACAGGTTTTCCAACTAGATATGAACCACAACTTGCCTTTTTTTAAACCTTAATGCTATGCTGTGTCATCTACGGTCATGTATTCGGTAAAATGATTTCATTTTTGCAAGAAGTTGTGTTCTAAATCTTTATTATTATTATTATTATTATTATTGATAGCAGGTTTTCCGCAGTTTTAAGCACTGTACATATTTAGCCATCCTCTCAGACTGTCAATCAGGATTCTGTTCAATGCACTTTGATGAAAAGATTTGTGTAAATAAGATTGTATACGTTTGACCTGAGAGCTCTTTTGCTCTGGTCGGCCATTGTACCGTGGTTGGGGCTTCAAATGTACAAAAAAGAGAAGCAACACGATTTGGTAAAACTATTTTGTATGTTTGCTGTGGCTGTGGCTCTTTTCTAGCCTTGTACAGTTGTTTAAACATTTCAAAAGCTCTGTATACAGTATGTGTGTGGCAGGAGGGGGTGATTTGCAAAACGATTAAATTAAAACTCTAATCCAGAGAATTGTTCCAATCATAGCTTCCTGTCATTTGTGTTAACGCTATCTGCAACTCAGTTTTATTTTTTTGTTTGGTGTTTTTTTTTTCTTTCCTATGCCTTTACAAGGCATGTGATATAGTCAACCTGATTGGTCAAGTTATTATGGTGGGAGGGGAGGGATCAAGAGATGGTTGAGGGAAAGGATAATACCATGGAAAACACTCTAAAGCACCCAGATTTGATTTCAAAACCTCAACTGGGTTTGGGTCATCACCTCTCTGGCAACAATGCATTTTCCGCCCCAAGGAATGTAAATTTATCCCAACCACTTTTATTTTTTTTACCCCCCAAATGATTTACTTTGGCATGATGCGTATGCCTTCATGTCTGCGAATCGAAGCATGCTGAGACTCCTCCGAGCCCGCAGCAGGAGTTTGTTCCCCGGTTACAAAGCCGGCAGCCGATCTGGACCCTTCAGGGAACCAAACGACTTTGTGGATCTGACCAGGATCTTTGTGAAGCCATGGAATTCCATGCAGGTCAGACATTTCTTCTGTTTTTTTACTTGGGTGTTAAAGTACAGTACAATTTTATTTGCTTTCTGGGCAACTTTTTTTTTTGGCTCAGTTTTCCTTCAAATTGTCATTTTTTAGTATCAGTTTCTTGTATGCAGTTTCATCCTGATAGAATTCAGATTTTTAATCTTTGTATTTTTTTAAGTTGGTGATGAAAGATGCCTCATGTTCACCTTGCCATGTTTTTCTTTTTTTTTCTCCTTTTTTTGTGTAGGATCTAGGCAAAGACGTCTATGATCTTTATGCTGAGGATGAAGAGGAGGAAGCATCGCCGCCTCCCATGCTACTTTCTCCGGCCAAGCACTTCATGCTCAACATCAATGTTGGCGGAACTGTAAGTTTCTGAAGTTCGCCGATGTTGAAAATCCAGATGGTTCTGAACGGTCAATTTTCAGGCAATCTAGCATTGAACAAATGAAACCATCTGACAAAGACACCATCCGTCATAATGTCCTTTAATGTGGACTCTTTCAGTTTCAGAGGGCTCCGTTTTATCGTTTAACAGGAATGAGAATTTTCCAACTTATTACTTTTTTTAAATGCAAATTTGAGTCCGTTTGAGCAGTTCTTGAAAACCTTGACGTTTGAAAGTCCGGCAAACCGTCCTTCGGCCCATTTGGTGAGGTTTGTTTTTTCCTACTTTGCAGCTGTACCACCTGCCCTACAGGTTGGCTATCAGGTACCCCAAAACACGGCTCGGCCGCCTCGCCACATCCACAGACCATAACAGGAAGTTGGAACTATGCGATGACTACGTTGTGCACAGCAATGAGTTCTTCTTTGACCGGGACCCCACTGTTTTCCAAAATATCTTCAACTTTTACAGGTACAACAAACTGTGGGACCTAACTAAAGTAAAACACAGGCCGCAAATATGAAAAAGAAAAAGACAATCATGCTGAATCTGCTCTTGTCCATTGCCAAGGACTGGCGTGTTGTGGATTAAAGATGAGCTTTGCCCATGTAACTTCCTGGAGGAAATCAACTACTGGGGCGTCCGGATCAAGAACAGCCACCGCTGCTGTCGCATCTCATTCGAGGAGAGGCAGGACGAGCTGACCGAGCAGCTGAAAATACAGAAGCAGCTTATGGCAGAGGTGAGTCGTCGGCCTTTGTGTCTCTGCCGTGGTCCGAGGAAGGAAAAAAAAATCAACAACCTTTAATTCTAAGACAATAAATGAAATGACTCCATGAAATGCTTCAGAAGTCAAAGGCAGCACGCGCTTCTCCGACTCCTCTGGCATCCTCCTCCATTCGAAAAACATGTAGGAGGTGAATTGAAGACTCTAAATCGGGGGTGGCCAACGAGTTGATCGTGACGGACCGGTCCCGAGGTGATTGCGATGGGTGTAGGGTGAAATCGGGTTTGAAAAATAAAATAAGCAGGTCACCTTTGACCTATGGTTGCGGAGGATGAACAGCATACAATTGCAGCTTGCGATCAGAGCCGTTGCCATATCACTTTTATTCATCACATTTAAAGTTGGTTTCATCTGCGATCTGGCAAAGAATGGCAATCTGGAGCACCAGAAGAAGCATTTCCAAACGGTACACCTACGTACGATAATGTCTGCCCTTAACGCCTTGCAAAAGTGCGCGAATTTGTTTTCTTACCTAATCTGCATGCTGACAGACGGTGTCTGACCTAAATCGATGGTCTTGTTGACAGATGGTGCGAGGAGAAAAGGCTTCTTCTTGGCACACTTCCCCCCCCCCAACATGTTGCCCATGTCACAAGTCCTTGCTCTGATAGTTTGTCAGACCGCGATTCACCTTGACGTTGATGTCAATTTTCTGGTTGTGATGATGGGCCCGCTTCTTTGAGTGTTTTCCCATTTTAGGATGTTTTTTCAACTTGATGTCATATTTATTTTATTTGAATACTTTTTGGGTGCACTTGACCGTTATCATTTCCCTCGAGGGCTGACGGTGCATTCCAAATATTCTGGGGAACAGAAAATATTCAACCACAAAGCCTACTTTATTTTTTTTCTCCTCTTTACATTTTATCAAAGGTAACTTGCTCACTACAAAGATTTAAAAAAAACATCCATGCAAAATGGCTTATGGATGGTAATATTTACTCAAATATGTTTTTATCAACAAAGGCCAAGTCAGTAAGCATCTTAATTGCATCCTGAATATTATATACAAACCATTCAAAATCCTTTTTTTTTTAAACCAAAAAAGGTCTTAAAACCTCGAATTATCTTGCACACCTGATTAAAGGGTATGAATGATTCTAAAAGAATAAAAAAAAACTTGGCATGTCACCTTTTAAGCAGTCCCAATTCTCACGAGTCAAAAGGGCGGACTTCGGTAGATGCATCATGAGGAAGCAGTGACCGCTCCGACGAAGGCTTAAGTGACAGCCCAAAATGTCAGTTAGGGAAGATATTTTCTCTTGACTAAAAAAAAAAAAAAAAGACCATGGTCTATTTTAATTAAGCTTGTAAGATGAATATATACTCGGGCTGAATTATACTTAAAATGATGCCTGAAGTGTGGAAACTGTCCCCACTTTAACGGACTGACGACCGACCGTGACCTCATTTCATCCTGCACTTTGGCGCCTGGCAAATCTCATTGATAGGATAATAAATCCATAAAAGTTTGATCTTTTCAAGTCCAAGGGTCATCGGCTGACGTCTCGAAAACAAAAACACGGTTGCAGGAAGTGCTCCTTTGAACCGTTTGGATCCAAAGCGTTCCATTCACTGACCGAGGCGGACGCATTGCGGCTCGCTCCCTCTCGAGCGAACCCCAACCGAGCTTGTAGACTTGAGACGGTGTCTTCACAAGGACCATGGCTAGCCTCATTAGCGACAATCTCAAATGTTCAATCTGTTTGGACATCTTTCACGATCCTGTCATCCTGCCATGTAGTCACAGCTTCTGCTGCGGGTGTATGCTGCAGTGGAAGGAGAAAGGCCATCAAACATGTCCGGTCTGTAGAATGGAGTTCATTTCGATCGACGCCTGTGTAAACTTGGCACTGAAGAATGTGTGTGAGGGCATCGTGCAAGCCTCCCTGGGGTCAGAGGACATCTGCAGCCTGCACAAGGAGACACTGAAACTTTTCTGTTTAGACCACCAGGAGCTTGCGTGCATCATCTGCCTCCATGCAAAAAGCCACGCTGGTCACAAGTTCCATCCCCTTGAGGATGTTGTGGATGGCCACAAAGAGGATCTCAAGAAAGGCCTCCAGGATGCCAAGGAAAGACTGACATACTCTAGAAAGATGAAAGACGACTGCAGTGAGCAAGCGGCGAGCCTCAAAGTCCAGCGGGAGCAGGTTGAAGGCAAGATCAGGAAGGATTTTGAGGAGCTTCGTCTCTTCTTGCAGTTTGAGGAGGAGGCCAAGTTGTCTGCGGTCAGGGAGGAAGAGCAGAAGAAGAGTCGGATGATGAAGGAGAAGATGGAGGATCTCGACGGACACGTGGCCACCCTCTCAGACGTGATCAGAACAACAGAGGAGCAGCTGACGTCTGAAGGCGTTTCCTTCCTGAAGAACATCCGGAACGCGATGACCAGAATCCGAGAGATGCCCGCCAAGCCCGATCTGCTCCAAGAAACTCTGCTGGACGAAGCCAAACATGCGGGCAAGCTCAAGTTCTCCGTGTGGGAACGAATGAAGGCGCTGGTCCTCCTGCCATCGGCGGTCCGAGACCCCAACACGACCGGCGTGACTTTCAAAGAAGGACAGAAGCGCCCAAGGAATACGCAGAGATGTACGTCTAGCAAATATTTGCTTCATGCTTCATTTCATGGACGCTGACAAAAAAAATAATTTGATGTATTTCATGGATTTAGATTGTGTCAGAAAATCTATTTTGTAGTTTCACGATGTGACGAATGTATTGTTTTCCTTTTGAGGACTCTTTGTGATTTTATTTTCAAACATTTTGCTGCGTGCGCTGGTCACGACGAGGTGGCAGATATCCTCAAAGATCATTGGACTTAATACATGTACCTGTGGTGTGCCAAAATTAAACAAAATCAAATGTCACTCATGACTCCTGTCCTCTTTGTATCTCGACCTCAGCAGCAACTTCCAAGTCCACAAAATATTAACAGAGCATTCTAGTTTGATGACTGGCCTATTGAAAAAAAATCTAATAAAAGTTTGACCAGATCAACCTGGAATAGACCGGCCATTCAGGAGCTGTCCCCAACTTCTTAGTTGCCAAACTTGAGGTTTACATAGTCTAACCGAGTTAGCACTGCAACCTGACACCTTGGGAATGTTGCCTTGTAGCTCTCGAGGCTGAATCACAGGATTGTATGCAGAGATGTGACCTTGGGAACCTTGCGGTTACATCATCATTAATATTTAAACCTCATACAAGAAAAATGAATGTCATAAATAGTAAACTGCCTATCGCAAGTAATACAATTATCAATTTCCTGCAAAGCAGCAGAACTCCCTTTTTGTTTCTATTTTGTAATCTTGCGCAGCGCTTCTCGACTGTCCCCTGCAGGTGGAGATGGTGGCGATGGAAGAGGACGAGGCCTTGTACAAAAACATGATCTTCGGACGCACCCGCTGGAAGATTTGGAACATGATGGAAAAGCCCTTCTCCTCGGTTGCTGCCAAGCTGATGGCTGTGGCATCCTCCGTCTTTGTCCTGATCTCGCTGGTTGCCATGACGCTGAACACCGTCGAGGAGATGCAGTATGAGGTGTGAAGGAGGAAATTGAAAAAATGGAAAGGATCCAAAAAATAAATAAATACCGGATGTCTGAATTTGTGTTGCAGCTGCCATCAGAGCAGCTTAGCGGCAGGTTCTACGGCGAACACGTGGAGACTTTCTGCATCGTCTTCTTCACCCTGGAGTACGTTCTTCGCTTGCTGTCGACTCCAAGCATCAGAGGTTTTGGACGCAGCGTACTCAATTGCGTCGACCTGATCGCCATCTTGCCACACTACTTGCAGCTGCTTCTGGAGTTTTTCGATGAAGGGGACACGCACATGCATCCCGGAGACATCGAGGCCATGTCGCGTGTTGGAAAGGTGAAAGCGGCACACTCGCTGACTGATGGGATGAACGTGACATGACATGAAGACGCACCAAAAAAAACCCATCTTCACTTATGAGACCAAAACATTCATGAAAATTATCCTGCATTTGATAATTGTAATACATATACATGTATTTTTTGTTAATTACATGAAGAAAGGACCTTGAGAGGAAAAAATCGGATTTAAATCACACCCACAATTTGTATTTTTTGACTTTCAGTGTTGTTGATGCTAATTAATTTTGCCGCCTGTGGGCCACGATTGCTTCCTCCTGTGCGTGTTCTGTCTGTAGTTGGGCCAAGTTCTGAAGATCATGCGATTGATGCGGATCTTTCGGATCCTGAAGCTGGCTCGTCACTCAACGGGCCTCAGAGCCTTCGGCTTCACGCTGAGACAATGCTACCAGCAGGTGGCGTGCTACGCATGCTTTCATGCCCCTCGGCCAGACCACTCGGGAGTGACGTCATTTGTGCGTGCGTGTCTTTTAGGTGGGCTGTTTGCTGCTCTTCATTGCCATGGGGATCTTCATGTTTTCCGCCATGGTGTACACTGTCGAGCATGACGTTCCCAATACCAACTTCACCTCCATGCCGCTTGCGTGGTGGTGGGCCGCTGTGAGTCATTCATTACTTTGGCGCACTTCCTAAGGTTGTTATAGTGAACGAAAACTAACTCGGCTTGACTTTGGAGTGGGACAATCCTCCATTGAGCTCTCCAGTTGGTCCAAAATGCTGCTTCTCGACTCTTGACTGGTAGTCTCAAGGGGGAGCACATCACTCCAATTCTGATAGCAACAATCACATGGGATAGTTGGATTTTTATCCAAGGGGCTTCTGACACGATCGCCCTTCATGGTCTTTTGCATCTCGAATCCCACAGGTAAGCATTTCCACGGTGGGCTACGGCGACATGCTCCCGGAGACCAACCTGGGCCGCATCTTTGCCTTTGCCTGCATTGCCTTCGGCATCATCCTCAACGGCATGCCCATCTCCGTCCTCTACAACAAGTTCTCCGACTACTACGGCAAGCTCAAGTCGCAAGAGTACGCCGCCGTCACCAAGGCCCGGGCGACGTGCACTTTGCTCAAAGGGCAGCCAAGAAGCTTGCGGAATGTTATCAGGACGCCGTTCAGTCGAGGGCGCCTCGGCTGGAGTGTCAACCGCTTGGCACAGCGGAGGATAGAGCTCGTGTCAGGAAAGCTTTGGAAATCCACGCTGACCTCACATGCCCGTGACTAAAGATTAAACCGCACAAAGCGTCAAGAACTTTTTTTTTCTTTTTGCAATGTTTGCACTCATGGAAACTGCCTCCCCCAATCACACGTGCACCATCAACTTTTACTCCCTTCTCTATTCATAGGACCCTCACAAAATTCAACCCACTCCCTAGTCATTTTATGGATCCATCCATTTTCCAATTCGCTTATTCTCACGAGGGTCGTGGACGTGCTGGACCCTATCCCGGCTGTCTTTGAGCAGTCGGCGGGCTATGCCCTGAACTGGTTGCCAGCCAAACGCAGAGACCATCCGTGCTCACGCTCACACCTAGGGCCAGTTTAGTGTCCCATCAACCTACCACACGTTTTTGGAATGTGAGAGGAAAATGGAGTACCCGGAGAAAACCCACACAGGCACAAGAACATGCAAAATGTACACAAGAAGGCCGGAGCTGGAATGGAACCCCGCACCTCTGCACTGTGAGGACGACGCGCTAACCAGGCGGCCACCGAAGAAAATGGAGGTGAGAGGTCCCGATTATCTTCAGCATTGATTTTTATTCATATCCTTCAGATTCAGTTTAAGATTGTCCTTGTAGGCCACAAATGGCACAAGTAGAATAGGCATTGTACTAGTGGGACCTTGGCTCGTATCTGGTTCTTAAACTGGATCTCTAGGAATACATTGGATGGCTTTCCCACAATCAAGGGACTCTCATTGTCACTGTTGCCCATGCAACCTGACAAAAAGTGACGTCTGCTGGAGTCCGCAATGGGTCAGCGCTAACATTCTTACTTCCACTTCACTTTTCTAAGTGTCAAACTGTGTCACAATGTGAAGTGAGTCATGTCTAATGTGCGTCCGAGCTCTGAAAGTACACGTGAGAGAGAGATACCGTGAAACCGAGTTAATGTGTAATGGAGGCAGGTGCGCGTGACCGGCGCCAGTTATTGTACAGCAATTGCGTTCTGAAAGGCTCAAACACACCCCCATACTGCTGAGAATTGACCAAAATATTTGGGGTTCAAACATTTTATCTTAGTATTTCACGGTATAATCGTTCAACATTTGGAGAAAAAAAAAAAGTCACTAAATTGACAAAACTAATTGGAACTACACATGAGCGTAAAAATCGTGTCATAATCTCACCGCTGACTCGTTGAGCCACACTGAATTAACGGTTTATGAACCATTACACGCAACAATGTTTTGTGCTGTCATTGTCACTGTTGCCCAGGCAATCCAGCACCTGCCCGTGGGAAACTTTTTGGCGGACACCATCTGGTCAAATAGCTCCGATCCGGTGCTCATCGGTTCCTGACGCGACTCGGTCCAACTTCCGGATGCAAAATGATAGTGAGCGTCACCAATGGCGTATATGACGGGTCTATTTGTTCAAATTTTCTAGCAGGATTTCGGCTCCTTTGCTGCTGTTGCCGCTGTCGAGCTTGAAGTCCTTCAGAGCCGTCTTCACGTCTGCCACTACAGACTTGTCACAGCTGTTCAGGAGGCTGTGGAAAGTAAAGACAAACTTTCATTTTCTCTTTGGACAGCAAGTTAATTTCAAAACGCTCAACAACGTCGCGCAGGAACCTGAGTGGCGTATGAACACAAATGCACACGGACCTGCAGAGCACCATGGCTCCTCTGTTGACTTTGGCCCAACTCCTGAGGTTTTCCATCCCGACGGTGTCCACCAGGATCCTGGAAAAGCGCTCTGGCAGGAGGACACCAAAAGAAGTTACTCAGCACTCGACTGGCATCGGCGCCGGTTTGGTCGAAAGCTCACCACGTGACCAAGTACGTAACACCGATTGACTTCCACACAACAGAGTGTAAATGTTTCCTTTGGGGTATTATAAGAAAATGGAAAAACACTATTTTGAGTCCCAATTAAAATTAATCACCAGAATACATAGTTTCCTTGCGCATTCCAAAAACATCCATGTAAGGTCAACAAAGACACTTTGCAACCCTCATGTCGGCAAATGCTAAAGAAAATGAATTGTGTGGTGGAGGGAGAAGAGAAAAAAAAGGGTTGATCCATTGAAGTCAGTCACCTTCTTTGCCAGCCTCTGCAAGAGTGACGTCCTGCTCTATGAGCCATTTGAGCACCAGATGTCCTGCAGGATGTTCTGCCATGTGGAGCTAAAAAAAAAAAAGGGGGGGGGGCGCACAGTTGACTCACTTGTACAAACAACTCCACGCTAACACCGTTCGGTGTTATTTTCAAAACCCGCTGCTACATTTGGCTAATGTAATGATTTGAAATGCAGTACAGTCGTCATTGGGTGGCACTGACCTGTCCTTCGACACCGCCCGGCACGAGTTCCTGATTGGCCAGCTGAGCTACAGCTGCCATGGCGGGTCGCAGGTCGCCGCAGGCCGACGACAAGATGTCGCTAACTGTCACGCTGGTGGCCTTGTCCATGACCATGGCGGCGGCCTTGTCGCGGAGGTAATCCAGCAGCGGCGGGGAGACCACCTCGAGTAGCTCCTTCCTTCGAAGGGCGGTGTCCTTCTTACTGGCGGGAGAAGAAGCGAAAGTGAGATGGTGGTGACGTTGCTCGGCTGCTGGCTCCGAACTTCAACATCAGGTGTGATGACGTCACGTTTCGACATGCGACAACAATCATGTTTTTCGATGTCTGACCTGTGCTGGTTGCCGTCTCCTTTTTCCAGCACCTTGATGATCTCGGGCAGCAGGTGTGCAGGGTCTCTGGGACTCAGCAGGTACAGCAGAACCTTCTTGCCATACTTGTTACTGACGACCTCATCCAAAGATGACAACAGCTCCTGGACAAGTGAGAAACATGCGACATGATCACGGTAAGACGTTTTCTAGAGCAAAGATGGAAACGCAAGCGTTGCACTTAAATTAGGTTTAAAGTTTCTTTCTACCCCCCAAAAGTTGCACGTACCGCCAACACAGCCTGTTTAACAAGTTTGGTGTCGTCCACGCAGTCAAATATGGCGAGAAGAACCAGGTGACCAAACTCCCCCTAAGGGACACAACACAGTCGTTAACCGCATCCAGACTTAGTCGACAAAAAAACATTTAATTCATGTCATTTGTGTTTAAGAATGACCAAGAAAAGAGGCAAAAAGACGTTTGAGTGATAGTGGAAAATAACAAACATGCAAGCAAGCAGGTCGTGTGAAAACCCACCGTGGCAAACTTCACCATGTATGTCTTCATTGTTTTGATGATGACTTTCCTGTCCTGAAACACAAAAATGAACACTTGCAGCTCAAAACGCTTTCAAACCACAAGTTTGAAATTGCCGAGCCGAAACTTGCGTTGGATCTTCTCTGATCTTTGAACGGGACTCGAGTGGACTCCCAAGGATTATCTGATTACTGATAATTGGTTGCAAGTATCTTATTGACTGATCTTTGATCAACAAAGATTGGAATAAAATCGGCCCACCGTGCAATGACATTTACAGAAATCGTCCGCGAGTGCGCATATTCGCAAGCAGCGAGCGGTGCCCTCTTTACCTTGGCGGTGCCGTGCCACAGGCAGTGCATGGCCACTCGAGCTCCATCGTGGGTGTGAGCCATGTAGACGACGGCCTCCCTTATGGACTCGATCATCTCCTGTTCACAGTGACATCCCATACCATTGAAAACTCGGTCACGCCCTGAAACTTTGAGTTTGAACATTATCGCTTCAACCAGGTGGCCCAGTTCAGTTTGAACCCGTAAACCCAGATCTGACTCCAATTTGCTGTGTCCGCAACAGCAGGGGTCCCCAACCACCGGTCCGCAGACAGGCACCGGGCCATTTTTTGTGTTTCAACATGGCTTTAGGAAATTATGAATACATAACAGAATATAACTCACCGCTCTCTCTTTGTCAGGACTCAGCAAGAAAAAGTCCAGGAAGACTTTGTGGACCAGAGAATGTTTGATGACTTGCTCTCTGAAACAAACGGCGCCACGTGACGTCACACCTTCACATCCAGGTTTAAGCTTTGTTTACATCATCCCGGTGACTGAATGAATATAGTTTTGATGATGAAAACGAATAAATAAAAAACAGGATTCTGGATTAACAAAAACTACTAATCAATAAAAGAACTGTTAAAAAAATGAGTAGATGAAAAATCTGCTGTCTCAAATTTTAGGGGCAGTCTTTTGTACAGTTCTTGGATTGCTGTTATGTTGCCCGAACGGTATGACATATTTATTTTCAGTGAACTTACTTCTGTGCCATTGGTGTAATAATTTGCTTCATGTCCGTGATGATGTGGTTCAGCTTGTCTGGGTTGGCCTCTGCAACCTTCTCAATGGTGTTGCACACCGAGGACTGCGCACAGGAAAAAGACAAAGACTGAGAATCGGCTTTCTTAATTCGGCTCGATTCCACCGTATAACCATTGGAGCAAAGAAAAAACGGGGAGCGCTAACCCGTGATTCGTCAGCCTCTCCGTTCTGTTTCCCTCTGTTGCTTTTTTTTTTAATGTCTCTTGAATGTGTTGTACTGTTAAGTGAATTCCGTTGCTCTCTGGTTGTGGTTGTGCAATGATAATAAAAACATTCTGAATTCAATTCAATGGGATGCGCAAATGCCTGTTGATAAAGTTTTCATCAATTTTGACTCTGCAACGAAATAATCCAAACAGTGAATCTCAAGTGGAATTTTCAAAGTCAACCGATTCTAGGTTCAACCAGCGTAACGGAGTGGAGCCCTTCTAGATCAGTTCATGTTTGTTTATATATACCTTACAGATGGTGAAGATGTTCCCGTATAGTTCCTCGGTGAGCATGAGTCTCTGCGCAAGTACAGCTTTTTCGTTGTAGGCGTACTCGATGATGGTGGAAGCGGCAGCGTGGCGAAGCATCGCTCGCACGTTCCCTTTAAATGTTTGCATCACCGCCGCCACCAGCTCCTTATTCCTGTAGAGCAGAATGGCTCGTCAACAAGTCAACATATTAATTCGTCAACTCGACTGTATTTAGAGAGTACTTTTAAAACAACCGCCCCTGCATACAAAATGCTGTACACGCAGCAAAAAGCAACCTTACCGTGACAAGAGAAATCTTTTGTCGGACTTGTGCAACGTGGATGTAATGTTAAAAGGTCAAAAGAGGAGCAGCTCACCCGTACATCAGCAACTTTTTCACCACGTGCGTGCCATACTGCGACTTAGACAATGCAATGATATCATCTGCAGGACACACAGTGACGACATACATCAGCAAAGCCTGGATTTTTTTCGATGAACAGCACTTGTCAAATTATTCAAAATTAGCACTGTCTCACTTTTAAATGCACGCTGTAAAATGCTACAGAATACCTCACCTTTCAGTTCATCAAACACTTCCCGTCTCTGCTCGTGGCTTCCCCACTGGACAAAACACTGCAGCACTCGCACAGAGTCGTGAGCGTACGCCATCTGGTGGAGGCACACAGTGCATGGAACAACCGGGCCGGGCGGCTAAGATTGGTTTTCAACAGCTCGGACAAATACCTGCTTGTACTTCCCCTTAATCAGTTCATGAAGATCCTTCATCAGCTTCCTCTTCAAATCGCTGTCACACTTCTTCCTGTGGACAGGTACACATAACACACATACACTAAAATTGTTCATGTTCATCAGAGGTCTGTACTTGTATAAATTAAATGGGGCAACATTGACTTCGCAACAAGCAGTACATTTGAACTTCTGTGTGCCTGAGTGGGGGTCTACGTACTTTCTTAGGTCTCCCCACATTTGTTTGGCCTGATTGATAATCTGGTACATGTCCTTTCGATCTGCCTGCTGTCTGCTCTTCTTCAGGTCTTTCTTTTTCTGCAACCTGTTCTTCTTCAGGTCTTCATCAGTCTGCTGCAGTCCCTGCTTGTTCTTCTTTGGCTTAAATTCACCTTTCTTGAACTTCTTTGCCTGCGGACCTGGTCACACGTAAAAAATAAAATGTTAAATGTTCTCAAATTGTATAAAATTAAATTTCTTACCTCCATCTTCTCCGTCCCCTTTTCCGCCAAGGAATTTTCTCTTTGGGCCTTTTCCACCTTCCCCTTTGTCGCCTGGGAGTTTTCTCTTTGGCCCTTTACCTCCTTTAACAAATGATTGTTGTTTCTTGGCATGATCTCCACTCTTCCCTATTTTCCCCTTTATGTCCTTTTTGTTGTATGGTTTGAAGGGCTTTTTACCAGGTGGCCTACTTTTCGGGGCTTTCCCAGGAGAATCTGTCGAGAGACCACATGAGGTTCAAACTTAAAGATGAGCATTGAATTGTTTAACAGTGTTTCCAAGCTTACCTTTGCCTTTCTGTTTCAACTTTTTCCCTTTGGGGGAAAATTGTGTTTTGGGTTTGGCTTCCATTCTAAACGAGTGATGGAAACATGATCAGTATAACATTTGATCCACATACAGTCCCACGGTTAAAGGTTAACACTTGATAGGATTAAGATGAAAAAGATCTGAACCGTGAAATGTAAACGAAACTGCCCGATTTAGCTGATTCAATTTGTTAAATTAACAGTTCGAATTAGGAAGATTTTTTTAAATCAAGTCCGGTGGATTCAGGATACTTTTTAGCGAGCATTACGGTGCTCAAAATGACCTAACTTTCGCCCCCAAAAAACGCACAATCGACAGCTACGAATATGATACATCCATTTCATAACAGCACTGATATTTTTCGTTATTTAATAGGCTTACTTACATTGATTGCAGATATATAGACACGCCGTCTCAAACTGTCCACGCGTGTTTTACCTCAACGGTTTACGACACTGAATGCTCCAATCAAATTCGAGGTTTGCTGCCGTAAAACGTTGCCATCGTTACGACAGTGCTGCAGCACAAAATAAAGATAATGAAGAGGAAATGTAATGTGATTACAGTTCAGGTCACGTTACTGTTGTGACTCAGCCTGTGTCCACAAAAAGCGTTCTCGATTTGATATAATTATTCTGCAAAACTCTGATGTTAGTTAAAAACATTTTGACTGTAGTTTCCAGTGGTTATTCTGTGGTGTTTTAGAGTGTCATTCGTAAATCGTGCAAGTTGCAATTACTATTTACTTATTATACAATAAACAAAATGTTAATTACTTTTGGTCATTAAAATATCCTCAGCTTTTAAAAAAATTACTGGTGTTCTTAAAGTTAAAAAAAAGTGGGTGGGTGACCAAATAAGAGGACTTCAGTAACAGGCTTAGCAGTGTTATTCACGTCTTCCTGTTGCTAGGCAACGGACGCAACGGAACGGACGCGCTGAAATTGCAACGCACAAGGTAAAACGTAAGGGCAAACTGATATTTGCCTATGATGAACGACTGTCACTGCTATATATATATATATATATATATATATATATATATATATATATATATATATATATATATATATATATATATATATATATATATTTTTTTTTTTGGTCACAGGAGCAGCTTGTGATCACATTGTGATATCTTCTGAGGGGAAACAACTCTCTGCGGTCATGCCTTATGCATATGAACAGCTTTATTCAAGACCGTTCATCACACCCGGCTCTAACCTGCCAGAGAATCTCCTGAACCTCTCGTATCCTTCATGCACTACCTTTACAACTTCTGCCATGGAGGTTATGAGTGTTTGTGTGCCCAAATGTCTCAAAGGACTACCTTGATTTCATGTTAGATGGCTCTAAATGAAAACGTTTTGAAAAGCGTGATCATCAACCTTGATTCATTTTTCTTGAAGTCACTCCTTTGGCTATGACTGCAGGCGCAGAGCAAACCTGCAGTTGGTGGAAGACAAAACTCTGATCTTTATTGCTGGTCAGATGCTGATCCTGTTTGATGTTAACACCAAACAGCAGCGATACATCCGTAGCAGCAGTGGGGGTGGCATTGGTGCAATCGGGGTAAGAGAATAGATGTTGTCATCGGCTGACCGGCAGATTGCTTTCCCAAATTCATCCCAAATCTTACATTGGTCTTGAAGTGCATAAGCAAGACAGAAAATGGATGGAATCGGCCTGTTCAGGTCAAGTTAGTAGAAGTTTGTAGTGCTGTCAGCATGTTTTGCAACCTTGAAAACCTTTCCGATGCTAATACATTTGTGTTTTTGTGTGGAGACCCCTCTGATCTCCATCCCAGCAACGTGTTCGGTATCAACAATGCATTGTTTTGTGTATGTATAGGTACACCCAAGCCAAGAGTACTTTGTCGTGGCAGAGAAAGGAAAAAAGCCGATCCTGATAGTATATGAATATCCTTCATTACAAGTATACTGCATTCTCAGAGGTAAACAGAACCAATATTATTCAGTGTTGTATATTTCTCTTCAGTGGCGGTGTTGTGATCGTGTGTGTGTGTGTGTGTGTGTGTGTGTGTGTGTGTGTGTGTGTGTGTGTGTGTGTGTGTGTGTGTGTGTGTAGATGGTGCAGAGCGTGCGTTTAGTTCTGTGAACTTTAACAGTGACGGGAGTCTTCTGGCCACCCTGGCCAGTGCACCCGACTACTTGCTTACCGTCTGGAAGTGGAGGCAGGAGGAGGTGATGCTCAGGTGCAAAGCCATTTCTCAGGAGGTTTTCCGAGTGAGCTTCTCCCCGTACAACCCTGGACTGCTCACATCATCGGGATCTGGACACATCAAGTACCAGACACAATGCTTACGCCTCCTAAAATGCATTTGTTTTATTGTTGGGAGTCATGATGGAAATATTTCAAGTCATGTAATGAGACCAAGTCCCATCTCGTGGTTAGGATGAGCGTTGCATGGCATACCCATGATCTGGTTTGCACTTCTATCGTAGTTGCGTGGAGGCAAGATGGTTATAGTTGCATTAGCGTAATCATTTTTTACACAGTTTTTCACTGACCATTTATTATCAAATATGTTCCTTCCCCAGGTTTTGGAGAATGGCCAGCACCTTTACAGGTCTCAAATTGGAAGGACTTATCGGCCATTTTGGGAAAACGGCAGCTACCGATATCGAAGGCTACGTAGAACTTCCCGATGGAAAGGTTTGTGTCCTACATATCTTGAAAGGTGATGTGGCTCACCAAGAATGCAGCGCTTTGACCTGTGTCCACCCTCTCAGGTGGTGTCTGGCTCAAACTGGGGCAACCTGCTGCTATGGGATGGAAATGCTATCAAAGTGGAGATCTGCAGCAAGGGAGGACGCTGTTGTCACGCAGGCGTTGTCCAACCTTTTGCCTTGGAGGATGGACAACTGATGACCTTTGGCTCTGATGGAGTGATCCGGGTAGAGGAGAAATTACTGGCATCGATGAAAGGCTGCGACGGTGCTCTTGGTTCAATACGACATCGTAACCTCCCTTTGAGCCTGCAGGGCTGGGACTTCGAGACAATCGACAAGGCGGACGGTAGCGGTGAAAGCGGCAAATTTGAGATGGAGCCCGTGAATGAGACGACGGTGTGGCGCCATGCGTGTCTCTCCTCAATAGTGAAAAGCTCCCAGTCTGACTCGACTGTTTGGTTTGCTCAGGTCACCCGTCTTCTTTCACAAAAGGACACAAATCGCACCTCGGTGAAAGATTCCAACCTGATCTCTTCTATTTTGTAGGATTCCAATGGAGCTATTTGGAAAGTGGATCTCTCTTTCACATACAGCGTAAGGCTTATCCACACAATAATAATAATAATAATAATAAAGCAATGTGTATCTTGACTTCTGAATTGAACTGAAATTAAACATTCCGTTGAGAGAACAGTATCGTAACCTGTTGTGGAAGCGATTGCCCAACAGATGGTTAAAATTGCACATAAAGAGGCACATTAGCAGAAAGGGCACCTCACGAAATGAGTCTGCCACCTTTCCCCAAATTTGGGCACTTAATCAGTTCCGGAACAAGCAGCTTTGAGGCGCAACCACTGATTGGAATGACTTTAAAACACCATTGAGAAAATACAAGTTCCAAAGTGTCTGCTCTGCTCTACAAGCTACTCTACAGCAATTGAACACACTTTTTATGACGTTATCAAACCAAAATCTGCAGACTCCTGATCCACAGTGCCTGTTGTCCTCCCATGCCGGACCGATCGAGGCTCTTGATGTGTCAAAGTCAAGTCATCTCATGGCCACCACTGCTCTGGACCGTGAGTCAATTGTTTTGATACGTATAATACCGACACATGGACACTATTATTGGTATGCCAGAAAAATAGGCGCTGACGAAAGTAGTCATTATAATCAAGTGATGAAAATTTGGCATTGCTTTTATCTTGGTGTTCAAACACAATTTTTCTTCAAGTCATGGAACATGAACCATTTTTTCCCTGGACATTCGCCTTTCCAGGGTCAGTCAGAGTCTATGACTTTCTGACAAAAAGAGAACTCGTCAGTCACCGGTTCAATCAAGGCGGAACCGCTCTTCACTGGGCACCACTTTCGGTAAGTACGGACGTGCGTTACTACCACGTTATTTACATAAACGTGGCTAATGGAATAAGCAACCCCAGATATTTGTTTTTGCAGGTGAACCACAGTGGAGCTTTATTGGTGACAGGATTTGAAGACGGGGTGGTTCGTTTACTGGAGCTTTATGACGCCAAAGGGTTGCACAACAACAAAGGGGATGCCCACATTCGACTCAAGCAAGCTTTTAAGCCGCATAATGGCCCCGTGACTTCTGTTGCATACGAGCGCAACGGGAAAATATTAGCCACAGGGGTAAGCGCCTTGTTCATAATCATAAAACTAACAAGGCACTTTGAAATTACAACGAATAATTTGCTAACGAGACTCGCAGTGCAGTTCATGGGACCAATTTTAAGTTTCCGCAGGAATGTTCCCAATGATCAAGCGGAAACAAAAACTCATGGAGTCACGAAACTGTTGGAATTTTTTTCCCTTCCATGTTGTTTCTTCAGTCTTTATTCCTCCTCGTTTGATATTCAGCCTCTACTTTTATCCCCAGAGCTCAGATTGCACTGTGTTCTTCTTTACTGTTGGAGAAAAATACGAGCCCATCGGTTTCGTTCATGTTCCCGGACCGGTGCAGTTGCTGGAGTGGTCACCTCATTCCCATGTAAGTCTGAAGTATAAATCAAATATATCAACACCTTCTACGATTCTTGCACCGCATGAAAACCACTGTACCACTTCCCAATCTTGCACAGCAAGAAAACAGGTTGCTGATCCTGTGTCAGGGTGCTCATATTGTCGAGGTGCCATGTCCCGATCAGAACACCCTGAAACCAACCAAATCCTTCCAACTGCTGGACCTGCCCAGAAGGTTCTTCTGCTTCAAGAGCATCAAATCCCAAATCAAGGTTTCGCTTCAGGGTTCTCAGTACACGTTCCTCGTTGACAAGATAAACAACCCCATGTATCCTACCAGTTCTTCATGACATTTCAATAAGCAACACAACTTGCATGTATCCGTGCGTTGTAGAGAGCAGAGGAAATGGCAAGACGTCAAGCTTTAAAGGTGAAGCAGCAGCAAGTGCAAGAGGAGATGCTGGAAGAAGAGTTACCGCCCATTTTCATCCCTAACCCCCGTAGTCCTCTCCTCTGTGGTTTCTACTCACGGCCTGGCCAATTCTGGCTCTCTTTGGTACACATACATACCGACACATTGAATGATGAGCAGTTTGTTGATGTGCTCCACATCTTTCACCCAACACGCCGGCGTTAATAGAAATGAACTACAGTAACAGAATATACGGGTGGCACGGTGGACGACCGGTGAGCACGTCCGACTCACAGTAGAGAGATGCAGGGTTCGATTCCAGGCTTACCGGATTAGTGGATGGATGAAGAACAGGATACACTCGTGATCAGTTCTTTTGCGCAACTGCCTAATTTATATTAATACTTTCATTTCCAGGGAGGGTTTGACTCTGGTTTCCTGTACCATTGCAAGTTCTCTGAGAGTCAGGATGAGAGTCCAGACCAACGTCAGGATGAGCCATTTGACTTCCTGACTGTCCTGAATGCTGACGACGATGCTATTTGTTCGGTCACCTTCAAGTATGATGACGGAAGAAACTCAACTTCAGTGAAAATGCAGTTTTTACTTCATATGGATCGGGTCGGGCTTATGTTTGCTTGTTGTTGTCACAGCTCCAACAGGCAGCTCATGCTCTGCGGCATGCACTCCGGCTCCATCAGGGTTTACCCTCTTGATCCGGACAACCACACCATAACCTCCATGCAGGCATTCTGGGAACTAAGCATCCACGACGGCACTTACGGACACCTGCGGCACATCCGCTGCAGCTATGATGACCGCTTTGTTTTGACAGCAGGAGATGACGGGAATATCTTCTCCTTCAACCTGCTTCCTCATGAGGAGCTGCAGAAAGATCTGCAGAGGGACAGGGCCCTGGTTCCTTCTCCAAGGGTTAGTGCATCTCGTTCCACGAAGAAGCCTTCGACTTTTGCAGATGAGCAATTTGATGGAACATCATAGAAAAGTAATACAGAATATTGTGATCCTCCAACTAGGACGGTCTTGAGAATGAGGATTCGGCTCAAGACATCGATGACCCAGCGGCCGACAAGTTGAGTATGAAGCGATTGTTATTGGAAATCACCTTCCCTGGGTGCAATTTTTAACCGTATTACCCACAACCTTAACCGTGCACTGCAGTACTTGTGGCCAAAATGCAGTGAGCATTACGTACTGCATCGGGGACATTTAAATGATTAATTTGATCCCAATTAGTCTCTCTGTTCTAGTTCACGTCCTTTGCCTTTTTATTTGTGGTTTGTTGTAAAATAATCTCTTTATTTTTCCTCCATTCTCATTGGCTCATTTGTTTGAAATGAAAAATGTGATTTGAAAAAATAAAAAACAAATCCCTAATAATCAATGAAGTGATTTGATCCGCCCGCCCAGCATAGAGACGGTCCAACAGAAGTCGGAGAAAGACCATCGGTGTCGGGAAGCCGAGAAGAAGAAATCTGACAAGCGCAGGAGGCTTGCTGAGATTCAGAACGTTTTCAAAAAATTGCTCAAGGACAACCTTGAACTGCCAGAACATTCCGGCTGACACTTACGGTACACACACACACACACACACACACACACTGAGTGAGATTTTGACAATGAAAAGGACAAATATGAATTTAAGTAGAGAGCGAGTCTAAGTAAATTGTTTCTTTACCTCTTTGTAGGAGTTGCAGCTGGACGCGTGTTTTGCAGAGCAGGCTGAGAAGGAGAAGACCTGGAAATTAAAAGAAGTCCAAAAACAGATGATCTGGGAAGAACAACACTCCCAGATAGCACTCAAAAAACTACAGGAGTGGTACTGACCAATCACTACGATGGCTTTTATCTCAGTGTTTCAAATGCTTTTTATGTATAAGTTTTATCGCTCAAAAAAAATGGGAATACGGTACTTATTTTGGAATATTTTTGGGATGTGGATGGATTCAACCCAGATGACTCATCATTTGCCTTGCGAACATGTTGTTCCTGCAATTTCCTCGCGCACATTTTGAAATGCTTTTTTTTTTTTAAACACGTCCAAATTGCAAAGACGTACAAGCTGAAGCATTTTGCACACAAACACCAACCAGACACACGTCTCGTCGATGTGTTTTGCTTTCAGGTTCAGGGGCTGTCTGGAGTCTAACAAAGTCACGGTGTTTGCCATCCGCACTGAGCGCAGAGTCTCCACGTACCGTATTCCAGCGCCTTCTTCAGTGCGGGCCCAACAGCAGAGCGGTTACAGCGAGACCGGCGGCCATGAAATGGCTCCAGATGAACGCAGGACGTCCAAAGATCAAACAGTAAAAGACAGTCCTGAAACAGACGGTGAGACGGGTTTTGATTTTAATACGGCACGTATGATTTTACAACCAAATTATGGCTGATGTGTGCTCGCCAGAGGAAGATGTGCCGCACCCGCCGGTGACGCGATCTTCAGCGGTAAAGCTGGCACATCGGCAGATAGAGAGGCTCAGAAAGGCCGCGGAGAAAGCCGAACAGGCACGGGCCAAGATCGAAAAGAGGAAGCAGGAATGGGACAAACTGTAAGCGTGCCGTCACCGCTGACCTTTTTGCTACACCCGAAAAAAAAAACTGCATCCGATGATTTGTCGATTGCCCGTTTGAGCTCATGCGACGCGAACCACTTTGTTGGCATGTCAGTTACACGGAGAAACCCAAGAAGAACCGCGAAGATCCGCGTGACGTGCAGGCCATCTGCGAAGCCAGAGAGAGCATCGGGGACTTGAAACTGAAAACGGACGAAAATTTCACCGTACCAAAACACTTACGAATGAACGCAGACAAAAAGAAAGCAGAGATGGCCAGCCTGGAGGAGAAGGTGAAGCGCATCCACTTATATTCTTATGCACATTTATTGGACTCCCGGCATCAACTTGCTTCAGATTTTTGGTCGCTTCAAGTCATCTAGATCAGTGTTTTTCAACCCGTGGCACACTGTGAGACATTGTCAGGTGTGCCGTGGGAAAATATCCAATTTGTATGCCTGTGCGGTCTTCAGCCTAGAAAGTAATCATATAGTACCCTCCCTTACCGCTAGGGAGCAGCAAAAGCTAGCCAATTGCCTTGTGTTTCGACGAGAGACAAGCGAATTTGGGACGCATGAATTCAGGACGACGATGAAACAAAAAATACGAAAGACGATAAAATACTGTTTTCTTTGTGTTCATTTCATTCCAATTCAAGCTGTTATAATGTCATTCTTCAATATTAAAAACGGTTATACAGTAGTAACAATATAACCTGTTAAGTGTTAAAATAACTGCAGCTAGTGGTGTGCCGCGAGATTTTTTTCAATGAAAGAAGTGTGCCTTGGCTCAGAAACGTTTGAAAAACACTGATCTAGATGGCAACTTATTCGACACCGACAGACAGATTTTTAAGAAAGAATTGCATCCATCCCACCAGATACGTGAGAAACAGACTGAGATGAACCGAGAGATCGTGGCCTTGAGAGACTCCAAACTTCGGCTGTTATCAAAACTACGGGCCGAGGTGAAGCAGTTCCAGAGGGTCCGGGGTCTTCTGCCATCCCATCTCCAACGCCTTCCGCCCCCTCTACCAACTATACATCCAGAGGAAATCCAGGACAAGATACCGTGCACCCGACGCATCCTGGAGAAATACAGGGTGCTGAGGGACCAGAGGTGCCGAAACCACATTTGAACGATCACCAGATCTGTGGTTCAAGATACTGTTCTTCAGAGTTTCGTTCTCGGGGAAGACATCAGCTTGCATTTTCTGCCCCGTTCTGACCGGCTACAGGTTTCAGCGCACAGAGCCGGAGGATCAGGAGGGAGGCAGAGATTTGCTCAAGCCACTGGAAAATGAGATGGGAGGAACGGAGGGAGTGGGAGATGCGGAAGTTTTATTTGCAGCCATTGAAGAAGGAGAAGAGGAGCAGCGCGAAGGAGAGGAAGCAGCAGAGCTGAGCGAGCAGAAGGAGAGCAAATTGCTGTCCATGCAGGATTCTATCCTGGAAAAGGTCTTTCATATAGTTTACTTGTAGACCGTGTGTTATTTCATTCAGCAACTTGCAAACATGTTTTGGAATCCCTAGATGGAGAGCATGGTTACTCAGTTTGACAAAGAACACTTGGCGTGCCTTCAAAAGGCGCAGATGCTGGACTGGAGGCTAAAACTCGGTCACCTCCGTCAGCTCACACTCTATCAGGAGATGCTCCTCCTCGAGGAGGTGGACAAGCGTGAGGAGATTCTGCAAGAGAAGCTTGACGCACGCGTGAAGGAAGAGAACAACTTGATGGTGAGAAAATTATCGCGTTTTCTGTCATGTTTTTTTTTCAATCCAAAATTGGCTTTCTTTACGACATGATTTCTAAATGCACTTCAAATAGAATGTTGACGTTACCTCATGCGGACTTTGCATTTGTTTCAAACGTTTTTTTGTCAAAAAGGTTAAGTTGGAGGAATGTAAGGAAGCACTGGAGCTGAAGCGTAAAGCCATGAGCAAGGCGCGGGAGAAAGAGAAGGCCGTCACAAAAGCCTTCCGGGCCTCGCTGGGTGACGACAACAACTATGAAGAGTATGTCACTAAAGTTTTCAAAAGGAAAAGGAAACGTGTCAAGAAGACGGAGGAGCCGGGTGAAGGTGAGAGGGGGGGTCGCGGCATGCGAGCGGGAGTTTGTGCTTTTTTTGTTGTGATGTTCCAAATCTCGCAGAAGGAGAGGACGACTTTGACGATTATGAAAACTGGGATGGTGATGACGACGATTGGGATGCGTTGGATGGAGAAGCTGCGACAGACGAATGCCCTCCAGGTCAGTCGTTGACTTTCCTTATATGGGCATGTATGCACGTGCACGTCACGACCCTCCTGCCTTCTCCCGATTCCCCGTTTCACACTTTTGTAAACGCATCGCGACTCCGCCAAAATACGCCGTCGCACCTCCTACGCGTCTACTTTTGGTCCCAGGCTTGGAGTCAAAGTTATTCGAGCACATACTGCAGCTCCGTGAACGTCGACTGGACCTGGAGGAACTGCTGACGGAAGAGAAGAAAAGCGCCGACGCTCTAGAGAGGGAATGCGACGGCCTTGTTAAGAAGGTACGTCGGATGTTCGCCAAACGCGATTTAATAGTTGAAGTTAAGACGACCTCTATGAGTTGCGCGATGGGCAAACGTGCGTGAATTCAGAATTGAGTGGACGCGGGAAAATGTTTTAGAGAACATGTAAGAGAAGACATCCCATGAAAATGTCAAACGATAGGTCAAAAGGTCAAGTTACTAAGTTTTGTGAAGATTCTGACATCCGTGCCAATGTAAATGCGTCTCACCGATGGAAAACGTGCTGTTCAGTTTTACCTGAGATTTTTGTCCCGTTAATGAGGGACAGCGCGCCAGTTGCCGGGGGAGAGGAGGGGGTGGATCGAGGCTATGATGAATCTGAAGGACTGATTAATTGGACCTCCAGCTCAATTCGGTGAAAATCAGTCGCAAAGCAGCAGAGGATGACTTGGAGCGAGTTAACAGGGAGAAACAGCAGAAGATGAACCAACTCCATGTTGCGGTTCCTCTAAGACTGCACCAGGTAAAGATAACCCGGGTGGCGAGGGAGGTTCTTATTGATTTGAAGAAAAAGAACACAAGTCTCTTCTGCTGATTGATTTTTTTTTTTCTGCCGCCGCCTTTTCTTCAAGATTGAGTTTGATCTCGCAGTCCAGGCGCCTTCGGACCGCAGCCCGGCCCTGGTGCTCAACGGGACCGAGCTGAGACGTCTGCGGGAGCGAGTCGAGCAGCTGGAGGTTGAAAAGCAGCAGCAGACGGAAGTCTACAATCAAGCCAGGCAGCAGCATATCAAGCTCATCCAAGAACGCAAGGACATGAACGCCGAGATCCAGCGTAAGACCCGGCGGATCCGTAGCCAGAGGTCCTCGAGCCTCCCCAGCGGGTAAAATGTACACTGATCAAATTCTTCTGTGTTTTGGTGTAGTGCTGGAGAAGCTTTGCAACCAGCTTATGATGAGAAGGTTCGGAAGGGAGGTGGATCTGGAGGTTCTGCAAACGTTATCCGGTAACAGGACGGTTGAGGAACTGAAGCAGGAGAAACTCCTTCGAGAAGCCGCGTACGCCAAAGAAATCAAACAGTGGGATGTACGCGCATCTTTGCGTGTGTTACGTCCGGCGCGCCTTTGCGCTTTTGCGAGCTTTGGCATTCACCTCTCGTCAATATTTGTGTTTTTGCGTGCATGCGTTTGACAGGTCAAAGTCGAAAAAGCTCGCGAGGCTCTGATGGAGATGACAAGGAGCAACACGGAGCGACTCCTCCGCTTGAATGGTCTCTTCGAGCAGAGGAAGGAGCTGGAGCGCAAACTCGACGCAAGACAGAAGAAAATTGTAATTTCTTCTTCAATTTACCGCATTGAATGCTTCGCTTGCCTGACCTGACGCTTCCAAGATGTTCACCTTTCAAGCATCTTCCCTCTTGGAAACAGTTTTTATCAATTTTATACCCGATGCAATTTGAAGCAATCTACTAACACAGCAGGGTTCATTCAGGTCAACAAATTTTTGCCTTCTATGATATTTAACATGTGTGTTCTCAGGGCAAACAGCTTCAAGAGTGTAGCAGGCGAGCTGACAGAAACGAAATCTTGAGTCTTCAAGAGCTGGTGAGAAAGCAGTCGCAGCAGTTGGAGGATGTCAGAAGAGAAATCATCTTTCTGTCCCATCAAGGAGCCGACGGCCTCGCCAGCAGCCAAACTAAGCTGCCTCCACTTGCTCATTCGAACTACCCAACAGTTCCGAAACACGCAAGGCAACCAGGTAAAGCTCATTTAAACAGGAGAGACAGGAAGGCGTATGACTGAAAAGGAAACAACTCCTCAAGGGTATCAAGCACCAACCCAAATGTCAATTTTTCCATTCATATTTTTTATTGTATTTGTTGTGCTTATTTACAAGTTCTGATTTAAAATCGACAAGGATGAAAAAACACCCCAAACAAAAACAAGCTGTTATACTGTCAACTGTAATGCATTCATAAATTACAACAATCCATCCATCATCCAACCATGCATTTTGTTGTGCTCATCAAAACAAGTTGTGTATGATTGACAAATGCATTTTTCCTTGGGACTACTGCACTTACTTTTCACTGTAGTTAATTTTTTTTTTTTTTTTAAGGCAAAGGAGTCGAATGTGAACGAGTCTCCTTTGTGCATTTGTTACGTTTATGATCATATCCTTGTTTTTGTGTCAGCGTTTTAATGTTGTATCAGGACAAATAAAGGTTCAATCAAATCAAATCAACCGCATGTTAACTTTGACCGGTCTTATTGGACACAATTATCTGTATTTCTTCTGCAGTGTGAGCACAACGGCTCCAGTTTTGCCACCTCTGCAGAGTCACACTGCGTTTTAAAACAATCAGATTGTGTCCTAAATGTGGAAATGTATCGACAGTAATGCTAATTGGGGTCATCGTGAGTATCGTGTTTTGTTGTCATTTATCAAACCTCATCCGCCCTGCTCATCTCAATCGGACTGGAAATAAGATTGATCATCATTAAGATGGGGAAAGTGCCTCAAAGTTGACGGCTACGATTTTTCACCAACTGTTCTCTTTTACGAAGTGCGACAGAAGCTTTCACGCAAAGCGCGACTCACCCTTTTGCTGCAGCTCAAAATGTGTTGAGTCGTCTTGTGTGAATTTGGCCAGTTGATCGCTCCCGTTTCTCATCGTCCGTCTCAAACTTGATTATGACGCGGCGCGTGACGTCACAGTCACAAACATCTGCATGTGCGCGCGTCAAGACTTTAATGCACAATTCGCGGAATTTTCGTCTCACGGGAAAAAAAACGTGAACCTGAACCATCAATTGAAGCTGGAAGAAAAAAAAATTAAATGTATATTTTTATAATAATAATGCTTATAAGTAGAGTAAATCGTCAAGCATAATTTATGGTTTGTTTCTTGAGATCACGCTATTTCACTTTACCTTACACATGGCTGACGACTCCTCTCTTCAGGTTAGTTTTTCCTTTTTCTTATCAGAACATTTTGAGACAAAAAAATAACTTTTTGCAAACACGTTCATTATTGAACTAATATTCATAAACCAAATAATTGAATGAATAAAGATGTCTCTCTTACACAGGCAGGCAAAGAAGACACAGAGTTGCAGGATGAGGAGGAGTCGCCGGGCTTACCTGTTGACATGTGTTATAATTATGAGGAGCTTCACTCCAAGCCATTCATCACACCGGAGTCTGACATTCCAGAGAACCTCCTGTTCCTCTCGTAATTATTTTGTAACTATCTCAACCCAAAAATATACTTTTTTTTTGTTGACATGTGTGGCCTTCTTCTGTGGAATTTGCATGTTCTTCCCGTGCCCGTAATTTGTGATTGGAAATGCCCATGATACCATTTTTAATGCTAAATGAGTTGGTCCAACTCGCCGGTCGTTTTAAATGGGCCATGCCCTCATTACTTATATTCCGTATGTAAATAAGCTTTGTTCAGATTGGTGAGCTGTTTAAATGGAGAAAAAATGATTTTGCCGTCATGGGACATTGAACTGATCTAATCTTCATCTTCATTTGTTCTTGAAGTCATTCGTATGGCTACGACTGTGGCCGGAGAGCAAACCTGCAGCTGCTGGATGACAAAACTCTGGTCTTCATTGCTGGCCAGCTGCTCATCCTGCTTGATGTTTGCACCAAGCAGCAAAGGTACCTGCGCTCCTGCAGCGGTGGTGGAATTGGTGCCATTGGGGTAAGAGTGAAAAAACTTACATCTCTTTTTAATGATGAGAAGTAACTTGCTCCTGCTAGTGATTTTGCACGAGACAATATCACAGTATAAGCATAGAATAATTGTTCGGAGGTCAATCGTTTGCTTTTCTTTTTTCAATTCTTATTACGGATGTTTTTGCAGGTAAACCATAAGAAAGATTATTTAGTGGTGGCAGAAAAGGGAAGAAACCCCATCCTGATCGTATATAAATATCCTTCATTACAAGCATACCGCATCCTGAGAGGTAAATATAACAGCCATCCGTCACTGTCGTGATTTCCCTCGAGGGCTTGTGTCTGATCATGCGTTACCTATGTGTAGATGGTACAGATCTTGCATTCAGCTCTGTGAACTTTAATAGTGATGGGAGTCTTCTGGCCAGCCTGGGCAGCGCACCTGACTACATGCTGACAGTGTGGAACTGGAGGCAGGAGGAGGTGATGCTCAGGTGCAAAGCCATTTCTCAGGAGGTTTACAGAGTGACCTTCTCCCCGTACAACCCTGGCCTCCTGACATCATCGGGATCTGGACATATCAAGTAAAGGACAAAACTCTTACTCCTCTGGTAACTCGATACCCGTATGGAGATGTTATAGCCCAGTCGCTTTCATGGCTCACAACTAGGCTCAATACAGACAGTGCACTCCCTCCAAAAGCGAGTGTTGCAAGAGTGAGGTCAATTCCTTTATATTTGCTGTAGAAGGAATGCATGCACGAAATGTTGGCTAAGTCATAAATTATGCTAGTGCGACAGATGACAAATAGACGAGCGAAAAAGTGGCAGCCCCCTTGGTGAGAATTGTTCTTACTTTTTAGAAGGAGGATCTATAGAAGACACTTTGTCACACAGACTACTATGTACAGTATTTCAACAAGAGGTGCACGTCACAAAATACGCCCAGAGCATCTTTTTCATATGAAAGGTCATTTTCAGACCCAGAGATAATGACATCAGATGTCAAGTGTCATTGAATGTTCATCTTTCGCATCCCTTCCCCCTCCCCAGGTTCTGGAAAATGGCCAGCACATTTACAGGTCTGAAATTGGAAGGCCTGATTGGCCATTTTGGAAAAACTGCAGCTACGGATATTGAGGGCTACATTGAACTTCCTGATGGAAAGGTCTTCATCCTGCTGATCTGCTTTTCTAAATGTGTTCATTTATTTGTCACACGGTGATACATCGTGGCAAGCCTGTCATTATCAGTGACAATGATGGCATGCTGCGAAGAAATGCTTCAAGACAACAAATTGTCCTCTGACCACTGTCCCTTCCTCTCAGGTGTTGTCTGGCTCAAACTGGGGCAACCTGCTGCTATGGGATGGAAATGCTATCAAAGTGGAGATCTGCAGCAAGGGAGGGCATTGTTGTCACGCAGGCGTTGTCCAACCTTTCGCCTTGGAGGACGGACAGCTGATGACGTTCGGCTCCGATGGAATGATCCGGGTAAAATGCAGACTCATCACATGACGTTGTGCGGGTGTTGATAACGTCGTGACCGGTTGGTGCGTGGTGTTTCCTTTGCCCCCTTGCAGGGGTGGGACTTTGAGACCATCGACGCCGCTGACAGCAGCAGTGAAAACAGCAAGTTTGAGTTGGAGCCCATAAATGAGATGGCGGTGGGGCGCCACGTTTGCATCTTTTCAATCGTAAAAAGCGCCCAGGCCGATTCGACCGTTTGGTTTGCTCAGGTCAGCGGTCACCAGCCACTTCTTAAAATTTCGCAAGAGCTTTGCCTCAGTGAATCTAAACCCAGTGGGTTTCTCTGTGGCCTGGTAGGATTCCAATGGAGCCATTTGGAAAGTGGATCTTTCATTTACGTACACGGTAAGGTTCGCCCTTAACTCATTCAGTACCAGCCAATTCAAGACCAAGTGTGAAAAGACGTTTAAAAATGTCTTTGGGAATGAATGAGTTAATCATCCTTGATGATTTTTTAAAATTGATGTTAAAAGTTGTTGTTTAATGTCTCTGTGAACAGACTCCCGATCCCGTGTGCCTATTTTCCTTCCATGCCGGCCCGATCAACGGCCTCGATGTGTCAAAGAATAGTCATCTCATGGCCACGACCGCTTCGGACCGTGAGTTGCTAATTCTATACTCAGGCGTGGGGAATAATGGAATACGTGTACTTGGTATGCACCAGTAATCGTAAAGATGTGAAAATTTCCGGTAGTTTAAATTTGATTTTGATCCGAGAAATGTACCAAAGCAGACCGAGCGAAACTAGAAACATTCTGACACTTGGATGACTTGACGAACATTTTTTAATGTACATACCGTGCCTATGTGCTTGCAAGTTGCAACACACTGGCACAACATGTGCTCAACGATCAATTTCTGTCCAGGTTCAGTCAGAGTCTTTGACTTTCTGGCAAAAAAAGAACTGACCTGTAGCTGCTTCACTCAAGGTGGAACTGCTCTCCATTGGGCCCCTCCTTCGGTAAGCGTTCTCGGCGCGGCAATGCTATTTCCTTCCCAATCGAGAGAGACGGAATAAATCGCCTCTTATTTTCGTCCATCTCCAGGTGACTCAGACTGGAAATTTACTGGTGACGGGCTTTGAAGATGGAGTTGTGCGCTTACTGGAGCTTTATGACCCCACTGGCCTTCAAATCGTAACCAGGCACAAAGTCGAGGCCCAGCTGCGCCTCAAGCAAGCCTTCAAGCCCCATAATGCCCCGATCACCACCGTTGCATATGAACGCAATGGAACAGTCTTGGCCACGGGGGTAAGGATATTTTATTGTTGAGCATCCTTTTTAACTCATTCACTCCCAAAGACGTTTTTAAACGTCTTTTCGGACTTGGTCTAGAATTGGCTGGTACTGAATGACTTAATTGCACCAAATTCTATCCTGCATTTTCCTTGATCACCAGAGCTCAGATTGCACCGTGTTCTTCTTCACTGTTGGAGAAAAATATGAGCCAATCGGTTTTATCTGTGTTCCCGGACCAGTACAATTGCTGGAGTGGTCACCTCCTTCTCATGTAAGTCGGTATTTCATTTTGAAAAAGAGCATACTGACCTTTTTTTTCTTCTTTTTGTCATCTGAGAATATATCACTCAACAACTCTCTATTTTGACCTAGAATGAAAACAATCTGCTCATCCTGTGTCGAAGTGGTCATGTTGTGGAGGTGCCATGTCCTGACTCTGAAGCCCCGGAGACGGACAAATCCTTCCAACTGCTTGAACTGCCTAGAAGAAGCTTCCGCTTCAAAAGCATCAAATCTCGAATCAAGGTATGACGTAAATGCTGTTTTTGATGTATATATTTTTCAACCAACAACTTTACTTCTCATATTCATGTCAAAAGTCTCGGGTCTCTGTTTTTGCTGAGAGACACACATGCAATCGGTGTAAAAACTGGCAAATTTTCATGTCGGCGCAAGTCTAGTATACTGTGGTTGGGAATTTGGCAGACCGGGCGTTCCAGCGGACCAAGGGCAACAATGTTGCAAACTCCCTTTTCTACCTGGGCCAATGTACGAAAATACCCGCTAAAATGAAAACACCACCCATGTGCACGGTGGTTTCGACTGCACTCTGAGCTAGACTTGTGCTGGGCAGGAAAACAGGCGGCCAAATAAATCTTGATGAGTTTCTTGCATCTGTGGTATTCAGAGAGAAGAGGAAATAGCAAGACGACAAGCGCTGAAGGAGCAGCGAAAGAAGGAACGGAAAGAAAAAGAAATCCCAGACGATGAAGAGGAGGAAGAAGAAGAGGAGGAGTTGCCCCGGATTTATATCCCTGAACCTCCGAGCCCTCTTTGTTGGGGTTTTTTCTCAGAGCCTGGCCAATTCTGGCTCTCAGTGGTTAGTACAAAATACACAAACACACAATAACAACTGTTTTGATGAACCGAAAACATTTACGGCCCTCGAAAATTCACATGGACGTATCATTTATCGTAGACAAGACACACCCTCCCTTTTGTGCTGCCAAATGCAAAACCATTTCACACTATCTTTCCTCATTCTCAGGGAGGATTTGACGCCGGTTACCTGTACCATTGTAAGTTTTCCGAGGATCAAGATGAGAATTCCGAAAAACGTCTGGTTGAGCCTTTTGATTTCCTGGCTATCCACAATGCAGACCGTGACTCCATTCGTTCACTCACCTTCAGGTATTGTGTGTGTGTTTGTTGCGAAAATCCAGTTAGCAGGTCCGATAAATCGGCAGGAGCGCCGACGTAGAGCACTTGCAATATTTTTCATTTGTGCCGCAGCTCCAACAGGCAGCTGATGCTGTGCGGCATGCACTCAGGCTCCGTCAGAGCTTATCCTCTGGATCCCGACGATCACGCCCTAACCTCCATGCAGGCCTACTGGGAACTGAGCGTCCATGACAGCAATTATGGACACCTGCGGCACATCTGTTGCAGCTACGACGACCAGTTTGTGCTGACGGCAGGAGACGATGGGAACATCTTCTCCTTCGGCCTGCTTCCTCACGAGGAGCTGCTGAAAAGCTTGCGGAAGAAAAAGGCAAAGGTTCCGTCACCAAGGGTGAGTTGAGACTTTCCAGGAAGAACATGTCTTTATAAATAATACAGTAATAACAATGTAGTTACATCTCCTTTGACTTTCTGGATGAAGATGTTCCTCACCAGTCGTTTTGTGAACACTGCCGAGCAAACCAGTTTGCTGATATTTACCAAGTATGAGAACATGAATCGTTGAAATGACAAAAAAGGGACCGATAGGCTAGTGTACATCATATGGGATGTGACACTTGGCACTTGGCAGATTTATCAAATGCTGTTAAGCCATTTTAGGCAACACGTCACTTCCTCTTCGTGCTCTTATTTGAAACCTATTCACGCCACTTCCAGGCCGCAATTTAGCAGACTTGGAGAATTTGATATCTTGTCATATTCTTGTCACAGGTGGGTCTGGAGAATGAAGTGTTAGCCAAAGACATTGACGATCCAGCAGCGTACAGGTGGAGCATGAATCAGCACCCATGCAATTTGGCAGTGGCCGTTTCCTCGCTCGTCAAATCAACGTTTCCGATTCTGCCTCCCTCCAGCATAGAGACGGCCAAACAGAAGCTGGAGAAAGACCGCCAGCGTCGGGAAGCTGATGAGAAGATATTAGCCAAACGAAAAAGGCTCGCCGCGCTCCAGAGCACCTTTAAAATACTTCTGAGTGACAACCTTAGCCTGCCTGAGAACATTCAATTAACTCCTGTGGTATGCACGCACGCACGCACACACACACACACACACACACACACACACACACACACACACACACACACACGCACAATACGTAGGGGGAACAGTTGATGTACAATTTTTCTATCATTAGATATGAATGAGTCACGAGCAACGCTATGCTGTTGTTACATTGTGTGTTGTAAATGTGCGTCTCAAAAGTTGAGCAGGGCCAGGGCACGTTTGTGATCAATAGCAATTTCGTTTGAATGCAATAAATGAATCATAGATGTATTTGACGTGCTTCACGGAGGCCATTGGGGGGAAAAAATATATATAATTTCTAGCACTGCGCCTCATTGCGTGCATATGTTCATAAGTAGGAACTGCTGCTGGACCAACGTTTCGAAGAGCAAGCTGAGAGAGAGAAGATCCGGCGATTAAACGAAGTCCAGTACCAGATGAGTTGGCGGGAGGAGCATTCCCATTTATCACTTAGAAAGCTGCAAGACTGGTAATGGACCTCCGAATCATTCATGAGGCTCCGCCCACAGGCTAACTTTTCTGCCGAATCGTATTTTCATCATGACGTAAGAAATATCCTGCCTGCAATCTGAATGAATGTTTGTTACTTCCAGGTTCAGTGGCTCTTCAGAGCCGAACATTGTCACGGTCTTCGCCATCCGCACCGACCACAGTATCTCCACCTACCGTATTCCGAGTCTTTCTTCAATCCGGCTCGAAGAGGAGAGCAGTTCAGGCAACCTCGGCGTTAAAGGAAGCGCTGCGGTTGAACGCCCCGTATCCAGAGACCAACCTGAAAAAGACAGCAGTGAAACAGACGGTGAGGCCGTTGTTTTATCTGTCAAATACTCTCAACACATATTTGATCGCTGATGTGTGCTCGCCAGAGGAAGATGCGCCTCCTCCCTCCGTGCCTCGCGCCGGGGTGCAGCCTGCAGACCGGCAGGTTGAAAGGCTCCAAAAAGCTGCGGAGAAAGCTGAACAAGCACGAGCCAAGATCGCAAAAAGGAAGCAGGAGTGGGACAAACTGTGAGTGTGACATTCGACAACACGACTGCTCCGGACGAGAAGATTTCGTTTCCATGGTTTCTCGTCGATGCCGCAGTTATGCAGAGAAGCCGCATAAGGACTGTGAAGATCCGCGAGATGTGCAGGCCATCTGCGAAGCCAGAGAAACCATTGGAGACTTGAAACTTAAAACCGACAAAACCTTCACTGTGCCGAAACATCTACGAATGAGCGCAGACAGAAAGAAAGTTGAGATGATAAACCTGGAGGACAATGTAAATCACGCACGCCATTTTTATAGTAGACGGAAAACTAAATGTCACAACAGGTTTCTCTAAATGACTTCATCCGTCCCACCAGATACGTGAAAAACAAACTGAGATGAACCGGGAGATCGTGGCCTTGCGGGATTTCAAACTTCTCCTTTTATCAAAACTGGTAGCCCAGTCGAAACAGCTCCAGAAAGTCCAGAGTTGCTTGCCGTCCGAGCTCCACCGCCATCCGCCCACACAGCCCACCGTACGATGTGAGGAAGTACCGGAGAAGAGCCTGCAATGCACCCGAGCCCTTCTGGAGAGATACCGGGCGCTGAGAGAGAAAAGGTGACTCGGTCGTTCCAAAGAAGCCGACCTTGCGGTGATTAATTCCGATTGAAAAACTGAATCTCTGAAATGTTGAAATAGGTTCAAGGATGAAGAGCAAGAGGATCAAGAGAGTGGGATGAGTGTGGTGGATGAGCTGGAAAAGGAGATGGAAGGAACGGAGGAGATAGAAGATGTCGTCGGTTTGTCCGCAGAGCAGACCGCGGCGGAGGAAGCAGAAGGACTGAACGAGGAAGAGCTCCGCAATATGGACCAGGACACGTTGCTCGACATGCAGGACTTTCTGCTGGAGCAGGTCTGATTGAATCCATCGCCACTGAACATCTCAATGTCACGAGCAGTAATCCATCAAGGTCTTGTTTGATGCATTTACCAGATGAAGAGCTCGGTGGATCAATTTGATAAGGAGCACCTGATGTGTCTTGAGAAGGTGCAAATGTTGGACTGGAAGCTAAAACTTGCCAATCTGCGCCAGTTGACTCTCTATCAGGAGCTGCTGCTCCTCAAGGAGGTGGACAAGAGTGAAAGGATTCTCCAGGACAAGCTCGACAAACGTCTGAGGGAGCAGAATGAGTTGCTGGTGAGAAATCAGTTTGAACGCTGTGAAATGTACACTTTAAACGCTTTGCTAAATTTGGAGAATTGGACACAAAATGATGTGGGCGTTTCTTTGTCGGATGAACCGAAGCAAACTTTGCCAGCAATTGCCATTCCCATGTTGTGTTTGTTCCTTTGTGTAACAGTCGGAGCTGGAGAAGCACAGGAAGGCGCTGGAACTGAAACGTAAAGACATTGCCAAACGGCAGGAGAAAGAGAAATCCAACACCGCAGCCTTCCACGCCTTGCTGGGTGATGACAACAACTTTGAAGAGTATCTGACCAAAGTTTACAAGAAGAAGATAAAGCGTAGCAAGAAGAAGGACCAAGGAAGCGATGGTGACGGGATGCTTTGATGATCGCAGAAAATGTGGCGTAGATGTGCGTCAAGTCGATTCAAAGGAGACAAATTCTTTTGCAGAGGAGGACGAGGACAGCAACGATGACTTTGACGATTACGAAAATTGGGATGACGATGACGACGACGATTGGGACGGATTGGATGGAGATGGCGCCGTGGAGGAATGCCCCCCGGGTCAGTATTTCTGTGGACATCCTCGGTCATCCGGGTCATAGAAAAGACCGATGATAGTTTGTTGGTTTATCGCGCACTGTTACATTGCTCAACTAATATCTTACAAATGTACTGAAAGTATCCGCGTGCCGCAGGCTGTGACCAAAAACTGTTTGACGACATACTGGAGCTGCGCGAACGTCGCCTGGATCTGGAGGAGCTGCTGGCAGAGGAGAAGAAGAACGCAGAACAGCTGGAGAAGGAGTGTGACGCCCTCGTAAAAAAGGTCAGAGCAGGCGGGCGGCTGCGCCGGACTGGCCAACGGGCGGTTACATAGTGACTTCGGACTGAATCTTTGATACCAAACGTGTATTGTGTTATAGTCGCAGCCGGCTAAAGTAAAGCCTCTCCATTCTCAAGAGCACTTTTAATTCATGCCTTTGTCACATCTTGGGTGGATGACTGGAGTGCACTTTACCATGGAGTCAGCCAATGCTCCATTAAGCGTCTCCAGTTGGTCCAAAATGCTGCTGCTCGCCTCTTGGCTGGTACTCGTAAGAGGGAGCACATCACTCCTACTCTGGCATCGCGTCACTGGCACCCGATACATTTGAAAGTTCTTTTTGAGGTTAAGATTTTTTTTGACATTTTGAATGTGAAAATTATTTGAACTTTATTATCTGTGTTCCTCAAAACATTTCAGAAAATGTACCTGGCACGTACAATGTAATTGCAACTGTAGTTTTTTGTTGTTGTCCTCACTCATTTTTGAGCTCTGGTTTCGCAGATGAAATCCGTGAAAATCAGTCTTAAGGCAGCAGAGGATGACTTGGAGGAAGTCAACAGAGAGAAACAGCAGAAAATGAACCAACTGGATGTTGTAGTTCCTCTTCGCCTGCATCAGGTGAAGAAAACTTGCCTCCATCCATTGTTTGTTCATTTCGGCGAGATACGGCTGTCTTCTGCCAATGCCGTCTCCTTGCGGATTTCCAGATAGAGATTGATATCAGCGGCCAAGTGCCTTCGGACCTCAGCCCGGCATTGGTGCTCACTCGGATGGAGCTCCAACGGCTGCAGGAGCGAGTTCAGGAGTTGGAGGTGGAGAAAAATCAGCAGACAGAAGTGTACCGTCAGGCCCGTCAGCAGCATATCAGGCTCATCAAAGAACGCAAGGATATGAGCAATGAGATCCAGTGTAGGACCCAAAACACCTAGAAGGACTGCAGCACCCAAATACACCCCAAAAAATGTACCGTACTTGATTTTGTTTGTCATTTGGTGCAGCGCTAGAGAAGCTGTGCCACCAGCTGATGATGACAAGGTTTGGGAGGGAAGTAGATATGGAGGTTCTGCAAACCCTGTGCGTCAACAAGTCGGTTGCCGAGATGAAGCAGGAAAAAATCTTGCGAGACCTCGCCAACGCCAAAGACATCCAACAATGGGATGTAAGCGAAACTTTGCGCACGTGTGTCGTCTTGCATGCATTTTCACTTTTCAATTTTCTTTGTGTGTGTGTGTGACATCTAGAGAAAAGTACAAAAGTCTCGTGAGGCTCTCATGGTGATGACAAGGAGCAACTCGGAGCGTCTCCTCTACTTGAATAGCCTCTTTGAACAGAAGAAGGAGCTGGAGATGAAACTTTACACAAGACAAAAGAAAATTGTAATGACATTTCAAATGTGTTATGCTGCCATGATTTGTGATCCTCAAACTTTTTTTTCCATCTGGTACCACCTCAAATTCGCGCCACCACCATGACCGACATTAAAATACAGCCGCAGAGTCGGTGTAAGTTTTCAACAAAAGTAATTTCGAGGTTTTATTCCTAAAAAGTACATGTAATACTCTTGTAAGCCATTGGAATGCATAGTTCAACATGAACACTGCGGCGGTGTGCATTAAAAAAAAATTATTAACTTGAAATATACTGCACATGATAGGTAAATTAAAATTTTACCCAAATGGGTGTTTTGAAACTGAAAAATAAATCTTGACGATTAAATAAAGAACTTATACCCAACTTAAAAGTTAAATAAAACTGCTCCTGCGGTGATTCTCTCGTCTACCACTAGAGGGCAGTGGTATTGATTCCAGCCTCTGATAATTACTGCATCCTAGTCAAAACATTTGTCAACCTCAATTTGACACTAAAGACAAAACTATTGCTGAATATATATATATATATATATATATGTATATATATATGTATGTTTATATGTATATATATATATATATATATATATATATATATATATATATATATATATATATATATATATATACATATATATATATATATATACACACACACACACACACACACACACACACACAGCCTGAACAATAAATACTCACGTACTTGTGTGTACTCAGGGCAAGCAGCTTCAGGCCTGCAGCAGGCGAGCAGACAGAGACCAGATCTGGAGTCTTCAGGAATTGGTGAAAAAACAAGCTGAGCAGATCGAGAAGCTATCCGACGAGATCAGCCAACTTGGGCCTACTGGAGGACACATGCTTTCCACTGGCCACGCTCATCTACCGCCGCTCCCTCCTCTGTCCAATCCCACAGTCCATAAACGCACCAGAAAACGAGGAAAACTCATACCCGGCTTCAAGGAAGAGGACACGACTGAAAGTGACACTACTGACTAAGAATTTAATTCACCTGCTAATACTTTTTCATTGGGCTTGCTGTTCGAAGCAAATCACTACCTCGGGCTGCTGCTCAGCAGTAGACAAAAGAAATGACACAAGAGGACCGCCTGTTATATTTATAACAACAGAATTCCACAAATAAATGGCGAGCTCACGAAAAAGTGGTCAAACCTGACCGCAGCGGTGTAATCATTTTTGTTTCAAATAGACATTGATCTGAAACCTACACAACAGTTCCAATCTTATATTTACTTCTGACTACTGGTATTTTCTTTTAGTGGTTAAAAAAAATAATTAAATCAAGAACTGCAATTTAAGTCTTCCAGAACAGGTTCTTTTGGCTTTGGTGTGGTGCACAGAAATATGAGGTAAATAAGTTCAAAACAAAGTTGATACATCCCAGTGTCTTTATGTACAGTCGAGAGTATCTGCAAAGGCTCATCTATAGTCCAAAGGCACGTCTTTCATTCATTCATTAACAAATAATGCTTATTCAATCATGGATAGGTTAAATGGGTTCTGTTAGACCACAAGTGGGTCACACACAAACCAATGCTTAACACCTTATGATTTTTTTTTTTTATCGCTCGGTCTACTTTTTTTTCCTTGTGCTGAGAGCGACATTGTATGTAGCAGAACTTCATCAATGACCACGAAGAGATGGAGGTGTGAACATGACACTCCCTAAAACAATGAAAATACACATGTGACAGCTGTGGACGTTGACATGAGGTGAGCGATTAGTTGGGCCACCAAGATGATGTGGTAAAAAAGGAACAGAAAGTAACCAAGTGCCCACATTCTTCCCCCACTCAAAGGGCACTCAGCTCCTGCATCAACCTCTCCTTCTCCCGCTGCAGCTCCGAGATGCTCTGCTTGTTCTGCTCTAGACGATCCTCCAGCCACTGCAGCAGCGGTCCGCTCACCGCCGACATCTGGCTGCAGAGGTTCTTGGTGAAGACAGATCCGTTGTGGATCTTGGTGACCGGGTCCAGGTGAGCCAGGCTGTGTATCTTGCGGTACGTATCCTGCTCCTCCTGACACAGTATCCGCGGCAGCTCCACGGCAGACTCCAGGCACACTTTACCAATAGCCTGGCGTGGGACGACGTGGATTGGGATCTCCACACGCTCGTACTCGGAACCCTTTTGGGCCTGGGCCGACTGGAAGCAGGTGTACAGGACGCGGCCCGTCTTGGTGTTTTTGTCCTCGATGAAGCAGGAGAAGATGAGGCCCACGAAACCCTGATCCAGCATTTGGTACATAGCCTGAGTCCGGACGTCAACGTGCGAGGGCCACACGGTGATGTGTGGATGGGAGTGGTACCAGCCCACCACCCGCATGGGCTTGCCCGTCATGTCAGCCAGCCTCTCGGCCTCCGTGGAGGCTGCAGATAGCTGCTCCGGGGAGATCTCCACACGGTCCTTCCTCTTGTCCGAGCGGCGGAGGATGATGACGGAGTGGATGTGGACGATCCGGCTGACTTCTACCTCTCCGATACACAAACCCATCACTTCTTCTTTCTCCGTGCTCAAAGCGTGATTCATACACACCAGGAAGGCGTCCGACTCCAGATGAACCGCACTGATTGCCATTCTCTGTCTTTCTTCAATTCAATTTTTTTAACGGGAATGACGTTAAAAGCACCAGCAGAAAATCGTTCGGGATTTACTTCCGTGTTATCTTGCGCTTGAATTAAAACGGTCCGAGTTGACGCACCGCTCAGTTGAATAGTTCCGTCCCAAAGAAAGTAACGATACTGTTTCCGTACATACAGTATTGAGTTTGGATAACAGGTTGGTTGCAAGCCAATCGTAGGGCACATATACAAAAGCAACCATTAGCACTCACGCTCGCGCCTCTGGATAACTTTGAGTGTCCCATTAACATGCCATACATGTTTTTGGACTGTGAGAGGTACCGAGAGAAAACCCACGCAGGGGAGAACATGCGAACTCCACACAGGAAGGCTGTAGCCAGAATGGAACCCTAAACCTCTGGACCGTGAGGCAGACGTGCTAATCAGTATTAAAAGGGTAAACGAACACAGCAAAAACTTAATTACATGTTCACCCTCATCGGACTCAAAATAGTATCACAGTGCTTTTCAGCACCTGTTGAATACAGTTTTGCAACAAAAAAGGATTTGCGTATAGGCACGCGCTAGGACCCTGGCAGTTGATTTCAGCTGTTGACCAATGGTAATTCTGCTGAAATGGAGCGGAAAACAAATTGGGTCAAAATCTTTCAAAATTATGTAGTTAATTATTTATTGTAACTGTCAGTTCAGTTAGATACACCTGAAAAATAGTATATTATTATTTATAATAATATTAATACTATTATACATTACACGAGAAAACATCCCAGCTCAATTTGGAGTGACATTCTCAAAGAGGAACACTAAGGACCAGTCATCACACTTCTAATGATGTTGGATAGTTTAATGATCTTTACAGTGTTATTTGTTTGCCATAGCCAGTGAATGTGATCTCATTTTATTTAAGATATTATTTATTCTTATCCAGACAGCTATTTTCTTCATAACTAGCTTGCTACCAAAACGCAGAGGGAAGTATATTTCAATTTTCCGAGGCGTCCCTGAATGCGACAACGTCAACCTCCACCCCAGGAAAGCCCAGCTTCCTCCATAATTCTGAGGTCCACTTATTAGTACGTCTCTCAGTAAACACTTAGAGCGACTTGTGTGCATCTCGGCCCCTCTGAGCCCGGAATTCCCTCTCCATTAGGACCGTGGGAGCGATGCGACGTCTTGGAGGTGGAGGAAGAGGAGACGAACTGGCCAGAGAGCAGCAGCCACCTGCGAGGGAGATCTGAGTTTGTTTCTCGAACGTCAAAGGTAAGAGAGCATGAGACGAAATGTCTTCGCAGCGACTCACACGCCCGACACAGCGTTGACTGAGGGGTTGCTTACTGGAGCGTTTCCGTGTTACTTGGGGCTTCGAGCATCAGTGGAAGGCAAGCGGCGGGCGATGAGTCATAACCCGGCAGGCGCAGTGCTGCTTGGGGCTCAGCTGTGGAGTGGAACAGCGGCTCTGCAGCATCTCAAAGCCAGTATTTTTCTTATTTATCTACTTTAAATTGCATGCCGCACATGCAACGAACCGCCGTGTTTAAAAAAAAAAGCAGCGATGGCAAATGTTTGTCTTGACAGGACTATGGATCTTAGAGCACGGTTATTGATCGTCTTTTGCAGTTCAGTTTGGTTTTGCAGAAATTCAACGAATGATAAAAATAGAATTTTAAGCAGGTTATGGGGAGTTTATCTTTGTCCAACCTCAGGTGCATGGAAGGAGATTGTGAGTCGTGGATCAACAGTTGGGGCTTGAAGCTTTCTGGTTTGAACAAAAATGGTATACAAAGCCAGACTTTTAACAATCTCTCAGGAAGCATTTCGTTGTGTTAAGTAAGATTCTGTGCCATGAAAAAAAGCATTAGTAGCTGTGCTCGATTCTAATAGGAAATCCAATTTGTTGCAATGTATTATTATTATTTTTGATCTGCAAGACTGAACTGACTTAACCTTTACCTTCTCACCTGGATGTTTTGTGCTGCAGTGCATTGTGGGAGATAATCAATGTCAAATCACTACCGTTCACAAGGTTTGTTTTCACTTATTTCTATATTGCAAAATAGTTATTCTTCAAAACACTGTAGTGAATAAAGATAATTCCATTTTGAGGCCCAAATTGTTTCTTCCACGTTGTGCTCAATGGCTGATTTATGAAGACATCACGTTACTGATCCCCAAGTAACTGTTTGAAAAATGGTCACCTTACAACAGTTTTTTCCATCTTGGTTCTGAATATGGAAATGGGATTCATCTGGTGTTAAGCGCAGGTCTACTCTGTGAGATGGACGGCTATGGCCCACCCAAAAGTACTTGCATGTGCCTTTTAAATGCTGGACTCGGGGGACTCACCAACACCTCCAATCAAATTTATTAATGACAATTCTAGACCACATAGTCCATTTCGCCCATTGTCTTCTCTTTTATTCTGGTTTGTTGCGTTCACTTGTTGCATTTTCAAGCTCTCTTGAAGACTTGTTGTGGATCCCGCTTCTGCAGCAATGCTAACTGCTGTTTGAGGCGGACGGCAGCTGTGTGTTTCCATTCCCACGGTGCTCCTGCCTTGATGATGTGGAGCTGAGATCCATAAACATTAAAAAGCTGCGTCAGACTATAAAGGACACGCTACTCTACCACCCCCCAGCAATACAGGAAGCACGGCAATTACGATTATATTGTTCCTCAATTTCTTTTCCCTCTGTGTTGTCGCCATTATCTTGATTTAAACTTCTAAAATTACAAATAAATAGTTGACCATGAATTTAAAAACAAGCCCGGGAGAGAGAGCAGGAAATAAATAAATCTGGGGATGAATTTTAGAGGAGTGAAAATACTTGCAGATCAATATTGGAGCTTGTACTGGTGCTTGGAAGGACATTTTCTTCCCCCTCAGCTGCCACTTTTTATCTTCAGTCATAAAGCACCATGATGACGACTTCTCATGGGGGGGCGCCCCTTATGAAGTGGTGCCGTTTTAATGACTAAGGCTGCATGTTGATCTATACAACGCTGTTCTCCGAGGGTATCGTACTGAAGATAAAAGCTGTTTGTCTCCAACGTTAAGCGGGGCGTTGTTCAAGTCACAGGCCTGATTCGCAATGCCAGCCCTTTTTTTGGGATGTTTTTATCTCTTTATTGTTCCATTAGATTGACATAGCACAGGTGGTCGACCATTTGGAAGGTTGCTGGTTTGATTCCTTTTAGCATCTTGAAGTGTCTTTTATGTATTCATTTGTATGTGTGTGTGCTTTTCAACAGAATTTTACATTCATTTGCTTTGAAAGCCTTCAAGCCTAAACCTTGATGTGCAGGAGGAAAAGATGTGTGCATGTGTAAAATAAAAAAAGCACATGGAGTAATGTAAAAGAAAGCGGAGTCACAAAGATAAGAGAGAAAGCAGGAGAAAAGGCTAGTTGCCTGGTGACAGAGACGGAACGAGTGAAAGGACAGAAGGTGAAGAAGGCATCCAAAATGAGGAGGTGGAGAAGTGTGGAGTTGTTTTACAAGTGCAGGGAGTTCCTGGTCACGATGCTGCCGCCTTCACTCCCGCTGCACTTAGAACTCTCAAAGGAGGTAGACAACAAATATGCTGTTCATCTTTAGTTGTGGTAACGGGCAAATCGCAGAAGTTACCACCGGTTGCAAATTGTAGCTATTTAAATGAACATATTTATGTGGCCGAGCATGTCTTTTCAATGATTCTATTCTGAACTCATAAGTTATATATGGAACAGCGTGACTATTCCATACCCTTATATTGTGCTATGAAAATATCAGTTGTCGGTATTCCCATTGTATTTCAAAACCGCAACAGCGCAAACAAACAGTGACTCACCTAATGGTTTTAATTGGACCACAACAATGCGGCAACAACCCAAATGAATTTCCCTGACATGTAAGACCCCCCCGCAAAAGACAACAAGGACCGCGGCGATGAGTCAAAATATTAAAATATCCAAATGACTGCGTTCTCCGTGTACATGGTCATTATCTTGGATTAATTTTCTTTCTGTGGTGTATAATCTTGTAATTAGATTTCCTTTATTGTGGTGTACATTTTCCAATGTTTATAACGGGATGCAAAGTGCTGGGAAAAGGCCCACTGCCAGTTCTTATTCATGCACGCTGCAGGTTACTCATTTACCCTCTTGAATTCTGCACAGTTACGGTCTCCAAACCGCACGTGCAGCAACTGCATCTTCTCACGCGCTACTAGGTGTGTATTTGGATTGAGAATTTGATTTATGGGACTACGTCAATTGTTTCAGATGGTCAAATTAAATGTATACTGTACTGTACTGGGAAAAGAGTCCAACACTTACAATGCTGATTCACGATTTCACATTTATTTGATTGATGACTAACATCCGTCCGAGGTTTCTGTTTTCCATAGGACACAACATGCATGTATTTTAGAGGCTGTTGCCCAAAAGAAAAGAAGAGAGAGTCACAGGGCGAATGTATCTTTTAAATAACCTTGAAATAACGTGCAGATAAAGTTATGTATTTGTCTCGAGAAATGTATTCACTTCACTTTTTGTCTTGAACATCATAAATTGGAGTGAAATTGTTGTTTCCGAGTGACAAGTGGTAAAGTGGGTCATCTGCTGACGTCCGATCAGCCTCTGCGGGTTCATTTCCCACTCTTTGACTGCGTGAATGTGAGTGGGCAGTATCGAAAATGGATGGATCTTGGTTCTGTCACGCTATTTTAGTCTCGACACACTTCCAAGAACACCCTAAGGGAAACGGAGGAGCGGTCGAGTCATCTAACATTCGCAATGTGCACCAATTATGGCAAAAGCATCACTGCGTTGCATTCTGGTTCAGGTTCAAGTCGTCTTTTCTGAATGTTGCCGTTTTAAATTGCTTTTTGTCGCTGATGGTGTAGTGGTGCACTCGACTTGTGTGGCAGCATGGGATCGCTATTTTTTTTCAATATTTTCACCGTGAAATAAATAACACAAGTCAGAAGCCCCAAATAAACAAAAACAGACACAAAATTCAATATATACTGTCGAGATGAGAAAAGCGTGATGGAATGGAAGTAAATAACAGACACATGACTCAAGACAGCCCTGATTTCAAGCCGTAAAGTCTAAAAGAAACCACCCAGGGTGATCATGACTTCCCCGTCGCGCAGACGCACATGCAGACAATCCACAGGAGGCCGGAGGTTCATACATCTTTAACACTGTCGCTGCGTCATGAATTCTTTTGTCCTGTTTTCCCAACAACATTGTTTGGATGCTTTCTGTGAAAAATGCATTGATAGCATCTGCGTAGTGTGTGTGCTTGTAAAGTCAGGAGGCACAAACACTCAATTGAATCTGATGGTGCGAGAAGCAACTCGGATGCTTGCAGCTTTTACAGGCCTACACAGAAAAGCGACGTGAATATTGCGCTTGGCATGATGAATGGAACGTATCGTGGCTTTTAACAATATAGATTGTCCGTCTAACCGTTTTCCAGACATTCCTAAGGCGTCAACCTTCAAGCTGCTTCCTATTTATGAAGAAACTTGTGGTCATCTTTAAGACTGAGGACACTTTTATTTGTCTTCCATCATCAATCAATAAGATGTTTACGGCAGCATAAATTTCACCCACGAGCTAATTCTATCAGCATGAGCCATCCCTCTTGGCCCGCTGACTTCATTTTGGCCGGTCAAGAACATGACGATCAGCAAGTGCGCCACACTGGATCTCCATTGTGCAGGCCCGACTTGACATTGTGTTCTTTGAGTCGCTCATGTGGGACAAGCGTTGCCTGTCGTCAACAAGAGGTCCTGATGATTCAGCTGCTAATAATGTTTCAAAATTAGGCTTGCAATCTTTCCTAACTCCTTCCATTGTCTGATTGGAATGCATGAATTAAGTTCAGCTGTCTCCTGAAATGGTGTTATGCAGGAATTGGCCAAATTGCTTGAGAAGCAATGTATTAATGTTTACGTGTCTGTGTGTTTTTATGGCAAAAACTTACCACCAGTTATATAAAAGTGCAATGTGGGCAGTCTGCTGAGCTATCTAGCTAGCTATCGAACTAGCTATCTAGCTAGCTATCTAAACCAGCTATCTAAGCTAGCTATCTAAGCTAGCTATCTATCTCTGCCAAGCATCATAGACAAGTGCAACTCCCCCAGTTCGTACCTCCGAAAAACCTTTTGGATTTATGATAGTTGGTGAAAGAATCTCTTGGGTAGACTCCCTAATGCTTTGCAATGCCGTGTAAATTGGTGGCATAGGCTCGCCATAGACCAACTAAAATGTTGAAAACCGAGACATGACTAAGAGGGCACATGAGCAAGGTTCTAGTTCTTTTTCTTTTGCGCCTTTGTTGTTGTTTTTACACAATGAGTCAATTCTTTGTGCAATTTGTCAAATATTGTTGTCGTGTATCATTAGCATTTGTAGTGGAAGACGGTTCCCTTCAAGCTTCCCCTCCACAGAAGCCTGCATAGCATTAGCACCATTCTCATTCGGCCGTCAAAAAGAATAGCGCCAATTACTGTTGCGTGGCCAGTGAACCGTAATCTGATGCCTGCTGTGTGTGTGTGTGTGTGTGTGTGTGTGTGTGTGTGTGTGTGTGTGTGTGTGTGTGTGTGTGTTTGCGCGTGCATGTTTGTCATCTTTACACCTTCCTGTGAGCTTATTTCCATGTAAGATGCGCATCTGTGGTCTGTTCAATACATTAATAAGACCTGTTCCGGTTGACTGGGGATTGTGACTTGCCGTCCTCTCGTTGGAACATGTTTGTTTGATGTTGAAATCTTAGCAAGTCGTCGTGGGCCCTGTTGCCCTTTTCATTTTCCACTAATGGGAGCGCAGGGATTATAACGGTTTCCCAACTGTAGTTGGCAGCAGTTTACGGCATCTGTTCCCGCTAAGGTGATGGGACAAAATACATAGCTGCGTTTGAACTTTGTACCTCAAAAGGAGAGAACGTTCAGTGTTAGAATGTGGTTGACATGATGGGAGAAGAAAAACTGTTCAATTTTTGGATTCTGCACCCAAAAAAAGAGTTCAGAACAACTGTCAGATCTAACTCCAAAATTGAATTCCTCAGTGTTATTAATGAAAATGTACAATTCAGATCATTGGAGTGAATTTGTTAATTCAGATGTGTGTATGAAAATGTTTGCCCTTCACATGAGTGAGTACACAAGAAGGTTGGGGACCCCTGGTCGAAACAAAAACGACCTGATGTTATCATTTATTTACCTTCAGGCCCCTCTGCCCTTTTACAGTCCGTGTGGCCGCTGGTGAGATTGGAACCAAGATAAACAAATGGAATTGCATTATTGATCTTAAGTTAACACAGGTCGATATGCATGACCCTTTAAGCTCTCCAGCAGAGAAGCGAGAGTACCAAGCATTATTCTGACCGAACTATAATAACCGGAACGACATGCACGATTAGCTAATCCGATTAGGTCGATAAACTGCTTCATTCCCTTGGAAATATCATCCAACTAATTTTGAATTGAATTACATGGGAGAATGAGCAATCCGGACACATATTATCATGGACTCGAGTTTATTTGTTGCTGTTATTTGCGCAATACGTGAGTCGACTTGCGTAACAAATATAGAATGCATTTCCTCCTTTCAAGAGTTATCTTGCGCAGTCACATTTCAGGTCTGTTCAACTTCCTGCTTTGCTACTCCACCTGCATAACCTGAGGCTGCTCGCTGTTGCACTTGCTTCAAATCATTACGTGTGCGTGTGTGCGCCTGTGTGTCCACGACTAGAGCTAGTTTACCATATGCTGGCCGCACCCGCTAATTACACAGCACAGCAGCGGTAGAGTCAGACAGAAACAAGAAACAATAGCAGAGGAGGAAGAAAGGAAGAGGGGGAAGCAGAAAGAGAAACCTTCAAACGACTCAAACTCAGTAGGTAAAACAAAAAAAAAACGTCGAGCTAGCAGGATGGCGCACATCAAGAGTAAACATGTCAGTCGACAAATAAGTGATTGTCGTTCATCAAGGCGACTAGAGAAGGTTATTTAACTCAGGTTATGATTTAGTCACTGCAGTAGCTAGGTATTCATCGTCTATTGAAAAGTAGTATCGATCCCAGTAGGGGTTTTGTTCTTCTCACTTCAGCTGGTTGGTGGCCACTCCTTTATCTCCTCATTTAATGAGCAACTTAACCACGACGACAGCTACAGCAAGGTGGTCGGTCGCCTTAACCGAGTTATTCATCCTTCCCTGCAGCCGGGCGGCCAGTCAGCTGATCAGATAACTCGGCGGTGCTGCTTGTGGTCGAGGGTGGGAGGGAGCGGCTGTTAAAGTTCCTCGTCCTCGTCTGCCTCCAGCCGAATGGTAGGCAAACAGTTAGTTGGTGTGTGTCGATGTGAGGCTGCTGGTCAGCTGCTCCCTGACGCCTCCTTTCCCCCTCCAGGACCCGACACTGTTGAATCAGCTGAGGACCAACTGAGCGGTAAGTCAGGCCTCGAAGCCACGGAGATGGATGCATGTGACAGGCCACTCGATCAACGCAAGGGGGGGAGGGTGGTTGTCGAAAAGGAGCAGCAAAGACATCAGACACAACTTGGCTGTTTGTACAGGGAAATGTAAATGTGTGTGCGTGTTTGTGTGCGGCCGTGGAATCTGATCACACCCTTTTCTTTGAAAACTGCTGATAGGCTGTGTGCCTTTTGGTTACGAAACTTGTAAGCAACAGACCTCCAGGGTCGGAGGCTGGTGATGAACGCCATCTCCACCTCCGTCTCGTGATCAAGCGATGTGGAGCGAAGAATGTCTGGGAAAACGGTTTCTGCTTTCTTAAAGCGTCCGCTTTGCATCGCCGTAAAGACGCAGCTCGCGTTATTGTGACGCGTGCTGTTGGTCTGTCTCATTTCACTCAAAAACTGGTGGATGTCGTTCGAAGTACACACCGGTCAGCGTATTTGTGAACACTTGTTCAAACCAGTCGGATCCCAGACAAAATGATCCCTTGAACTCATTCACTCCCAAAGACGTTTTTAAACGTCTTTTCAGACTTGGTCTAGAATTGGCGGGTGCTGAATGAGTTAAAAAGGCATAAAACAAAACAGTATGCGACCAAGTTGAATAACGCACAGCACTTCCTCTGTCATGTTGCTAAGTGAGGTCACTCAAGTATCAGAAACACCTTTTACTTTTGATGCATTGCCCTTCCCACACCACTGACAGGACAGGACAGGATCTCATCAGAGTAATCGGATTAGACAGAATCATAAACGGTCTCCTCTTGGAAATATATTTTGACCTACCCGGCACAAGTGGCGTGCTATCCATAACGAGTTGATGTTTATACGATTACTACTACTCCCCCCGGAGCGTACCGCAAAACACCAAAGCATGCATTATTGATTGAGTTGAAATAATCACCATTTTCCTGACGGCAAAGGGGTACTTGCATAATATTTGTTTGGAGAAAATATCAAATCAGTGCTGTCATTCCAACTCGTGATGCTTTTGGGCCAAACAAAACAAGGAGGAAACAAATAAAACGATGCCGTTGGAAACTGACCAGGAGACGATGAAACTGTCATTGTCCGCTCGCGACGTATTTTTTTTTCCTCACTAAGTGGCGTGATGATGTTTTGGACGCTCATTACTTGTTGGCTGTTCTGCTTGTGCACGGCAGTTAGTCTCGGTTAAGGTCATTAAATTCAGCTCAGCACGACTAAACTGTGGCGGTTACGTCGTCGATTAGAAAGCCGTTTATTTCTGCAGAATTTGTTTGCTTTTTCGCTGCCAGGAATGCTACAAATGTTTAGCAATTCCTCAAAAACTTATTTGAAAAGAAAATGACGCTATTTATGGATTCCTTTTGCTAATGCGCACAGTCTCTTGACGGAATAGTTTCCAGTCATCTGTGCAGAAAGTAGCGCTTTGAATGCTTTGAAACAGGTTTGACTGCAAAAGGAAACACATCTGCAGCATATTGTGCCTTTTAAAGCCTGTAAATGTTAGAGAAGTCAATAGCTGCCAGATTGGCTGGAGGCCCGAGAGTGTTTTTGAGTAATCCCTGTTCAGCACGGGGAGGATAATTAGCCCGATATCAACCCCGAGTCTCCACTCCTGACAATCGTAAAGACGCTCGCATTACCGTAATGGCTCGAGAAGATCGTCGTCGCATATCTTCCTTTCGTTTGTTTAGGTTTCAAACTATTGACCGCTTGGAAGGATGTTCAGGCAGCTCCCGATCTCAAATTGGGGAGATTGAACATGTTGCATCGATTTGGCCCGACTTCATTTAAATGACATGAAATGTGTTTTTTTTTTAAATTCAATTTGTCGACCATTAATTTGGACCTATTTTAGAGTTGTTCTTCCCGGAACGCCGTTATCCACGCTGACCTTTCACATCCAGCCGTGGCAGCTGTCTGCGGTGTTTGTTGGTGCGCCTCCCGCTGTGAGATTAAGGAGCGTTTGAAGGAACTGCTTGAGACTTGGAACTCTTGTCATGAAATATGCAATTGCTAGCTGCACTATGGACAGAAGTCGCTTCATCTTTGGACCACTATGATGCCACAATCGTTGTCTTCTGGGCTTTGAAGCAGAATGTTTCGACAAATGACGCAACGCGTCGAGCCTTCCCCATATCAGCGCCACCATCTCCTTGGACCTGACATAACTTTCCCAAAACGCAGAAACGTTGATGACTGATTCTTTTGTTGAAAACGGTCCGCAAGTGTGAAGAAAGCCTTCTGGTCTCGACGCTACAGATTGCCGAAGCAGAAGGACCCAGCAGGCTCTGACATTACGAATACCTCGGTGCCTGGTTAAGTGGCGCTAAAATATGCCAACGTTTAAAATCGCCGTGGAATCCCAGAAGAGGAGGCCTGGACGAAATAATTAAGGGCCAGTCTTCATTCTTTTTAGCAGTTATTGATGATTTGGAAAGAGATTAGTGCCTTTGGCAAAGACCTTCGCCGGTGTCCTCGGAGCAGGAACACAATTAAACGGGTGTCTGCTTTGTTTAACACGATCTCGACTGTCGAGGGCACATTAGTGTGTCCGTTTCTCTGACAAATGTCAGCTGTCCTTTTCATGTGCAATCGATCACGATTCGCCAATTTGAAAACAAACGCGGCTGCATGTGGCGATGTCTTCGACATTTGACCGGCCAATCATGCCTTATGCATATGTAATGTCGTCGTACCAAGGTGGAAAATCCACAGTTGTTTCCTCCGGTCCATTCGGCTTGGGGGTCAAAAGCGGAAGACCCACGGGACTGGTCATTTCTCAATCGAAGGTAAACTGTCAATGAAACATTGCCTGATGAGCAATACAAGGGCCCGAGCAATTATGGATTTTTTGTGTTTCACTGGGTGCCAATTATACGCTCTTTGTGAGTCGGCCTGGTCCCTATTCTCCTTAAATAACTCTAAATATGTTTTTCAAAAATCTCTACAACAATTCAAAATGATTCCAGAGGGGTTGGGTTGAATGTGAGCCACATTGCACCTTCGCCGAGTTTTTTTGTCTTTTTTTTTTTTCTCTTCGACTGTCAACAATACGTCACATGTCAAACTCAAAGCCTTGGGCAAGATCCGGCCTGCCGCATCATTTTTTTGTGGCACACTAGAGCAACCAAAGTTTGTCTACTTCATGTTGCTAAATTGATTTCTTCTTTTCAATGGGGAGAAAGTCTGCACCCCAAATCATTTTCGAACTTGACGCGAGCTCCTTACTACAAGCCGTTGGCCGCGCACGGTCTCTGCGTTTACACTGCTTGCTGTTTCCCCATCTCCCCTGTTGCGTTTGATTCTTCATGCATTTTTAATGTCTCTCTGGTGCTTTATGGTTTTGTTCTTCCTTGTTATTGAGAGAGAAGATTTAGCATGCTCTCGGGACTACTTTTTCCTACTACGAGCTCGGCGTAACAAATCTCGCAGCAGAGTTTCTGAGAGTCTGTAAATATTGTATTGCTGTTATGATGAGGGAGATGGTGTGTATGTAGGCGTACCTCCTTGCATGCCGCCGTAAAGGGCATCATTCAGCACGCCACCACATCACATTATTGCTCGCTATCCGCCAAGACGTGACAGACTCCCCCCTACATATTACTTCCCCCTACCCTTATTTCCCAAGTCGTGCTCTCATTTTCAACTTGTGGTCCTTCTCATCAAAGCAGGCGCCACATAATTGCTCGAGTATACCTCTACCGGTGACACTGACATGAAAACGATTTCAAAATATCGTAGATCTAAAAATCACAGGAAGTGCGATGATATTAACGCCATGACGTCATCATTCTGATTTGTTATATGGGTTTCTTTTAGTTGCAAAGTAGTACTAGTAAGAAAATAGGTGGAAGCTTCCCATCGTCTTGAAAAGTCTTTTCCTCGCTAACAAGTTGAATAATATCACCGCCCATCCTAGCACATGCCCGCAATTGCCGTGCTTTTCTCTGAATACGTGCGATTGGGAGCAGTTCTGCCGGGTTGAACCATGGCCTCTCTCGAATCAACTGTCTCAGCTGAGTGAATTGGAGTCTCATGATCGTCTTTTCAAACATTCTCACATTTAACCTCGAGGCCATCAACAATAAAAAAAGAGAGAATGAGCCCAAATACGCTACATTCCTCTTCAATCAAACTGTTATCCGTACTCGGAGAGATCAGTCACGACTTCCTTTTGGCTTTGGCTCAGACAGCACAAAAGAGGACCATGTGATTCGCCTTTGAAGACAATTTGGTCTCTTTTCTGTTGCAATACTTGCCATCACATGACACGATTCATTTATTTCGATTTCACTTTTCGACTCAAATGTGCTACTTTCAAACGTTACAGTGCATCTGCAAAGTATACGCCGCGCTTTACGGTTTCCCATTTGACGTCACTGTATTTTCCGCACGATAAGGCGCACCTAAAAGCATTCGATTATCCGAAGAGTCGACGGTGCGCCTTATAATCTGATGTGCCTTATATACGGCTCAATATTCTGATTTCTTGGACGTAGTCTTTTAAATGTCCTGTAAAGCGCGTTGGGATAGCTGTGGCGGTTGTGAAAGCTCCATATAAATAAAGCTGCATTGTATCGAATTGTCATTCCTTTAGTGTAGCTCCATCTAGTGGATGCATAACGCAAGCACAGCCACTATCGTCACTTCTATCGAATGGAATAGAATCTATTCTATGCGCCTTATAATGTGGTGCAACGTAAACAAAATGTGGAAAAAATCTGGAAGCACGGCGGATACGATCCAGATGCACTGTGAACCAACATGGTTAAAAATGACGCGGCCGTTAACTGCATCTGCGTCTGTCTTGTGCAGGGTTCTATTGGTCGTCATCACGATGACTGATGGGGATTATGACTACCTGATAAAGCTCCTCGCCCTGGGAGACTCTGGTGTGGGGAAGACAACATTCCTGTACCGCTACACAGATAACAAGTTCAACCCCAAGTTCATCACCACAGTCGGCATCGACTTCAGGGAAAAAAGAGTGGTAAGACAGCCTCGATCCAAAGCAGGACGCGCATGTGCACGTTTCTTGCCTCTGCCAGTCTTTGTAATGGGTGACACTAATATCAGAAAATGAGGTGATTTCAGATTTATATTTTGCATATCTAGTGCCGCAGAAAACCTTTGCGGCGCTGTCCTTCTTGACCACTCAAAACAAACAAACTGTATCCTCATGCCATCCCGTTCTGTCTCAGTTGACCTTTTGGCAAAAATTGACTTTTCGTTTTGGGAAATTAATAAATCGGTGACTGCGAGTAGTTTAATTTCCCCAGTAACGATGCCAGACGTTTCCCCTTTGTCACGAACATAGGACATCCGCGACTCTCGCTCTTGGAATCCGTCCGTTCATTACGCGACTGCAGTGTTTTTCCTTCACGGATGATGAAAAGGTTGCCGTCACATTTCTGCATTCAGGAAGTTAAACAGATTACATGGGGGAGAGGTGGGCTGCGGGGGGGTGGGTGTTTGTCATCTCTGTCTGGCATCATGTGACTGCTCTAATTTGGAAATGGGGAATACCCACATGGGAACGTTGCTCGTTCCCAGCTGCCTGAACTCCCAGGGGTGACTTCTGGAGTCGCTTTCGATCTGCTGCATGGATCACCACAAGATTTAGTACAACCTAATTTTTTTAATTTAGTTTTGATTCTGAAATGTTTTCTGTGTTGCAAGGCAAATTCCGGCATCATATTAAAGATGCCGTGTGAATACGGAGTGAACCATGACAAAACGGGCAATGTAAAAAAAACAAACAAAACGAGATACATAGTATCTTTTCTGCCTTTCTGCTTTGCTAAAGACTGTTTTTTTGTCATTGTAAAGTGTCCTTGGGTGTCTTGAAAGGCGCTTATAAATAAAATGTATTATTATATTATAAAGAACCAACTGATCAATGTATGACTACTGCGACACGGCTAACCATTCGTCCAAAGCTAACCATATTGAAGGTGAAGTGATCTTTCTCCTCAGGTGTACACAGCTTCCAACCCCAATGGAATGACAGCAGGAAAAACCTTCAAGGTTCACCTCCAGCTCTGGGACACAGCTGGACAGGAAAGGTGGGCTTGGTTTTTTTTTTTTTTTTGTAATGGGGGAGATGTCATCATCCAAGCTACATTTGCTGCGGTTGCCTACCCCCCAAAAACTACGATTTTTGTATTTGCCCAGATTGAACACACAGTTTTAAATAGACCGCAGCAATGAAGCGTCGGCTTTCTCCAGCCTAGTTTACGAATGTTTATATGATGTTAAAGGACTGGAAAACGGATGCAAAAGCACCACAGCCAGCCTAGCGCCAAGTAGGGATGACTCTCGACTCACGACTAGATTTCCAAGCACATCGTGTTCACTCAAAGAAGGATGTGTATGTTGTTTGCTGGCGCACGCCGTCATCTATCATTGATGACCGCTGTGCATAATGTACGCTCACGGTCGTCACGCCGTAAAAGGCTTTCTCTTGCAGCGCCGTTTCCAAGGATAGATGACTCACTTGACGATGACTCAGTCACGTACATCACTTTTGTAATGATACTTTCTCGAGCCTTCAGTGAAAAAGACAAAACGGATAAACTGATCGCACGTAGTCAATACACCTACATACAGGACATTTTATTGCTTATTGTTTCGGGGAGTGTTTACATTTCATATCTGCTCGTTTGAATGAATTTTTGCTTTGACTTGCGATCACAAAGCGGAGCTCCGATCGCTGTCCGGTTGTCAGTGGACTCAACTGAACCACCCGCAAGCGTCAAATTGTGACAGTGGTTCAAAAAGAGGCCATAAGCTGTTTCTTGCCACTCTCGGTTGAAGTTCACCGTCAAGTCAATCGCGGCGAATTGCACAGTGTGTCTTTAAAACAACCACATTACTTTACCTTGAAGCCCGCTAGATTATTGCGAAACCATACTGGGAAATGCCATCGGCACAGCCTCACAATTAGCGTCTATGTTGCAATGTAGCAAAAGTCACAGGCATGTCTTCTTTATCCTCTGTAAAGAATGGCTAGGACTGCTGAGAAGCAGTTGTAGCGTGCGCTCTATGCATATGTCTGTCTTGTACTGCCCCCAAGTGGACAATGTGTACACGCCACGATAAGTAGCACAAAATGCGCCTTGAATTAAATTACAGTAGTTAAAAAAAAAAAAAAATCTGCTTGACGCTAAACCCCGATTTGGACTTACTCTCCAGATTCCGCAGCCTGACGACAGCGTTCTTCAGAGACGCCATGGGGTTCCTGCTGATGTTTGATCTCACCAGCCAGCAGAGCTTCCTCAATGTCAGAAACTGGATGAGTATGTTGTTGATGTCACCGTTACATTCTCTAGAAACCGCAATTGCCTCTGTGTAAAATCCCCCGCTATTGGCACCTGTGTTTGCTTTGCTGGATCATCGAACAAAATGAGAGCTCATTCGGTTGCTTTACCGTTGCCTTCCAGGCCAGCTTCAGGCCAACGCTTACTGTGAGAACCCCGATATAGTGCTGGTTGGAAACAAGGCAGACCTGGCTGACCAGCGCGAGGTTCAAGAGAAACAAGCAAAAGAGCTGGCAGATAAGTACGGGTACGTTCAGAGCGTGATGCTCTCTCTCTCTATCTCTCTTGCTCTCGCTGTCTCTCCCTAGGCAGCACTAAGTCTCGTGGTTATCACATGTGCCTCCTGAGGCTTGGGGTTTTGGCTCGTGCCTTCCTATCTGTACTGTGCATTTGGGCAGACTAAGAGTTGATTCTAAAGTGCCATTTCTACCTAAGAAAAAACCCAGTCTTGACTGGATTAAATACCATGAATTCAAAGAATGTTGGGCACCACGTCTTCGCGACACGATCTGCACACAACCATGTTCTTCTCCACACCTCCGCATGCCTCTTTTTGAAATGTGAAACCAATCCAACCAGGCAATGCGGATTCGCCTCATGTTGTTTATGAGCCTTATGATCTGGCGCACAAACAAATACTCCTTGCATCTTTGCAAGTGGACGTATTGTAGCAATATTTTACTTTTGAACTGTTTAACTTTCCCCCCTCGCCCTCCCAGGATCCCGTATTTCGAGACGAGCGCTGCGACCGGGGTGGAGGTGGAAAAGGCCGTGATCACACTGCTGGACCTGGTCATGAAGAGGATGGAGCAGTGCGTGGACAAACCGCCTTCAGAGCCTTCTAACGGCACGGAGAGCACAAGGCTCTCGGCCGCACAGCCCGAGGAGAAGAAATGTGCATGCTAGAGCTCCAGAGCTCTTTCAGGAAGTGACAGAGTGTACTCTCTACTCGCCAATCTTTCGCTGTCATCATTGCTTGCATGCTTCTTTGGTGTCATCTTGATCATCTCCTTTCCGGCTCAAAGTAAACTCTTTACTTAGCTTCGTTCTTCTCTTTCCCACCATGGAATTCTGTTGCCGAAATGCCTCAATAGAACTGGAGCCACCCTAGATCCCCCTCTAAGGGTTTTTCTAGGTACTGCAGTCCGATCACCTCAGTATCCATTTCAGTTTTCGTGGCAAAATGCTGGTGAGTCAAGGTCGGAGACTTTTTGTTCCCCCGTTGAACCCGCAGTCGACTATTCTGGCCCTTACTGCTGCTGCCGCTGCTGCTGCTTCTTTGTGGTTTTATGTTCATTTGTCTTATCTTTTCATCACTTTCTAACAGGGGAAAGGCGTCTTCCTGTGTCGGTTGCCTTTCGAGCTCGTCGTAGTTGGAGTACAATCAACAGGCCCATTAAATTTATTTCTTTTTGGGATCAGATTGAGTGTCTTTGCATCCCAATAGTTATTAGTTTAAGCATTTCACAGGTTTTTGTTGTTGTTGTTGCACTTGTTAGACGGCCTGTTGATAATATCCAGGGTTTGGTCTGGTTGACTTGAAATGTCCTGAAATTAAAATCGATGCCCTATACACTTTCTAAACACAATTTTTGTTTTCTTGGTTGCTTAACGTCCCAGTTAAACCATGGCAAATGTAGAAGACTATTAATTCCACTCTGACGCCTTCCGTTTAAATGTATCTCACAACCTCTGTCCAACTTTCAATCTCGACATTGTTTTTGTGCAAGTCAACCATGTATCTGAAATCATAACACCTCTATTTGCCTTACATTATGGAAAATGTGTGTGGAAGTGTAGGATTTTCTCAAAAATGAGAATCATCCTTCTTGTTTGCTATGTATTTATTTCTTCCCCCAATGACGCATTTGTTGGGCGTTCTAGTCTAAAAGTGTGCTGAAACCGGTGGCAGCCAAGAGTCTTCAGTTTTTTGTTTTTTTGTGTGTTTGTTGCTGCTTCACATGAGTTCCGTGGCCCTTTTAGGAATGACAATACAAGTTCAAGAATACACTGTATATGTTTTTGGTTTTGTTGTTGTTTTTTGTGGCGTATGCAATGAATCTGTTCAAAAGGTTTATGTGCCCTTAAGCTTTGGCTTCACTTTGTCACCTTTAATCTGCCAATGTGCCAAATCCAAATAAAAAGAGAAACTTGACACAAAAGCATTTCTTCAACCTCGGATAAAAACTGCTTTCACGTTCTGTTCGGGCATCGTGCGTATGCGTGCCAACATCTGATGACGAGTGCCATATGAGACTCACAAAATGTGGTAGCATCCTCACTTTAATGAGCAGTCAGGATTCTGAAGGATTCGGAATCCTAAAAATCTGCCCAAAAGTTGTAACGACTTTAAACTACATGTCCTGCTGCATTTTATAAACTCCAGGATCTTATCGCTGACTTTTTTGTCTTTTTTTTTCTTGTGAGCTTCCCAACTTGTTGAATGGTCATTTCACAAAGTCTGAACAGTTTCTGTCATCTTGTGTTCCCATCCATCCATTTTCTATAGGCTGCTACAAATTATCGTGGAACTCATCGAAGCTGACTTTTGGCAAAAGGCGGAGTCCACCGTATGTTGATCGCCAGTCAGCCGCTGGGCATATGCAGAATAGACAAACAACCAGTCACAATCACATTCAGGCTTGTGTACATCTCATGACAACATGAAATGAAGTTTTACTTTCTCTCGCACGATTGATCACCGCACCACACGCACTACACTCCAAAGCAAATCAGTTTTCTCCAAGCGATTTGGTCATTTCGAGCTCCTTAAATTTAATGTGTCTTCTTGACTGATGTACTTGATGCATGTTTTCCATCCACCTCAAACTTAAGTGTAGTTTTGGTATCCTCTTGAAAAGTTTACAATGTTTAAGGAGTCATTTTGTGCCTGTTACTAACTCTTCTTTCCGATCCTCTGTAAAGTGTGAGCTACTCAATATGTTGATGTATTATTCATTCTGGAGTACAACACAGAAGCAGAAGGAGAGGACGATGTTGTTTTATGTGCCAGGTATTAAAAAAAAAGGCAAAGTACCTCGAAGAGCTCTTATTTTTGGAACTCCTCTTTGTGTGAAATTTCTCAGACGAGTGCAGTTTGTGAATGTTTTGTTCGATGCTTGTGTGTGGTTTCTATTTTCTCATTTTTAGGTTTGTGGCACCGCCAGGAAGCATGTGAGAATGAAATGACTGTCATGCATTTGGTGTTGCAAATAAAACTGTCAGTTTTAACCTGTGTGGGGAGGTTTTCATAGCCAGGTTTTCGGCGTTTTTAGCCGAAAAAAACGACCATGTATAGTGTAGCGCCCTCAGGATGCGGCATGAATGACGACACGAAGTCCACGATAAAAATACAGGGTTTATTCCTGGCAACCCATGAGAACTGGTCCCACGAACATGAAACATACAAACAAGTGACATTACGTACCAAATAAAAGACAAAACTACGAAGACAATTGATTTAACATAAAATGCACACAAACCTCGTGGGCTCACACCCATAAGGGGCTAAACTTCGGCCGAAATCCTGCCCGTCGTCGACTTGCCTCATACGGTAGGTTCTCGGCACTCTTGTCTTCTTACAAAAGTCTACATAAAGCTTACAAAACGTGTCCTTTTTAACGTGCTCCAGTCAATGTGCACGGCAACTAGGGTCCGGTGAACCTTTATTCGCGATAAATGGTTCCGACCAACAATCGCCACTAGATGGCATCAGAACACCAATAATGAAACTGCTTAATGGGAAACATTGGCAGTAACACTCCCACCAATCAATTGTCTTTCGGAGTTATTAACTCTTTGAATTTTCTTTGACCTTTGATGACGAATTATAATATTTTAAAGCTGAAAGAGCATTTTAATGGCAGCGAGTGATGTCAAAGCCTTCATTCTGCCTCTAAAAGAGTCACTGTCTTTTGAATAGGTCTTTCCAAGTAGATAGGTTTGCTTATGGGTTTCCACTGTCATCTAAAGTTGAATCACTCATAAGTAGTTTCACTCTCTCTTCCATCGTGTTCAGAAGACACTTCAACCATCTTTGCCAATCTCCATTGGTTACATGGGCTTGAGTCATCTTGTCTGAGCACAATGTCTTCGACTTTAACATCTCTGCGTTCTTCAGTCCAATTCGATCTGCTTTGAAGATTCAACACATATTTCCTTCTCCACCTTGCCCAGAAGGTATTTGACAAGACTTGAACACGACGCCTCCTCTTCCGCAGATAAGGAATTGCGATGATTGCACAAATTGCATTTGTTGTGATTCTGAGACCGTGATGGTGTGTCCTTTCATGGTAATGTTTCTTGGCTTTATCTTTAGTCCGTATTATCATTCTGAACCAGTCGGGGAACTTCTGCAGGCGATCTAGAAGTGACCATTGTTCGTTACCTTGCGTATTGAGGACTGAAACCTTTTTAACTTCTGGGTCACTAAGTGACGTCTCTCCCACCTTGATATCACCACTCGATAGAACTTTCTGCAAGCAAAGATCAGGGTCTGTGAACCACTTCGATGTTATGAGTTCTTTATCCGTCAGACCTCTTGAGGCATTGGACGCCGGATTCTCTTCAGCATCTCCATGGGCTTTGATTTTCTTCATTAATTTCTCGTAATTCACGTAGTGCTGCTTGTTTCTTCTTGGCTTTCTTTCCAAACATCTGAGCCGATGAATGGCACACTCCTTGTCGTTGGGTAAGTCAGGTATTTCAGTCTTGAATGGAAGTGGCATCTCATCATGGTCATTATCCTTATGCTTGATGCTTTCTTTCAATTTCGTCATAAATCTGATATCTTCTTGAGACGTTTTAATGTCCTCCGAAGCCTTCTCAACAAAATCAGACTCCAACACCTCGATTACGTCTGCAGGTGAGACCATTTCCTTTATTTGAGTTTTGTTCAGATAGTGTACTTCACTCGTGAGATTTGAAGAGGATTCAATGCTTTGCATGACTTGCTTCACAATGATTCGGTGACTTAATCCAATATCATCTCCATAATCAAGACATGTATTGCCGAAACCCACTATACTCCATCCCAGATCCGTTTTTAGTCCAAATGGTTGGTTTTCTTTGCCAGACAAGACTTGTCGGGGAACAAGAGCTTGAGAACAGTTGTAGCCAATTAAAAGGCCCACATCGCAACTTTGTAATGGAGCGATCTTGTTTGCAATGTGTTCAAGATGAGGCCACACTTTCGCTGTTCTAGGAGTGGGAATATGATCTACATTGGCTGGAATGAAGGTCCTTGAATATGTGACTGGTAGAGGAATTAATTTATTTGAGTATAATCCCCTCACTTGCAAACCAGATAATTTGTGGCAGGATACTACTGCGTTTCTTGTGGACATTGTAGTGAGCTTTAATTGGACTGGTTTACTTGTCGCGTGTAGAGCCTTTGCCGTTTCTTCAAGTATGAATGTTGTGTCACTTTGTGTATCAAGGGCGCATACACAAGAACTTCATGCTCTGGTTCATTCTTGGTCGACACCCACACCGGGATGATGGAAGATGTATGAGTCGCTTCATCATTTTGCAAAATTCTGTGAGCTGTTGCTTCATTTGCTTGTGGTGCATCATTGGCAATTTGTGAACAGTCTGTCTTTCTCTCAATTGACTCATCATGCCTTGTTTTGTTCACCTTTGTTTGGCGTCTTGTATCCTTACTTCGGTCATCATGGAGACAAGTTGGATGTTTTCTATCACATGTGTCACATGTTTCTCTCGTCTCACAATCCTTTGAGCGGTGGCCTGATCTCAGACATCCAAAGCATAACTTCTTCTCTTGCACAAATGCAAGTCTTTCCTCGATAGGCTTATTCATAAACTCCCAACATTTCTGGAGGTTGTGGCCTGTCTTCTCGCAGAAGTTACAACTCGTCACTTCGCTTGTGTTAGTTTAAGAACCTTTGTTCCATGACTTCTGCCTGTAAACGCTGGCCTTTCACCTTCACTTGGTTTCAATGCATGGAGTGATGTTATGGGGTTACATGCAATCTTGGCTTCAAACGTAAGGAAGTCCACAAACTCGCTAAAGCTTGGAAAGGTTTGACACTGCTCTTGTATTTTGGTCACCTTTCTGTTCCACCTTGAAATAAGCCATTCTGGGAGTTTTGAAAGTATTCTTTGATTTTCATTGCAGTCATTGAGTACTTCGAGACCCTTGATTTCAGACATGGCCGCCTTACAGCTTCGAAGAAAGTCAGCATACTCTTGTAATTCTATACTGCCCTTCGAGCTTATCTTTGGCCAGGCATCAAGTTTATCTCTAAATGCCTTAGAAATAATGAATGGATTGCCATACCTTTCTTCAAGGATTGCCCATGAAGCCTCGTAGGCTGATTTTGTGCCTAATAGAAAGTAGCTTTCAATGGCTCTTCCGGCAGGTCCACTCACGTACTTGCGCAGATAGTACATTTTCTCTTCAGCTGGAATGTTTTTTCTGTCAATGAGTGTCTGAAAGGAAATCTTCCAATCATTGTATCTGAGAGCATCACCACTGAATACAGTTGGTTCTGGTACAGGCAGTCTACTACAACTGATTGACTCAGTAAGGGCCTTGACTAAATCTTGCATCTTTATTTCTTGTTGTGGATGTATCACCCTTTGAGTTGAACAGCAAGATTTGCAATGGGAGTCATTGTTTTCGGATTTTACTTCATTTTCCTTCTTGGAATTTTGATGCAGTAGCTTGTATATTTCCTCATCAGAACATACACTTTGGTCATAGACTCTTTGTCTTGCCTGAGCAGCCTTTAGGCTTTTAATTGAGTCCAGTCTCTCTAGTTCCCTGCGTTTTGCTTCTAAAGCTCTTTGCCGTTCTGCTATTTCTGCCTCTTGTTTTTCTATGTCTTTGATATGGCTTTCTTGTTGAAGCAGAACTTCCAAGGCGGCTTCGTTAGCTGCAACTTCAGCAGCTGCATCTCGTCTTTTAGCAGAGCAAAAACTGGAATGTCTAGAGGAAACCTTTGACTGAATGGAGGACTTAGTGTGGTATGAATTGATACTCATCTTCTCTGAGCGTGAGGATCTTAAGGCAAGGTTTGTCTTTTCCGTTTCCTTGTCTGCATAAGTTTCCATCATTTTGTTTTCATGCACTCTTCAGCAGTTTCAATTACTGTCTTAGTTACTGCTTCACATGTATCGATTCTGCGTCTCATGGCATTGTCTGGATAGGTAATGCGTCTCAATTCTTCATAAGCAGTGCTTACATCTTTTGAAGCCTGTGTTACTTTGGTAACATGTTCATGCATTTGATCTTCTGAGCATCGTTCATGCAAGGCTTTCTTGGCATCTTTAGTGACAAACTTCCACTTCTCATAGCACACGCTGAATCGATGTGTTGCTTTACTTATAAGCGCATCACGCAGCTCTTGGCCCTTTTCCGTCAGCTTGCGGGTTCTTTGGCTCCTTTGTAGCTCTTGTTGAGTAGTGGAATTGTCTCTTTCGGCACCTTCAGTTGCGAATGGTTGCTCTACATCACGATCACTGACTTCTGACTGAGACTCAAACGTTGCCATTGTTAAATTTGGTCGTTGTTTCGTTTACTTTAACTTGAAGATTGAAAATAAGCCTAATATTCAAAGCAGTAATATCATAACTATTTGCATTAGTCGAATTAACCTTTGCTGAAAGCACAGTAAACTGTCACAAAAATGTTTAAATGCAAGATCTAAGCTTGAATCAGTATAACATACATGCAATTGTTACCACCTTAAATGTTTTCTTAACTTTCACTAATATTATAGTTCTTAAACAACAACAAATGATTGTATATCAAGGTTTCAACTTCTTATGGTCCAATAACTTGCTTATCTTGTCGACATCGTGAACGTGGATTTTCCCAAGCCCTTGCGTTTCGTCACACAAAATGGAGTCACGATGGCCGTCCTTCTCTCGCGCGCTGGCACCGTCCTTGTCGTCTAACCATGCGTCGGAGCGGGAGAGTTCTCACTGTAGCGCCCTCAGGATGCGGCATGAATGACGACACGAAGTCCACGATAAAAATACAGGGTTTATTCCTGGCAACCCATGAGAACTGGTCCCACGAACATGAAACATACAAACAAGTGACATTACGTACCAAATAAAAGACAAAACTACGAAGACAATTGATTTAACATAAAATGCACACAAACCTCGTGGGCTCACACCCATAAGGGGCTAAACTTCGGCCGAAATCCTGCCCGTCGTCGACTTGCCTCATACGGTAGGTTCTCGGCACTCTTGTCTTCTTACAAAAGTCTACATAAAGCTTACAAAACGTGTCCTTTTTAACGTGCTCCAGTCAATGTGCACGGCAACTAGGGTCCGGTGAACCTTTATTCGCGATAAATGGTTCCGACCAACAATCGCCACTAGATGGCATCAGAACACCAATAATGAAACTGCTTAATGGGAAACATTGGCAGTAACATATAGTAAGGCGTTTTTAGCCGAAAAAAACGACCATGTATAGTGAGGCATTTTTAGCCCAAAAAAACAACCATGTATAGTAAGGCATTTTTAGCCGAAAAAAACGACCATGTATAGTAAGGCATTTTTAGCCCAAAAAAACAACCATGTATAGTAAGGCGTTTTTAGCGGAAAAAAAACGACCATGCATAGTAAGGCGTTTTTTGACGATATTTTTAGCCGAAAAAAACGACCATGTATAGTAAGGCATTTTTAGCCGAAAAAAACGACCATGTATAGTGAGGCATTTTTAGCCGAAAAAAGCGACCATGTATAGTAAGGCATTTTTTGCCGAAAAAAACACCATGTATAGTAAGGCGTTTTTAGCCGAAAAAAACGACTATGTATAGTAAGGCGTTTTTTGACGACATTTTTTGCCGAAAAAAACGACCATGTATAGTAAGGCGTTTTTAGCCGAAAAAAACGACCATGTATAGTAAGGCGTTTTTAGCCAAAAAAAACAACCTTGTATAGTAAGGCGTTTTTAGCGAAAAACGACTATGTATAGGAAGGCGTTTTTGGCGAAATTTTAGCGAAAAAACGACCATGTATAGTAAGGCGTTTTTAGCCGAGAAAAACGACCATGTATAGTAAGGCGTTTTTAGCCCCAAAAAAACGACCATGTATAGTAAGGCATTTAGCCGAAAAAAACGACCATGTATAGTAAGGCATTTTTTGCCGAAAAAAACACCATGTATAGTAAGGCGTTTTTATTCGAAAAAACGACCATAAGGCGTTTTTAGCCCAAAAAAAACAACCTTGTATAGTAAGGCGTTTTTTGACGAAAAAAAACGACCATGTATAGTAAGGCGTTTTTAGCCGAAAAAAACGACTATGTATAGTAAGGCGTTTTTTGACTAAATTTTTAGCCGGAAAAAACGACCATGTATAGTAAGGCGTTTTAACCGAAAAACGACCATGTATAGTAAAGCGTTTTAGCCCCAAAAACGACCATGTATAGTAAGGCGTTTTTAGCCGAAAAAAACGACTATGTATAGTAAGGCGTTTTTTGACTAAATTTTTAGCCGAAAAAAACGACCATGTATAGTAAGGCGTTTTTAGCCGAAAAAAACGACCATGTATAGTAAAGCGTTTTTAGCCCAAAAAAACGACCATGTATAGTAAGGCATTTTAGCCCCAAAAAACAACATGGTATATTAAGGCGTTTTTAGCCGAAAAAAAAAACCTTGTATAGTAAGGTAACCATGTATAGTAAGGCATTTTTAGCCGAAAAAAACACCATGTATAGTAAGGCGTTTTTAGCCAAAAAAAACAACCATGTATAGTAAGGCGTTTTTAGCCGAAAAAAACGACCATGTATAGTAAGGCGTTTTTTGCCGATATTTTTAGCCGAAAAAACGACCATGTATAGTAAGGCGTTTTTAGCCGAAAAAAACGACCATGTATAGTAAGGCGTTTTTTGACTAAATTTTTAGCCGAAAAAAACGACCATGTATAGTAAAGCATTTTTAGCCCAAAAAAACAACCATGTATAGTAAGGCGTTTTTAGCCGGAAAAAAAAACGACCATGCATAGTAAGGCGTTTTTTGACGATATTTTTAGCCGAAAAAAACGACCATGTATAGTAAGGCGTTTTTAGCAAAAAACGACCATGTATAGTGAGGCATTTTTAGCCGAGAAAAGCGACCATGTATAGTAAGGCATTTTTGCGAAAAAACACCATGTATAGTAAGGCATTTTTAGCGAAAAACGACCATGTATAGTAAAGCGTTTTAGCGAAAAACGACCATGCATAGTAAGGCGTTTTTTGACGATATTTTTAGCCGAAAAAAACGACCATGTATAGTAAGGCGTTTTTAGCCGAAAAAAACGACCATGTATAGTGAGGCATTTTTAGCGAAAAGCGAATTATGTATAGTAAGGCATTTTTGCGAAAAAACACCATGTATAGTAAGGCGTTTTTAGCGAAAAACGACTATGTATAGTAAGCGTTTTTGACGACATTTTTGCGAAAAAACGACCATGTATAGTAAGGCGTTTTTAGCGAAAAACGACCATGTATAGTAAGGCGTTTTTAGCCAAAAAAAACAACCTTGTATAGTAAGGCGTTTTAGCGAAAAACGACTATGTATAGGAAGGCGTTTTTGACTAAATTTTTAGCGAAAAAACGACCATGTATAGTAAGGCGTTTTAGCGAAAAACGACCATGTATAGTAAGGCGTTTTTAGCCCCAAAAACGACCATGTATAGTAAGGCATTTAGCGAAAAACGACCATGTATAGTAAGGCATTTTTGCGAAAAAACACCATGTATAGTAAGGCGTTTTATTCGAAAACGACCATAAGGCGTTTTAGCCCAAAACAACCTTGTATAGTAAGGCGTTTTTGACTAAAAACGACCATGTATAGTAAGGCGTTTTTAGCGAAAAACGACTATGTATAGTAAGGCGTTTTTGACTAAATTTTTAGCCTAAAAACGACCATGTATAGTAAGGCGTTTTAGCCTAAAAACGACCATGTATAGTAAAGCGTTTTAGCCCAAAACGACCATGTATAGTAAGGCATTTTTAGCCCCAAAAAACAACATGGTATATTAAGGCGTTTTTAGCCGAAAAAAAAAACCTTGTATAGTAAGGTGACCATGTATAGTAAGGCATTTTTAGCCGAAAAAAACACCATGTATAGTAAGGCGTTTTTAGCCAAAAAAAACAACCATGTATAGTAAGGCGTTTTTAGCCGAAAAAAAACGACCAAGGCGTTTTGCGATATTTTAGCGAAAAAACGACCATGTATAGTAAGGCGTTTTTAGCCGAAAAAAACGACCATGTATAGTAAGGCGTTTTTTGACTAAATTTTTAGCCGAAAAAAACGACCCTTTATAGTAAGGTGTTTTTATCCGAAACAAACGACCATGTATAGTAAGGCGTTTTTAGCCCAAAAAAATGACCATGTATAGTAAGGCGTTTTTAGCCGAGAAAAACGACCATGTATAGTAAAGCGTTTTTAGCCCCAAAAACGACCATGTATAGTAAGGCGTTTTAGCGAAAAACGACTATGTATAGTAAGGCGTTTTTTTACTAAATTTTTAGCCGAAAAAAACGACCATGTATAGTAAGGCGTTTTTAGCCGAAAAAAACGACCATGTATAGTAAAGCGTTTTTAGCCCAAAAAAACGACCATGTATAGTAAGGCATTTTAGCCAAAAAAAACAACATGGTATATTAAGGCGTTTTTAGCAGAAAAAAAAAAAACCTTGTATAGTAAGGTGACCATGTATATAGTAAGGCATTTTTAGCCGAAAAAAACACCATGTATAGTAAGGCGTTTTTAGCCAAAAAAAACAACCATGTATAGTAAGGCGTTTTTAGCCCAAAAAAAAACCGACCATGCATAGTAAGGCGTTTTTTGGCGATATTTTTAGCCGAAAAAAACGACCATGTATAGTAAGGCGTTTTTAGCCGAAAAAAACGACCATGTATAGTAAGGCGTTTTTTGACTAAATTTTTAGCCGAAACAAACGACCATGTATAGTAAGGCGTTTTTAGCCCCAAAAAATGACCATGTATAGTAAGGCGCTTTTAGCCGAAAAAAACGACTATGTATAGTAAGGCGTTTTTTGACTAAATTTTTAGCCGAGAAAAACGACTATGTATAGTAAGGCGTTTTTAGCCGAAAAAAACGACCATGTATAGTAAAGCGTTTTTAGCCGAGAAAAACGACCATGTATAGTAAGGCGTTTTTAGCCCAAAAAAACATGGTATATTAAGGCGTTTTTAGCCGAAAAAAAAAACCTTGTATAGTAAGGTGACCATGTATAGTAAGGCATTTTTAGCCGAAAAAAACACCATGTATAGTAAGGCGTTTTTAGCCAAAAAAAACAACCATGTATAGTAAGGCGTTTTTAGCCGAAAAAAAAACCGACCATGCATAGTAAGGCGTTTTTTGCCGATATTTTTAGCCGAAAAATACGACCATGTATAGTAAGGCGTTTTTAGCCGAATAAAACGACCATGTATAGTAAGGTGTTTTTAGCCGAAAAAAAACAACCTTGTATAATAAGGCGTTTTTTTGACGAAAAAAACCGACCATGTATAGTAAGGCATTTTTTGCCGAAAAAAAACACCATGTATAGTAAGTCGTTTTTAGCCGAAAAAAACGAACATGTATAGTAAGGCGTTTTTAGCCAAAAAAAAACGACCATGTATAGTAAGGCGTTTTTAGACGAAAAAAACGACCATGTATCGTCAGGCGTTTTTAGCCAAAAAAAACGACCATGTATAGTAAGGCATTTTTTGCCGAAAAAAACACCATGTATAGTAAGTCGTTTTTAGCCGAAAAAAACGACCATGTATAGTAAGGCGTTTTTAGCCGAAAAAAAACAACCTTGTATAGTAAGGCGTTTTTTGACGAAAAATAACGACCATGTATAGTAAGGCGTTTTTAGCCGAAAAAAAACGACTATGTATAGTAAGGCGTTTTTTGACGAAATTTTTAGCCGAAAACAACGACCATGTATAGTAAGGCATTTTTTGCCGAAAAAAACACCATGTATAGTAAGGCGTTTTTAGCCGAAAAAAACGACCATGTATAGTAAGGCGTCTTTAGCCGAAAAAAAACTACCTTGTATAGTAAGGCGTTTTTAGCCGAAAACAACGACCATGTATAGTAAGGCGTTTTTAGCCAAAGAAACCCGACCATTTATCATAAGGCATTTTTAGCCGAAAAAAACGACCATGTATAGCAAGGCATTTTTTGCCGAAAAAAACACCATGTATTGTAAGTCGTATTTAGCCGAAAAAAACGACCATGTATAGTAAGTCGTTTTTAGCCGAAAAAAAACAACCTTGTATAGTAAGGCGTTTTTTGACGAAAAATAACGACCATGTATAGTAAGGCGTTTTTAGCCGAAAAAAACGACTATGTATAGTAAGGCGTTTTTTGACAAAATTTTTAGCCGAAAAAAACGACCATGTATAGTAAGGCGTTTTTAGCCGAAAAAAACGACCATGTATAGTCAGGCGTTTTTAGCGAAAAACGACCATATAGTAAGGCGTTTTTAGCGAAAAAACGACCATGTATAGTAAGGCGTTTTAGCGAAAAACGACCATGTATATAATAAGGCATTTTTAGCGAAAAACGACCATGTATAATAAGGCGTTTTAGACTAAAAAGCGACCATGTATAGTAAGGCGTTTTTGGCGAAATTTTAGCGAAAAAACGACCATGTATAGTAAGCCATTTTTAGCGAAAAAACGACCATGTATAGTAAGGCGTTTTTAGCGAAAAAACGACCATGTATAGTAAGGCGTTTTAGCGAAAAAACAACCATGTATAGTAAGGCGTTTTAAGCCGGAAAAACGACCATGTATAGTAAGGCGTTTTTAGCCGAAAAAAACGACCATGTATAATAAGGCGTTTTTAGCCAAAAAAATTACTATGTATAGAAAGGCGTTTTTAGCCGAAAAAAACGACTATGTATAGAAGGGCGTTTTTTGAAGAAATTTTTAGCCGAAAAAAACGACCATGTATAGTAAGGCGTTTTTAGCCGAAAAAAACGACCATGTATAGTAAGGTGTTTTTAGCCGAAAAAAACGACCATGTATAGTAAGGCGTTTTTAGCCAAAAACGACCATGTATAGTAAGGCGTTTTAGCGAAAAAACGACCATGTATAGTAAGGTGTTTTAGCGAAAAAACGACCATGTATAGTAAGGCGTTTTTAGCCGAGAAAAACGACCATGTATAGTAAGGCGTTTTTAGCCAAAAAACGACCATGTATAGTAAGGTGTTTTTAGCCGAAAAAAACGACCATGTATAGTAAGGCGTTTTTAGCCGAAAAAAATGACCATGTATAATAAGGCGTTTTTAGCCAAAAAAAACGACCATGTATAGTAAGGCATTTTTTGCCAAAAAAAACACCATGTATAGTAAGGCGTTTTTAGCCGAAAAAAACAACCATGTATAGTAAGGCATTTTTGCCGAAAATAAACACCATGTATAGCAAGGCGTTTTTTGCCGAAAAAAACAACAATGTATCGTAAGGCTTTTTTAGCCGAAAAAAAAGACCGTGTATAGTAAGGCGTTTTTTGCCGAAAAACGACCATGTATAGTAAGGCGTTTTTACCTGAAAAAAAACGACCAAGTATAGTAAGGCGTTTTTAGCAGAGAAAAACGACCATGTATAGTAAGGCGTTTTTAGCGAAAAAACCGACCATGTATAGTAAGGGTTTTTAGTAAAAACGACCATGTATAGTAAGGCGTTTTAGCCGAAAAACGACCATGTATAGTAAGGCGTTTTTAGCCGAAAAAAACGACCATGTATAGTAAGGCGTTTTTAGCCGAAAAAAACGACCATGTATAGTAAGGCGTTTTTAGCCGAAAAAAACGACCATGTATAGTAAGGCGTTTTTAGCGAAAAAACGACCATGTATAGTAAGGCGTTTTTAGCCGAAAAAAACGACCATGTATAGTAAGGCGTTTTTAGCCGAAAAAAAACAACCTTGTATAATAAGGCGTTTTTTTGACGAAAAAAAACGACCATGTATAGTAAGGCGTTTTTGGCCGAAAAAAACGACTATGTATAGTAAGGCGTTTTTTGACGAAATTTTTAGCTAAAAAAGGACCATGTATAGTAAGGCGTTTTTAGCCAAAAAAAACGACCATGTATAGTAAGCCGTTTTTAGCCCAAAAAAAGCGACCATGTATCATAAGGCATTTTTAGCCGAAAAAAACGACCATGTATAGTAAGGCATTTTTAGCCGAAAAAAACACCATGTATAGTAAGGCGTTTTCAGCCGAAAAAAACGACCATGTATAGTAAGGAGTTTTTAGCCGAAAAAAACGACCATGTATAGTAAGGCGTTTTTAGCCCAAAAAAAACGACCATGTATCATAAGGCATTTTTAGCCGAAAAAAAACGACCATGTATAGTAAGGCGTTTTTAGCCCAAAAAAAACGACCATGTATCATAAGGCATTTTTAGCCGAAAAAAACGACCATGTATAGTAAGGCATTTTTTGCCGAAAAAAACACCATGTATAGTAAGGCGTTTTTAGCTGAAAAAAACGACCATGTATAGTAAGGCGTTTTTAGCCGAAAAAAAACAACCTTGTATAGTAAGGCGTTTTTTGACGAAAAAAAACGACCATGTATTGTAAGGCGTTTTTAGCCCAAAAAAACGACCATGTATAGTAAGGCATTTTTAGCCCAAAAAAACAACCATGTATAGTAAGGCGTTTTTAGCCAAAAAAAACGACCATGTATAGTAAGGCATTTTTAGACGAAAAAAGCGACCATGTATAGTAGGGCGTTTTTTGACGAAATTTTTAGCCGAAAAAAACGACCATGTATAGTAAGCCATTTTAGCGAAAAAACGACCATGTATAGTAAGGCGTTTTAGCCGAAAAAACGACCATGTATAGTAAGGCATTTTAGCGAAAAACGACCATGTATAGTAAGGCGTTTTTAGCCGAGAAAAACAACCTTGTATAGTAAGGCGTTTTTAGCCGAAAAAAACGACTATGTATAGTAAGGCGTTTTTTGACTAAATTTTTAGCCGAAAAAAACGACTATGTATAGTAAGGCGTTTTTAGCCGAAAAAAACGACCATGTATAGTAAAGCGTTTTTAGCCCAAAAAAACGACCATGTATAGTAAGCCATTTTTAGCCCAAAAAAACATGGTATATTAAGGCGTTTTTAGCCGAAAAAAAAAACCTTGTATAGTAAGGTGACCATGTATAGTAAGGCATTTTTAGCCGAAAAAAACACCATGTATAGTAAGGCGTTTTTAGCCAAAAAAAACAACCATGTATAGTAAGGCGTTTTTAGCGAAAAAAAACGACCATGCATAGTAAGGCGTTTTTTGACGATATTTTTAGCCGAAAAAACGACCATGTATAGTAAGGCGTTTTTAGCCCAAAAACGACCATGTATAGTAAGGCGTTTTTAGCCGAAAAAAAACAACCTTGTATAGTAAGGCGTTTTTTGACAAAATAAACGACCATGTATAGTAAGGCATTTTTAGCGAAAAAACACCATGTATAGTAAGGCGTTTTAGCTGAAAAAACGACCATGTATAGTAAGGCGTTTTAGCGAAAAAACAACCATGTATAGTAAGGCGTTTTTAGCTAAAAAACGACCATGTATAGTAAGGCGTTTTAGCCCAAAAACGACCATGTATAGTAAGGCATTTTTAGCCAAAAAACAACCATGTATAGTAAGGCGTTTTAGCCAAAAACGACCATGTATAGTAAGGCATTTTTAGACGAAAAAACCGACCATGTATAGTAAGGCATTTTTAGCGAAAAAACACCATGTATATATAGTAAGGCGTTTTAGCCCAAAAAACGACCATGTATAGTAAGGCGTTTTTAAAAAAAACACCATGTATAGTAAGGCGTTTTTAGCGAAAAAACGACCATGTATAGTAAGGTGTTTTTAGCCGAAAAAACGACCATGTATAGTAAGGCGTTTTAAAAAAAAACGACCATGTATAGTAAGGCGTTTTTAGCCAAAAACGACCATGTATAGTAAGGCGTTTTAGCGAAAAACGACCATGTATAGTAAGGCGTTTTTAGCCAAAAAACGACCATGTATAGTAAGGCGTTTTTGTGAAAAAACGACCATGTATAGTAAGGCGTTTTAGCCAAAAACAACCATGTATAGTAAGGCGTTTTTAGCGAAAAAAACGACCATGTATAGTAAGGTGTTTTTTGCGATATTTTTAGAAAAAACGACCATGTATAGTAAGGCGTTTTTAGCGAAAAAACGACCATGTATAGTAAGGCGTTTTAGCGAAAAAAACGACCATGTATAGTAAGGCGTTTTTGCGAAAAAACGACCATGTATAGTAAGGCATTTTTTAGCCTAAAAACGACCATGTATAGTAAGGCGTTTTTAGCGAAAAACGAACATGTATAGTAAGGCGTTTTTAGCCAAAAACGACCATGTATAGTAAGGCGTTTTAGACTAAAAACGACCATGTATAGTAAGGCGTTTTAGCCAAAAAACGACCATGTATAGTAAGGCGTTTTAGCCGAAAAAACGACCATGTATAGTAAGGCGTTTTTAGCGAAAAAACGACCATGTATAGTAAGGCGTTTTTAGCCAAAAAAACAACCATGTATAGTAAGGCGTTTTTAGCCAAAAAAACGACCATGTATAGTAAGGCGTTTTTAGCCGATATTTTTAGAAAAAAACGACCATGTATAGTAAGGCGTTTTAGCCGAAAAAACGACCATGTATAGTAAGGCGTTTTAGCGAAAAAACAACCATGTATAGTAAGGCGTTTTTAGCCAAAAACGACCATGTATAGTAAGGCATTTTTAGCGAAAAACGACCATGTATAGTAAGGCGTTTTAGCTGAAAAAACGACCATGTATAGTAAGGCGTTTTTAGCAAAAAAACGACCATGTATAGTAAGGCGTTTTTAGCCGAAAAAAACGACCATGTATAGTAAGGCATTTTTAGCCCAAAAACGACCATGTATAGTAAGGCGTTTTTAGCCGAAAAAACGACCATGTATAGTAAGGCATTTTTTGCCGAAATAAACGACCATGTATAGTAAGTCGTTTTTTTCCGAAAAAAACGACTATGTATATAGTAAGGCATTTCTTGCCAAAAAAATGACCATGTATAGTCAGGCGTTTTCAGCCGAAAAAACGACCATGTATAGTAAGGCGTTTTTAGCCGAAAAAACGACCATGTATAGTAAGGCGTTTTAGCGAAAAAACGACCATGTATAGTAAGGCGTTTTAGCGAAAAACGACCATGTATAGTAAGGCGTTTTTAGCGAAAAAACGACCATGTATAGTAAGGCGTTTTAGCCGAAAAAAACGACCATGTATAGTAAGGCATTTTTAGCGAAAAAACGACCATGTATAGTAAGGCGTTTTTAGCCAAAAAACGACCATGTATAGTAAGGCGTTTTAGCCAAAAAACGACCATGTATAGTAAGGCGTTTTTAGCCTAAAAAACGACCATGTATAGTAAGGCGTTTTTAGCCGAAAAAACGACCATGTATAGTAAGGCGTTTTAGCCAAAAAACGACCATGTATAGTAAGGCGTTTTAGCCGAAAAAACGACCATGTATAGTAAGGCGTTTTAGCCAAAAAAACGACCATGTATAGTAAGGCGTTTTAGCCGAAAAACGACCATGTATAGTAAGGCGTTTTTAGCGAAAAACGACCATGTATAGTAAGGCGTTTTTAGCCAAAAAACGACCATGTATAGTAAGGCGTTTTTAGCGAAAAACGACCATGTATAGTAAGGCGTTTTTAGCGAAAAAACGACCATGTATAGTAAGGCGTTTTAGCGAAAAAACGACCATGTATAGTAAGGCGTTTTTAGCCAAAAACAACCATGTATAGTAAGGCGTTTTAGCCGAAAAACGACCATGTATAGTAAGGCGTTTTAGCCAAAAACGACCATGTATAGTAAGGCGTTTTTAGCCAAAAACGACCATGTATAGTAAGGCGTTTTAGCCAAAAAACGACCATGTATAGTAAGGCGTTTTAGCGAAAAACGACCATGTATAGTAAGGCGTTTTTAGCGAAAAAACGACCATGTATAGTAAGGCGTTTTTAGCCGAAAAAACGACCATGTATAGTAAGGCGTTTTTAGCCGAAAAACGACCAAGTATAGTAAGGCGTTTTTAGCGAAAAAACGACCATGTATAGTAAGGCGTTTTTAGCTGAAAAACGACCATGTATAGTAAGGCGTTTTTAGCGAAAAAACGACCATGTATAGTAAGGCGTTTTTAGCCGAAAAACGACCATGTATAGTAAGGCGTTTTTAGCGAAAAAACGACCATGTATAGTAAGGCGTTTTTAGCGAAAAAACGACCATGTATAGTAAGGCGTTTTTAGCCAAAAAACGACCATGTATAGTAAGGCGTTTTTAGCCAAAAAAAACGACCATGTATAGTAAGGCGTTTTTAGCCAAAAAAACGACCATGTATAGTAAGGCGTTTTAGCGAAAAAACGACCATGTATAGTAAGGCGTTTTTAGCCAAAAAAACGACCATGTATAGTAAGGCGTTTTTAGCATGAAAAACGACCATGTATAGTAAGGCGTTTTTAGCCGAAAAAACGACCATGTATAGTAAGGCGTTTTTAGCCGAAAAAACGACCATGTATAGTAAGGCGTTTTTAGTCGAAAAAACGACCATGTATAGTAAGGCGTTTTAGCCGAAAAAACGACCATGTATAGTAAGGCGTTTTAGCCAAAAAACGACCATGTATAGTAAGGCGTTTTAGCCAAAAAACGACCATGTATAGTAAGGCGTTTTTAGCCAAAAAACGACCATGTATAGTAAGGCGTTTTTAGCTAAAAAAAAACGACCATGTATAGTAAGGCGTTTTTAGCTAAAAAAACGACCATGTATAGTAAGGCGTTTTTAGACGAAAAAACGACCATGTATAGTAAGGCGTTTTTAGCCAAAAAACGACCATGTATAGTAAGGCGTTTTTAGCCAAAAACGACCATGTATAGTAAGGCGTTTTAGCGAAAAAACGACCATGTATAGTAAGGCGTTTTAGCGAAAAACGACCATGTATAGTAAGGCGTTTTAGCCGAAAAAACGACCATGTATAGTAAGGCGTTTTTAGCCGAAAAAACGACCATGTATAGTAAGGCGTTTTAGCGAAAAAACGACCATGTATAGTAATTTTAGCGAAAAAAACGACCATGTATAGTAAGGCATTAGCGAAAAACGACCATGTATAGTAAGGCGTTTTAGCGAAAAAACGACCATGTATAGTAAGGCGTTTTAGCCAAAAACGACCATGTATAGTAAGGCGTTTTTAGCGAAAAAACGACCATGTATAGTAAGGCGTTTTTAGCGAAAAAACGACCATGTATAGTAAGGCGTTTTTAGCCGAAAAAACGACCATGTATAGTAAGGCGTTTTAGCGAAAAAACGACCATGTATAGTAAGGCGTTTTTAGCCAAAAAACGACCATGTATAGTAAGGCGTTTTTAGCGAAAAAACGACCATGTATAGTAAGGCGTTTTAGCGAAAAAACGACCATGTATAGTAAGGCGTTTTTAGCGAAAAAACGACCATGTATAGTAAGGCGTTTTTAGCGAAAAAACGACCATGTATAGTAAGGCGTTTTTAGCGAAAAAACGACCATGTATAGTAAGGCGTTTTAGCCAAAAAACGACCATGTATAGTAAGGCATTTTTAGCGAAAAAACGACCATGTATAGTAAGGCGTTTTAGCGAAAAAACGACCATGTACAGTAATCCGTTTTTAGTCCCAAAAAACGACCATGTATAGTAAGGCGTTTTTAGCTAAAAAAACGACCATGTATAGTAAGGCGTTTTTAGCCCCAAAAAACGACCATGTATAGTAAGGCGTTTTAGCGAAAAAACGACCATGTATAGTAAGGCGTTTTTAGGCGACCATGTTTAAGCGTTTAGCGAAAAAACGACCATGTATAGTAAGGCGTTTTTAGCGAAAAAACGACCATGTATAGTAAGGCGTTTTTAGCCGAAAAAACGACCATGTATAGTAAGGCGTTTTTAGCGAAAAAACGACCATGTATAGTAAGGCGTTTTTAGCGAAAAAACGACCATGTATAGTAAGGCATTTTTAGCCAAAAAACGACCATGTATAGTAAGGCGTTTTTAGCCAAAAAACGACCATGTATAGTAAGGCGTTTTTAGCCAAAAAACGACCATGTATAGTAAGGCGTTTTTAGCGAAAAAACGACCATGTATAGTAAGGCGTTTTAGCCAAAAACGACCATGTATAGTAAGGCGTTTTAGCGAAAAAACGACCATGTATAGTAAGGCGTTTTTAGCGAAAAAAACGACCATGTATAGTAAGGCGTTTTTAGCGAAAAAACGACCATGTATAGTAAGGCGTTTTTGACAAAATTTTAGCGAAAAAACGACCATGTATAGTAAGGCGTTTTAGCGAAAAAACGACCATGTATAGTAAGGCGTTTTTAGCGAAAAAACGACCATGTATAGTAAGGCGTTTTTAGCGAAAAAACGACCATGTATAGTAAGGCGTTTTTAGCGAAAAAAACGACCATGTATAGTAAGGCGTTTTTAGCGAAAAAACGACCATGTATAGTAAGGCGTTTTAGCCAAAAAAACGACCATGTATAGTAAGGCGTTTTTAGCGAAAAAACGACCATGTATAGTAAGGCGTTTTAGCCCAAAAACGACCATGTATAGTAAGGCGTTTTTAGCGAAAAAACGACCATGTATAGTAAGGCGTTTTTAGCGAAAAAACGACCATGTATAGTAAGGCGTTTTTAGCGAAAAAACGACCATGTATAGTAAGGCGTTTTTAGCGAAAAAACGACCATGTATAGTAAGGCGTTTTAGCCAAAAAAACGACCATGTATAGTAAGGCGTTTTTAGCGAAAAAACGACCATGTATAGTAAGGCGTTTTTAGAAAAAAACGACCATGTATAGTAAGGCGTTTTAGCGAAAAAACGACCATGTATAGTAAGGCATTTTTAGCCGAAAAAACGACCATGTATAGTAAGGCGTTTTTAGCTGAAAAAACGACCATGTATAGTAAGGCGTTTTAGCCAAAAAACGACCATGTATAGTAAGGCGTTTTAGCCGAAAAAACGACCATGTATAGTAAGGCGTTTTAGCCAAAAACGACCATGTATAGTAAGGCATTTTTAGCCAAAAAAAACGACCATGTATAGTAAGGCGTTTTTAGCCAAAAAACGACCATGTATAGTAAGGCGTTTTTAGCCAAAAAACGACCATGTATAGTAAGGCGTTTTTAGCGAAAAAACGACCATGTATAGTAAGGCGTTTTTAGCCGAAAAAACGACCATGTATAGTAAGGCGTTTTAGCCAAAAAACGACCATGTATAGTAAGGCGTTTTAGCCGAAAAAACGACCATGTATAGTAAGGCATTTTTAGCATGTATAGTAAGGCGTTTTTAAAAAACGACCATGTATAGTAAGGCGTTTTTAGCGAAAAAACGACCATGTATAGTAAGGCGTTTTTAGCGAAAAAACGACCATGTATAGTAAGGCGTTTTTAGTAAATTTTAAAAAAACGACCATGTATAGTAAGGCGTTTTTAGCCAAAAAACGACCATGTATAGTAAGGCGTTTTTAGCCATGTATAGTAAGGCGTTTTAGAAAAAAAACGACCATGTATAGTAAGGCGTTTTAGCCCGAAAAAAACGACCATGTATAGTAAGGCGTTTTAGCCGAAAAAAAAACCATGTATAGTAAGGCGTTTTTAGCCAAAAAAACGACCATGTATAGTAAGGCATTTTAGCGAAAAAACGACCATGTATAGTAAGGCGTTTTTAGCCAAAAACGACCATGTATAGTAAGGCGTTTTTAGCAAAAAAACGACCATGTATAGTAAGGCGTTTTTTGCCGAAAAAACGACCATGTATAGTAAGGCGTTTTTAGCCGAAAAACGACCATGTATAGTAAGGCGTTTTTAGCCGAAAAAAACGACCATGTATAGTAAGGCGTTTTTAGCAAAAAAACGACCATGTATAGTAAGGCGTTTTTAGCGAAAAAACGACCATGTATAGTAAGGCGTTTTTAGCCGAAAAACGACCATGTATAGTAAGGCGTTTTAGCGAAAAAAACGACCATGTATAGTAAGGCGTTTTTAGCGAAAAACGACCATTTATAGTAAGGCTTTTTTAGCCAAAAAACGACCATGTATAGTAAGGCGTTTTTAGCCGAAAAAACGACCATGTATAGTAAGGCGTTTTTAGCCAAAAAACGACCATGTATAGTAAGGCATTTTTAGCGAAAAAACGACCATGTATAGTAAGGCGTTTTTAGCGAAAAAACGACCATGTATATATAGTAAGGCGTTTTTAGCCAAAAAAACGACCATGTATAGTAAGGCGTTTTTAGCGAAAAAAACGACCATGTATAGTAAGGCGTTTTTAGCGAAAAAACGACCATGTATAGTAAGGCGTTTTTAGCGAAAAAACGACCATGTATAGTAAGGCGTTTTTAGCGAAAAAACGACCATGTATAGTAAGGCGTTTTTAGCAAAAACGACCATGTATAGTAAGGCGTTTTTAGCCGAAAAAACGACCATGTATAGTAAGGCGTTTTTAGCGAAAAAAACGACCATGTATAGTAAGGCATTTTTAGCGAAAAAATGACCATGTATAGTAAGGCGTTTTTAGCCAAAAAAACGACCATGTATAGTAAGGCGTTTTTAGCGAAAAAAACGACCATGTATAGTAAGGCGTTTTAGCCCGATATTTTTAGCCGAAAAAACGACCATGTATAGTAAGGCGTTTTTAGCGAAAAAACGACCATGTATAGTAAGGCGTTTTTAGCCGAAAAAACGACCATGTATAGTAAGGCGTTTTTAGAAAAAAACGACCATGTATAGTAAGGCGTTTTTAGCGAAAAAACGACCATGTATAGTAAGGCGTTTTTAGCTGAAAAAACGACCATGTATAGTAAGGCGTTTTACCCGCCAAAAAACGACCATGTATAGTAAGGCGTTTTTAGCCGAAAAAACGACCATGTATAGTAAGGCGTTTTTAGCGTTTTTAGCGAAAAAAAAAAACGACCATGTATAGTAAGGCGTTTTAGCCGAAAAACGACCATGTATAGTAAGGCGTTTTTAGACCGAAAAAAACGACCATGTATAGTAAGGCGTTTTTAGCCAAAAAAACGACCATGTATAGTAAGGCGTTTTTAGCATGTATAGTAAGGCGTTTTAAAAAACGACCATGTATAGTAAGGCGTTTTTAGCAGGAAAAAACGACCATGTATAGTTAGGCGAAAAAAACGACCATGTATAGTAAGGCGTTTTTAGCCGAAAAAACGACCATGTATAGTAAGGCGTTTTTAGCGAAAAAAAACGACCATGTATAGTAAGGCGTTTTTAGCGAAAAAAACGACCATGTATAGTAAGGCGTTTTTAGCCGAAAAAACGACCATGTATAGTAAGGCGTTTTAGCGAAAAAACGACCATGTATAGTAAGGCGTTTTTAGCGAAAAAACGACCATGTATAGTAAGGCGTTTTTAGCCAAAAACGACCATGTATAGTAAGGCGTTTTAGCCAAAAAACGACCATGTATAGTAAGGCGTTTTTAGCCAAAAACGACCATGTATAGTAAGGCGTTTTTAGCCGAAAAAACGACCATGTATAGTAAGGCGTTTTTAGCCGAAAAAAACGACCATGTATAGTAAGGCGTTTTAGCCAAAAACGACCATGTATAGTAAGGCGTTTTAGCGAAAAAACGACCATGTATAGTAAGGCGTTTTTAGCCGAAAAAAACGACCATGTATAGTAAGGCGTTTTTAGCCAAAAACGACCATGTATAGTAAGGCGTTTTTAGCCGAAAAAACGACCATGTATAGTAAGGCGTTTTTAGCCGAAAAACGACCATGTATAGTAAGGCGTTTTTAGCCAAAAAAACGACCATGTATAGTAAGGCGTTTTTAGCGAAAAAAACGACCATGTATAGTAAGGCGTTTTAGCCAAAAACGACCATGTATAGTAAGGCGTTTTTAGCCGAAAAAACGACCATGTATAGTAAGGCGTTTTTAGCCAAAAACGACCATGTATAGTAAGGCGTTTTTAGCATGAAAAACGACCATGTATAGTAAGGCGTTTTTAGCCGAAAAAACGACCATGTATAGTAAGGCGTTTTTAGCCATGTATAGTAAAAAAAACGACCATGTATAGTAAGGCGTTTTAGCCAAAAACGACCATGTATAGTAAGGCGTTTTAGCCAAAAACGACCATGTATAGTAAGGCGTTTTTAGCGCATGTAGTAAAAAAACGACCATGTATAGTAAGGCGTTTTAGCGAAAAAACGACCATGTATAGTAAGGCGTTTTTAGCGAAAAAACGACCATGTATAGTAAGGCGTTTTAGCGAAAAAACGACCATGTATAGTAAGGCGTTTTAGCGAAAAAACGACCATGTATAGTAAGGCGTTTTAGCGAAAAAAACGACCATGTATAGTAAGGCGTTTTTAGCGAAAAAACGACCATGTATAGTAAGGCGTTTTTAGCCAAAAAAACGACCATGTATAGTAAGGCGTTTTAGCCAAAAAAACGACCATGTATAGTAAGGCGTTTTTAGCCGAAAAAACGACCATGTATAGTAAGGCGTTTTTAGCGAAAAACGACCATGTATAGTAAGGCGTTTTAGCCAAAAAACGACCATGTATAGTAAGGCGTTTTAGCCAAAAAACGACCATGTATAGTAAGGCGTTTTTAGCGAAAAAAAACGACCATGTATAGTAAGGCGTTTTAGCGAAAAAACGACCATGTATAGTAAGGCGTTTTAGCCAAAAAAACGACCATGTATAGTAAGGCGTTTTTAGCCGAAAAACGACCATGTATAGTAAGGCGTTTTAGCGAAAAAACGACCATGTATAGTAAGGCGTTTTTAGCGAAAAAAACGACCATGTATAGTAAGGCGTTTTAGCGAAAAAACGACCATGTATAGTAAGGCGTTTTAGCGAAAAAACGACCATGTATAGTAAGGCGTTTTAGCCCAAAAACGACCATGTATAGTAAGGCGTTTTAGCCGAAAAAACGACCATGTATAGTAAGGCGTTTTAGCCAAAAACGACCATGTATAGTAAGGCGTTTTTAGCAAAAAAACGACCATGTATAGTAAGGCGTTTTAGCGAAAAAACGACCATGTATAGTAAGGCGTTTTTAGCGAAAAAAACGACCATGTATAGTAAGGCGTTTTAGCGAAAAAACGACCATGTATAGTAAGGCGTTTTAGCCAAAAACGACCATGTATAGTAAGGCGTTTTAGCGAAAAAACGACCATGTATAGTAAGGCGTTTTTAGCGAAAAAACGACCATGTATAGTAAGGCGTTTTAGCCAAAAAACGACCATGTATAGTAAGGCGTTTTAGCGAAAAAACGACCATGTATAGTAAGGCGTTTTAGCTAAAAATTTAATTTTTAATAAAAACGACCATGTATAGTAAGGCGTTTTTGGACGAAATTTTTAGCCGAAAAAAACGACCATGTATAGTAAGGCGTTTTAGCGAAAAAAACGACCATGTATAGTAAGGTTTTTTAGCCAAAAACGACCATGTATAGTAAGGCGTTTTAGCGAAAAAACGACCATGTATAGTAAGGCGTTTTAAAAAAAAACGACCATGTATAGTAAGGCGTTTTAGCGAAAAAACGACCATGTATAGTAAGGCGTTTTAGCGTAAAAAAACGACCATGTATAGTAAGGCGTTTTTAGCGAAAAAACGACCATGTATAGTAAGGCGTTTTAGCTGAAAAAACGACCATGTATAGTAAGGCGTTTTTAGCGAAAAAACGACCATGTATAGTAAGGCGTTTTTAGTCGAAAAAAACGACCATGTATAGTAAGGCGTTTTAGCGAAAAAACGACCATGTATAGTAAGGCGTTTTTGACGAAATCTTTAGCTTTTAAAAAAAAACGACCATGTATAGTAAGGCGTTTTTGCGAAAAAACGACCATGTATAGTAAGGCGTTTTTAGCGAAAAAACGACCATGTATAGTAAGGGTTTTTAGCCGAAAAAAACGACCATGTATAGTAAGGCGTTTTTAGCTAAAAAAACGACCATGTATAGTAAGGCGTTTTTAGCCGAAAAACGACCATGTATAGTAAGGCGAAAAAATTTTAGCGAAAAAACGACCATGTATAGTAAGGCGTTTTTAGCGAAAAAACGACCATGTATAGTAAGGCGTTTTTAGCGAAAAAACGACCATGTATAGTAAGGCGTTTTAGCGAAAAAACGACCATGTATAGTAAGGCGTTTTTAGCGAAAAAACGACCATGTATAGTAAGGCGTTTTAGCCAAAAAACGACCATGTATAGTAAGGCATTTTTAGCGAAAAAACGACCATGTATAGTAAGGCGTTTTTAGCGAAAAAAACGACCATGTATAGTAAGGCGTTTTTAGCGAAAAAACGACCATGTATAGTAAGGCGTTTTTAGCGAAAAAACGACCATGTATAGTAAGGCGTTTTTAGCGAAAAAAACGACCATGTATAGTAAGGCGTTTTTAGCGAAAAAACGACCATGTATAGTAAGGCGTTTTTTGACAAAATTTTAGCGTTTTAAAAAACGACCATGTATAGTAAGGCGTTTTAGCCAAAAAAACGACCATGTATAGTAAGGCGTTTTTAGCCAAAAAAACGACCATGTATAGTAAGGCGTTTTAGCCAAAAAACGACCATGTATAGTAAGGCGTTTTTAGCGAAAAAACGACCATGTATAGTAAGGCGTTTTTAGCGAAAAAACGACCATGTATAGTAAGGCGTTTTAGCGAAAAAACGACCATGTATAGTAAGGCGTTTTTAGCGAAAAACGACCATGTATAGTAAGGCGTTTTTAGCCAAAAACGACCATGTATAGTAAGGCGTTTTAGCGAAAAAACGACCATGTATAGTAAGGCGTTTTTGAAGAAATTTTTAGCGTTTTAGCCAAAAAACGACCATGTATAGTAAGGCGTTTTTAGCGAAAAACGACCATGTATAGTAAGGCGTTTTTAGCCGAAAAAACGACCATGTATAGTAAGGCGTTTTAGCCGAAAAACGACCATGTATAGTAAGGCGTTTTTAGCCGAAAAACGACCATGTATAGTAAGGCGTTTTAGCCAAAAAACGACCATGTATAGTAAGGCGTTTTAGCGCAAAAAAACGACCATGTATAGTAAGGCGTTTTTAGCCAAAAAACGACCATGTATAGTAAGGCGTTTTTAGCCAAAAAAACGACCATGTATAGTAAGGCGTTTTAGAAAAAAACGACCATGTATAGTAAGGCGTTTTTAGCGAAAAAACGACCATGTATAGTAAGGCGTTTTTAGCCAAAAAAAACGACCATGTATAGTAAGGCGTTTTAGCCAAAAACGACCATGTATAGTAAGGCGTTTTAGCGAAAAAACGACCATGTATAGTAAGGCGTTTTAGCCAAAAAACGACCATGTATAGTAAGGCGTTTTTAGCCGAAAAAACGACCATGTATAGTAAGGCGTTTTAGGTGAAAAACGACCATGTATAGTAAGGCGTTTTAGCGAAAAACGACCATGTATAGTAAGGCGTTTTAGCCAAAAAACGACCATGTATAGTAAGGCGCTTTTAGCCGAAAAACGACCATGTATAGTAAGGCGTTTTTGGCGTTTTAGCGAAAAACGACCATGTATAGTAAGGCGTTTTAGCCAAAAACGACCATGTATAGTAAGGCGTTTTTAGCAAAAAAACGACCATGTATAGTAAGGCGTTTTTAGCCCAAAAACGACCATGTATAGTAAGGCGTTTTAGCGAAAAAACGACCATGTATAGTAAGGCGTTTTTGATGAAATTTTTAGCGAAAAAACGACCATGTATAGTAAGGCGTTTTAGCCGAAAAAACGACCATGTATAGTAAGGCGTTTTTAGCGAAAAACGACCATGTATAGTAAGGCGTTTTTAAAAAAAAACGACCATGTATAGTAAGGCGTTTTAGCGAAAAAACGACCATGTATAGTAAGGCGTTTTAGCGAAAAACGACCATGTATAGTAAGGCGTTTTTAGCGAAAAAACGACCATGTATAGTAAGGCGTTTTTAGCGAAAAAACGACCATGTATAGTAAGGCGTTTTAGAAAAAAACGACCATGTATAGTAAGGCGTTTTAGCGAAAAAAACGACCATGTATAGTAAGGCGTTTTTAGCGTATAGTAATTTTAGCAAAAACGACCATGTATAGTAAGGCGTTTTAGCGAAAAAACGACCATGTATAGTAAGGCGTTTTAGCCAAAAAACGACCATGTATAGTAAGGCGTTTTAGCCGAAAAAACGACCATGTATAGTAAGGCGTTTTTAGTGAAAAACGACCATGTATAGTAAGGCGTTTTAGCCAAAAACGACCATGTATAGTAAGGCATTTTTAGCCGAAAAAACGACCATGTATAGTAAGGCGTTTTTTTTTTAGCGAAAAAACGACCATGTATAGTAAGGCGTTTTTAGCCAAAAAACGACCATGTATAGTAAGGCGTTTTTAGCCAAAAAACGACCATGTATAGTAAGGCGTTTTTAGCCCCAAAAAACGACCATGTATAGTAAGGCGTTTTTAGCAAAAAAACGACCATGTATAGTAAGGCGTTTTTAGCCAAAAAAAACGACCATGTATAGTAAGGCGTTTTAGCCCCAAAAAACGACCATGTATAGTAAGGCATTTTTAGCCGAAAAAAACGACCATGTATAGTAAGGCGTTTTTAGCGAAAAAACGACCATGTATAGTAAGGCGTTTTAGCCAAAAAACGACCATGTATAGTAAGGCGTTTTTAGCCAAAAACGACCATGTATAGTAAGGCGTTTTAGCCAAAAACGACCATGTATAGTAAGGCGTTTTTAGCGAAAAAACGACCATGTATAGTAAGCGTTTTTAGCGAAAAACGACCATGTATAGTAAGGCGTTTTAGCGAAAAAAACGACCATGTATAGTAAGGCGTTTTTAGCCAAAAACGACCATGTATAGTAAGGCGTTTTTAGCGAAAAAACGACCATGTATAGTAAGGCGTTTTAGCCAAAAACGACCATGTATAGTAAGGCGTTTTTAGCGAAAAAAACGACCATGTATAGTAAGGCGTTTTAGCAAAAAAACGACCATGTATAGTAAGGCGTTTTAGCCAAAAAACGACCATGTATAGTAAGGCGTTTTAGCGAAAAAAACGACCATGTATAGTAAGGCGTTTTTAGCGAAAAAAAAATTTTGTATAGTAAAGGCGACTATGTAAAGTAAGGCATGTTTAGTAAATTTTAGCCGAAAAAACGACCATGTATAGTAAGGCGTTTTAGCGAAAAAACGACCATGTATAGTAAGGTTTTTAGCGAAAAACGACCATGTATAGTAAGGCGTTTTTAGCCGAAAAAACGACCATGTATAGTAAGGCATTTTTAGCGAAAAAACGACCATGTATAGTAAGGCGTTTTTAAAAAAAACGACCATGTATAGTAAGGCGTTTTAGCCGAAAAACGACCATGTATAGTAAGGCGTTTTAGCCGAAAAAACGACCATGTATAGTAAGGCGTTTTAGCGAAAAAACGACCATGTATAGTAAGGCGTTTTAGCCGAAAAAACGACCATGTATAGTAAGGCGTTTTTGACGAAATCTTTAGCTGAAAAAACGACCATGTATAGTAAGGCGTTTTTAGCGAAAAAACGACCATGTATAGTAAGGCGTTTTAGCGAAAAAACGACCATGTATAGTAAGGCGTTTTAGCGAAAAAAAACGACCATGTATAGTAAGGCGTTTTTAGCTAAAAAAACGACCATGTATAGTAAGGCGTTTTTAGCCGAAAAAAACGACCATGTATAGTAAGGCGTTTTTTGACGAAATGTTTTAGCGTTTTAAAAAACGACCATGTATAGTAAGGCATTTTTAGTCGAAAAAAACGACCATGTATAGTAAGGCGTTTTTAATAAAAACGACCATGTATAGTAAGGCGTTTTTAGCGAAAAAAACGACCATGTATAGTAAGGCGTTTTTAGCGAAAAAACGACCATGTATAGTAAGGCGTTTTAGCGAAAAAAACGACCATGTATAGTAAGGCGTTTTAGCCAAAAAACGACCATGTATAGTAAGGCATTTTTAGCCTAAAAACGACCATGTATAGTAAGGCATTTTTAGCGAAAAAACGACCATGTATAGTAAGGCGTTTTTAGCGAAAAAACGACCATGTATAGTAAGGCGTTTTAGCGAAAAAACGACCATGTATAGTAAGGCGTTTTTGACTAAAAAAACGACCATGTATAGTAAGGCGTTTTAGCGAAAAAACGACCATGTATAGTAAGGCGTTTTTTGACAAAATTTTAGCGTTTTAAAAAAACGACCATGTATAGTAAGGCGTTTTTAAGCAAAAAAAACGACCATGTATAGTAAGGCATTTTTAGCCGAAAAAAACGACCATGTATAGTAAGGCGTTTTTAGCGAAAAAAACGACCATGTATAGTAAGGCGTTTTTGAAAAAAAACGACCATGTATATAGTAAGGCATTTTTAGCGAAAAAAAACGACCATGTATAGTAAGGCGTTTTTAGCCAAAAAAACGACCATGTATAGTAAGGCGTTTTTTGCCGAAAAAAACGACCATGTATAGTAAGGCGTTTTAGCCAAAAAAACGACCATGTATAGTAAGGCGTTTTTAGCGAAAAAACGACCATGTATAGTAAGGCGTTTTTAGCGAAAAAACGACCATGTATAGTAAGGCGTTTTTAAAAAAACGACCATGTATAGTAAGGCGTTTTTAGCCAAAAAACGACTATGTATAGTAAGGCGTTTTAATAAAAACGACTATGTATAGTAAGGCGTTTTTGAAGAAATTTTAATAAAAACGACCATGTATAGTAAGGCGTTTTAGCTAAAAACGACCATGTATAGTAAGGCGTTTTTAGCGAAAAAACGACCATGTATAGTAAGGCGTTTTTAGCGAAAAACGACCATGTATAGTAAGGCGTTTTTAGCGAAAAAACGACCATGTATAGTAAGGCGTTTTTAGCGATAAAAACGACCATGTATAGTAAGGCGTTTTAGCGAAAAAACGACCATGTATAGTAAGGCGTTTTTAGCCAAAAACGACCATGTATAGTAAGGCGTTTTTAGCCAAAAACGACCATGTATAGTAAGGCGTTTTAGCGAAAAAACGACCATGTATAGTAAGGCGTTTTTAGCGAAAAAAACGACCATGTATAGTAAGGCGTTTTAGCCAAAAAACGACCATGTATAGTAAGGCGTTTTTAGCCAAAAAACGACCATGTATAGTAAGGCGTTTTTAGCGAAAAAACGACCATGTATAGTAAGGCGTTTTAGCCAAAAACGACCATGTATAGTAAGGCGTTTTAGCGAAAAACGACCATGTATAGTAAGGCGTTTTAGCGAAAAAACGACCATGTATAGTAAGGCGCTTTTAGGTGAAAAACGACCATGTATAGTAAGGCGTTTTTAGCCGAAAAACGACCATGTATAGTAAGGCGTTTTTAGCGAAAAAACGACCATGTATAGTAAGGCGTTTTAGCGAAAAAACGACCATGTATAGTAAGGCGTTTTTTTGACGAAATTTTAGCCAAAAACGACCATGTATAGTAAGGCGTTTTTAGCCAAAAACGACCATGTATAGTAAGGCGTTTTAGCGAAAAAACGACCATGTATAGTAAGGCGTTTTTAGCCAAAAACGACCATGTATAGTAAGGCGCTTTTAGCCAAAAAACGACCATGTATAGTAAGGCGTTTTTGATGAAATTTTAAAAAACGACCATGTATAGTAAGGCGTTTTTAAATAAAAACGACCATGTATAGTAAGGCGTTTTTAGCGAAAAAACGACCATGTATAGTAAGGCGTTTTAGCCTAAAAACGACCATGTATAGTAAGGCGTTTTTAATAAAAACGACCATGTATAGTAAGGCGTTTTAATAAAAACGACCATGTATAGTAAGGCGTTTTTAGCTAAAAACGACCATGTATAGTAAGGCGTTTTTAGCGAAAAAACGACCATGTATAGTAAGGCGTTTTTAGCCAAAAACGACCATGTATAGTAAGGTATTTTTAGCGAAAAAACGACCATGTATAGTAAGGCGTTTTTGGCGATATTTTTAGCTAAAAACGACCATGTATAGTAAGGCGTTTTTAGCTAAAAACGACCATGTATAGTAAGGCGTTTTAGCCAAAAACGACCATGTATAGTAAGGCGTTTTTAGCGAAAAACGACCATGTATAGTAAGGCGTTTTTAGCCAAAAACGACCATGTATAGTAAGGCGTTTTTAGCGAAAAAACGACCATGTATAGTAAGGCGTTTTAAATAAAAACGACCATGTATAGTAAGGCGTTTTTAAAAAAAACGACTATGTATAGTAGGCGTTTTTGACAAAATTTTAGCTAAAAACGACCATGTATAGTAAGGCGTTTTTAGCGAAAAACGACCATGTATAGTAAGGCGTTTTAGCCTAAAAACGACCATGTATAGTAAGGCGTTTTAGCCGAAAAACGACCATGTATAGTAAGGCGTTTTAGCGAAAAACGACCATGTATAGTAAGGCGTTTTAAATAAAAACGACTATGTATAGTAGGGCGTTTTTTGATCTAAATTTTTAGCCAAAAACGACCATGTATAGTAAGGCGTTTTAATAAAAACGACCATGTATAGTAAGGCGTTTTAGCTAAAAACGACTATGTATAGTAAGGCGTTTTTGACTAAATTTTAATAAAAACGACCATGTATAGTAAGGCGTTTTAGCGAATAAAAACGACCATGTATAGTAAGGTGTTTTTAGCTAAAAACGACCATGTATAGTAAGGCGTTTTAATAAAAACGACTATGTATAGTAAGGCGTTTTTGATGAAATTTTAGCTAAAAACGACCATGTATAGTAAGGTGTTTTTAATAAAAACGACCATGTATAGTAAGGCGTTTTTAGCAAAAACGACCATGTATAGTAAGGCGTTTTAAATAAAAACGACCATGTATAGTAAGGCGTTTTTAATAAAAACGACCATGTATAGTAAGGCGTTTTTAATAAAAACGACCATGTATAGTAAGGCGTTTTAATAAAAACGACCATGTATAGTAAGGCGTTTTTAATAAAAACGACTATGTATAGTAAGGCGTTTTTGACTAAATTATTAGCCTAAAAACGACCATGTATAGTAAGGCGTTTTAAATAAAAACGACCATGTATAGTAAGGCGTTTTAAATAAAAACGACCATGTATAGTAAGGCGTTTTTAATAAAAACGACTATGTATAGTAAGGCGTTTTTTGACGAAATTATTAGCCTAAAAACGACCATGTATAGTAAGGCGTTTTTAGCGAAAAAACGACCATGTATAGTAAGGTTTTTTAGCGAAAAAACGACCATGTATAGTAAGGCGTTTTAGCCGAAAAACGACCATGTATGATAAGGCGTTTTTGACAAAATTTTAGCGAAAAAAACGACCATGTATAGTAAGGCGTTTTAGAATAAAAACGACCATGTATAGTAAGGCGTTTTTAGCCTAAAAACGACCATGTATAGTAAGGCGTTTTTAGTTAATAAAAACGACCATGTATATAGTAAGGCGTTTTAGCGAATAAAAACGACCATGTATAGTAAGGCGTTTTTAGCCGAAAAACGACTATGTATAGTAAGGCGTTTTTGACTACATTTTTAATAAAAACGACCATGTATAGTAAGGCGTTTTTAGCGAAAAAACGACCATGTATAGTAAGGTGTTTTTAGCGAAAAAACGACCATGTATAGTAAGGCGTTTTTAGCCGAGAAAACGACCATGTATAGTAAGGCGTTTTTAATAAAAACGACCATGTATAGTAAGGCATTTTTGCGAAAAACGACATGTATAGTAAGGCGTTTTAGCCAAAAACAACCATGTATATATAGTAAGGCGTTTTTAGCGAAAAAACGACCATGTATAGTAAGGCGTTTTTAGCCAAAAACGACCATGTATAGTAAGGCATTTTTGCCAAAAACGACCATGTATAGTAAGGCGCTTTTAGCCAAAAACGACCATGTATAGTAAGGCGTTTTAGCGAAAAAACGACCATGTATAGTAAGGCGTTTTTAGCGAAAAAACGACCATGTATAGTAAGGCGTTTTTAGCCAAAAACGACCATGTATAGTAAGGCGTTTTAGCCAAAAACGACCATGTATAGTAAGGCGTTTTTAGCGAAAAACGACCATGTATAGTAAGGCGTTTTTAGCGAAAAACGACTATGTATAGTAAGGCGTTTTTGATCAAATTTTTAGCCAAAAACGACCATGTATAGTAAGGCGTTTTTAGCCAAAAAACGACCATGTATAGTAAGGCGTTTTAGCCTAAAAACGACCATGTATAGTAAGGCGTTTTTAGCCGAAAAACGACCATGTATAGTAAGGCGTTTTAGCGAAAAAACGACCATGTATAGTAAGGCGTTTTTAGCCTAAAAACGACCATGTATAGTAAGGCGTTTTTAATAAAAACGACCATGTATAGTAAGGCGTTTTTAGCCAAAAACGACCATGTATAGTAAGGCGTTTTTAGCGAAAAAGACCATGTATAGTAAGGCGTTTTTAGCCAAAAACGACCATGTATAGTAAGGCGTTTTAAATAAAAAGACCATGTATAGTAAGGCATTTTTTATGAAAAACGACCATGTATAGTAAGGCGTTTTAGCCCAAAAACAACCATGTATAGTAAGGCGTTTTAAATAAAAACGACCATGTATAGTAAGGCATTTTTTGCGAAAAAACACCATGTATAGTAAGGCGTTTTAGCCAAAAAAACAACCATGTATAGTAAGGCGTTTTAGCCCAAAAACCGACCATGTATAGTAAGGCGTTTTTGACGATATTTTTAGCCGAAAAAACGACCATGTATAGTAAGGCTTTTAGCCTAAAAACGACCATGTATAGTAAGGCGTTTTAGCCTAAAAACGACCATGTATAGTAAGGCGTTTTATTTAAAAACGACTATGTATAGTAAGGCGTTTTTGACGAAATTTTAGCCAAAAACGACCATGTATAGTAAGGCGTTTTAGCCTAAAAACGACCATGTATAGTAAGGCGTTTTTAGCGAAAAAAACGACCATGTATAGTAAGGCGTTTTAGCCGAGAAAATGACCATGTATAGTAAGGCGTTTTAGCCTAAAAACGACCATGTATAGTAAGGCGTTTTAGCGAAAAAACGACCATGTATAGTAAGGTGTTTTTAATCAAAAAACGACCATGTATAGTAAGGCGTTTTTAATAAAAACGACCATGTATAGTAAGGCGTTTTTAGCGAAAAAACGACCATGTAAGGCGTTTTAGCAGAAAAACGACTATGTATAGTAAGGCGTTTTTTGACGAAATTTTTAGCCGAAAAAAACGACCATGTATAGTAAGGCGTTTTTAGCCCAAAAAAACGACCATGTATAGTAAGGTGTTTTTAATAAAAAAAAACGACCATGTATAGTAAGGCGTTTTTAGCCGAGAAAAACGACCATGTATAGTAAGGCGTTTTTGATCTAAATTTTAATAAAAACGACCATGTATAGTAAGGCGTTTTATACTAAAAACGACCATGTATAGTAAGGCATTTTTGCGAAAAAAACGACCATGTATAGTAAGGCGCTTTTAGCCTAAAAACGACCATGTATAGTAATGGGGTTTTAGCCAAAAACAACCTTGTATAGTAAGGCGTTTTGACGAAAAATAACGACCATGTATAGTAAGGTGTTTTTAATAAAAAAAAACGACCATGTATAGTAAGGCGTTTTTAGCCGAGAAAAACGACCATGTATAGTAAGGCGTTTTTTGACGAAATTTTTAGCCGAAAAAAACGACCATGTATAGTAAGGCGTTTTTATACGAAAAAAACGACCATGTATAGTAAGGCATTTTTTGCCGAAAAAAACACCATGTATAGTAAGGCGTTTTTAGCCGAAAAAAACGACCATGTATAGTAATGGGGTTTTTAGCCAAAAAAAACAACCTTGTATAGTAAGGCGTTTTTTGACGAAAAATAACGACCATGTATAGTAAGGCGTTTTTAGCCGAAAAAAATGACTATGTATAGTAAGCCGTTTTTGACTAAATTTTAGCGAAAAAACGACCATGTATAGTAAGGCGTTTTAGCCTAAAAACGACCATGTATAGTAAGGCGTTTTAGCCCAAAAACGACCATGTATAGTAAGGCGTTTTTAGCAAAAAAAAAACGACCATGTATAGTAAGGCGTTTTTAGCAGAAAAAACGACCATGTATAGTAAGGCGTTTTTAGCCGAAAAAAACGACCATGTATAGTAAGGCGTTTTTAGCCGGAAAAAACGACCATGTATAGTAAGGTGTTTTTAGCCGAAAAAAAGGACCATGTATAGTAAGGCGTTTTTAGCCAAAAAAACGACTATGTATAGTAAGGCGTTTTTTGACGATATTTTTAGCCGAAAAAAACGACCATGTATAGTAAGGCGTTTTTAGCCGAAAAAAGCGACCATGTATAGTAAGGCGTTTTTAGCCAAAAAAACGACTATGTATAGTAAGGCATTTTTTGACGATATTTTTAGCCGAAAAAAACGACCATGTATAGTAAGGCGTTTTTAGCCGAAAAAAACGACCATGTATAGTAAGGCGTTTTTTGCCGAAAAAAACACCATGTATAGTAAGGCGTTTTGAGCCAAAAAAAACAACCATGTATAATAAAGTGTTTTTAGCCGGAAAAAACGACCATGTATAGTAAGGCGTTTTTTGCCGAAAAAAAAACATGTATAGTAAGGCGTTTTTAGCCGAAAAAACCAATCATGTATAGTAAGGCGTTTTTAGCTGGAAAAAAAAGACCATGTATAGTAAGGCGTTATTTGACAAAATTTTTAGCCGAAAAAAACAACCATGTATAGTAAGGCGTTTTTAGCCGAAAAAAACACCATGTATAATTAGGCGTTTTTAGCCGAAAAAAACGACCATGTATAGTAAGGCATTTTTAGCCCAAAAAAACGACCATGTTTAGTAAGGTGTTTTTTGCCGAAAAAAACGACCATGTATAGTAAGGCGTTTTTAGCCAAAAAAACGACCATGTATAAAAAAGGCGTTTTTAGCCAAAAAAAACAACCATGTATAGTAAGGCGTTTTTAGCCGAAAAAAACCCGACCATGCATAGTAAGGTGTTTTTTAACGATATTTTTAGCCCAAAAAAACGACCATGTATAGTAAGTCATTTTTTGCCGAAAAAAACACCATGTATAGTAAGGCGTTTTTAGCCTAAAAACGCCTTACTATACATGGTCGATTTTTTTCGGCAAAAAACGCCTTAATATACATGGTCGTATTTTGGGGGCTAAAAACGCCTTTTTTATACATGGTCGTTTTTTTGGCTAAAAACGCCTTACTATACATGGTCGTTTTTTTTCGGCAAAAAACACCTTACTAATAAACATGGTCGTTTTTTCGGCTAAAAACGCCTTACTATAAATACATGGTCCTTTTTTTCGGCTAAAAACGCCTTAGCATACAGTCGGTTTTTTTCGGCTAAAAACGCCTCATTAAACATGATTATTTTTTCGGCTAAAAACGCCGATATATGGTCGTTTTTTCGCTAAAAAGCCTTACTATACATGGTCGTTTTTTCAGCTAAAAACGCCTTACATGGTCGTTTTTTGGGCTAAAAACGCCTTACTATACATGGTAGTTTTTTTTGGCTAAAAACGCCTTGCTATACATGGTGTTTTTGTCGGCTAAAAACGCCATACTATACATGGTCGTTTTTTTCGGCTAAACATTTTGTCAAGAAACGCCTTACTATACATGGCCTTTTTTTTCCAGCTAAAAACGTCTGACTATACATGCTCGTTTTATCGGCTAAAAATTTAGTCAAAAAACGCCTTACTATACATGGTCCTTTTTTTCGGCTAAAAAAGCCTTACTATACATGGTCGTTTTTTTCGGCTAAAAACGCCTTAATATACATGGTCGTATTTTGGGGGCTAAAAACGCCTTACTATACATGGTCGTTTTTTTGGCTAAAAACGCCTTACTATACATGGTCGTTTTTTTCGGCAAAAAACACCTTACTATACATGGTCGTTTTTTCGGCTAAAAACGCCTTACTATATATACATGGTCCTTTTTTTCGGCTAAAAACGCCTTAGCATACAGTCGGTTTTTTTCGGCTAAAAACGCCTCATTAAACATGATTATTTTTTCGGCTAAAAACGCCTTAGTATATATGGTCGTTTTTTTCGGCTAAAAAAGCCTTACTATACATGGTCATTTTTTCAGCTAAAAACGCCTTACATGGTCGTTTTTTTCGGCTAAAAACGCCTTGCTATACATGGTGTTTTTGTCGGCTAAAAACGCCTTACTATACATGGTCGTTTTATCGGCTAAAAACACCTTACTATACATGGTCGTTTTATCGGCTAAAAATTTCGTCAAAAAACGCCTTACTATACCTGGTCCTTTTTTTCGGCTAAAAAAGCCCAACTATACATGGTTGTTTTTTCGGCTAAAAACACCTTACTGTACATGGTCGGTTTTTTTGGCTAAAAACGCCTTACTATACATGGTCATTTTTTCTCCTAAAAACGCCTTACATGGTCCTTTTTTTTCGGCTAAAAAAGCCTTACTATACATGGTCGTTTTTTTCGGCTAAAAACGCCTTACTATACATGGTAGTTTTTTCGGCTAAAAACGTCTGACTATACATGGTCGTTTTTTCGGCTAAAAATTTCATCAAAAAACGCCTTAATATACTTGGTAGTTTTTTCAGCTAAAAACGCCTTACTTTAAGGCCCTGTCACACCTTGACGATTCAGCCAGCGTATGCCGACGTTCAGATTTTCCCTAAAACGCTGGCATACGCTGAATTATCGATTTTTTTTTTCAATTTTGGGCGTATACATAGCGCATTCATAATGGGCTGGACGGATACATAACGTATCAGTAAATTATATAGAACGTTTCGATAACTTATAGATAACTTATTCCAACGAATGCCTAGCGTGTTGCCGGCGTACACAACTTATGCCCAACGATAGTCTAATTTATGCATAGCGTGCAGCAGCGTATTGCCGGCGATCACGTGATCGTAGTCTATAAAAAGGCTGGCGCCGACGTTTCAAGCCCTGTCACACCTTGACGATTTAGCCAGCGTATGCCGACGTAGGAAAAATTTGGCAAATACGCTGGCGACGTCGAATAAGTTATGGGTAAGTTTTGTATACGTGAACAGCACGCTGAAGCACGTTGGTATACGCCGAAGTACGCCGAGGTCGTATGTCAGCGTATGGCTATACGTCCCGTATACGCAGGCCATAAGTAATAGGTAAGTTATGCGATCGTTGCACACGTTCAAACACGTTAAGTGTAGGTTACTCATAAGTCCAAATACGTCGAGAATACCTACTAGCTGTTCTCCAACATGGTCTTTTTTTCGGCTAAAAACGCCTTACTATACATGGTCGTTTTTTTCAGCCAAAAACATCTGACTATACATGGTCGTTTTTTCGGCTAAAAATGTAGTAAAAAAACGCCTTAATATACATGGTAGTTTTTTTGGGCTAAAAACGCCTTACTATACATGGTCGTTTTTTCGGCTAAAATTTTCGGCAAAAAACGCCTTACTATACATGGTCGTTTTTTTTGGCTAAAAACGCCTTACTATACATGGTGTTTTTTTCGGCTAAAAACGCCTTGCTATATATGCTTGTTGTATTCGGCTAAAAACGCTTTACTATACATGCTCGTTTTTTTTGGCTGCGAAAAAACACCTTTCTATTAATGTTTTGGCCTTTTCAATCGGAAAAAGATCTTTACAAAGAAAGCATTGCCACCGACGCTGTCCGTGCAAACTAAAGGAATTTGGTCACCGTTCAAATCCTTTTCAGCCGAGTTGAGAAGCTGTCTTGGCTTGCGACTTTTGTCTCTGCATGCAGTCGAAGAACGGCACCAAAGTGAACCCGCGAGCTTTCGTATGGCCACTTGAATTTGGCTCAACTACTCGAGGCACCTACCAAGTGTCCTCTGTTGTAGTACAGTCATTTCACCAAGAGATGGTGGTGTTGCAACGTGCTAATTCTGAAGAGTGCGGCATTCGAATCGACCCATCTCGCCAATATATTTTAACAGCACCAACATCAATTTTGTAAGTGTGACAAGGAAATCATGGACAATATTGGATGAAAAAAAAGACAACTGTAAAACACAGACAAAAGAAATAAAACGTTTACATTGGAGAAGACTTTATTCAGGAAACTTCTCACCAAAGACAGAGAATGTGGAAAACAGCAATAAATATCTGACATGAACAGCATAACCTGCATAAATGTTGACTAAAAATAAACAAACAAAACAAAAAAAAAACAGTAGTATGTTTTAATTTGTTGCAAATAACTGTCGTTGTTTCTTTTATGGAATGTAGAAAGACCAGCAATGAAATATAGCAGCAACACCATACATCAAATGCACTGATTTCCTTACAGCGTGGATAGTAAATACACCAGCAAATGTAAACAAAATAGATACAACCTGACGTTACCTGAATATTAGGTTTCTAATGTACTGCATAGATTTTAAAACAGCTCACTTGCTCTCTTCACCCAAAGGCGGCAGTGAGTTAAAATATCAAAGTACATCAAAATATATTGGCCAAGATCCAAATATAAGAAGTGTCATTTTCCGAAGACTCGGTGAACCCATGCAAGCCTCCTTATTTTTGTCCACGCTAATTCCATTTTAAAACTTCATATTACAGTCTGGTTGTTAAAAATAAAATCTAGGCACATGGATGTTTAATAAGGCACAGCATTTTTTTTTTTTGCATTCAGCAGAACAACTCCCCACAAATACACAGCGTTACAAGTATATTTTTTCATTCTTGACAAACCCGTTTCACCCAACAGGTAATTCGCCTGGACACAACTTTTATTCAGTATAAATTAATTTGTAAAAGTTGTTGTGTGAATCCTGTGCTCTTTTACGGTGTTTATATCATAACCCTGTAAGGTCGTAACAACCAGTAAGACCAATATAGTGATCATATTTTCAAGGCTTTTCAAAATAAAAAATAAAAACAACCAAAAAAACCCTCATTTAAGATTGTCTGCGGAACTCCACAAAATCAACATGCTTTTTTTTTTTTTTTTAAAGAGCCCATTATTATCTGAGACAAATAATCGGCAAGTAGCTAATTAAAATGTGCTATTTGTACAACTGAGTGAATTATAAAACTGAGTCTTAATTGGGATTAATTGATCGTAAACATCCAAGTGTAGCTATAGAAGAACATAAAAGGAGAATCTGCTCATATTCGGGAGTTAGCTCGATGCGACGCCCGCACAATGCAATGATTCAAAAGAACTGTAGCAACAAAACAGCTCAAAGACAACCAAAATACACATATTGTGACATCATAACCTCTCTGAGAGCGTCAATCAAAACGGAGCCTTGTCACTTTTACCTTTAGCTCATGTGTGAGAGCTTGTTTAGGTGTGCCTATAGAAGTGCCTTGTGAGTTTATCCTAGGAATGAAAAAATATATATTTTTCTTGACAGTGATACAAATCATAAAGACCTGGGATTATTTCCATGGGAGAAACCACGTGGCTGTCACGAACGAGCCAATCCTGAGATCACACATGGTGTCATCATTACGAATGACATTTTTTTTTACGTCACTGATATTGTGATACAGCTAGACCTTGTTTACAAATAATGTCACACATGGACAAATGCTCTCTGCGCAATTTTAAATCCGAAAGAAGAATGAATTTGTAAAGATGTGGGATAGAACTGGGGCCCCTATAAATACATATAAACTTGATCCCAAAGAACATTTTGACACAAATGTTCCGATTGTCATACGTGCCCTCTTAACCTCTAACACGTTGACGGTTGGACTTTTAAACCTCAGTGACTTTACTGATCTGCTCCGGCACCTTTTCGACTTCCACTTCTTTCAGTTGTGGCGCTTGGTCACCTTCATCATCGACGCTGAGGTCCAGCCGCAGGTTATCAAGAGTCTGGCGAATTGTCAGAGTCTCCTTACGCCTAAACAAGGCAAACAATTACACGGTTACGTTGTGTATGCGTGTGTGTGTGTGTGTGTGTCTGCGCGTGCGTGCCGAGAGCATACTTTGTTTGCAGGTGTTGGTCGAGCAGCTGCCTCTGAAGCCGCCCGTTCGATTCCCTCTCCTCGGCCAGTTCCCGTTGACAGTGACGGAGTTGAGCGTCCCTCCTGCTGGCCTCCTCCTCGGCCTCGTTCAGCTGACGCTTGAGCGAGCGGATTCTCTGGGCCATCTGCATGAGCAAGCGCAGAGAAATTGAGCATGTACGCGCAAAAGAGACGAAGTGTAAGTATTGACTAAATCATGTCAAAGGTAGACGTGCGCGTGCGTTACCAGGTCTTTCTGCTCAGCAGCTATCCTGTGCTCTTCCTCCATCTGATCGGTCAGCTCATTGATCCTTCGCTCCAGTTTCCCAATAGTGTTCGAAAGAACAGCTTTGTTCCTGCCCGGAACACAAATGGAAACTGGGCCTGACATAATGCACTACATGACAGTGCTCTTCATATAAATGCCAACACACGTTTGATGCAATTCTTTCAACAAAAAAAAAAAAAAAAAAGAAAGCTAGAGTACCTCTCCTCAGTTCTCAAAACGTTCTCCAGCTCTTTGACACGACTCTCCGTTTTGGAGATGACGTCCTCCAAAGGTTTGGTGCTCTCCAAGTCATCCATCTCCAGACGCAGGTCACGATACTTCAGACAGACACAGAGATCATTTCAGGTACGATGAGCACTAGACCATCAATTAAACCAGGTATTAAAAAAAATAAAAAAAAATAAAACTATAATTAAATCTCTAAAACTTAAATGAACACACATAAAATATGTTTACATTAAAAAAAAATTAAACAAATTTATGAGAATGAAATAAGAATTCATTAAAAAAAAATTAACATTGGCATGAGTGTTTACAGCTACCCATGGACCTACCATTGCTACTTTGATGATAGATATTGACGCCATTCTGGATAAGGGAGTCAACGTGGGCCACAATCATCAGATTGGGAAACAACTTTGAAAATCCCCCCAATTCCACACTAGCAAAACACACACACACGCGCACACACACCTGTCTCTCAATGATGTTCTTCTCAGTTTCCAGTTGGTCGTTCTGATCTTTCTCCTGAATGAGCTTCAGCTGCAGCTGCTCGGTCTTGACAGGAAGCACGAATATGTGATCAATCTCAAAGAAAATGTCTCAAGTCAAAAAGGAGAAATCGTGACGCGCAGTTGGCGTACCTGCTCAATGGTTCTCTTGTGCTTGGCGGCCCATCGCTGCTCACTATCTTGCAGCTCCTCCACATCGGTCTCGAGGTCAATAATTTTCTCCTAGGAGGAAGAAAGGAGTCAATAAGTCGCGGGGCATACAACCTTTTCCAACTAGCGTGTCGTGTACCCGACGTGACCTCATCAGCAGCACACGCTGAGGTTCTATCGAAATGGGACAGATTAGGTATGTTCAGAAATAGCGACGCGATGAATTTTGGGGGATTATGGAATTTGTGTACTGATTGCTAAACGGGATTTGCATAATTAATACGCCATTAACCCCAAACTGTTGGTACGCATGGCTGATTAATTCAAGTGGACATCTTCGTTTTCAATCGTGACGTCGTACACGTCAACACGCCGCGGAGGCAGTCTGATCTACTGCTGGAAGTGGAAAGCAGAAGAAAAAAATCCTGATCCCAAAAACTCAATTCAAAACAACGATGATGGACCGGTGAAATTTGCTGATTTGCTGAAATAATGACGGACTGACGATGACGGGTCGGGTGACCTGACCTCTGGCGAAAGACGGACTGGCAAAATTTACCAACTTGCGGCCAACTCGGATAATCACAAACAAAGAGACAAACTGTATCAATAACTGTGTCGCTCTCCGCACTGTTAATGGCCCGCCGGTTGGGCTAAGGTGTCCAAACTACGGCCCGGGGGCCACTTGCGGCCCAGCATCCACTTTGGAAATGAACAAGACAATACAAACAATAGGACTGACTTTAGCCGTATTGAAATAAATATCAAGTGATGGGAATACATGGGCCTGCTTGAGTTGTTTGGCCAGGTCGTCTTTGGCCTGGACGGTGGTCTGCAGCTCCATTTGGAGATCGTCCACTGTCCTCTCGGCCTGCTTGCACTGCAGCTGCAGTCTCTCTCTCAGCTGGATCTCCTCCTCCAGCGTCTGCTCCTTGTCGATCAGCTTACCAGACACCTGCGTCCAACGGGCAACGTATTATCATGCACAAATATGACTGCAGCGTCTGGCCTTTGTTGAGGTCCGGCGGTAAGACTCACGTCTCCCTGCAGCCTGACGACGAGCGCTTGAAGTCTCTGCAACTCCTGCTCCTTCTCCAGCAAAGACTCCTCCAGTTCCTCCATCCTCAGCTGGGCATCCTGACGCAATTTCTGCTGAAGATTCAACTCAGCTGTGGACTGCGCGGATATCTGCAAGGCTTCGGCCAGCTGGAAATACAAGTTACGCGTGTCACGCAGGGCTACTCGTATTATAAGCTTACAGAAACAGGCAGAGCTCATATCAAGTACATTTCTCATATATGAATGAAGGTCAAAAATGAAATCCCGAGCACAATGGGGTGCGCGGGCACTCGTTTCTGTTTAACCCAAGCTGGCAGTGAGAGATGAAAATGGAGAAAGTGTCTCAGATGGTTCCCTAAAGTGTGTCACTGCACCTCCGTCTCCAGTCGTAGGACGGTGCTGCTGAGCTCAGACGTCTTCTTGCTTTTGCTGTTTTTGTCCACCTCCAGCTCCTCCAGTTCTCTCTCGGCCAACCATAACTTCTCTGCCAGAGTCTGAGAGTGCTGCGTCTGTTTCTCAAGGCTGTCCTGCAGGGCACACGCACACCCACACACACAAAATTGTCCATGATCTTTTAAACGTAACCGTATCTGTTCTGTTCGATGGACACCCGTTTTCGTTCATACCAGCAACAGGCACTACAAAATCTGTCAGTGTCCTTTTGTACCTCAGCATCCTGGATCTTGTTTTTAAGGGACTGCTGGAGGAAGCCGAAGGCGTACTCCTGAGTGTTGGCCTCCAGCATCATGTCGCGGGCCCGCTTCACCTCAATCTGCACGAATGGCCGTCAGTCAGTCGCCGCCTGGGTCGGACGATCAATCGATCCCATACGTGCGTTTCTGTACCTCCATCTCTCTCTGCTTCTCCGCCAATGCCTGATTGGCTCGCTCCATCTCGATCATTTGCTCTCTCATCCGCTTCATTTCGTTGGACATTTGAGTGTTGGTCCTGAGTAGGTCTTCGTTGTTCACCAGCAGGCCTCGCATTTCAAACCTGAAGGCAAAGGACGGGATAAGAAGTTTGGCTTGCGCCACCACACAAATGGTGCCGCGTGTGTGCGCCGGTGCCATGACGCTTTATAAAAGCAGTTGATATGAGAAATAAAAGACAGTTGGAGGAGAATTGGGATGATGAGATCACCTAATCTGGTTCCTCTCCTTTTCCATCTCCACGCTCTCAGCCTCCAGGAACTGGTTACGCTGGAGAGGACACACACATGTTATTCGCCCCGTGTTATTTCTTTCATTGCTCTTCAGATAAAGACCTCAAATTCACCAAACTCGGGCAAAACGGTGCAATGTGCTTTCAAATAAATTTCGTTGGACACCGTCCATGGGGTGTTTTTGAGATTTTGATTGCCCCCACCTTCTGACAGTTATCCAACTGTTTGGTCAATTCCTCGATGAAGTCTTTTCGACTGAGGCCTCCCAGAGTGGCGGCGCGCATGGTGTAGTGGCTTGCCATCACCTGCAGCAAAGGAGACGCATATCCGCATGACAGGAACGCAAACGAGGCAGAATGTGCGTTTCTTCAGAAGCGTACGGAGTTGGGAACGTCGTTCCTCCTCTTCAGCAGAGAATCGTAGGCAGAATATCGCTGGCGAGGAACGATTTGGGCGGCGGGCCCGCCCATCGGCACGGGACTGCTGCTGCGACTATTGTAGGTGTGCAGGCTCCACTCCGATGTGGCTGGAGAAATTCCACCCTGGGTGAAGATAGAAGTCGTGTTCACCGCAGTACTCCTTTTGATCTGGTTCTCTAAACAAAATTCTTCATCGATTACTCAGTGAGAGGGCTGGACTGGACTCCTCAGTTCTCCTTAAATTTTATGACTTACTCTTTCAAAGCCATTGTGGAAAACACTTTGCTTTCAAGATTGTGGGAACAGTGTTCTTTGATTTTTTTTTTTTGGATTGTTTCAAATCATTTTTTACTATGTGTTTCAGATGAAAATATTACAAACCTTAAACTCATTTGTTCGGTACATGGGGTTATAATCAGCAGATGCGTTCACATTCATGGTGTAGGGACTGTTAAAAACACGAGGGCTTTCAACGAAAGTCTGTAAAAAGACACACACACACACAAACAAACAATTGTTATATGATAGCATTACACATTTTACTATTTGCATCTAATAGTTTATCTCATCGCATTTCTTCACTTAACTCAAGTGAATTTCTGGAGACTTGGGAAACAACTGCCACTGTATACAAAGTGCCGTAAATGGAGCAAAAATAATTGATACAACAAACAATAAATTTGTTTTTGCTCAGCGGGACATCGATCTGACAGTCATCCACATAACAGTAGAAGGAAATACCATGTTTCCTAAAGATGGAACCCAAAGAGAGCAGATAGAGTGACAACAGCAGAGGCCCCAGAATTGAACCCTGAGGAACACCACACGACAGTGGGGAAGTTCATGACTCGGCACAACCAAAGCAAACACAAAAAGTTCTGTCAGCCAAATAGGACCTAAACCACTCAAGGGCGCTGCAAACGAACCAACGGAATTCTATGATCCACTGAATCAAATGCTGCAGTTAAATCCAATAAAACCAGACACACATCGTCTCCAGTGTCATTTGCTAGGAGGGTGTCATTAAAAACTCGTCACAGGGTTGACTCTGTGCTATGCATCATCTTGAAACCTGACTGGAAAACCTTTATGTGCAGAATCTTTGAAATGAAAGGCAGCTTGGAAACGGGCCTAAAATTTGACAGTACATCTTGATCAAGTTCATATATCTTGAGCACGACAGCATGTTCAAATTGTTGGGGAACTATACCAGAAGACAGACTGCTGTTGATAATGATCAAGACCGAATTACCGATACTTGGGAGAACCTCCTTAAAGAAATGGGGATGAACAGAGTCAAAAGGAGAGTCGGATGGCTTCGTCTGGAAAACCACACCCTCTAAAAACGTCAAGGACACAGCTTCTAAATATTTCTACCTTAGATATGCATTTTAAGGCAGGAGAAAATGGATGAATGGAAACAGACAGAGAATACATTAAATCTGTATTTTTACCAACAGATGGCGCTGTTAGACAACAAGTTGCATCTGATCCGACAGTAGGGGAGCATCAGACATCCATCCTTCCATTTCCTATACCACATTCTTGGTGTGCAGGAGGTTACCCCAGCTGACTTGACCGCTCGGAGGCGGTGTACACCCTCAACTGGACTGGTTCACTTTACATCTTGCCACGTCAATGCCGCAAACCCCTTGGAATTGTCAATCATTCCCCACGGCCCCGTGTGGCACCCTTGCATAAATAAAGGCTCCCCCTTTTGTCAATCACACAAACGTAGCCTTTGAAAAAACACAAACACACACACTCATCAGTCCCACCCACCCGATCAGTTTCTAATTCCGCGGCGCTCGACTCCATGGACCCTTGAAAGTTGTTGAACCCCGGCCGAGTGGTCTCCCACCGCGACAGCCTGGGGCTGTTGTCCCCCAGTGATCCTCCACCTCCCGGACCATCTGTATCCTTGCTACTCAAGCCGTTGGTCTTCGTATCGTTCTCAAGGAACAGCTGATATTTGGGGCTGGGTGGCACGGCTCGAGGAGTGGAGGGCTCCTCCTCTGACAGGCTGCCCGATTGCTTGTTTGATTCGGTTTCAGGTTCCTGGGGAGAGAAAAAAAAAATCCATCATGATATGATCACAGCAACATTTTAGCAAGCAAGTTTGATTTCAATGTGTACGTGCTGATGTTGTTCAGAGGAAATGCAATTTATTCCCACATTTTACTCCTGTAGGATGCTGAATGATGCACCTTTCAATTTTCATGCTTGAATCAGCTCAGAGACCCTGACATTATTTTTCATCGATAAATAGATGTTCAACATCCTGCCTCATAGCTCGCTGAAAATAGCAGGAGGCCCCCGCTTTTAAAAGGTGCAATACATTGAACGAGGATATGCTCTGAAATGAAAATACAAATGCACCTAAAATGCACTATAATCACTGCGAGGCGTCAGACGTTGTCAATAGGGACTTGGCCACCGAGCTTTGAGTGTCAAAAAGTGTCATTTGCAGGTTGCAAGAGAAATACAGAGAGACTGGAAGTGGCACTGAAAGGTGTAGACGTCGCTGTCTTTCGGGGATTTAAAAAAAAAAACATTTTTGTGGAAGCTGGAAAACAGCAAGGTCTGCAAAAAGGACTGAAACATGAACCAGTTGGACACCCGCATAAAATGGTTTGGAGAACGTGAACTTCAGTTCACTTCTCAAGATGATGGTGCATTTTAGGTTCATCCAAAAAGGGGACCCACAAGACAGATTTCCCTAACATTTTGTGATGAGGGGATATTTTAAAGTTGTATTTAAAAACAAACAAACACCCTAATACAAAAAATGTGCATGCATAAAGATAAAAGGAGCTGCAAATTGCAAGTCTGGACACTAATGAGGAGTGACTTACCCTGGCTTTAGAATATTATTTTAAGTTAGAATTTAGTATAAAGCTGTTTTATGATGTTTTTGGGCATCTTCTGCTCAAGCCAATGTGCCTCAGATTCTATCCAGGGAATGAAAAAAATAATTTTCTAAATCCATAATTTACCTTGAAGCCACAATAAGTCACCGCTTTGCCACAAACGACGACTCAACAAGAAGCCACACAGGAATTTCAAATGACAACGTCAATTTTACCACATCCTATCATGCAGTAAGTAAGATTGTCATTTGGGGATAACCTACCATGGGGAGAAAAAAAAATCTACAAGGAGGAGGAAAGATAGACTCTAAAACTAGCTAGTAGGTTTGATTATGGAGGACATGCTTAGAATCTCTTTGGTAGCCCGTGACACTTATTTGCATGCACTTAAAATTTTTTTTTTTTTGCAACGGTGCATTTTGAAGAACATGCAGTGCCATGCTGCCATTTTGTCTCCATGCAGAGCAAGATATCAGCCTTGCCTGTGCAAAATTTGTTTTCGCTTACCGATCCCATGCCAGAGTCCGCCACCGAATCTCTACCAGAGTCTGCCGTTTTGTTTGACTCTGTCCTCTGACTGCCGCCTGTTACTGGACAATCGATTCTTGCAGTTATCGGGCTAATTCCAGCGTCTCTCTGAGCAGATCCATCGGATCGCTCGATTTTCTCCTTGAGTGGAGGGGTCACCGAGATACTCGGCAGCAGACTGTTGTCTCGAATGACAACGGTCGGACTCAACTTGGACTTAGGGGACAGGATTGTCTCGGAGGAAGTGAACTTTTGAGCTCTTCCTGCTCCTGAACAGAGACTCGGAGAAGACCCGGGATACAAGTCGTCCTCCGGACCGGAGAATTTACTGATAAGGTCTTTGACGCTGCCGGCTCGCTTGAGATTTGAGAGGCCCGCTTTCCTCTGACTGGCTCTCCAGTTCTGCTCGGCTTCTTCTTTGTTGGCTGTCTGCTGTGGACTAAGTGGCGATTGGGAGGTGGAAGACTCAGGTGTATGCTGAAAGAGGCGAACACAATAACAACCCGCCAAAAATCACGTTAAGGACGGAGCAGCAGAAACACGCCACAGCATTTGAGGCCACAGTGCTATTTTCTTTGATGTGTGTTTGTTTCAATGACATCTGGGCAGAAGACAAAAGTCTATCGATGCCACATGATGGTAGAAAAGCATTTCCTTCCTTAGCTCCTCCCTCCATAGCACCAAGGCTGAACCAATATTTTTTATATTAGACATGGCTAGGGTCAAAGGACCAAAACAGCAAATAGGTGAGTTTTTTCAACGAATGACAGAGGAAAGGTGCCCACCCACCTCATGCTCATGCTCTCGATCTTGAATGTTGTTTGTTTGAAAAATACCATAATATTCATGATGCGCATGTGGGCACGCGCGTGTATGTGCGTGTTCTAATCCTGACATAAATCCCTCTTGAGAAACTGCAACATCTGCTCGCTCCTCTAAAAACATCTCCCAGCGAAACAAACACCAGGCTGTCTCTCACGGAAATAATTAGATAAAAGAGGTAGACTCCAAAGTCCACTTGACTTAATAACTCAAAAGAGACAAAAATGAAATGAAAACGGCAACATTTTCTTTATTTTTTCCCGACCGACTACTCGACGACCGTAAATACAACTTTAATGAGCAAATCATGACAACGAGGCCAATGCCACTCAGAGAAATGAAGTGGCAGGAGTCCAAGCGTTGAAAGCATCGCGTGGCCTTAATCCCGGGGACTCGCCTGTCCGCCTCCCCGTGGGATTGCGAGTCGAGGCCGGGCTGGGAGAGGAGGCAAACCCCGAGGGGGACCGAGGCGCGGACTAAAAGGTTATCTGGGGTTTGGGATCATCGCTCGGAACTACAGTATTAACATGTTTACATAACGCGAGAGGATTAGCTCGAAAGCGGTTATTTGAATGTCATTATTCTCAACCTGTAAAGCGAGCGCTCATTTTGACGTTGACGAGGGAAATCACATCTTAAATCCTGCTCGGTGTGCCTGGTCCAAACAAAGATGAAGAGGACAGGCTGTGAGACTCCTCGACGCGGCCGTGTTGGTGTTTTAACTGGGCGGCCTCCCCTGTTAACTGCATGTTCTGTCCTCATGTCCTACCAGCCGCCATTCGCAGCCAGTCAAATTTGATCAGGTACCAAGAGCGATGGAGATGTTTGCAGAGATTTCTTTGGATGGGTCGACTTTGTTGACGAGGCACCCGCAAAGAGATTAAAGTCATCTGCGCAAAGACAATAGGAGCTTGAAAGCATTTTTTTTTCTTTAATTAAAAAAAAACAAACAACAACAACAATCTATTTTGATGGACTGTTGATCAAAATATATCCCAACTCATGAAACTGAGTTCCTCAAATGTATTTCCGGTATTGTATTTTTTTTTTCCAGAAGCTCAAATATATTATTTCCCCCTCTATCAACTTCCTTTCAAACCACATTTAGATGTGTTGTTTTTTTTATGATGTGCAACTCAAAAATTCAGATGATAACAGGCCATTTTTGTTTCTGTGAGCATGCAGCCATATGTTACAATTTTTGAAAGTCTCATCATGACGGGCTAGGATGAAATTTGGTCCAATCCTGCATATCTCTTTATCCTATGTGGGAAAAATAAAAATGATTTTACATATCGCCGGATTAAACCCATTTGACTAAGCCTATTTAATGAGATGTATCGCTTAATGATGGGTTGAATAAGAATCATTTTAATTACTGTAAAGGATAACGGCAAATCACAGCGCAAAAGTAGGAATTTTAAATACACCAATACAGTCAATCTGGTTTTTGATTAGCAGATGTTGTTGTCAGTCAGATTTTTTTTTTCTAGCTCGCAGCTCAAAAACAATGAAGAAAAGCAATACACAGCTTTGACAGGAGGACTCCTCCAATTAACGACAGATATTTAAAATGCTCAAGTTTGAATCATTTCAGTGAGCCGACGTATGTGCGTGCGTGCAATTGTGTCTCGACGGCATAAGTGGCCAAATGCACAAATCCAAGAAGCGTCTCAGTGACATTTCCAAACCGTTCATGAAATAGAATCCAAATCTATTAGGTTGATCTGTCGTCATCGTGATATGTGATGACATGAAGCCTGGCTCATTTTCTGACAGATTAAGGCCGAATAAACTGATGAATTGGTTCGAAATCCTCTTTTAGGACCGGATTGGCTCATCTAGATTAGTACACCAAGTGTAAGAGTGCAGGTTTGAATGCTCCGAGCGGCCATTTCCACTCAGCTGAACAGCATGCAATCATTAGCCTTTTTACGTTACGACCAAATTATTTAGGTATTTCAATAAAATTAATTAAAAAAAAAAGATCTGATTCGGGACAAATCACGCATGGTTCTTGATACCGTACTTACTCCCCATTTCCTCCAGGTCAAAATGACCCAGGTGGAATTGTGGGAAAAAAAGGTTGTCTGGTGTGTCTGCGGGACTTGACGGTGTTGTTCGCATTGGCAGTGCGCCCATCGGCTCTTTGTGTTTCAGCATCTCCAGTTAAACTCTGATGACACTTTGACAGGCTTTCCTGTTTGAAGACTCAACACCCCCCACCCCCTATCGTTTGTTACCTGTCAGAGCCGTGTCAGTCTACTACCTTTTTTTAGGGGAAAGATGCTAAATGTGTGTGCGCGTGAGAATGTGTGCGTTTGTTTGTATATGCAAGTCAGACTGAGCCAGATGAGCAGGCAGATGTTTCCTCTGTGTCTACTCCAACTGTCTAAGAAAGACTGACAACAGCTGGACCCATGCCAGACACACACACACACACACACACACACACACACACACACACACACACACACGTTTTATTCTATGTGTGTGAAACTTATTTGAAGCTATTTGCGTGTCATCATTTTGGGATTCCCAGTTCTTGGACAGGTCCAGAAATTGTGGCCACCGATTCCCTTTTAGGAAGACGCGTGTATGTTTTACTCATGAATGTGCACCACCGATACATAGCGAGGTCCATAAAGGCATGGTTGGATGTGTTGGGGCGCGTGAGAACCCTGACCTAAACCCCATCAAAAATCTAAACTAGAACAGTGATGGTGATCCAGAGCCAGCGACCTCTGACCTGACAATCAAATGCTTTCTGTTAGTATTATTACTTGTTTTTTGTTGTTGTTAAGAAAGTTCACAAACGTGATTAAAAACAGGGTGTTGAGAGTTGAGATGAGATGGTGAGTTTTTCGCCATACCATGTTGTTTGTCTCGTTCTTTTCTTGCATGCTTTGGCCACGGGTGCTGTTGGTGGTGGAAGGCTCGTCTTCCTCTTCTGGCCTGAAGGTAGAGAAGAGACACAGAAAGTTTCCACTTGTGGCATTATTTTTATTTACTAGAACCTCTTAATCGTTACGCTGAAATGAGTCCATTAACTTATGCCATCAGATTTCAACGAGTCATATTTAAATGTTTAGGGATTAAGGACTCATTGTATTTTACAAACCCAGTAGGCGGCATTTGGTGGTGTGAGGGGGCGAATATTCTTGCAACGCGTAGACTCTCGCGCTTAATTAGCGCTCTGCATTTCAAGTCGACTTTGACCACCCCCACAGCGGCGCAGACCTCCCCCTAGAATTGCCACCAGCCCGTGCTTATCAGTGAAATGATCAACATCAGGTCTAACCCACCTCAAGACGGAGTTACGCCACACCACGCAAGAGTTAGACCAGTGGATGAAATTTCACTAAAGTTTTGCTCGTCTTCATGGCAAATAGTAATGCTAAAGGATCAGTTCTACTCGTGATGTGTCTGTGTCGTTTACCTGTGTTTGCTTATCCTCCGTGTGAATCGGGTTAGTCTCTTCGTCTCTTCTTGGTATCTGTGCAAGTCTTGTGTCAGAAGGTCACCAAGCGCGCTCAGTGCCTCCTTCCGGAACACAAGCTTCTCCAACTGGATCAGAGAACCGGCAAGAGAGGGCTGCAGCTCCTTACAAGCCCTCAACTGCAACTGGGAGGGTAGACAAAGGACAGCGGCGTGACCAAGAGTGCAGGTTGAACGTGCTTCTCTTCTCAATGCTTTTGAAAAACATTTTTTAAGAGGTTGACTGCATGTTATAACACTATACTTGCACAGCGGGATTAAGACACGCGTTCTCGAAGAATATTTAGCCAATCAGTGCAGCCACGGTCAACCTCTTCAATGCTACCGCAGCCTGGTTTTGTTTTCCCAACCACGTTCACTCACAGCGGACGTCCGAAAGGTGGGGCGACTCGTGAATTCTTGCTGGATCTGTTTCTTCTTCTCTTGCAGAACAAACAAGTCAGAGGTCAGCTGCTGCAGACGGGCCTCAATGTGGAGCTGTCTGACAACACACAAGTGAAAGAGGTTTCTGATTGGACCTCAACAAATTCCTGAGTCGGTTTTAATTAAAAGCATACCGCAGCAATTAATCATGCACCACGAACATGTAGTTTGAGGGTTTATTTTCACGACAGCGTCATTGACTATAATCCCACTAGGTGACGCCAAGCGCCTGGGTTCCAAAGAACCAAGAAGAGCTGTCGATGAGTCGAGAAGTGAACTCGCTGAGAGAAGACGGATCAACACACTGAAGTTTGAGATGCAAAGGAGCGGAAATGACACAAACATGAATATGTGGACAATTGATGGATGGATGGATGGGCATACTGTATATTTGAGAGAGAGAGAGAGAGAGAGATAGAAAATTTTCAACTGTCCTTCAAAACTGATCCAAACATTCAAGTCTTCATTAAAAATGTGGAACATGTGACAAGTGAGGAGGAAAATTATAAAAAGCATCGAAAGTGCCGTGATTAACACGCACACACACGCACGCACACGCACACCCACACCGCACACGCACACGCACACGCACACGCACACGCACACGCACACGCACACGCAGCCACTATGCCAGCTGTCAGTGTGTTCTGATTTGGTGCTTGCGTAAATAGGGCTCCATAATTATATGAACGTATGTGACAAACATCATAATTGCAGGTGAAAAAAAAAATGTGTGGGTGTCGCTTGTTTCTTCATTTTGATGAGCTACTGTTGGCCTGTCTCCACACTTGCAGCCTGTCGCAGGAATCATTTTGACTTCAGTGGTATAGAAACATTTTGTGCGCATTCATGAATGTCATACTGTTGTATGCGTCTACAGCAAAGTAAAAAAAAAAAAAACAACAAAAAAGCAATAATTGAAAAATTCTACATAGAGATAAATGAATTGCATGTTCAAATGAAAAAAATAATTTTAAGAAAAATATGTGCGGAAACGTCACTGATACGTTACATGCCAATACTGTACATACCATGTTAAGAAAATTGTACATCTTAAAATAGTTTATTTTTTTGCTGCCTCCCCCAACCCCCAAAAAATAAATCTCCCTATATTTATTGAATTTAGAATCATAAGAAATTTTTATTTAGGAGTTTGCAGACATGACACAACATTTTAACAGCGTCTCATAGACCCAATAGTGAAAAAGTCGGTGGCAAATGACAAACGTCACATCATAATGTCGTTGACATTTTGTTTGGGATTATGTTCTTACAAGCCTCAAATCAGAAGATGCAGACTTTGTATTTTTTTCCCCCCTTAAACTTGAAAAGGCCTTATCGCCACAACAAAGAAACGGCAGAAAGTGACTCAAATGGGATGAAGTCATGGGATTACATCCTGACACTCGCAAGACAAGCGTCCACTGACACTCTCTTTTAGTGTCACAAACTGCCAAATCCCTTTTCCTCCACTCCACGGGAACCAGGATTAACGCTGTCATGATGACACAATCACCAATGTAATTTAAGTGGATATCCTTTTTGGGGGTGGCCCATTGTGATCGCTAAATTTCCTACTCAATATAGGGCTATGAACGTGTCTGATCCAGCATGAAACATGATGTCAGTCCTTTCAGTTCAAGTGCCAAAATTCAAGGGAAATGAGGCGATTTCCAGGAAGTGTGTCATTAAACCGTGTGAGTCGGCCGGGCAGACTTGGTTGGCACACCTTAAATGCGGAGCTCTGTTTTAGCCTGCCGTGTCTGTCAAGGTCTGGTTAAGTGTTGTTCTGCCAAATAACCTGTCACGGCAGGAGCATAGAGAGACGGAGCACATAAGGTGAGGCCGACAACACCAGAAGATTCACTTTTCACACAATGTGGGCCAGTAAAGGTCAAGTTCAAAGTCAAATAAATATGGTTGGTCAAATTTCTACCGCTGCATGTGTGATGTCATTCGACTCCAGCCTCAAACACTCCAATTTCCTCACCGGTGATAATCCTGCATGGCGCGTGGCGCACGGAATCGGGTAATTCTGCTGTTAGTAATTTCGCAAATGGGCGCAGAGGGAGGGCGGTGCTGCCGTGGGAGTGGTCACGGCCGACTTCAATCACGGCCAATCATAGTGGCACCTTTCATTCCCTCATCGTTGCCAAGCACATATCCAAGACACTCTTTCCAACGTATCGGCCAAATGTGGCCAAAACTGTCAAACACGCTTACCGAACCTTGCGCCAATACAAAATTCAGGATCCACCAACATTTGTACCACATTGCCTTCAAAAACGTAGCCCTTCTTGTTCAAGGTATAAAATAAATGTGACTGGCTTGGAAGTAATGTTTAAAAAGCTAGAAGTCGTTTGGAATTTTGACTTTGAAATAAAAGCTCAATGTTGCTTCAGATGCCTCTGAGTCAGAACCACATTTTCAGGGTGTCCCCCAAAAATATATACACACGTTAACTCATTGTAAGCTAGTTACTTATTATAATTTGTCTAATTTTCAACATTCATTCATTCATCTTCCGAACCGCTTGATCCTCACTAGGGTCGCGGGGGGTGCTGGAGCCTATCCCAGCTGTCTCCGGGCAGTAGGCGGGGGACACCCTGAATCTGTTGCCAGCCAATCGCAGGGCACACAGAGACGAACAACCATCCACGCTCACAATCACACCTAGGGACAATTTAGAGTGCTCAATCAGCCTCCCACATGTCTTTGGAATGTGGGAGGAAACCGGAGCATCCGGAGAAAACCCACGCAAGCCCGGGGAGAACATGCAAACTCCACACAGGGAGGCCGGAGCTGGAATCGAACCCGATACCTCTGCACTGTGAAGCCGACGTGCTAACCACTGGACTACCGGGCCGCCCCAATTTTCAACATGTAAAAGAATTTCGCAAGCAGTTTTATCAGTGCCGGCAAACCGTTAGCAATCCTCCGTTAAGTCAAGATTTGAATAAAAATGTGAATCACTTTGCCGCGCATTGCAAATCCCCTCTGGGAATTAACAGTTATTGGCCAACAAGTATGGACTGTTTCTCCTTCGAGGCGTGTTCAACCTGCGGCTTGTCGTTATGCAAAATGTGAAGAATGACTAACGGAGATGAGATCATGGGGAACTTGTTTTCTTTCTCATCTTTGCACACCTGGATGTGCAATTTGAATGGCATTTTATTGGATGCCAAAAGGTTTGATTTTGGAATGAAGCAGGCAGGGCAGGGGTTGGGGGGGGGAGGGGGTCAACCAAATCAATCCCCAAAAATGTTGGACGCAATTATTTTTGCCCCGAACAGTGCAGCTGACTTTGGATGACAAGATGCAACAATATGACTTTGCAAACCGTTAAAATGAAGCTGAGCCACATTTTCGGGTGGAAAAAAAAGTGTAACATTTTCAGTTCAGTCAGTTGAAGCAGAAGGCTGATTTGGGCTGCTTTTCCTACGTCATTTGTTCCATGCGATGCAGGTGCATTGTTCTTTTGGTCTCAATTTCTCTCAGCGGCGCGCCAGAGAAACCGAAAAAATGCCAGTAATAGGCTTTTATTAAAAAGCCAACTCTATTACGGTTGGAAAGAAGGAGGAAGTACGAGCTAGACGTGAGACATGGTGTTCTCGCTGCACCGTTTGGTTTTGCAAAATCTACCATCTGTACTATTGTGAAGAACAAAGAGGCAATAAAGGCAGCAGATGTGGCTAACGGAGCAAACGTTTTGACAAAGCAAAGACCAAACGACAGAGGAGGGGGAAAAAAAAAAAGAAGGCGTTCATCATCATCAAAATCATTACTGGTGTGAATTAAAAGAGAGTTCAAAAAATTAAAACATTGCCCAGCGAGCTGCAAGGAAACACACATGGATGCATGATTTAACTTTGGCCACGGTACTTCACTTGCTCGCCTGGATTAGACGACGAGGAACTCGACTAAATGTATTCCAACCACCGACAGGATCCTGCTGCTTTTTCTCGGATGGCCCAGAACCTTCTGCGGTTGCGAGATACAACGAAACATCCCCAGACGTGTTTCAGCCGTGTGACGAAACCCCACAAAGCCGCACCGAGCTGCCTCCTAACACGTTCAAACACAACATGCGTCTCAAAAGGGTTTCACTGACGCACACGTTTTTCAGGTTAAAACCTCTCCGAGCACGTCTGACGCCCTTTTTCCAGAAATAGACTCAAATTTAAATCCATCATTCCACGTGACAAAAAGCCATGCCCCTGTAAGTTTTGATGGTCAAAAAGTAAGGGGAAGCGCATCTTCCACAAGACGCGGTAGCTTTCATCGATGCACTCACTGCGTCCTTATGCTGGTGAGCTCGCGTTCAGTCTCTGTCTGCAGCCGCTGGAGGTGAAAGGTCAACTGCTTACTCAAGACAGCAAACTTCCACAGTCCTCCTCCGGCGTCCTCCGCAAACGCCACACCCTGAGACAAAGAATTCAGGCGACAAATCCAGAGGGTGAACGTGCGGAAGACTTCGAAATGATTTAACCTCGAACCCGAAATCTACAATTAGGCGACATCGGCGACAACCTCCAGCGCGCACGAGTCAAGGTCATGAAGCGAAAGGAGTCAGATTGAGGTTCAGGTTTTCCTCGGTGGGACATTTTGACCATGTAAAACCATCGAAATATATAATAATCTTATAAAGAATTTAAAAAAAAAAGATGGATAATTGCTTTTGAAATGTGAAGTCCAGGAAAATTATTTGTTTGACTACACTGTAAAATTTTTGGGGGAAAGTGAATTGGTACCAAAAAAAAAAAATGAGTGGAACATCAACATTAAAGGTGAAGACAATTTGCAAATTGTGGCACAGTGGCAGGCCAGTATTTTACCTGCTAAAGAAGAGAAGGAAAGGACTGCCCCCTTCCCACCCAAAAAGAATGCCCCCCCCAAAAATAAATAAAAAAACTGGCAGCAGGTGAAAAGGTCAAAGCATCCTAACCGTTAACAAATCAAACAATAGGACCGCACAATATGAATTTAGGACACTAAATGAGAGGAGAAAGACGAATTGCAAAACATTGTTCGCCAAAAAACAAATGTGTCAGCTTGCGAGACGTTAGGCAACGCGGTGAGTGAAAGCGAAGCTTGCCATGAATCACCAGCTGAGCGAGAAGCGAGGAGAGGAGAGGGGAGGACAGGGCAGCCAGACTGAGGAGGCAGGAGGTGAGCACAGAAGCCCAGAGAGCAGAGGAGACGCACGGGGACACGACGTGGGAGGATTCAAGTTGGTGGAGGTAGCGTGGGCGTGTCTGAGCTCGTCCTTCCATGGCGGCTGTCGACCGAGAGACAGCAGACTGGATGAGTCACCCTGGCAGAACATGCTGATCACGCTCAACGCCTGTGAGTCATGTGCTCGAACATGACTGGCTTTACCCAAAAAAAAAAAAAAAAAATCTCAGACCGAAACTGATCAAATTCGTAAGAGTTGGATTAGTGGTTAATATTAGAGTTACAGAGTGTGATAGCGCACTCTCGTAAAGTTTAAATGCACGGTCCAATTGGAGTTGATACAACAGCGGTTCGCAAACTTTTGACAGAAATCACCAACAGGATTTTGGGGAACCTTTCATCAAACGTGATGTCATCACGTCACACAAGTTTGCATCTCGTCCAACCAAATGAAAGGTACACCTTTACATCTGTGTCAGCACTTCTAATACATCACTTTTCATCAAAGTCTAACATGTCAAAAAGTGGAAGTGATAGCTAGCCGCCGGCAAATTAAACCCAAGTACACTAAACTCAGCCAATAAAGAAAGATGCCAGACACTATAGTAGCGAGTGTGACGTTGATCATCCAGTGCGAGGCTGGAACCCGCACGTTTCCTAGCTTGCGCATCGAGAGCGGCTAAGCTCAAAGCCTGCGCCGCTAGCTCACCAGCCAGGACCCGCTTTTGAGAATTTACGAGGCCCAAGCGCACGTGTACGACGCAAGCTAGCATCGGTCAAGATGGATCTGTCACACGCAAAATACACCAAAGACTTTAAGGAGCTGCGGGCGGTCATGCATGTTTTGCATTTAGGTATTTACGTTCTGCATACACCCACAGACAACCCTGTTGTTGCCGACAAGCTGACAGAACAGGACAGGAAATGGAGACAGCTGAATTCTGATTCTCAGAGGAAGACCCCCCACCCACCATGAAATACTTTCACATAATATTTAGATTTATGAAGCGACTATATCCTCAAATTCACAAGGAAAAGAAAGACAATATAGAGCAAAATAATTTCCCAAAACGTTCCCTAGGATTTATACTATGTGGAAAGTTTGAATGACTCCAAGTGCCATAATGTACCTGTTGGTCGTCTGTGAGATCCGAATGTACAATATGCACCCTCTCTTCTATTAGCTGCTGTAGTTTGCTGAGAGAAACTGGGAATTTCCTCCGTTTTTTCAAACACTGCACACTGGATGCAAAAAAAAAAAAAAATGTTGATTACAATATTTTCATTGGTTGACATAAAATGTCACAAAATCCTTCAAACATTAATTTGGGGATTGTGGGTGCGGAAATTCCGGTAATTCCACCACTGTTATCCTAATTTAGACAGCGGTGACCATTTCTTGTAACGATAAATTAAAATGTGTCTTTTTCCAAAGGTTGCGCCAGCTTCTGCAAAACCTGACAGCAAACATTGAGCGCCTGCTCAAGATGTACTCATTATTGCGAGTGTTGATGATATATCTGATAATGATCAAAACACGGCATCGCCGAGCAAGACCGGCAGCGGATCATTTCGAAGAAGGAAGTCAACTCCTATGCATATGCAAGACTTGCAGATGGCAATTAATTCCCCACTCGCGACATGAGTGATGGCATTCATAACATGAGTGGGCCGGATGGTCATGACACGTTGAGATAATGATGTCCAATAAAATGCACTTGAAAGACAGTTATGGTCTCATTAGATAGATTCGGCGACACATAAACAAGTCATTACGGAATATAGAAGATGTTGCTATGTGCATGTGTTTGTCTTGACAAAGTAAAAAAAATAAAACATTTAAAAATACTGTTGTCAAACTTTTTTTTTTCTTTGTATTGCTTCATGCCAGGAATTTGGGCAACCCAAGTCTGCTTTGGGAAATGTTGCCAAGTAACAGTAGAAGGAGAAACAAATGTTTCTCTTAGCCTTGCTGATGTACTGAAACTGAACGCTGGCGCAGAATCCTCGACCTTTCATGACAAAACTAGCGGGGACATTTTTCCGAATATGGAAAGAAAACATTTTTTAAACCATCTGATTTGCTCCTGCATTGACACTGCTTTTCCCCATGGATAGGTTTGCAATGCCAACAACATCGTCATGATAACCTTTTAGGTTTGAACCCAGAGGATCAATGAACCATCACTAACCTGGCTCATGCTAAATAATTGCCCTCTTCAACACAAACGGAACCTCAACACATCATCACAAAACATTTCTGTCGCCGCTTAGTATTCAAAGGTGAATCTGTAAAGTTTCGATACGGGAAGACTTACTCAAGAAACGGAGCGAGCGACGAATTCATGGCGACAGGATTACCTCAAACTCATTTCCTTACTGAGCTCAGACCACTCGGGGTGGAGGGGGCTTGTCTTTGCATGTGTGGCAGTGGGTGGGCTGCACTCGTGTGTGTACATGGAGACGACCCTGACAACAGTCTGGACAGTCTGCGTTGGTGCGACTGGGTGAATAGCTGCTGGAACCGAGGATGAGGAAAGAGCGCGGATACGGATTTGGAACTGAGAGGCGCCGCTTGGAATTGAAGCGGATAAAAAAAAAATGGACAGACGTGAACCAAATCTAAAGCTGAACAGTAGCTGAACAGTTCCTTTCATGACACGTTCAAGACAAGCTTTCGAGAAAATGTATCAACGAAAACATTGAAACTCGCAGTCTGAAATCACAAAGAAGTTATGGCCACCTTTCAACAAAATGTATCAACGAAAATATGATACTCATAGTCTGAAATCACAACTGAGTTATGTGACATTAAATAAACAATGACTAAATTGGAAGATAATGCAGGTTTCCAGTCCGCACCCCCCCACCCTGTCGTTTGGATCCCCACCCCAGGGTGTGTCTCCTTGCAGCCAGATAACTGCGCGGCAGGACGCCAGATCTGACACGCCTTAATAGGCAGGTCGCGATGATGTGGGCAATGCCGTCGCTTCCCTTTTTTGTTTTTGTTTTTTTTCCCCTCTCCTCATATCTGCCTCGTGATCAACATGCCCAATATGACGTGAATGCTTACAAGATTGTGCAGGTACTGCCTCGAACAAACCACGCTAAGTACTGTCGACGGCGTCATCGTAAACGCCGGTAATTCCACCGTGCGTTGAGTCAGACTAGGTCTGTTTATGACGGCAAAAAAAAATAAGACGGTCACGAGAGGAAACAAACGCGTTGGTGTTCCGTGCAAAGGCCAACTTCATTTGCTACGTTGAGGCAGCAAACAAAGTGAACTCCTTGGAAACGGCTATAATAGGACCTGGGCCTTTAATAGCGAGTCTTAAATGACTTAACTTGAGTTAATGACAGCGGTACACACTTGAAGAGAGCACGTACGTCCGATCACAACAACAGCGACTGGTATGGTGCAATGAATCTGGGATCCTCGAAAGTCTGTTAGCTCGTGCGCTAGCTGGTGGCTAGCACCTCTCATTCCATCATGGAAGGCCCCTCGATAACGCTCTGACATATATTCCAGCCACTTTTTTTTTTTTAACACGGCGTGTGGTTTGTTCTGTAAAAATACAACAAGTCGCAACACTTGACACTGTACAAAAACGAAAATTTCATTTGTCTTGTCAAGTTGTCCATGAAACTGTCTTTCCTTTCCGTTCCTTAGTCAATCTTGCGAAGTGTGGCTTTGTAAGGCACTTCTCAGTAGTCCGCGCACACAGCAAAGTTGTCACGGTTGCCCCACAACAGTTTGGGTCGTTGGGGTGCATGGAGACCCGCTTTAAGTAACACCTTGTGTGGTGTCGACAACAGACAAACACGTTCTTACCAGCGGCAAAAGAAAACGGCGACACGCTTAGATATTAATTGCATTTTCAGAAAGTGATTTGTTGTTGCTTCACGGTGAATTGGTTGTTTTGTATAGTACAGAAGGAACCCAAAATTAGTCGTCATATAATATGTAAATTTGTTATAAACTGGACCCGCAAATTGGTGCCGTTAAATCCAGCTTCTTTTATCTTAGGCAGATGGCTAAAGTAAAGCCTTCGTCACTTCCCGGCTGAATTACTGAATGCACTTGACTTTGGAGTCAGCCAATCCTCCATTAAGTGTTTCCAGTTGGTCCAGAATGCTGCTGCTCGCCTCTTGATTTATTGCTTTGTTGTCTGAATTCTTTTTTGCTCCATGTACAGCACTTTGTATCCAGCGGTGGTTGTTTTAAAGTGCTCCGAGATACACTTGAGTTGAGTTGTTTGAGTTTAGACTGACACAAATATTGAAAGCCGTGATTTAAATCTCACCAGTTCATCATTCAAGCAAACACAATATTTGCAAAGACAAACCCTCCCGAATAGGCAAGAATACATCAACCTGTTTTGACTGCATCATGTTACTGAAGGGTCCTTAGGGTCTTCACAGTCTGTCAAGCTATAGACTAGTTTATTGCAGCCATTTTTTTTCCGCCGCTAATAGAAAAATCAACAATTTGTGGACCAAGCCAGACCATATTGCTCCACCTCGACCAAACAGTGAATCCCGGATTTGACGCAGCGGTTGTTATTATTAAAATGTATGCATTAGTTACTGAGAGATTAATGCTATGTGAAGCACAACACAATCCAAAGGTCGGGTTTGAGCCTCACAGACTGATGTACCATGGTGTAATGTTCATTGAAGTTTGGTCATTTTAAATAAGGCATCTCCTGTTTTGTCATCGGTAGCTAAAACCGGAAGAAGCTAAAAATAAATGAAAATTGTTCCACCTCGTAATCATGTTTGATTAGCATTGGAACGACTCATGTATCCACAGAGAGAGCGGGTTCAGACAGACATAAAAGATACGTTGTGCATTTTCAACTCTTTCACACCACTCCAAAAAGTAGAACGTCGACAAACAACAACAACAACAACAACAACCTCTCCAAGCACTGCAGCTCCCACCAAGCCTGCACCCACTCGGCCCTGTGACGAGCCTTAATGAGTAATAAGCACTGGGTGACCAGTTTTGGAGTCAAGCCAACACTCCCAGATGCCAAATTGAAGCCTGGAGGTACTGCATAATGCAAAACAACACTCATTAAAACTTGAAGGGGAAAAAAAAACAAAAACAAGGCGCTATAAAATGCAAAAATTCACCACGATGCATTTCAGGAGAAGCTTCGTGGCAATTTCTCCACAACGGAGACGAATAATTAGAGCTCTCAAGCATCCATTAGGGGAAGAAATTACAACATGTAAAAATGGGCTTCATGACCTATACGAAATGGCTTGAGAATTAGCTAGAGGGGGATGGAGAGAGCTTGGAAAAGGCAACGGAATGAAAATAAGGGACATCAACCATCTCGGGGCCATGACCCCGCCCCACACAATCGGCCCCGGTGTTACATTTGTATTTGTGTCAATGTTTTTATCATTACAAAACTCTGCGTCTTTCAGTGCTTTTGGCGCATGTGGCAAAGAAAGCCGGGCCCTTAAGCGCAATATTTTCTCTAGCTAAAGTGGGACGTTCAAGAACCTGCCTCACTGTGTTGGGCACCGTGCGTAATTCCCTTTCGGTTTCTTCTGCAAGTTGGTGAAGACAGAGTTGTGAGACATTTTTTTATTGTCTGCACTCAATAGTGTGATTTGGATCAAATAATAATCATTTATCCGGAGGCTGCTCTACACGAGCTCCAATCCCAGCGGCCGACTCCTGAGTAGTCTCAATTCAATCAAGCAACAAAGGTTCATATGCACATTCCTACTCTTGTCCACTTCAATCTGTGGAACTATAAAAGCAATCGGCACAATATTTGGAATTTTATTGACATTAAACGTAAGCTCCTTTGAGGGGAAAAAAACATTACCACCTCAACAAGACAAACGAGCTTTTGAAAAACCTGCCATAACACATTATGTTCATATCTTGGATATTTATCAACGAAAGCCAATCTGGCACGAGAGGAAAATACTTCTTGGGTGCCCATTTCCTCATTCCCTTCTAAACCGGCCACGGAGAGTCTAATCTTTGTGATCGTTTCGGAGGTTGAAATGGGCATAAATCGAGTTGTTCGCAAACATTTCGGTGCCAATTAAGCACTGTTTTGGAAATTATTAGCAATGCAAGTCCAATGGTTTTTAATGGAAAATATTGTTTGGTTCACCCCACTAAAACATGGGAAGCGGGGGCGGGGGCGGGGGCGGGGGCGTGGCTATATCACTGACTGGAAAAGGGTGTTTTGCGTCAGGGTACCGGTAGTTATTTACTGATCTCTCCTAAACAAATTGATCATTTTTCTGAGAAAATTACCTAAACTGAACTTGTTGAAAAAAATGGACCATCTCGACTGGATGATCCCAATAAAGAATGACGTCGGTCCTCCAAAATGTGCCATCCAAGAGAAATGCTGATTAGTAAGTTTATTATTCAGGAGCTCCTTCACTCTCATTTGCATGTAGCTAAAACTAGAAGGAGGCAATGTTTGGCTTCTGACTGACTGCAGGGTAATACAAACACGACATAACAGGTTTGGTGAGTCAAACGCACTGTTGGTAATTTAGGATGGCTTTTTAAGAGGCCTTCTATTTCTGCACGTACTCGCATAGCAATGAATGTGAAGCTGGGCTTTGCTTTTAAATGTACAAATGTTTAAAAACAAAAGGGGGGTGGGATGATGAAATTCTAGACAATTCTGTCCATCTTCATTGCGAACAAACTGGGGAAGGTCTTTTCCTGTTCCAACTTGACAAATTCTTCAAAGAAGAGTGAAAGCGCTGAAATGGGGATGACCCAATACTTTCTATTCATTTCCTGTATTTGGAATGCTCAAGTGGCCCAATACTTTTGCCTGTATAATGAAACCGGTAGCGTTTGAATCGTCTCAACTAATGCATTAAGCAAGTTAAACATCATCAAAGAAATTCATTCAGCCCAGTTACCTTCCCTTCACAGTCCAGCTAGCACATTATTGCACTGTCAACAAAGTCTGCTCTTGCTTGGTTTGTAGATTTGCTGTGATGGTCCGGGGAAAAAAAAAACAACAAAAGAATTATGGGAATGAAAGGTTTCCTGTTGACATTAGAGGCATTCAAAGCCGCTTGTAACAAGTGGCAAACGGATCTGTACTGAATTCTCTCTTCTGTGACTCCCTTTTAGCTTCATTCTCACCTCCCAAATCCATTTGCATGCATAAACTTTTAACCTCTGCCCAACACAGAAATGCCAGATGATTCATGAGTATTATTTGGTTGTAAAAATCCCTTCAAATCATTTCCCAGAGACATATAAATCATCCATTCTCAAAATGCATGACATTCCAAGAGTTCTTTCTTCAAGCTCCGTGCCCGCTTTCTATTTCAGACACATTTGTAATTTAGCCACAGTCCTTGAGAAAGTTATGCTTTTGAGAGGAGGATCTGCTGCGCTTGCCAGGCCAGGATGAGCAACAACGGATGTTCAAACTGCATTTATTATTACTAGCATTTGATTTTGTTTTCTTTTTTTTAATACATTTTCCTTAATTTGGGCAGATTTGGTTAGAACTTTTATTCACACAATTTTATTCATTTTTAGATGTTTGACTATACAATACTATACACTGAAAAGCACGCATGCCGCGTTTTTAGAAGCTCCAAATTATAGTTGACAGCCAAGCTAAACTGAACATAATGTCGCGTGAATCGAAGAGGCAACAACAAACTGCAAACTTAACTGGCATTAACATTAGTGTGGGTTAGCAATTATCTTTTACATATGTAAACAACCAAGCGACAAAAATGGTGGGGTGCGGGGGGGGGGAATAAATAACATAAGTCAACCAGTGGCAGTTTGATACAAACGCATTTGTTGGATTGCTAAATCGTCCACCAAGCATGAGGCACTTTCCATATCTCACTGCTTCGATAAATCACAGCTCTTACAAGCGGCTGGGATGTAATAACCCTGTAATAACCCTGTAATAACAGGGTGTAAGCATTCAGTGATGGACAATCAGGAGCAGAAGAATGTCAGCAATGACTAGTGCACACCGTGCTCTTCTCCGACCCACCTTACAGGCTGACAAAGCTAAATGACGCGAGAGGGTGAGAGACAGAGAAAAGTGGGGTTGGATAACCATGTATAATAACACCACTTCACATTTCACTCATTGAGCCTTTGTTCCAAGGCTACGACGACACACACACACACAAACACGAGCGTCAAATATTCCAAATATTTGGAGGAACGGTAAGTGATGCTCGCCATCCCAACTATTTCATGTGTGCTACCATTCCGCTCACACCCTCATTCCTCGCACACCTCCAACAACCATCCAGCTTCCTACTTCCCATGATTCACTGCTGACTGGCAGATTAGGCCATTATGTCAATTTGGGGCAGACTGTGATTTAATTAGCTCTGTTGTACAAAATTCAACAGATCAATATGGAGGAAATAAATCTCATGAAACGACCGGGGATAAGCAGTTAGGCTACAACTGGACTTTATGCTACCAATTCAAATGAGAGGAAAATAAAAACGGAACTTTCATATTCATCTATCCATTTTCTAATCCACTTAATCCTCATGAGGATTTCGGGCATGTTGGAGCCTATCCCAGCTGACTTCCGGCAGTAGGCGGGGTACACCCTGAACTATTAACTGGTTGCCAGCCCATCGCAGGACCAATCGCAGAGAAAACCCGGGCAGTCACGGGTAAAACATGCAAACTCCACACAGGAAGGTGTGTGTGGACACTAAATAAATAAATAAATAGAAATGTACTGTCAAAAATAAATCCCACAGGCCAACCAGAATGAATCTT